>CM077668.1:458936284-459601284 GCA_039707655.1 Elymus sibiricus | reverse complement strand
CTATGCTTGCCCACCAAAACGGTTGCTGACTTTGTACAACTCCGTAGGGCGTGCTACGGCAACTTTTCTAACTACGCTTGCTGCTTGCTGGTGGTTTTTCCATCATCCAATCCACAACAAATCGAATGAAACCGCTATGGATTTCTTTTGATGAAAACCCTTGTTCCGCTCTCGCTCGCCGCTACTAACGGGGTCTCAGTAGAAGTGATTTCTTCCTCATTAGCTCCATTTTGATTATCATTTGCATCTTGTGATGAATGAAGTGAACTTGAGCTCTCTAGTGCTTCTATTTTCTCTTCGAAAGCATTTACTAGTATTCGATTAGATTCTGAAAGACCAGAAAGACAAGTGATATGAACTGGTTTTGTATCCACCCACTTTCCTTCGTTATCTTCAACTCTTTCTCTTTTGGTAGAGGAAGGCATTCCCAGTATAAATGATGATTCTTGCTTTCGTATTGTTAATGTTTTCAATTGTACACGGAAGGGGTTTGTGACCACTACCATTTTAGTAAGGGATTTATCCTCATATTGTTGGAGAAACCATTCTTTGCTAACATGGCTCAGCCTAGCAATGGCTGGGAATTTCTTGTCCCAGAATGCAAAAAAAAATGTCTGCCACTTTGTTGCTTTCAGCACGTTTTCTAATGAAGTCAAGCCCCTTCTGGATGTCCGCTGCTGCACTATGCTGTGTCTTACCATAGACAAGAGACATATACTCCTTCTTCACCAACTTTCAGTTAAGGTGACGGCTAACGGCTTCCTTGACACTAGCTTCCAGAGATTATGAAGGAATCTCCTCTTTGAAGTCCTCTAATAGTGAGGAATATAGGTCATATACTTGATCCTCGCCATCAACCCGTCAAAAGTTAGTACGCACTGCTAGATCCTGGAAATAGCTCATTATCTGGTAAGCAGACGAGGATGCATCACATATATATGTGACATCCGCAACCTCAGATTTGGGTTTAGCATTTACCTGTTTCCTTCCATCCAACCTGGGAAGGGATCCCTCCATGTGCTCTCTATGACACTTGGCCTGATTGTTACCACCGGTATCTCTCCTCGCATGCAGTTGATGACCATCTCGCCCATGGCCTTTGTGAACACATAAGTGTCCTGCCAACCATAGAGTTTGGCCCTATGAATAAATAAATTGCACAAATCAAATACTTCATGTGTGTATTCGTATCTACAGACATGAGAAAGTAACAGGGAAATACTAGAATACCTCGACTACCTAACTCTTTCATTTCTTGGAGTCAAAAGCCAACTTGATCTCAGCCTCGATATCCAACACGGTATTCTGATGTGCCGAAAAATCTGAGGAACCTATCCCCTTTGTTATGGTATCCCCTAAGCAAAATGGCTTCTCTAGTATCAAACCTTGCCTCTGCCCATTCACATATGCTGTTTGGCCAAAAACATGACATGCAAACATACTGCTAAAGCTTGTTTGTAAGCTTTTGAGATTAATAGAAACAGGTTACCATTGGATTTCGACCACAAGAAACTCTTATTTGGCATTCTGACCTATTGATACTTGCAAGAAGAGCTTCAGTCTTCGAAACCACTGCGCGAAACTCATTATCCGGAATGGCCCCACGGTGTTGATGTCTAGTGCTACATCATACCTGCAAGTTGCAATACTTTTATTGCTATGGAATGTGAACTTACACATTTAGTAATGGAAGCAATCCTTGGTGCAAAACTAGTATAGCTTCACGAACCTCTCATCAAAAGTGGTATTTGCTGCAGAGTTTACAATAACATTCACTTCTTCCGCGATCTCTTTGGCTAACTCAGGAGCAATGCCAATGTTGGCTTCCTTGAAATTACCAACGACTGGAACCTGCTTGCTTAATACAAAGCTGTGGTAGTTTTTCCCATGGATTTCCTGTAAACATCTGAACAACTCAGTATCTTCTACCTGTATTGCAGACGGAAAATATGGTCATTTGCATGAAGAATAGAAAGTAGTCCGAAGTAATCATCATACCTCGTTCTTCAATCTTTTCATGGCTGCTTCATTGTCCTTGGCCTTGATCAACACGTATATTTTACCAACATCAGGATTTGTCCTTAAAATGGGATCGATAAGAACTGATGATCAGAATCCGACAAAGTAGAATGGAATAACAAAGGAAGGAAGTCAGGTAGCTTAGAGCAAGACAAAGGCAGAATGGAAGAACAGCCTAAAAGTGGGGGGCCAGACAGAAACTGTCTCACTCAAACTGGCATTTGAAAATGCTACCCGCCCTTCCCCTATTTCTGCATTTCATTCTTCTATTCCTTCTGCTTGCTTTTCTAGTTAAGCTGCTCATAAACTAGATCCATAAAACTCACTCAACTACTGTCTTCTTTCTATAATTGGTCTCTAAGTCCAAGTAATCGATAAAGTATAATCCTCTTCCCAGCTCCGCCACCTCCTTTCTACCGAGTATGCTCTACTTGAAAGAACATATTTATCAATAAATAAGTGCATTACTATATTCACAGCTACAAACTAAGCCTAATTTCCAATATGTCATATGTATCACTTTGATGTTGTGGGATCACTGGCTTCTTGCTCAACGGATTTTGCTTCTGCACTTGACTTGAGAAGGGCGAAGCCTTCATGACCGGTACCGGTATCTGTTCAAGAAGTCAGTACTTATGCGGCACTGAACAAAGGGTGAGATCGATGAAATGCAATACATGTTTCAATATTTCCTATCTTCTTCCAGCCATCAAACTTGTTCAGTTTGTTTTCTTGAGATCTGTGGAATAGTGATATCATACTTGAATCCACATTCCCAGTATTTGAGGAAGAAGTAGAATCTTAGTCCTTTCTAATTTCTAAGTTGGGAATTTGATATCGACTAAATCAAGAAACTCGATTTCACTATGATATGACCACTGAACCCTTTGATGCAACATTTCTTGTTTCCAGAAGATCTCGGATGGTTTCTGAAGCTTCCATGATCTTGTAAAAGAAAGAAACCCTTTCTATAAGTCATGAAGACGTGGACCAAAAGACTAAGAAACTGCACAATCTATTGATTGACTAAAAAACTCAAGCTGAGTAACTTGCTGGAATGATCGCTCCGGCTCTGGGCCGTCTGATCTTCGGGATGTAGAATAGGGGATCGCTTGCCAACCGTTAGTTAGGACCAGTGAAAACGCACGCTTGGTGAAGGCGAAGTTCAGTTTGGAGATCTAACAATTCCTTATGTCGTGTATCCTTGATTGATGCAGCCTCAGATGCTTCAATTGTAGATTTGAGTATTGAGCGAAAGGTTACACCACCTATAGGTTCTGTATTACAGGCCAATCCTACTCCACTAGTACCAATAGGCGGCATAGGGGAAAAGCACAACACCTAGGAATAGGAATCAACAACACAAAAACTTTCTGAGAAATTACCCAGCAGGAAAACGTATGCGCGTGGGCGCAACGGATTTCGCTCCCGTGCGCTCATCCCTTGCTTGTTCTTTCGGACTAGCACTCTTTCCCTCTCTTTGAAGTAGATTTCTCAGCTCCACGAGTCAAACGAAATAAGGCGAAAGGCCCACTACTTCTTCATTCATGGCTTATTGATTTGATTTATCCCCCTTTCGTATTCATTCGACCTAAGGTGAGGTTGGAACAAGAATTTTCATAAAAAGAATGGTTCTTTTATGCAATTATGAATGGGCAGGCCTCCTGTGGATTCCTCCAACTCTATGAATGAAGGGGGGAGTATGAGGAAGGCCGATTTTCTTTCTATATGAAGATGAAAAAAGGATCAGGGTCAAACATTTCTTACTTTTGTTGAGTATGACTGAATGAGGAAGAGCTCCTTATGTGGTATCACTTTACCACCATCTGAATTGCGCGAAACTCCGATTGGTGGAAGCCAGTCCATGAAGATTCTCCCTTCTCTTACGTGAAATTCCCATCTTTCGGTAAGCATCCATTATCTCAGCAAATGAACATTTCTCTAAGCTTATCCTGTAGCTTATACGTCGTTTGAAAGCTGCTCCAAGGATCCAACGAATAGCTAAGGTTTGTTGACGATCCCTGGCTACAATCCCAGGAACATCATAAATAGTACCTGCGACTCCTACTTTGACCACTTCGCATATTGGCTTTATATTATCTACGGCGTCAACCATAAGTTTTATTACATCGCGTTCAGTTCGAGCTAGGCGGTGAAAAGTTTTATAAACAATAGCACGAACTCTCGTTCTTTTACCATCGATCATGCGAAAGTTTACCAATTTCTTGATCAATTCTTTTTGCTCACCATCAAAGTCCCCCATATAGCTGAGAATTTCCGAGCAATTGGAAGCCGCTTTCGATGACGAGGCTGATAAATTGATATTACGCGGTCGTTACTGTCCATCTTTTTCAGCTCTGCTCCCGAAAAGAGAAAGGAGACTGATCTTGACGTCGGCGTTGG
Source organism: Elymus sibiricus (assembly GCA_039707655.1). Classification (NCBI taxonomy): domain Eukaryota; kingdom Viridiplantae; phylum Streptophyta; class Magnoliopsida; order Poales; family Poaceae; genus Elymus; species Elymus sibiricus. The sequence goes on along the minus strand of CM077668.1, from coordinate 459,596,862 downwards.
TTTTTCCAACGAAAACAAGAACATTCTTTCACTAACTTCCATGACAAAATGCTAGTTGCCTTGTAACGCATACACTGGAGCGTTTGTCCCATCGACAAAGGCCACTATACGCGTTTTCTGAAGAGCAACATTATCCTTTCTTTTCCTGTGGCTACTAAGATGTTTCAGTTCGCCAGGTTGTCTCTTGCCTGCTCATGGATTCAGCAGGCAGTTCAAAAGGTTGACCTATTTGGGAATCTCCGGATCTATGCTTATTTTCAACTCCCCGAAGAATTTCGTCGCTTGCTACGCCTTTCCTCGTCTCTGGGTGCCATCCTTTCTCCTGCATTTTCGTGCACATAAGCATAGCTCCAACCATGTTTCATGCTTAGCAAATGCTGTAATGAGGGTGCTGAATGTATACGGATCTGCCACAAGATCTCTGTCTGCCTTTTCTTTTAGCTGATCCTCTACCTAATGGTTCAGACCCTGGCAGACATCGGTGCGAGAACAAAGGCAAGTCAACTATACCAGCATTTCTGAAGATAGGCAACTCTTTATTTCTGAAGATAGGAATTCAAGATAAATAGATCCGCATTCAAGTTTTAGGCTTGTGTCCTTTCATCTAGAATGGCTGCTGCTTGGTCTTCAGTGAGCGAAGTCATTTCCTCAATAGAGTTCTTTGCCCGACAAAAGTGAATCTTGATCTTTCTTCTTGATAGTTTGTGATCGAGCCAATCTCACAATTTCAATCTTGCTACTACCACTATAGCCCTGAGTGACTATGGCTACCTGAACTGAAGGAGTTCCCACAAGACCTGTGAATGTCAACTTCACTCTAAGGGTAAAGCATGCTCGCTCCTTCGCTCGTACGAACAATCACTCATTGCTGGGAGCTCTATCCTCCTCGCACTACTAAAACCAGGGTGAAAGAATCTCCAGCGTTCAGTCTGTGGAGGCCGACCATCATAGTCGTCTCTACACCAAGTTGGTCTTAAAGTCTACTCTGACTTGCGGCAAGTTGCCTCAACACCGCTGGTCCTTGTTGACTCACGGCAAGCTTTCTACATCAACCCCTAAGGTGCTTAAAAGTCTTGTCCTCTCTCTATTTTCCTATCATGGGTAATTAATTAGGAGACTAGTGAGTTCGCCCAAAACGTCACCTACTGTGAGAGGATACTATTCTCCCTTCTCTGCCCAGTGAATCTGGAACCCTAGTTGTTTGCCTGGGGATTCTCCTCCTATTCCTCGACTCTTTATTAAGGAAACAGACCGGTAATCTAAACTTATATTCTTTTTACATATATTGCTTTGCAGTAATAGCTTCAATACTCTTCTTGATAGGAGCAAACTCTACTATCTACTTCTTAGGACATCTGCTAATGTCATGACCAAACTCCTAGCAAATAGCACTGGATTTGGGCTTCCATGCATATTCTGCTTTAATCTCAATCTCGTCTACTTAATAAGTAAGTAATTACTAATATAGTTTCCAAGATCCTTGAAAAAGTATTTTTTTTACTTTTGCAAAAGCAAATATTGTATTTTTTTTCAGTGACTTTATCCATCTAGAGAGGCTTCCCCAAACCACTAGCTCTAGCAATATAGCTCAGTCCTTCTTTTTTAATGTACTCCTTAGGAACACCCCACAGTTTTCTAAAATTGGGATTTTTCTTTTCTCCCATTTTTTCAACTGAAATTTTGGCTGCCATTGTCTCAACAGTAATGGTATGTTAGCAATGTGCCAAGGGTCCACCTTCTAATACCCATTGTCTGGTTTTTTCATCTGGAAATGCAAAATAGAAAGTCCATTTTCCACCTCTGATACATCAACCCTGCCTCACGTTACCTCCTTTCGAGCATGCGGCATTCCGGCCGGCACATCTCGAGATCGAGTTTCAGTTTCTTTTCTAGTTGGGGATTAAGACCCGGCATCAAATCCACTAAAAGTCTGAGTAGCTTTGTGAATGACTTCAAACCACCATAGGTAGACCCATCCACTTATTCCTCTATTGGCCAGGCTTTTGTCCCTATCTACGTTTGATTTAAAAAAGAAATGGAAGGGCGCTCTTTTTGATCGAGAAACAAGGTTTGGTTGAAATGCTACTGGTGGTTGGTGCTTCAGGCCGCAGTTGGTATATCATAAACGAGTTATAACCGGAAAAGCTTAGAAAGAGTAAATGCTATATACCTGATACCGGAAAGCGAAGCGTGGTGCTAACATGACTAAAAAAACGATTCAGAAATCTATCTTTATAACTTTCTCTCATGCGGAACGAAGAGAAGTTAGTAAATATATTGGGAAGCCCTTGATCGAGTAGTTCATCCGAAAGCATTTGATCCATCAGATCAGTGCTTGATCTTCTACTTAATAGGTTCAAGACCTAAATAAAGGAATGAAAACAGCTTCAAGATCCGCTTACTTCTTTCTCTTAGTCAGCTCTATCTCATATTGCCTACGAGCTCTCGTAGTATCTCACAGCAGTATCGAATAATGAAAAGAAGGAAAGCTCTATTGAATAAGCCAAGGATAGAGAGAAAAAACTTAAAGAACTATTTGAGAAAAGGAATATATCTCTAGGTTATTCATTCCATCCTAATTTTAAATCTCGTGAATTCAATAAAAAGAACTCAAGGCTGCGACATCCACTTTAAGACTAGTTAAAAAGAAAAGGTCCCACCCTTGTAGTTAAACAACCGATATGCGACATCATACTTAGTATGGGGGTTGCCGCTGATCTGCGACATCAATAGATAAGCATGGTATGCGAATATGTGTTGTTGATCTCCGCATCGCGATGCTACTTTCGTAGGGGAGAGCAGTCAGTCCCCACCAAGGTGAGCATAAGGGCTTTTTTTGGGGGGGGGGGGTAATTTCGCTTCGTTCATCTTCAAGTGCCGACAGTTTCTATTCCCTACTGTGAAAAGCCAGTACTGGATATACGGTTTAGATATGTCACTGAGTGCCCCATAGGTCATCTTGTTTCCTATTCATTGGAAGCTACATAAAGCATCCCTATATTAAGATGAAGTAAGAAAGCATCATTCCTCTTATTTTCTGTCTTCTATGAAAGAATGTAGCTCGCTCTTTCAACCCGGGGCCCCCTCTGGGGAACTGTTTGAGTTTTAGCATCGACCCCATTTCCTTTTGATCGTATTACGCTTGACTCACTGCAAAACATTTCGCTTTCTGAGCCATGCTCGTACGTGGTTTACACTCCTTGCCTTTCATCTGACTTTGCCATCGGGCAATTGCTTGTTTTCAACTGGATTGGATTTCGAACCAAGAAAGATAGGCAACTTTCACTTGAAAGAAAGGAGCTTCAGAACTCTTCTATTCCACCGAATAAGAATAAGAGCAAGAAGGGGCTATCTTTGTGACGGGACCGGCACCAGAAAGTAGATCATATGGCCTTTCTTTCGCCAAAATCAAGTAAAGCCCCGGCCCAAGAAATGCAGCAAAGCAAGTCGTCTTTCGTTTGGAGCTAAATTCCCAGATGTATAGGCTTGATCGAGTGCCTTACCTGAAATCGATGATATAAAGTGGGCTCTTTAGCTTGCTCCGACAGAGGTCTCCTTCTCCCTTAGCAGCGAGACCAGTCCCTACCTCTTTTCAATCAATCTTTCATACCGTATGCCTTTTCTACGCCTAAAACAAGTTCATGTCTCTCCTCTCTGAAGTCGGACCTTATTGAAATGTAGTACGCTTTCTTTCGTGGTGTTCAGGATCCCATGCTTTGTAGTTCACGCATGGCTTTCTCTAACGAAGCTAATGCCGAATTAAAGACCTTAAATGGAAAGACACAGTAGGTGGCGAAAAACGAAAAAAGCGAAAGCGCTTACAAACTTCTCTGAACCCGGTAGCCAGCGGAGCCCTTATTCATGGGCTAGGGACTAGCACTGAACAAAGTTGGTGACAGCCGAAGAAAAAGTGAAAGGGCAAGTAAATAATCTAAACATGCGGGTAAGCAGCAAAAAAAGATTAAAAGTAACGCGCCCTACCTGTTAGTAAAGTAAGGCCTTCCAGAGCCTATCTAACACAGGCATACACGTGGATGAGGACACAGAAATAAATGGACGTCGATCCGGTACTGAAATTGCATAGCAAAAAATGCAATATGTTCATACTTGATGAAACGCACATCATCCAATTCATGATTTAAACAAGAGAATGAGATATTGACTTTTCTTTTTCTTTTCAGTTCTGAACGGTCTATTGATTCCCTGTCTGAACGGTCTAAGCATCATATCTTTTTCTTTTCACTTCTTCTGCATCGTCCGGACATTAGAAATAGCTGCATTAGCAGCATCTCGCTACAACTCCCTTGGCAACCCTAGCACCAACAGGAACAACTCAGTTCAAGCTAGCAACAACTAACAATTTCTACTTCCTCGAACAAGAGCTTGGTTTTAGTTCACGTTAGCTACATTCGTTTTAATAGAAAGATGGGAAAGGCTAGGTTAGCAGAAGACTATGCTTGTGCCACAAACTTATTGCTTCGGAGAAGCATTTCTTCAATGAATCTTACTCAGTACAGTATTCATAAGGGACCTGTATCTAAATATTCTGTTCTAACATTCCTATTTTGGTTGGAAGTTTCTCAAATGAAAGAGCACAACCCTTTCCATCACTTCTCTACATACTAGCATTCAGAGCTAGGAGCAGAGAAGAGAAGTCAATCGGAAGAATCATAAAAGCCTAGAGCTCAAACATTGCGTTCTACACTTTACTTTTGTTTTGTATCTCTGAAACAGGAGTGAAAAGAAATCAGCTCATCCACCGCTAACTAAACAGGGCGAAACTAGCTCTTCTTTGGTTTCCCTGGGTCCAAGTTGGGGCAAAACCTGCTCTTTTCCCGAAAAAAGTCTATCGTACTAGGTAGTAAAGTAGTGATTTTGGGCCCAATTCATACTTCTTTTTCGATTGGAATTCTTATCCTAGCTCGGCCCACTCGCGAGATGTTAGCCTTCAGCCTGATTACATAAAGCACAGCACTTCTGATCGATTTGAATATTCCATTCCCTATTTCCTTGAGCGCTTTCACCATTAACCCATGGGTGCCAAGACCATTCCCCCGGCTCTTTCTTCTTCTACTTCACATAATAGAACACAAGGATCGAACCTACTTTGCTTTAAGTTTGTTTACTTTTTAACGCCGTCTGCGGAGAGACAAGATGAGAGAGGAGAGTGGAAGCTGAACGATAAGAGCTGACGAAGTCCAATCAAGCTGAGGCCTGGAAAGAGTTAAGAAAAAACACCTTCCACCTGCATTCATGGGTGCTCAACGATAGATTCCACATCAAGATAGGCAAAGCGGGATACAGCTCGTTTCTGGTTTCTGCTTTCTCCCTAGGGAAAGAAGATACGATACTTTTCGAAGAATGCAATCCCCGCATTCCGGCCCTGCTCTGCAAATCAACATCTGAAGATCAACGGGTCACCATAGTCTTCTGATCCACTAATAAGATTTCGTGCTCGAGATGATGTGATCTGAACGAAAAGATAGATACATCCGAGCTGCCCAAGGATATGGTCTGGGTACCAATCTGCTAGGATAAGGGGGAGATCCTAGTACTCAAAAGGCTGGTTAAATTTTGAAATTAAGCGAAGGAAATCCACCAATAAGAGAGTAATAGAAAATACTGTTATCATGAATAAATTCTTTCAATCCATTATGAAGATACTTAATTCGTTATACAATAGAGACGGGGAAAAACATGATGATAAAAAACTCCACAATAATAAGAAATCCAAGAAAAAAGGTATAACGGATGAGGAAGGAGCTAAAGAACCTATCAACAATGATGCATCTAGTGGTAGTAATGATGCATCTACTTCTACTTCCCCTAACCCTAATGATGGTTCTAGTTCCACTAATGATGGAACAATTCCAAATGTGAAAACTAGTGCACCTAAGCACGACGATCATGGTATAATCCACCATTTTATATGGGGTGGTGGTAGTTCAAACGGTGGAGATAGTTCCAACAGTGGTTGGACTTCCTACTTTAATTCACCTATTGATAGATTTGTGAAAAATCGAAAAACATTTACCAATTTAGATCAAAGAGGTCTAAATGGTTTTATTGCCAAAATAATAGGGTTTATAGGTCCAACAACAATTGTGCTTCCATTCTTTTATAATAGTTGGATGCCGAGGATAGGTTTGTTTTCCATGTTTGTTAGAGAGCCACACGACTTTCAAATAGGAGTTAGCGTACGACCATATACCACGTTTCACAATTATGGAACTCTAGTTATGGAATATGTATATATAAAATATTTGTTCCAAGCTCAGGTAGGCTGGCGACAATATAAATGTATATATTTGATAAGTTTAAAGAAATAAATGATTCGCTAGGTTTGTTTTTTATCGATAATATTTACTTAAGGGATACTTTTGACGTTTTTCAGCGATTCTCTCATAGCTGTCTTGGTTTGAAATCCCTTTTGAAACGTGAAATCATAAACAAGTTGGTTGAAGTAGTAATACCATTTTCTGATGAGAATTCTAAATCGTATGTGTACGGTTATTTTTCTTTTCTAGTATACGCAGGGTTATTTTGTACAGTCTGGTATAAGTATATACCTTGGGATCCATATATAAAACCTGCTGATTTAGCTCCACCATCACTGGATGTATTTAACACCTATCATGCCGATGTCGTGGGTTATAAGAAGGTCACATACCTGATTACTAAGGACATTGTCCAAACAAACTATGGTAGACACCTTTAAACAGCCATCATTTAACGAAGTAGTAAATTCGAATGACTACAACCTTGATCAATCTGATCACAAAGTGAGTTTTTCATGCTTATGCACTGGTATCATGGTTTCTATGTTGTTAGTAACAAAAACACTTCTTCCACATTAAACAGTACTGCATAGATACAAGTTTAGCACAATGAATTTCTGAGTTATTTCACACAAGGAATTTACAAGCTAATGAAAATAAATAGATTTATAGGATATCTATCTAAATACGGCCCCTATCATTTAAGGTTAGTAAATACATACTAGGAAATGCTCTTCAGGGATACCAGAACTGGAAGATCCTGTCAAGGGGAAACAGGACCTTAATAAGCACCATCCCGAGACTTGGACTCGAGGGATGGTAAGATCAATAGGAGAAGGAGATATGATACAATTACTATGATCAGTATACCTTATATGAGCCATACTTATCCAGGGAATCAATCGCGTGAGGGTGTTGTTGATAGAGGGAGCTCTGGCCAGGAGAGGCTAGAGCGAGTGATAGCAACGGAAAGGTAAGATCAAGAAGGAAACAAGGCTTAAGAGGACCCTAATGCACCAATACTTTAGGCATTCCAACTTCCAATACATACTTATCATGGAATGAAATCCAAGAGGAGAAAGCATATCACTGAGAATAGCTAGCTAGCTGAAATCAAGGATGCTATCACAATATTCAATGGAATCGTTACATCGGAATAAGATAGACCCGCTTCGATGCTGTATTCAGTATGTCAGCTAGGAGCCAGAACTCAGTATGCCATAGTCATACAATCAACCTGTGTATTAACAGCAATATCTAGACAGACAGGATGGATTAATTATATTGATGGCCAAGATAAGGTGCTCAAAGGGGAAGCACTCTTCATCAAGTAATGACCCATGGGGGCAGGTACTGCGAAAAGAAGGCAACGCATAAGCTCTTGTTCCTGATACGGTTCGAATGTAGTGCAAAGAAAAGCGGTACTTCGGTCGGAAAGAAAGCTGGAGGAGGGTTAGTGCTAAAATCTTCTTGTTCGGATGGTTGAGAGAAGGGGGTGTGTCCTGTGGCGGATACACCAATTGATCGAGACGCCTCAAGGCCACCGGAGTGAGAAATAGTGATAGCAACGCTTACAAGGAATGCTGGGATAAGTTGGGAAGAAGGCAAAGATACTGGCCACTAGATCCTTCTGGCAGATTGGAAGATACCGATATCTCTATTTCAATTTGTTGATTGATGGTTTAAGGAAATGGCAGTGGTCCAAGTCTTGCACATTTACTGTTACTTCTATGTATAAGTTCCTTGCTCAGGTGTGGCCCAGCTTTCATATCTTATTGGGATAGCTACATTGCCCTAGCCGGGTATTGCGAAGGAAGGAAACACCTTGTCCAAGTCAGGTGATGCTAAAGGATGGATTAAAAAACTCATGGATGCTATCTCTGTTATTGCTGCTTAATGCCCTATTTATATCGATCTAGCCTATAGCTGGGATTTCTAGAAAGATAAGCTGATGCAGCCCTCAGGGATGGAGTGCCTAAACTAACCTTCCTGAACAGAAGTAGCAGAGGTAGAAGATATGTAAATCGTACCATCAAGGCGAAATGCACTATTGTTATGCTTGGGCCAGGTTAGCTGATCAAGGGAATATTCCTATCGGAAGAACAATCAGAAAATAAGGAGATAGTCAGTTGGCACTTTTCACACAAGAACTGCTTTTCGTATTAAGCACGGAAGTCGTAAGGAAAGACCTCTGCGTAGCTATCAGAACGAATTAATGAACGAAATAAACGAATTCCGGTGAAACCAAGGTTAATTTATGAGCCAGCAGTGGGAAAAAGATGCCAAGTATTGAGATGCAACATTATGAATGGTGCGATCCGAAGTCTTACTATTTACTCAAAATTGACTCAAATGGTTGACTGAACTTCACAGAGGACTAAAGCCGGGAACTTAAACTAATAGTTTTGCCTTTCCACTTCCCAATTGAATCTCATAAAAGGCTAGGCTATCTCTTCACATCGCACCTGATCCCGAATCATGTGCTCTATTCAGGGGATCAATAGTGGCTATTAAGCTTTTCCCTTTCTATATATTCTTGAGAATAAGTAAATACCATCCTTTTTCCTATCAGCATCTCTCTATATGACAGTAAATATTGCTTTCAATCGATCAGGCACTAGGTTATTAAAGTATGGATATGCCATATAATAAGGGAAAAGGCCTCAAGTTTTTTTTAGCGCAAAAGAAAAGCCGATTCCAAATTTTCTATTTCCCGGCTAGTCTATGAGAGTCCTATTACGGATCCTCTGGTCTTTAGCTTGAATGGTCTTGTTTTTATATAATTAGGTCTTTCTTCTGAGCTCTTCTATTACGGTACGGAAAAATCAAACCTATCACTCTCAAAGAATGGGTAAAAAGAATTCAAGCTAGGGGAGCCTACACTCTCTAACTACCTATACTACGCCCCCATTGATTGGTAACCCTCGGGGAAAATGATCCCATAAACAAAGGAATTATACAGTACGAAATAGCAAAAAAACAGACTAATTCGATTCTAAAAAATCGATAATAGATATTTTATTCTGCTTAAATTGTCCCGACAAGGAGAGAGATTCAATATTTGACTCAGATTGGATTTCGTAGTATACCAATGTGAGCCAAACTATTACTATTTCATCTAACTTGAATAACCAAGGACTGAATTTGACTATGGATTCTGATAACTCGAGAAGTTTTTATTTGGTTATGATCCAAAAAGAAAAAAGAAAGGTTTAACAAGCCATGAGAAAATAGAGTAAAGTAACCATACGTTCTGTTTGCATAATGTGTATACGCCACCCCATACAATCGAAATAGAAACATGGGACGATTCCAGAATTTTGAATAGATCCGTGGGGATGAGAGAAGTTGTTGTTGAGAAATATGAAATTGGAAAGGAAGTCAAACTCCCTATGGAACCTGTGATCGGTTGTACCTGTACTTTAGTGATACGAAAACTCGCTATTCACTCAGTTTCTGGTCAATAATAAGATTATGTAGGAGAGATGGCCGAGTGGTTCAAGGCGTAGCATTGGAACTACTATGTAGGCTTTTGTTTACCGAGGGTTCGAATCCCTCTCTTTCCGTTTCTGTTAATTCACCAACGTTACCGACCACAATGAAATTTCTAGTAAGAGGAAAATCCGTCGACTTTCTAAATCGTGAGTGTTCAAGTCAAGTCCCTCTATCCCCAATAAAAAGCCCATTTTACTTCCTAACTATTGTACCAACCTCTATTTTTCATTAATGGTTCAAACAAGATTCACTATCTTTCTTATTCTACTCTTTCACAAACGGATCCGAACTGACTTCTTTGGATCTTATCCCATTCATACAAATGAACATATTATAGTATAGGCAAGTAATCGCTATTATTAAGTAAGTCATTCACAATCCATATCATTATCCTGATATTTACTAAGTCCAATTTGAGAATACTTTTTTCTTTTTTAGTCCCTTTAATTGACATAGATACAAGTACTCTACTAGGATGATGCACAATAAATAGTCAGGATAGCTCAGTTCGTAGAGCAGAGGATTGAAAATCCTCGTGTCACCAGTTCAAATCTGGTTCCTGGCACTGAACGAACAATGAATGAATGCCTTTTCGGGAAAGAAAAGGGCCGCATAGTTTCGCTAGGGAAAAGCTGAAGCTAAGGGGAAGCAGAATCAACAAGAAATCCAGGAAAGAACAGTGAAAGAAAAATGTGACAAAAAACTGTTTTCTGGACTTGAGATGTTAGAAGGTGCTAAATCAATAGGTGCCAGAGCTGCTATCGGTATTGGAAATGTCCTCAGTTCTTTGATTCATTCTGTTTTTTATGGGATTGCACGTGTTTATGGATTGAACGAGATTCAAGCAGGAGAAATGGTGGAATTTGCCAGCGGTACAGCTTGCGAATTTGCAGCACCGTAGTAGAATCATTACCAACGACAAAGAAAGGAAAGTCTAATTGGTGCTCCAGTGTATGCGTTACGAGGCAACTAGCATTTTGTTTTATCATGGAAGTTCGTGAAAGAATGTTCTTGTTTTTCGTTGGAAAAACCAACGCCGACGTCAAGATCAGTCTCCTTTCTCTTTTCGGGAGCAGAGCTGAAAAAGATGGAGTTCTACAAAATGGAGAACCTTCACCTGGTCCTTTCGTCAGTCGAGGGAGTAAACATAGTGTCTGAAGCCGTTTCTTCCACGACTTCGGTCAATAGTCCCTGTTTTTGGAAGAAAGCATGGGCGAAAATTTCACGGGGGGCACCCTCCACCCCCATACTGCTCGGATTCCATCTCTGTCTACAGATGAAATGTTTCATCATTTTTTTCATAATTTCTATTATTTGAATTCTTTAAATTATTATACATATATGTATATGCTGAATTTTTTCATTATATACGGATATTTTCCGTTCTTTTTCTATTTTTAGCTGATTTTTCGTGGTCTATATCATGCGAGTTAATGACTATAAGGAACCAACGATTATCTCTTCTTAAATAACCTATATACTCCACACTTAACCAGCATTTGATAGATTATCCAACCCCGAGCAATCTTAAGACCAAATCACGATCTACTAAAAGGATCAATTGTGGCACAATGAATTTATGAGTTATTTTACACAATGAATTTACAAGCAAATGATGATTTTGGCTATAAAGATACGCTCCTTTCGTTTCAGATTTAGGAAATGCTTGGAATTGGAATTGGTTGAAAGGAAACCGGAACTGGAAGATCGACATGGGGAAACAGGACCTTAATAAGCGCCTTCCGAGACTTGGACTCGAGGAAGGTAAGAACCCCCGGTTTTCTACACGCGGGAACCCCTAAGCTGCGGTTGGAAAAGCTCTCTAGTTTGATTGTCTGGTTTTTTTCTAGGCAAAGGAAAGGGCTTGCATTGCTCAAGTCTTCCTGGACATCTGAGATGGAAGATCCTATGTATTCTGTTGATCTTGCTCTTATTATTTGTAATGAAAATGCATTCAAAGATGGATTGTTATTTTGATACGAGAAACTCAAACTCTACAAAGAAGTTCTCAGTTGCTACAAGCAAGCTCTCGGTCACGAAGGTTTAATTGCATGCTGTAAGAAGCTAGGGGACTCATCTCAAGGGGGGGGGGGTCCATCTCTGTGGGGTGATCTGTTGAAGTTGGGGATCTTGGGGAAGATTGCTCTAAGGAAGTGAAAGAGGTCTTGACCTACATTGAGAAGGAGGATGTTTTGCCTCCCATCGTTGTGCTACATACACTATCAAAAAACCCATGCTTGATGCTCTCGGTTGTGAAGGATTACATTGCTCGCAAACTTGAGCAAGAATCAAAGCTTATTGAAGATGCTAGAAAATCTATGAACAAGTACCAGGTTAGTAATTCAATTGTGATATCTTCTGCAGCGTTTTCTCTCTGTTGCTATTCTCAGCAGTTTTGAAAGTATCTATGCAAAGGAATTAGTATTAAGAATAGCTTGGTTTGGTGCAAATGCAATATATAAAAGGCATTCCCATATATGCTGTTAGATGTACTGCAAAAAGGTCAAGTTAAAGAAATATTAGGAAAATTGTTTCGGCTGTCTGTGCTATCATTTTTCTGGAAGCTTTTAAGCCTGTTGTCCAAATGCTACCGCCTCCAAGTAGTTCTTGTAAATTGTTTTCTTGTGGTCTTGTTCTCTGTATTGTTTTTGGAAACAAAGTACTCTGTATTGTTCATGTGCTGAACTTCATAGTTGGAGGTAGCATAGCAGCAGCAGCTACTCTCACCAGGTGCCTTTCGCCAAGGATACCGTCAACCGATTAAACCTTTGCTAATGATGGAATTGCCAAACCTTTGCCCATGCCGAAAAAGAAGCCAAGTACGATTCAATAATTACCTTTATTTTGTCTCTATCTTTGGACTGAATCAGAATCAGAAGAAAAGCAAGGCTATCCTTCGTTGCACACCTAATGGAAAGCACTGGCTAGATTTCTGATGAAGGAAGCCGTCTACTAACCGGAATACTACAGCAGAGGACAAAACTAGGGACTTCGAAAACGAGGATAGTTTGCCAGGTAGGGATACCGTTGTTCGAATTGAAAAAAGATACCTTTCCCCAGAGAGATAGGATTTGAAAACAAACCATTCATGAAACTCATGCAGGAGCATGCGGTGGTCACATTAATGGACATGCGCTAGCTAAGAGACCTTCTTAAGTTAGGGTACTATTGGCTGGCTTACTATGGGGAAGGGGAGAAGGCAAGCCGCGTATGGATTGATCCCTAATTCAGTTCTTTTTTCGTGGTTTTCTTTCCATCTCACAACTTCCATTTCTTGAGCCGACCTTGCCCGCTGGAGGTATTATTCCGATCTTTGAATCGAATTGGATTTTTTGTCTTAAAGTGAGGGCGATGAGTGGGGAAGGAAGCTGACAATTTTATTAGTGTGTAAGGTGGCCCCGAGAGCTGAACCAAAGCCGGCCGTTTCGAGACCAGGGAGCTTTAACAGTTTCTACTTAAACTATGTGTTCAGATTATGCTATTTTATTACTAGCTTTCGGTCTCGATTCGCCCTTATCTCGGAGGGATCAACTACTTCGCTTAGGCAAAAGATTGAAAAAGTCTGTATCTGTCTGCATGTCCCTCCGTCTATGTTACCCCTTCCCCGGAAAGGAGATTACACGTTTAGTAAAAAAAACGAGAATAAAAAATCAAAAAGAAAGAAGAGAAAGAACCGGGAGTTGGCGCCTACATAACAGGTAGCTTGCTTACCAAGCCGTCCTGGCAAGCTCCTACAGTTCTCTTACTACTCTTGACTTGACTTATTAATAAGAAAACTACTCACTAACAGAATGAAAGACGATCTAGAATCTACCCAAGAAGATAGAGAGTCCCACATACGAGAAAAGGTCACAAATGGAGTTGAACCAAGTAACATTGCAAAGGCATAATGATAGTAGGGTCGGGATATCCCCGCCCTCCGAACCGGACGTGAGGGTCGCCCCTCATCCGGCTCTCCGCAGGGGAATCTCCACTCACTGCTTCCCCTAATATCCTCCCTTTACCACATCATGGGGGTTTACAGGAGATCCTAGAGACTCGCTCGGAAAGGCTGCTATACCAAACATTATTACTTAACTACAAAGAAAGAAAAGACTGTAGTAGTCACTAGACTGACTATAGTAGTCCGTCCGGCTGCTCTTGCTTAAATCAATACTCTTCATTCTCCCGTGCTCTAGCAGTTGCGCTCCCTAGACCACTACCATTTAGTTAGGTAGGGACAATCAATCCATAGTTACGGGAATAACGGAATGCATGGGGATAAAAAAATAGAAAAATGCAGATTTTCTATGAAATCCTTTCTTTCCATAGATGTATCTGGTCTGAGACGGTACAGTACTCTATGAGAGGAATGCAATGGGATGGATGGTAGAGGGCTGCCTGCGCCCAAAAGCGATGATTCACTTGTCCCCTTGTCTATAGGGACCTTGTAGCATACAACCGCCACGACTCCTGCGTTATAGCCGCCCCTTTCTCTCTTTCTTTTGTCTGCCTCGTGGACGGACGAAAGAAGGGAAGTTACAGAAGGGGGCAGTGAAGGCTTGCCAAGTAGACAGCAAGCCCCAACCCCGTCAGTCCTGTGTTGCCGTAGTGTGCCCTACTTCAATAAGGTATTACCTCGCCGATTTTAAAGGGGATGGGATTGGATTCATTCACTTGCATTCCTGCTAGCACTACAAAAAGCTCCGGTCTTAACGCCCCTACGGAAGCTATGCAGCGTTTCCTCGGGTTCGTAGAGTCGGGTTTCCCGTTTACCCACAACGGAGGAGCCGCCCCCACCAACCAAAGCAGGTAGGCGGCCACGGTTCATAACGCACTCTTCACACAACAGATCCACTTTGAAGTTGACTTATTCGCTCGGCCAATCATCGGAATGTGTACGAGATACCATAAGGGCCCAATATCTCAATAGCACCCTTGTCTAAAGCTTCGAATGAGACTGAATATCCGAAATGCAGGAACGATCTGACTAGAAAGTCATTCAAAACTTGATTGAAGAACCAGCGTTTATTGAAGAAGCTATAGAGTTGATTACAAAAAGTACTAGTTTGAAAGGCTCGTTGGAACTGATCCGCTACGAGATTTACATTATACGCTAGAGAAGCACCTGAAGTACTAAACATAATAGGTATTAGTTTTGTAATGGTTGAGGCAGCAAACTCGGATTCGGCAAGAATCTCATTTTTTGGTAGTACGAAGGGGGAATTGGCCAAAAAATTGGATAGGGGTAAAGACGCAGCCGGGTGCCGGCGGCTTATTCAAGTGCCCACCGAACCGCGCGAAATGGTCGCCTAGTACACGGCTCATAAACTCTGCCTGGGGTGGGGCTACCTATTATTCGTAGGCGGTACGTACGGCGCACGCAGGGCCTCGGTTTGCTGCGTGGACTATCTATGCATTTCCTACAGAGTGTAATGGAACCCAGCTCAGCTCCGCCGAGGCAAAAGAAAAGAACGGAACAGCCGGAGGCGAAGAGTAGAGTATAGCCAAGGGGCTTTCGTCGTCCGTAAGAGACCTAACGGAAGACCGTGCTCCGAAGTGTGCACTGAGAGTTTTGTTTTAAGAACACTTGGCCTTACCCCTTCATTTTGAGCCATGTCTAGGTAGAATCGGCAAGATTGAACCGAGGCCCCTGCCCGGGCACCGCCGGGGGACAACCAGACCAACCAGTAGGCTTTCTTTTCGTGCTGAATTTTTTGATATATTAAAGTTTTTTTTCCGATGTTGTATGCAAAAGTTACGGCCGTTTTACTTTTTAATAATTTTTTTTATACTATGTCAAAATTCATGTTTGTTAATTTTCCTAACAACTAGATGTAGTACCATTACTACATCTCAAAGGATTTTAAATTTTGAAGTTTTTATCATTTTTTTTAAAACTGAAAAGGCGATACACCGGGGGGGGGGGGGGTAAAATTTGAAAATTTGAAAATTTTACCCGTGGCGAATTTAGTCCCGGTTGGAGACACCAACCGGGACTAAAGGGGATCCCTTTAGTCCCGGTTGGAGACACCAACCGGGACTAAAGGGGATCCCTTTAGTCCCGGTTGGTGGTTCCAACCGGGACTAAAGGTCCCTTTCGACCCGGGACTAAAGCAGTCGCGCCCTGTGCGGCGCCCCTAGCCGTTGGAACCGGGACTAAAGGTTCGTTAGTCCCGGGCCCAATCACGACCGGGACTAAAGCTCCGGACGAAAGGCCCAGTTTCTACTAGTGTGGCCACAACTTGAGAAAAGCACATAGATGACAACAACATGCTGGGTCGTCCATCCATGATGTCCCTATCGCGTTTTGAAGGTGCATTCGGACAAGTTTAAGGCCTAATGGGGTCCTTTTCAGATGATTGTTGTACACTATACTTAGCATGAATTATTATAAGATTTTCTTTACAAAACATTTTATAGAAAAATTTCCGTCTAATCAATCTATTTTTGGAGCATGTCTAATCAATCTATTGAAAAAGATAAATTGCTTTTTCAGGAATTCCACGCCGACAACGTTTCTCTACTGTGCGCGATCAAATAAATCAATCCTGGCCCGAAACGTGCGGTTTGTCACGGGCCAACCGGCCGTGCAAATCGTGTCCCAAGGATGCGCCCCACAAACCACACGGCCGCAGGCCGCACCACGCCGACCAGTCGATTCACAGTCACAAACCATGTGGTCCACTTAACCAGAAGGCTTTGCCTCAAAAAAAAAACTTAACCAGAAGGCTCGGTTCGGCCCTCGAATACAAACCCCTCCGCTTGCCGCAGGAGCAGCCTTCTCCCCTCGTCACCAATGACTCCGACGCCAGCGCACGCCTCCGCGGCCGCGGCCCACGCCCTGCTATGCAGAACGAGGTGCGCGAACATGTTCTCTCTGTCCAACCGTCGCCCCTCCATCCGTGATTTTCTCATCCATTTGTCACCTTCTCCCCCAATCCGCAGATGCTTTGCCGCGGCGAATCGGATCCAGCCGGCCTCGAGGGACTTCTCCGGCGCTCCGGCGGGGGCGGCCGTCTCGCAAGTACTTTTTTTCTCTCCGAGAACCGCTTGTGCCGTGGGCCGTAGGTTTCAGAGAGATGACCCGTTCAGGGTGCCGCGAAATGCTAGATTGGTTCAGGCTTCATTCCTAATGGGCGAATGATTCGGTCCCTGAACCTGTAGGGTGCCCCGGAGAAGGTTGGTGGTGTGAGAGCTGGAGATGACGAGCTCGACGTTGCCATCGTTGGTGGAGGGATGGTGGGCCTGGCTGTTGCTTGTGCACTCTGTAGGTATTGCTGCCTTCGTGTACTTCTGTTCCTTGCTTTCCAATTGTTCATGAGCTCAGCTTCGTGTGGCTCTTAGGCTGAGAATCGATCCTTATAATCGGTAGGCTACAGCATTAGTTATAATAACAGGAATAAAGTTCTCTGGGATTCTCCCTGCCATTTTACTAGTTCAATGTCAAATTCGGATGTAACTTTTCGTGCTGAATTTTTTGATATATAAAAGTTTTTTTGCCGATGTTGTATGCAAAAGTTACGGCCGTTTTACTTTTTCATAACGTTTTTTGTATAATATGTCGAAATTCATGTTTGTTAATTTTCCTAACAATTAGATGTAGTACCATAACTATATCTCGAAGGATTTTAAATTTTGAAGTTTTTATCATTTTTTTTACTTTTTTAAAAACTGAAAAGGTGATCCACTGCGGAGGGGGGGGGGGGGTAAAGTTTCAAAATTTGAAAATTTTACCCGTGGCGAATGTAGTCCCGGTTGGTGTCTCCAACCGGGACTAAAGGGTATCACTTTAGTCCCGGTTGGTGTCTCCAACCGGGACTAATGGGGATGACACCGGCCGCTGCCTGCCGCAACCCCTTTATTCCCGGTTGGTGGTTCCAACTGGGACTAAAGGTCCCTTTCGACCCGGGACTAAAGCAGCCGCGCCCCGTGCGGTGCCCCTAGCCGTTGGAACCGGGACTAAAGGTTCGTTAGTCCCGGGCCCCAACACGACCGGGACTAAAGCTCCGGACGAAAGGCCCAGTTTCTACTAGTGTGGCCAAAACTTGAGAAAAGCACATAGATGACAACAACATGCCGGGTCGTCCATCCATGATGTCCCTATCGCGTTTAGAAGGTGCATTCGGACAAGTTTAAGGCCTAATGGGGTCCTTTTCAGATGATTGTTGTACACTATACTTAGCATGAATTATTATAAGATTTTCTTTACAAAACATTTTATAGAAAAATTTCCGTCTAATCAATCTATTTTTTTGAGCACGTCTAATCAATCTATTGAAAAAGATAAATTGCTTTTTTCAGGAATTCCACGCCGAGAACGTTTCTCTACTGTGCGCGATCAAATAAATCAATCCTGGCCCGAAACGTACGGTTTGTCACGGGCCAACCGGCCATGCAAATCGTGTCCCGAGGATGCGGCCCACAAATCACACGGCCGCGGGCCGCACAACGCCGACCGGTCGATTCCGAGTCACAAACCATGTTGTCCACTTAACCAGAAGGCTTTGCCTCAAAAAAAAAACTTAACCAGAAGGCCCGGTTCGGCCCTCGGACCCAAACCCCGCCGCTCGCCGCAGGACCAACTTCCTCCCCTAGTCAACGATGACTCCAACGCCGGCGCGCGCCTCCGTGGCCGCGGCCCACGCCCTGCTACGCAGAACGAGGTGCGCGAACATGTTCTCTCTGTCCAACCCTCGCCCCTCCATCCGCGATTTGCTGATCCATTTGTCACCTTCTCCCCCAATCCGCAGATGCTTCGCCGCAGCGAATCAGATCTGGCCGGCCTCGAGGGACTTCTCCGGCGCTCTGGCGGGGGTGGCCGACCCGCAAGTACTTTTTTTCTCTCTGAGAATCGCTTGTGCCGTGGGCCGTAGGTTTCAGAGAGATGACCAGTTCAGGGTGCCGCGAATTGCTAGATTGGTTCAGGCTTCGTTCCTAATGCATGAATGATTCGGTCCCTGAACCTGTAGGGTGCCCCAGAGAAGGTTGGCGGTGTGAGAGCCGGAGATTACGAGCTCGACGTTGCCATCGTCGGTGGAGGCATGGTGGGCCTGGCTGTTGCTTGTGCACTCTGTAGGTATGGCTGCCTTCGTGTACTTCTGATCCTTGCTTTCCAATTGTTCATGAGCTCAGCTTCGTGTTGCTCTTAGGCTGAGAATCGATCCTTATAATTGGTAGGCTACGGCATTAGTTATAATAAGAGGAATAAAGTTCTCTGGGATTCGCCCTGCCATTTTACTAGTTCAATGTCAAATTCGGATGTAACTTTTCGTGTTGAATTTTTTGATATATTAAAGTTTTTTTTCCGATGTTGTATGCAAAAGTTACGGCCGTTTTACTTTTTCATAACGTTTTTTTGTATAATATGTCGAAATTCATGTTTGTTAATTTTCCTAACAACTAGATGTAGTACCATAACTACATCTCATAGGATTCTAAATTTTGAAAATTTTACCCATGGCGAATTAATCCGGGTTGGTGTCTCCAACCGGGACTAAAGGGGATCACTTTAGTCCCGGTTGGTGTCTCCAACCGGGACTAAAGGGGATCACACCGGCCGCAGCCTGCCGCAACCCCTTTAGTCCCGGTTGGTGGTTCCAACCGGGACTAAAGGTCCCTTTCGACCCGGGACAAAAGCAGCCGCACCCCGTGCGGCGCCCCTAGCCGTTGGAACCGGGACTAAAGGTTCGTTAGTCCCGGGCCCCAACACGACCGGGACTAAAGCTCCGGATGAAAGGCCCAGTTTCTACTAGTGTGGCCAGAACTTGAGAAAAGCACATAGATGACAACAACATGCCGGGTCGTCCATCCATGATGTCCCTATCGTGTTTTGAAGGTGCATTCGGACAAGTTTAAGGCCTAATGGGGTCCTTTTCAGATGATTGTTGTACACTATACATAGCATCAATTATTATAAGATTTTCTTTACAAAACATTTTATAGAGAAATTTCCGTGTAATCAATCTATTTTTTTGAGCACGTCTAATCAATCTATTGAAAAAGATAAGTTGCTTTTTCAGGAATTCCACGCCAAGAACGTTTCTCAACTATGCGTTATCAAATAAATCAAGCCTGGCCCGAAACGTGCGGATTGTCACGGGCCAACCGGCCATGCAAATCGTGTCCCGAGGATGCGCCCCACAAACCACACCGCCGCGGGCCACACCACGCCGACCGGTCGATTCCTAGTCACAAACCATGTGGTCCACTTAACCAGAAGGCTTAGCCTCAAAAAAAAAACTTAACAATAAGGCTCGGTTCGGCCCTCGGACCCAAACCCCGCCGGTCGCCGCAGGACCAGCCTTCTCCCCTCCTCGCCGATGACTCCGACGCTGGCGCGCGCCTCCGCGGCCGCGGCCCACGCCCTGCTACGCAGAACGAGGTGCGCGAACATGTTCTCTCTGCCCAACCCTCGCCCCTGCATCCGCGATTTGCACATCCATTTGTCACCTTCTCCCCCAATCCGCTGATGCTTCGCCGCGGCGAATCGGATTCGGCCGGCCTCGAGGGACTTCTCCGGCCCTCCGACGGGGGTGGCCGACACGCAAGTACTTTTTTCTCTCTGAGAATCGCTTGTGCCGTGGGCCGTAGGTTTCAGAGAGATGACCCCGTTTAGGGTGCGGCGAATTGCTAGATTAGTTCAGGCTTCGTTCCTAATGCGCAAATGATTTGGTCCCTGAACCTGTAGGGTGCCCCGGAGAAGGTTGGTGGTGTGAGAGCCGGAGATGACGAGCTCGACGTTGCCATCGTCGGCGGAGGCATGGTGGGCCTGGCTGTTGCTTGTGCACTCTGTAGGTATTGCTGCCTTCGTGTACTTCTGTTCCTTGCTTTCCAATTGTTCATGAGCTCAGCTTCGTGTTGCTCTTAGGCTGAGAATCGATCCTTATAATCGGTAGGCTTCAGCATTAGTTATAATAAGTGGAATAAAGTTCTCTGGGATTCTCCCTGCCATTTTACTAGTTCAATGTCAAATTCGGATGTAACTTTTCGTGCTGAATTTTTTGATATATTAAAGTTTTTTTTTTCCGATGTTGTATGCAAAAGTTACGGTCGTTTTACTTTTTCGTAATGTTTTTTTGTATAATATGTCGAAATTCATGTTTGTTAATTTTCCTAACAACTAGATATAGTACCATAACTACATCTCAAAGGATTTTAAATTTTGAAGTTTATATCATTTTTTTTATTTTTTTTTAAAACTGAAAAGGCGATCCGGGGGGGTGGGGGTGGTAAAATTTCAAGATTTGAAAATTTTACCCGTGGCGAATTTAGTCCCGGATGGTGACACCAACCGGGACTAAAGGTCCCTTTCGACCCGGGACTAAACCAGCCGCGCCCCGTGCGGCGCCCCTAGCCGTTGGAACCGGGACTAAAGTTTCGTTAGTCTCGGGCCCCAACACGACCGGGACTAAAGCTCCGGACGAAAGGCCCAGTTTCTACGAGTGTGGCCACAACTTGAGAAAAGCACAAAGATGACAACAACATGCCGGGTCGTCCATCCATGATGTCCCTATCGCGTTTTAAAGGTGCATTCGGACAAGTTTAAGGCCTAAGGGGGTCCTTTTATGATTGTTGTACACTATACTTAGCATGAATTACTATAAGATTTTCTTCACAAAACATTTTATAGGAAAATTTCCGTCTATTCAATCTATTTTTTTGAGCACGTCTAATCAATGTATTGAAAAAGATAAATTGCTTTTTTAGGAATTCCACGCCGAGAACGTTTCTCTACAATGCGCGACCAAATAAATCAATCCTGGCCCGAAACGTGCGGTTTGTCACGGGCCAACCGGCCGTGCAAATCATGTCCCGAGGATGCGCCCCACAAACCACACGGCCGCGGGCCACACCACGCCGACCGGTCGATTCCCAGTCACAAACCATGTGGTCCACTTAACCAGAAGGCTTTGCGTCAAAAAAAAAACTTAACCAGAAGGCTCGGTTCGGCCCTCGGACCCAAACCCCGCCGCTCGCTGCAGGACCAGCCTTCTCCACTCGTCGCCGATGACTCCGACGCCGGCGCGCGCCTCCGCGGCCGCGGCCCACGCCCTGCTACGCAGAACGAGGTGCGCGAACATGTTCTCTCTGTCCAACCCTCGCCCCTCCATCCGCGATTTGCTCATCCATTTGTCACCTTCTCCCGCAATCCGCAGATGCTTCGCCGCGGCGAATCGGATTCGGCCGGCCTCGAGGGACTTCTCCGGCCCTCCGGCGGGGGTGGCCGACCCGCAAGTACTTTTTTTCTCTCCGAGAATCGCATGTGCCGTGGGCCGTAGGTTTCTGAGAGATGACCCGTTCAGGGTGCCGCGAATTGCTAGATTGGTTCAGGCTTCATTCCTAATGCGCGAATGATTTGGTCCCTGAACCTGTAGGGTGCCCCGGAGAAGGTTGGTGGTGTGAGAGCCGGATATGACGAGCTCCACGTTGCCATCGTCGGCGGAGGCATGGTGGGCCTGGCTGTAGCTTGTGCACTCTATAGGTATTGCTGCCTTCGTGTACTTCTGTTCCTTGCTTTCCAATTGTTCCTGAGCTCAGCTTCGTGTTGTTCTTAGGCTGAGAATCGATCCTTATAATCGGTAGGCTACAGCATTAGTTATAATAAGAGGAATAAAGTTCTCTGGGATTCTCCCTGCCATTTTACTAGTTCAATGTCAAATTCGGATGTAACTTTTCGTGCTGAATTTTTTGATATATTAAAGTTTTTTTTCCGATGTTGTATGCAAAAGTTACGGCCGTTTTACTTTTTCATATTGTTTTTTTGTATAATATGTCGAAATTCATGTTTGTTAATTTTCCTAAGAACTAGATGTAGTACCATAACTACATATCAAAGGATTTTAAATTTTGAAGTTTTTATCATTTTTTTATTTTTTTAAAAACTGAAAAGGCGATCCACAGGGGGTGGTAAAATTTCAAAATTTCAAAATTTTACCCGTGGTGAATTTAGTCCCGGTTGGAGACACCAACCGGGATAAAAGGGGATTCCTTTAGTCCCGGTTGGTGGTTCCATCTAGGACTAAAGGTCCCTTTCGACCCGGGACTAAACCAGCTGCGCCCCGTGCGGCGCCCCTAGCCATTGGAACTGGGACTAAAGGTTCGTTAGTCTCAGGCCCCAACACGACCGGGACTAAAGCTCCGGACGAAAGGCCGAGTTTCTACTAGTGTGGCCACAACTTGAGAAAAGCACATAGATGACAACAACATACCGGGTCGTCCATCCATGATGTCCCTATCGCGTTTTGAAGGTGCATTCGGACAAGTTTAAGGCCTAATGGGGTCCTTTTCAGATGATTGTTGTACACTATACATAGCATGAATTATTATTAGATTTTCTTTACAAAACATTTTATAGAAAAATTTCTGTCTAATCAGTCTATTTTTTTGAGCACGTCTAATCAATCTATTGAAAAAGATAAATTGCTTTTTCAGGAATTCCATGCCGAGAACGTTTCTCTACTGTGCGCGATCAAATAAATCAATCCTGGCCCGAAACGTGCGGTTTGTCACGGGCCAACCGGCCGTGCAAATCGTGTCCCGAGGATGCGCCCCACAAACCACACGGCTGCGGGCCACACGACGCCGACCGATCGATTCCCAGTCACAAACCATGTGGTCCACTTAACCAGAAGGCTTTGCCTAAAAAAAAATTAACTTAACCAGAAGGCTCGGTTCGGCCCTCGGACCCAAACCCTGCCGCTCGCCGCAGGACCAGCCTTCTCCCCTCGTCGCCGATGACTCCGACGCCGGCGCGCGCCTCCGCAGCCGTGGCCCACGCCCTGCTACGTAGAACGAGGTGCGCGAACATGTTCTCTCTGTCCAACCCTCGTCCCTCCATCCGCGATTTGCTCATCCATTTGTCTCCTTCTCCCCCAATCCGCAGATGCTTCGCCGCGGCGAATCGTATTCGGCCGACCTCGAGGGACTTCTCCGGCCCTCCGGCGGGGGTGGCCGACCCGCAAGTACTTTTTTTCTCTCCGAGAATCACTTGTGCCGTGGGCCATACGTTTCAGAGAGATGACCCGTTCAGGGTGCCGCGAATTGCTTGATTGGTTCAGGCTTCATTCCTAATGCGCAAATGATTTGGTCCCGGAACCTGTAGGGTGCCCCGGAGAAGGTTGGTGGTGTGAGAGCCGGAGATGACGAGCTCGACGTTGCCATCGTCGGCGGAGGCATGGTGGGCCTGGCTGTTGCTTGTGCACTCTGTAGGTATTGCTTCCTTCATGTACTTCTGTTCCTTGCTTTGCAATTGTTCATGAGCTCAGCTTCGTGTTGCTCTTAGGCTGAGAATCGATCCTTATAATCGGTAGGCTACAACATTAGTTATATTAAGAGGAATAAAGTTCTCTGGGATTCTCCCTGCCATTTTACTAGTTCAATGTCAAATTCGGATGTAACTTTTCGTGTTAATTTTTTGATATATTAAAGTTTTTTTTCCGATGCTGTATGCAGAAGTTACGACCGTTTTACTTTTTCATAATGTTTTTTTGTATAATATGTCGAAATTCATGTTTGTTAATTTTCCTAACAACTAGATGTAGTACCATAACTACATCTCAAAGGATATTAAATTTTGAAGTTTTTATAATTTTTTTTTATTTTGTTTAAAACTGAAAAGGCGATCCACAATGCGGGGGGTGGTAAAATTTCAAAATTTGAAAATTTTACCCGTGGCGAATTTATTCCCGGTTGGAGACACCAACCAGGACTAAAGGGGATCCTTTAGTGCCGGTTGGTGGTTCCAAATGGGAATAAAGGTCCCTTTCGACCCGGGACTAAACCAACCGCGCCCCGTGCGGCGCCCCTAGCCGTTGGAACCGGGACTAAAGGTTCGTTAGTCTCGGGCCCCAACACGAAGGGGACTAAAGCTCCGGATGAAAGGCCCAGTTTCTACTAGTGTGGCCACAACTTGAGAAAAGCACATAGATGACAACAACATGCCGGGTCGTCCATCCATGATGTCCCTATCGCGTTTTGAAGGTTCATTCGGACAAGTTTAAGGCCTAATGGGGTCCTTTTCAGATGATTGTTGTACACTATACTTAGCATGAATTATTATAAGATTTTATTTACAAAACATTTTATAGAAAAATTTCCGTCTAATCAATCTATTTTTTTGAGCACGTCTAATCAATCTATTGAAAAAGATAAATTGCTTTCTCAGGAACTCCATGCCGAGAATGTTTCTCTACTGTGTGCGATCAAATAAATCAATCCTGGCCCGAAATATGCGGTTTGTCACGGGCCAACCGGCCGTGCAAATCGTATCCCGAGGATGCGCCCCACAAACCACACGGCCACGGGCCACACCACGCCGACCGGTCGATTCCCAGTCACAAACCATGTGGTCCACTTAACCAGAAGGCTCGGTTCGGCCCTCGGACCCAAACCCCGCCGCTCGCCGCTGGACCAGCCTTCTCCCCTCGTCGCCGATGACTCCGACGCCAGCGCACGCCTCCGCGGCCGCGGCCCACGCCCTGCTACGCAGAACGAGGTGCGCGAACATGTTCTCTCTGTCCAACCCTCGCCCATCCATCCGCGATTTGCTCATCCATTTGTCACCTTCTCCCCCAATCCACAGATGCTTCGCCGTGGCGAATCGGATTCGGCCGGCCTCGAGGGACTTCTCTGGCCCTCCGGCGGGGGTGGCCGACCTGCAAGTACTTTTTTTCTCTCTGAGAATTGCTTGTGCCGTGGGCCGTAGGTTTCAGAGAGATTACCCATTCAGGGTGCTGCGAATTGCTAGATTGGTTCAGGCTTCGTTCCTAATGCGCGAATGATTTGGTCCCTGAACCTGTAGGCTGCCCCGCAGAAGGTTGGTGGTGTGAGAGCCGGAGATGACGAGCTCGACGTTGCCAACGTCGGCGGAGGCATGGTGGGCCTGGCTGTTGCTTGTGCACTCT
Organism: Elymus sibiricus; assembly: GCA_039707655.1. Taxonomy (NCBI): domain Eukaryota; kingdom Viridiplantae; phylum Streptophyta; class Magnoliopsida; order Poales; family Poaceae; genus Elymus; species Elymus sibiricus. Next base: position 459,571,205 of record CM077668.1, on the reverse strand, counting down.
GTAGGTATTGCTGCCTTCGTGTACTTCTGTTCCTTGCTTTCCAATTGTTCATGAGCTCAGCTTCGTGTTGCTCTTAGGCTGAAAATCGATCCTTATAATCGGTAGGCTACAGCATTAGTTATAATAAGAGGAATAAAGTTCTCTGGGATTCTCCCTGCCATTTTACTAGTTCAATGTCAAATTCGGATGTAACTTTTCGTGCTGAATTTTTTGATATATTAAAGTTTTTTTTCCGATGTTGTATGCAAAAGTTACGGCCGTTTTACTTTTTCATAATGTTTTTTTCTATAATATATCGAAATTCATGTTTGTTAATTTTCCTAACTACTAGATGTAGTACCATAACTACATCTCATAGGATTTTAAATTTTGAAGTTTTTATCATTTTTTAAAAAAAACTGAAAAGGCGATCCACAGGGGGTGGTAAAATTTCAAAATTTCAAATTTTTACCCGTGGCGAATTTAGTACCGGTTGGAGACACCAACCGGGACTAAAGGGGATTCCTTTAGTCCCTGTTGGTGGTGCCAACCAGGACTAAAGGTCCCTTTCGACCCGGGACTAAACCAGCCGCGCCCCGTGCGGCGCCCCTAGCCGTTGGAACCGGGACTAAAGGTTTGTTAGTCTTGGGCCCCAACACGACCGGGACTAAAGCTCCGGACGAAAGGCCCAGTTTCTACTAGTGTGGCCACAACTTGAGAAAAGAACATAGATGACAACAACATGCCGGGTCGTCCATCCGTGATGTCCCTATCGCGCTTTGAAGGTGCATTCGGACAAGTTTAAGGCCTAATGGGGTCCTTTTCAGATGATTGTTGTACACTATACTTAGCATGAATTATTATAAGATTTTCTTTACCAAACATTTTATAGAAAAATTTCCGTCTAATCAATCTATTTTTTTGAGCACGTCTAATCAATCTATTGAAAAAGAAAAATTGCTTTTTCAGGAATTCCACGCCGAGAACGTTTCTCTACTGTGCGCGATCAAATAAATCAATCCTGGCTCGAAACGTGCGGTTTGTCACGGGCCAACCAGCCGTGCAAATCGTGTCCCGAGGATGCGCCCCACAAACCACATGGCCGCGGGCCACACCACGCCGACCGATCGATTCCCAGTCACAAACCATGTGGTCCACTTAAGCAGAAGGCTTTGCCTCAAAAAAAAATTAACCAGAAGTCTCGGTTCGGCCCTCGGACCCAAACCCTGCCGCTCGCCGTAGGACCAGCCTTCTCCCCTCGTCGCCGATGACTCCGACGCCGGCGCGCGCCTCCGTGGCCGCGGCCCACGCCCTGCTACGCAGAACGAGGTGCGCGAACATGTTCTCTCTGTCCAACCCTCGCCCCTCCATCCGCGATTTGCTCATCCATTTGTCACCTTCTCCCCCAATCCGTAGATGCTTCGCCGCGGCGAATCGAATTCGGCCGGCCTCGAGGGACTTCTCCGGCCCTCCGGCGGGGGTGGCCGACCCGCAAGTACTTTTTTTCTCTCCGAGAATCGCTTGTGCCGTGGGCCGTAGGTTTCAGAGAGATGACCCGTTCAGGGTGCCACGAATTGCTAGATTGGTTCAGGCTTCGTTCCTAATGCGCGAATGATTTGGTCCCTGAACCTGTAGGGTGCCCCGGAGAAGGTTGGTGGTGTGAGAGCCGGAGATGACGAGCTCGACGTTGCCATCGTCGGCGGAGGCATGGTGGACCTGGCTGTTGCTTGTGCACTCTGTAGGTATTGCTGCCTTCGTGTACTTCTGTTCCTTGCTTTCCAATTGTACATGAGCTCAGCTTCGTGTTGCTCTTAGGCAGAGAATCGATCCTTATAATCGGTAGGCTACAGCATTAGTTATAATAAGAGGAATAAAGTTCTCTGGGATTCTCCCTGCCATTTTACTAGTTCAATATCAAATTCGGATGTAACTTTTCGTGCTGAATTTTTTGATATATTAAAGTTTTTTTCCGATGTTTTATGCAAAAGTTACGGTCGTTTTACTTTTTCATAATGTATTTTTGTATAATATGTCAAAATTCATGTTTGTTAATTTTCCTAACAACTAGATGTAGTACCATAACTACATCTCAAAGGATTTTCAATTTTGAAGTTTTTATCATTTTTTTTTTAAAACTGAAAAGGCGATCCACAGGGGGTTGGTAAAATTTCAATATTTGAAAATTTTACCCATGGCGAATTTAGTCCCGGTTGGAGACACCAACCGATACTAAAGGGGATCCCTTTAGTCCCGGTTGTTGGTTCCAACCGGGACTAAAGGTCCGTTTCGACCCGGGACTAAACCAGCCACGCCCCGTGCGGCGCCCCTAGCCGTTGGAACCGGGACTAAAGGTTCGTTAGTCTCGGGCCCCAACACGACCGGGACTAAAGCTCCGGACGAAAGGCCCAGTTTCTACTAGTGTGGCCACAACTTGAGAAAAGCACATAGATGACAACAACATGCCGTTTTCAAGGTGCATTCGGAAAAGTTTAAGGCCTAATGGGGTCCTTTTCAGATGATTGTTGTACACTATACTCAACATGAATTATTATAAGATTTTCTTTACAAAACATTTTATAGAAAAATTTCCGTCTAATCAATCTATTTTTTTGAGCACGTCTAATCAATCTATTGAAAAAGAAAAATAGCTTTTTCAGGAATTCCACGCTCAGAACATTTCTCTACTGTGCGCGATCAAATAAATCAATCCTGGCCCGAAATGTGCGGTTTGTCACGGGCCAACCGGCCGTGCAAATCGTGTCCCGAGGATGCGCCCCACAAACCACACGGCCGCGGGCCACACCACGCCGACCGATCGATTCCCAGTCACAAACCTTGTGGTCCACTTAACCAGAAGGCTTTGCCTCAAAAAAAATTAACCAGAAGGCTTGGTTCGGCCCTCGGACCCAAACCCTGCCGCTCGCCGCAGGACCTGCCTTCTCCCCTCGTTGCCGATGACTCCGACGCCGGCGCGCGCCTCCGCGGCCGCGGCCCACGCCCATCTACGCAGAACGAGGTGCGCGAACATGTTCTCTCTGTCCAACCCTCGCCCCTCCATCCGCGATTTGCTCATCCATTTGTCACCTTCTCCCCCAATCCGCAGATGCTTCGCCGCGGCAAATCGGATTCGGCCGGCCTCAAGGGACTTCTCTGGCCCTCCGGCGGGGGTGGCCGACCCGCAATTACTTTTTTTCTCTCCGAGAATCGCTTGTGCCGTGGGCCGTAGGTTTCAGAGAGATGACCCGTTCAGGGTGCCACGAATTGCTAGATTGGTTCAGGCTTCGTTCCAAATGCGCGAATGATTTGGTCCCTGAACCTGTAGGGTGCCCCGGAGAAGGTTGGTGGTGTGAGAGCCGGAGATGACGAGCTCGACGTTGCCATCGTCGGCGGAGGCATGGTGGGCCTGGCTGTTGCTTGTGCACTCTGTAGGTATTGCTGCCTTCGTGTACTTCTATTCCTTGCTTTCCAATTGTACATGAGCTCAGCTTCGTGTTGCTCTTAGGCAGAGAATCGATCCTTATAATCGGTAGGCTACAGCATTAGTTATAATAAGAGGAATAAAGTTCTCTGGGATTCTCCCTGCCATTTTACTAGTTCAATATCAAATTCGGATGTAACTTTTCGTGCTGAATTTTTTGATATATTAAAGTTTTTTTCCGATGTTGTATGCAAAAGTTACGGCCGTTTTACCTTTTCATAATGTTTTTTTGTATAATATGTCAAAATTCATGTTTGTTAATTTTCCTAACAACTAGATGTAGTACCATAACTACATCTCAAAGGATTTTCAATTTTAAAGTTTTTATCATTTTTTTTATTTTTTTAAAAACTGAAAAGGCGATCCACAGGGGGATTGGTAAAATTTCAATATTTGAAAATTTTACCCGTGGCGAATTTAGTCCCGGATGGAAACACCAACCGGGACTAAAGGGAATCCCTTTAGTCCCGGTTGGTGGTTCCAACCGGGACTAAAGGTCCCTTTCGACCCGGGACTAAACCAGCCGCGCCCCGTGCGGCGCGCCTAGCCGTTGGAACCGGGACTAAAGGTTCGTTAGTCTCGGGCCCCAACACGACCGGGACTAAAGCTCCGGACGAAAGGCCCAGTTTCTACTAGTGTGGCCACTGATGGGGATATGTACCTAGGGTAGGGTCACAGGCCTGACCTGCATACCCTACCTAAGGACATCACATCGGAGAACTTAAGGATTACAAGATTACAAGGAAGACTCCGACTGAAATCACCATGGTGTGTGAGTCACTCGACAGCATCCACTCGGAGTCTCCTCCCTCCACTCGACAGTCAACCACTCGGTCGCATGGTCCACTCGGACGACAGCAGTCCAACCACCAGAGACAATTACCACCGTCATTGTGGCTGAAACGGTCGGCCATTAGTACGCCATTAAACCTATCTTTATGACTTGTAACTCCCGGGCAGCGGACTCTATATAAGCCGCCCGGGGCCTCTCATTCGGGGCAACTTCTTCTCCCTCCAGGGACTCATTTCCTCCAACCCTCTCACACACTCTGTAACTCCGTGTTCATACGCAGAGACAAGAACCCTCTCCGGAGGACAGGACGTAGGGCTTATTACTCTTCCGAGAGGGGCCCGAACCTGCTAAAAATACTCGTGTCACCCATATGCATCTCGGTAGATCATGCTCCTTACCCTACCCCTTTCGTACTGTCGGAGTCGTTCCCACGACAGTTGGCGCCCACCGTGGGGCATGGCGTCTATCGAACCATGATGCAGATGGTTATTTCTTCGATCACCGGCGGCCGTTCGATTTCCGCTGGTGCCCTCTATTCGGTTTCATCTCCATGTTCTAAGTTCTAACACATTTGTTTGTACTGTTCATCTTCACGACGAGCATTGCATCGCAAGAAAAAGAAAAACTGACTTCCATCCAAGCTACAACAGCGGCGTGAAACCAGGAAACGCCGGCCTTGGCTCAGCTGACTGCGCCTCCACGTACGGCTACCGGTGATGTCTGCCTTATCGTCGTCACGCATGATCGCCGGCCTCGTCCGCCTCACCGTCGTCATGCACGACCGCCGGCGTCGTCTCCAGCGACGTCGTTGAGCCCTCGCGCACGGCTGTCGATGCCGTTCGTCTTGTCGTCGACTCCGGTCTCATGTCCTCGGCCGCTTGACGGCGACCTCCGCGGTGGAGGCACATGCCCAACGCGGCGCAGACGCGCGCGCTCCTTCCTCCAGCGCCGGTCGCTGGCTACGATCTCCGTGATGGAGGAGCGCTGCGACGACGACCTGTGGAACAACCTCGTCCCGCGACCGATGGCCGTTCGGGTTCGAGGGAATCAATCCCTGGTAAGTGCATGCATAACGTGGACCGGTTCCTCGATCAATTAAACTGCAAAAAATGGAAACGGCAAGACATGGGCCTCGTAATTGTTCGGGGAGTTGATTGACCACCCGTCATTAAGCGGCCAATTGGTGAGTCTCTCCCACGTCCATTTCCTAATTATTGCGTCCATAAAAGTGCACCCTTTCCGTTACTACCTTTCTGCTAGTAATTGATACGTGCGTGGGCAACCATCCGGCAATTAATTTTGTGGCTATGCTTACTAGCTAACACGCAGGGGCGTTTTTGATCCAGCAAAAATATACTACTTGTAGCTACACTCGCCACTGACATGCAGGGTCACTTGTCCCGTCGCTGGGTCCGGACGACAGCTCACTCGGACGGACATTTTGTTCAGGCAAGTAACAAGATGACATGCAGACAACTAACATGCAGTAACTTGGCGAGGCGCGTCGTCATCACTCGGCAGTTCCGCGCATCGCCATTCAGTCGGACGCTCCATCAACACTCGACAGCTCCGCGCATCGCCATTCAGTCGGACGCTCCGTCGTCACTCGACAGCTCCGCACGCCGTCTTTCGACTGGACGCTCCTTCGTCACTCGGCAGCTTCGCGCCTCGCCACTCCGACGGAAGCTCCTTAGTCACTCGGCAGCTCCGCGCGCCGTCTTTCGACTGGACGCTCCTTCGTCACTCGGCAGCTTCGCGCCTCGCCACTCCGACGGAAGCTCCTTAGTCACTCGGCAGCTCCGCGCGCCGTCTTTCGACTGGACGCTCCTTCGTCACTCGGCCGCCCCGCACGCCGTCACTCGACTGGACGCGTCGTCATCACTCGGCAGCACCGCGCGCCGTCACTCTACTGGACGCGTCGTCATCACTCGGCAGCACCGCGCGCCGTCACTCGACAGCTCCGCGCATCGTCATTCAGTCGGACGCTCCATCGCCACTCGGCGAGACACCTCTTCGACACTCGACAGCTCCGCGCATCGTCATTCAGTCGGAGCCTCCATCGCCACTCGGCGAGACACCTCTTCGACACTCGACAGCTCCGCGCATCGTCATTCAGTCGGAGCCTCCATCGCCACTCGGCGAGACACCTCTTCGACACTCGACAGCTCCGCGCATCGTCATTCAGTCGGACGCTCCATCGCCACTCGGCGAGACACCTCTTCGACACTCGACAGCTCCGCGCATCGTCATTCAGTCGGATGCTCCATCGCCACTCGGCGGGACGCGTCGCCTTCACTCGGCAGCTCCGCGCATCGCCGTTCAGTCGGACGCTCCATCGTCCCTCGGCAGCCCCGCGCGTCGTCAGACAGCTAAGTCATTCTTCACAGACTGCATCCAATTAAATAGTTATTGCATTACCGAGTGTTAAGTAAGTCGCACATGACGTTCGCTCGGAGGCCACGCCACCGAGTGTACCTCTGCGCTCGGTTGCTTATTTTCATTACTCCACTACACTTCCACTTCATTTGGGTCCAGTACTCAAGCGAGTTCAGTCAGATTCTTCATTCTTTTATACTTTCGCTGGTCCTGGACCAGCAAACACCTGGCGCACCCAGTGGGTGTATATGGGTGTTATTTATGCAAATCATTTCAGCAAATTCAAAGTATTCCGAGAGATTTTTATGTTGGCCTGTGCTATTTTTCATACACAGGTTACAAGATCACTCGACTCGGCTGCTCTGTGCGCCGTCATTGGGTCGACTCCTCTTCGACGACAAGCTCGACTCAGCCGCCCAAATCATTACCTGGAGTCATCTTCAGGACTGCAAAAGGGTGAAAATGACTCTCCTCTACGGATACACTTGGACTTGGAGATGGCCTGTGCTGGTGTTCCCCCGGGATAATGAGTGGCCTCTCTCCGAAGAGTCAGTCCACGCGCTAGCCTTGCCACTCGGGTTTTCATGGCACGTCCACCTCGGACCACTAGTCTATCTCCTCCGGGAGACATACGAGTGCCACCAAGTTTTTCCTCGCAGTGTCCAACTTTTCTCTCCAGTCGGCAGTTTCAAGACCGAAGTTACATACCGTGCCAAGTGCATGAAGATTCACCTGATTGACCCAGTTCCAGGCTGAACTTATTTACGGTGCCAAGCGCAAGAAGATCCATCAGATTGACTCAACTCAAGATTACAGTTATTTACCATGCCGAGCCCACGAAGATCCAATCCGAATACATGAAGACCCCCTCCGAGTGACGAGCATTCCTCCACTCGGGGGCTTGGCCGCGAATCCGCTTCGCCCAAGTAAAAACCTCCTCCGAGTGACGAGCGTCCCTCCACTCGGGGGCTTGGCCGCGAATCCGCTTCGCCCAAGTAAAAAACTCTTCCGAGTGACGAGCATTCCTCCACTCGGGGGCTTGGCCGCGAATGCGCTTCGCCCAAGTAAAAAACCTCCTCCGAGTGACGAGCATCCTTCCACTCGGGGGCTTGGCCGCGAATCCGCTTCGCCCAAGTAAAAAACCTCCTCCGAGTGACGAGCGTCCCTCCACTCGGGGGCTTGGCCGCGAATCCGCTTCGCCCAAGTAAAAAACTCTTCCGAGTGACGAGCATTCCTCCACTCGAGGGCTTGGCCGCGAATCCGCTTCGCCCAAGTAAAAAACTCTTCCGAGTGACGAGCATTCCTCCACTCGAGGGCTTGGCCGCGAATCCGCTTCGCCCAAGTAAAAAACCTCCTCCGAGTGACGAGCATCCTTCCACTCGGGGGCTTGGCCGCGAATCCGCTTCGCCCAAGTAAAAAACCTCCTCCGAGTGACGAGCGTCCCTCCACTCGGGGGCTTGGCCGCGAATCCGCTTCGCCCAAGTAAAAAACTCTTCCGAGTGACGAGCATTCCTCCACTCGGGGGCTTGGCCGCGAATCCGCTTCGCCCAAGTAAAAACCTCCTCCGAGTGATGAGCATTCCTCCACTCGGGGGCTTGGCCGCGAATCCGCTTCGCCCAAGTAAAAACCTCCTCCGAGTGACGAGCGTCCCTCCACTCGGGAGCTTGGCCGCGAATCCGCTTCGCCCAAGTAAAAAACTTTTCCGAGTGACGAGCATTCCTCCACTCGAGGGCTTGGCCGCGAATCCGCTTCGCCCAAGTAAAAAACTCTTCCGAGTGACGAGCATTCCTCCACTCGAGGGCTTGGCCGCGAATCCGCTTCGCCCAAGTAAAAAACCTCCTCCGAGTGACGAGCATCCTTCCACTCGGGGGCTTGGCCGCGAATCCGCTTCGCCCAAGTAAAAAACCTCCTCCGAGTGACGAGCGTCCCTCCACTCGGGGGCTTGGCCGCGAATCCGCTTCGCCCAAGTAAAAAACTCTTCCGAGTGACGAGCATTCCTCCACTCGGGGGCTTGGCCGCGAATCCGCTTCGCCCAAGTAAAAACCTCCTCCGAGTGACGAGCATCCTTCCACTCAGGGGCTTGGCCGCGAATCCGCTTCGCCCGAGTAAAAACCTCCTCCGAGTGACGAGCGTCCCTCCACTCGGGGGCTTGGCCTCGAATCCGCTTCGCCCAAGTAAAAAACCTCCTCCGAGTGACGAGCATTCCTCCACTCGGGGGCTTGGCCGCGAATCCGCTTCGCCCAAGTAAAAACCTCCTCCGAGTGACGAGCGTCCCTCCACTCGGTGGCTTGGCCGCGAATCCGCTTCGCCCAAGTAAAAACCTCCTCCGAGTGACGAGCTTCCCTCCACTCGGGGGCTTGGCCGCGAATCCGCTTCGCCCAAGTAAAAACCTCCTCCGAGTGACGAGCATCCCTCCACTCGGGGGCTTGGCCGCGAATCCGCTTCGCCCAAGTAAAAACCTCCTCCGAGTGACGAGCATCCCTCCACTCGGGGGCTTGGCCGCGAATCCGCTTCGCCCAAGTAAAAACCTACTCCGAGTGACGAGCACCTCTCACTCGGAGACTTAGCCGCGAGTAGGACCCCGTTTAAGATTTGCCTAGGTTCAAACTTCTTCTGAGTAATGAGCATCCATCTCCCTCGGAAACCAAACAAACGTAAAGGATTGAAAAGCAAACATGCAAACATTGTCTCTATCAGACCCCCGCCGATGCAAGCACTCGACGGCGGTCTCGGGGACTACACCCAGTGGGTGCACTCAGCGTGCCCCCACTGGACCTACAATCAAAACAAATCTAAGACCCCTGCCGATGACTCCGCGCATCGCCGCTCAACTGGACGCTCCTTCGACACTCGGCAGCTCCGCGCATCGCCATTCAGTCGGACGCTCCTTCGACACTCGGCAGCTCCGCACATCGCCATTCAGTCGGACGTTCCATCGTCACTCGACCGCCCCGCGCGCCGTCGTACTACTGGACGCGTCTTCATCGCCACTCCGTCGGACGCTCCATCGTCACTCGACCGCCCCGCGCGCCGTCGTACTACTGGACGCGTCTTCATCGCCACTCAGTCGGACGCTCCATCGTCACTCGACCGCCCCGCGAGCCGTCGTACTACTGGACGCGTCTTCGTCACTCGGTAACTCCGCGCACCGACACTCAGTCAGACGCTCCTTGGACACTCGGCAGCTCCGCGCATCGCCATTCAGTCGGACGCTCCTTCGACACTCGGCAGCTCCACGCATCGCCACTCAGTCGGACGCTCCTTCGACACTCGGCAGCTCCACGCATCGCCACTCAGTCGGACGCTCCTTCGACACTCGGCAGCTCCGCGCATCGCCATTCAGTCGGACGCTCCTTCGACACTCGGCAGCTCCGCGCATCGCCATTCAGTCGGACGCTCCTTCGACACCTGGCAGCTCCGCGCATCGCCATTCAGTCGGACGCTCCTTCGACACTCGGCAGCTCCGCGCATCGCCATTCAGTCGGACGCTCCTTCGACACTCGGCAGCTCCGCGCATCGCCATTCAGTCGGACGCTCCTTCGACACCTGGCAGCTCCGCGCATCGCCATTCAGTCGGACGCTCCTTCGACACTCGGCAGCTCCGCGCATCGCCATTCAGTCGGACGCTCCTTCGACACTCGGCAGCTCCGCGCATCGCCATTCAGTCGGACGCTCCTTCGACACCTGGCAGCTCCGCGCATCGCCATTCAGTCGGACGCTCCTTCGACACTCGGCAGCTCCGCGCATCGCCATTCAGTCGGACGCTCCTTCGACACGCGGCAGCTCCGCGCATCGCCATTCAGTCGGACGCTCCTTCGACACCTGGCAGCTCCGCGCATCGCCATTCAGTCGGACGCTCCTTCGACACTCGGCAGCTCCGCGCATCGCCATTCAGTCGGACGCTCCTTCGACACTCGGCAGCTCCGCGCATCGCCATTCAGTCGGACGCTCCTTCGACACCTGGCAGCTCCGCGCATCGCCATTCAGTCGGACGCTCCTTCGACACTCGACCGCCCCGCGCGCCGTCATACTACTGGACGCGTCTTCATCGCCACTCAGTCGGACGCTCCATCGTCACTCGACCGCCCCGCGCACCGTCGTACTACTGGACGCGCCTCCATCGCCACTCAGTCGGACGCTCCATCGTCACTCGACCGCCCCGCGCACCGTCGTACTACTGGACGCGCCTCCATCGCCACTCAGTCGGACGCTCCATCGTCACTCGACCGCCCCGCGCGCCGTCGTACTACTGGACGCGTCTTCATCGCCACTCAGTCGGACGCTCCATCGTCACTCGACCGCCCGCGAGCCGTCGTACTACTGGACGCGTCTTCGTCACTCGGTAACTCCGCACACCGACACTCAGTCAGACGCTTCATCGTCACTCAGCCACCCCGCGCGCCGTCACTCTACCGGACACGCCTTCGTCGCTCGGCAGCTCCGCATATCAAGACAGAATCGATCAGGGTGAATGACAAAGACTCTAATCAACGAAGACTTCTATGAAGCCCAACAATGCATTCGGAATTTTTGTGTCATATCAGAACCTGCATCGATCCCTTTTTTCACTCAAACCCTGATCAATTCGGGGACTAATGATGGGGATATGTACCTAGGGTAGGGTCACAGGCCTGACCTGCATACCCTACCTAAGGACATCACATCGGAGAACTTAAGGATTACAAGATTACAAGGAAGACTCCGACTGAAATCACCATGATGTGTGAGTCACTCGACAGCATCCACTCGGAGTCTCCTCCCTCCACTCGACAGTCAACCACTCGGTCGCATGGTCCACTCGGACGACAGCAGTCCAACCACCAGAGACAATTACCACCGTCATTGTGGCTGAAACGGTCGGCCATTAGTACGCCATTAAACCTATCTTTATGACTTGTAACTCCCGGGCAGCGGACTCTATATAAGCCGCCCGGGGCCTCTCATTCGGGGCAACTTCTTCTCCCTCCAGGGACTCATTTCCTCCAACCCTCTCACACACTCTGTAACTCCGTGTTCATACGCAGAGACAAGAACCCTCTCCGGAGGACAGGACGTAGGGCTTATTACTCTTCCGAGAGGGGCCCGAACCTGCTAAAAATACTCGTGTCACCCATATGCATCTCGGTAGATCATGCTCCTTACCCTACCCCTTTCGTACTGTCGGAGTCGTTCCCACGACAGCCACAACTTGAGAAAAGCACATAGATGACAACAACATGCCGGGTCATCCATCCATCATGTCCCTATCGCGTTTTGAAGGTGCATTCGGAAAAGTTTAAGCCCTAATGGGGTCCTTTTCAGATGATTGTTGTACACTATACTCAGCATGAATTATTATAAGATTTTCTTTACAAAACATTTTATAGAAAAATTTCCGTCTAATCAATCTATTTTTTTGAGCACGTCTAATCAATCTATTGAAAAAAAAAATTGCTTTTTAAGGAATTCCACGCCGAGAACGTTTCTCCACAGTGCGTGATCAAATAAATCAATCCTGGCCCGAAACGTGCGGTTTGTCACGGGCCAACCGGCCATGCAAATCGTGTCCCGAGGATGCGCCCCACAAACCACACGGCCGCGGGCCACACCACGCCGACCGATCGATTCCTAGTCACAAACCATGTGGTCCACTTAACCAGAAGGCTTTGCCTAAAAAAAAAATTAACCAGAAGGCTCGGTTCGGCCCTCGGACCCAAACCCTGCCGCTCGCCGCAGGACCAGCCTTCTCCCCTCATCGCCGATGACTCCGACGCCGGCGCGCGCCTCCGTGGCCGCGGCCCACGCCCTGCTACGCAGAACGAGGTGCGCGAACATGTTCTCTCTGTCCAACCCTCGCCCCTCCATCCGCGATTTGCTCATCCATTTGTCACCTTCTCCCCCAATCCGCAGATGCTTCGCCGCGGCGAATCGGATTCGGCCGGCCTCGAGGGACTACTCCGGCCCTCCTGCGGGGGTGGCCGACCCGCAAGTCCTTTTTTCTCTCCGAGAATCGCTTGTGCCGTGGGCCGTAGGTTTCAGAGAGATGACCCGTTCAGGGTGCCGCGAATTGCTAGATTGGTTCAGGCTTCGTTCCTAATGCCCGAATGATTTGGTCCCTGAACCTGTAGGGTGCCCCGGAGAAGGTTGGTGGTGTGAGAGCCGGAGATGACGAGCTCGACGTTGCCATCGTCGGCGGAGGCATGGTGGGCCTGGCTGTTGCTTGTGCACTCTGTAGGTATTGCTGCCTTCGTGTACTTCTGTTCCTTGCTTTCCGATTGTTCAGGAGCTTAGCTTCGTGTTGCTCTTAGGCTGAGAATCGTTCCTTATAATCGGTAGGCTACAGCATTAGTTATAATAAGAGGAATAAAGTTCTCTGGGATTCTCCCTGCCATTTTACTAGTTCAATATCAAATTCGGATGTAACTTTTCGTGCTGAATTTTTTGATATATTAAAGTTTTTTCCGATGTTGTATGCAAAAGTTACGGCCGTTTTACTTTTTCATAATGTTTTTTTGTTTAATATGTCAAAATTCATGTTTGTTAATTTTCCTAACAACTAGATGTAGTACCATAACTACATCTCAAAGGATTTTCAATTTTGAAGTTTTTATCATTTTTTTTTCATTTTTTTAAAAACTGAAAAGGCGATCCACAGGGGTGGTAAAATTTCAAAATTTGAAAATTTTACCCGTGGCGAATTTAGTCCCGGTTGGAGACAGCAACCGGGACTAAAGGGGATCCCTTTAGTCCCGGTTGGTGGTTCCAACCGGGACTAAAGGTCCCTTTCGACCCGAGACTAAACCAGCCGCGCCCCGTGCGGCGCCCCTAGCCGTTGGAATCGGGACTAAAGGTTCGTTAGTCTCGGGCCCCAACACGACCGGGCTAAAGCTCTGGACGAAAGGCCCAGTTTCTACTAGTGTGGCCACAACTTGAGAAAAGCATATAGATGACAACAACATGCCGGGTCATCCATCCATGATGTCCCTATCGCGTTTTGAAGGTGCATTCGGAAAAGTTTAAGGCCTAATGGGGTCCTTTTCAGATGATTGTTGTACACTATACTTAGCATGAATTATTATAAGATTTTCTTTACAAAACATTTTATAGAAAAATTTCCGTCTAATCATTCTATTTTTTTGAGCACGTCTAATCAATCTATTGAAAAAGAAAAATTGCTTTTTCAGTAATTCCACGCCGAGAACGTTTCTCTACTGTGCGCGATCAAATAAATCAATCCTGGCCCGAAACGTGCGGTTTGTCACGGGCCAACCGGCCGTGCAAATCGTGTCCCGAGGATGCGCCCCACAAACCACACAAACGCGGGCCACACCACGCTGACCGATCGATTCCCAGTCACAAACCATGTGGTCCACTTAACCAGAAGGCTTTGCCTCAAAAAAAAATTAACCAGAAGGCTCGGTTCGGCCCTCGGACCCAAACCCTGCCGCTCGCCGCAGGACCAGCCTTCTCCCCTCGTCGCCGATGACTCCGACGCCGGCGTGCGCCTCCGCGGCCGCGGCCCACGCCCTGCTACGCAGAACGAGGTGCGCGAACATGTTCTCTCTGTCCAACCCTCGCCCCTCCATCCGCGATTTGCTCATCCATTTGTCACCTTCTCCCCCAATCCGCAGATGCTTCGCCGCGGCGAATCGGATTCGGCCAGCCTCGAGGGACTTCTCCGGCCCTCCTGCGGGGGTGGCCGTCCCGCAAGTACTTTTTTTCTCTCCGAGAATCGCTTGTGCCGTGGGCCGTAGGTTTCAGAGAGATGACCCGTTCAGGGTGCCGCGAATTGCTAGATTGGTTCAGGCTTCGTTCCTAATGCGCGAATGATTTGGTCCCTGAACATGTAGGGTGCCCCGGAGAAGGTTGGTGGTGTGAGAGCCGGAGATGACGAGCTCGACGTTGCCATCGTCTGCGGAGGCATGGTGGGCCTGGCTGTTGCTTGTGCACTCTGTAGGTATTGCTGCCTTCGTGTACTTCTGTTCCTTGCTTTCCAATTGTTCAGCAGCTCAGCTTCGTGTTGCTCTTAGGCTGAGAATCGATCCTTATAATCGGTAGGCTACAGCATTAGTTATAATAAGAGGAATAAAGTTCTCTGGGATTCTCACTGCCATTTTACTAGTTCAATATCAAATTCGGATGTAACTTTTCGTGCTGAATTTTTTGATATATTAAAGTTTTTTGCCGATGTTGTATGCAAAAGTTACGGCCGTTTTACTTTTTCATAATGTTTTTTTGTTTAATATGTCAAAATTCATGTTTGTTAATTTTCCTAACAACTAGATGTAGTACCATAACTACATCTCAAAGGATTTTCAATTTTGAAGTTTTATCATTTTTTTTCATTTTTTTAAAAACTGAAAAGGCGATCCACAGGGGTGGTAAAATTTCAAAATTTGAAAATTTTACCCGTGGCGAATTTAGTCCCGGTTGGAGACACCAACCGGGACTAAAGGGGATCCCTTTAGTCCCGGTTGGTGGTTCCAACCGGGACTAAAGGTCCCTTTCGACCCGGGACTAAACCAGCCGCGCCCCGTGCGGCGCCCCTAGCCGTTGGAATCGGGACTAAAGGTTCGTTAGTCTCGGGCCCCAACACGACTGGGACTAAAGCTCCGGACGAAAGGCCCAGTTTCTACTAGTGTGACCACAACTTGAGAAAAGCACATAGATGACAACAACATGCCGGGTCATCCATCCATGATGTCCCTATCGCGTTTTGAAGGTGCATTCGGAAAAGTTTAAGGCCTAATGGGGTCCTTTTCAGATGATTGTTGTACACTATACTTAGCATGAATTATTATAAGATTTTCTTTACAAAACATTTTATCGAAAAATTTCCGTCTAATCAATCTATTTTTTTGAGCACGTCTAATCAATCTATTGAAAAAGAAAAATTGCTTTTTCAGGAATTCCACGCCGAGAATGTTTCTCTACTGTGCGCGATCAAATAAATCAATCCTGGCCCGAAACGTGCGGTTTGTCACGGGCCAACCGGCCGTGCAAATCGTGTCCTGAGGATGCGCCCCACAAACCACACGACCGCGGGCCACACCACGCTGACCGATCGATTCCCAGTCACAAACCATGAGGTCCACTTAACCAGAAGGCTTTGCCTCAAAAAAAAAATTTAACCAGAAGGCTCGGTTCGGCCCTCGGACCCAAACCCTGCCGCTCGCCGCAGGACCAGCCTTCTCCCCTCGTCGCCGATGACTCCGACGCCTGCGTGCGCCTCCGCGGCCGCGGCCCACGCCCTGCTATGCAGAACGAGGTGCGCGAACATGTTGTCTCTGTCCAACCCTCGCCCCTCCATCCGCGATTTGCTCATCCATTTGTCACCTTCTCCCCCAATCCGCAGATGCTTCGCCGCGGCGAATCGGATTCGGCCAGCCTCGAGGGACTTCTCCGGCCCTCCGGCGGGGGTGGCCGACCCGCAAGTACTTTTTTTCTCTCCGAGAATCGCTTGTGCCGTGGGCCGTAGGTTTCAGAGAGATGACCCGTTCAGGGTGCCACGAATTGCTAGATTGGTTCAGGCTTCGTTCCTAATGCGCGAATGATTTGGTCCCTGAACCTGTAGGGTGCCCCGGAGAAGGTTGGTGGTGTGAGAGCCGGAGATGACGAGCTCGACGTTGCCATCGTCGGCGGAGGCATGGTGGGCCTGGCTGTTGCTTGTGCACTCTGTAGGTATTGCTGCCTTCGTGTACTTCTGTTCCTTGCTTTCCAATTGTTCATGAGCTCAGCTTCGTGTTGCTCTTAGGCTGAGAATCGATCCTTATAATCGGTATGCTACAGCATTAGTTATAATAAGAGGAATAAAGTTCTCTGGGATTCTCCCTGCCATTTTACTAGTTCAATATCAAATTCGGATGTAACTTTTCGTGCTGAATTTTTTGATATATTAAAGTTTTTTTCCGATGTTGTATGCAAAAGTTACGGCCATTTTACTTTTTCATAATGTTTTTTTGTATAATATGTCAAAATTCATGTTTGTTAATTTTCCTAACAATTAGATGTAGTACCATAACTACATCTCCCAGGATTTTCAATTTTGAAGTTTTTATCATTTATTTTTATTTTTTTAAAAACTGAAAAGGCGATCCACAGGGGGGTGGTAAAATTTGAAAATTTGAAAATTTTACCCGTGGCGAATTTAGTCCCGGTTGGAGACACCAACCGGGACTAAAGGGGATCCCTTTAGTCCCGGTTGGTGGTTCCAACCGCGACTAAAGGTCCCTTTCGACCCGGGACGAAACCAACCGCGCCCCGTGCGGCCCCCCTAGCCGTTGGAACCGGGACTAAAGGTTCGTTAGTCTCGGGCCCCAACACGACCGGGACTAAAGCTCCGGACGAAAGGCCCAGTTTCTACTAGTGTGGCCACAACTTGAGAAAAGCACATAGATGACAACAACATGTCGGGTCGTCCATCCATGATGTCCCTATGGCGTTTTGAAGGTGCATTCGGAAAAGTTAAAGGCCTAATGGGGTCCTTTTCAGATGATTGTTGTACACTATACTTAGCATGAATTATTATAAGATTTTCTTTACAAAACATTTTATAGAAAAATTTCCGTCTAATCAATCTATTTTTTTGAGCACGTCTAATCAATCTATTGAAAAAGAAAAATTGCTTTTTCAGGAATTCCACGCCGAGAACGTTTCTCTACTGTGCGCGATCAAATAAATCAATCCTGGCCCGAAACGTGCGGTTTGTCACGGGCCAACCGGCCGTGCAAATCGTGTCCCGAGGATGCGCCCCACAAACCACACGGCTGCGGGCCACACCACGCCGACCGATCGATTCCCAGTCACAAACCATGTCGTCCACTTAACCAGAAGCCTTTGCCTCAAAACAAAAATTAGCCAGAAGGCTCGGTTCGGCCCTCGGACCCAAACCCTGCCGCTCGCCGCAGGACCAGCCTTCTGCCCTCGTCGCCGATGACTCCGACGCCGGCGCGTGCCTCCGCGGCCGCGGCCCACACCCTGCTACGCAGAACGAGGTGCGCGAACATGTTCTCTCTGTCCAACCCTCGCCCCTCCATCCACAATTTGCTCATCCATTTGTCAGCTTCTCCCCCAATCCGCAGATGCTTCGCCGCGCCGAATCGGATCCGGCCGCCCTCGAGGGACTTCTCCGGCGGTCCGGCCTGGGCGGCCGACCCGCAAGTACTTTTTTTCTCTCCGAGAATCGCATGTGCCGTGGGCCGTAGGTTTCAGAGAGATGACCCGTTCAGGGTGCCGCGAATTGCTAGATTGGTTCAGGCTTCGTTCCTAATGCGCGAATGATTTGGTCCCTGAACCTGTAGGGTGCCCCGGAGAAGGTTGGTGGTGTGAGAGCTGGAGATGACGAGCTCGACGTTGCCATCGTCGGCGGAGGCATGGTGGGCCTGGCTGTTGCTTGTGCACTCTGTAGGTATTGCTGCCTTCATGTACTTCTGTTCCTTTCTTTCCAATTGTTCATGAGCTCAGCTTCGTGTTGCTCTTAGGCTGAGAATCGATCCTTATAATCGGTAGGCTACAACATTAGTTATAATAAGAGGAATAAAGTTCTCTGGGATTCTCCCTGCCATTTTACTAGTTCAATATCAAATTCGGATGTAACTTTTCGTGCTGAATTTTTTGATATATTAAAGTTTTTTTCCGATGTTGTATGCAAAAGTTACGGCCGTTTTACTTTTTCATAATGTTTTTTTGTATAATATGTCGAAATTCATGTTTGTTAATTTTCCTAACAACAAGATGTAGTACCATAGCTACATCTCAAAGGATTTTAAATTTTGAAGTTTTTATCATTTTTTTTAAACTTAAAAGGCGATACACAGGGGGTGGTAAAATTTCAAAATTTGAAAATTTTACCCGTGGCGAATTTAGTCCCGGTTGGAGACACCAACCGGGACTAAAGGGGATCCCTTTAGTCCCGGTTGGAGACACCAACCGGGACTAAAGGGGATCCCTTTAGTCCCGGTTGGTGGTTCCAACCGGGACTAAAGGTCCCTTTCAACCCGGGACTAAACCAGCCGCGCCCCGTGCGGCGCCCCTAGCCGTTGGAACCGGGACTAAAGGTTCGTTAGTCTCGGGCCCCAACACGACCGGAACTAAAGCTCCGGACGAAAGGCCCAGTTTCTACTAGTGTGGCCACAACTTGAGAAATGCACATAGATGACAACAACATGCCGGGTCGTCCATCCATGATGTCCCTATCGCGTTTTGAAGGTGCATTCGGAAAAGTTTAAGGCCTAATGGGGTCCTTTTCAGATGATTGTTGTACACTATACTTAGCATGAATTATTATAAGATTTTCTTTACAAAACATTTTATAGAAAAATTTCCGTCTAATCAATCTATTTTTTGGAGCACGTCTAATCAATCTATTGAAAAAGAAAAATTGCTTTTTCAGGAATTGCACGCCGAGAACGTTTCTCTACTGTGCGCGATCAAATAAATCAGTCCTGGCCCGAAACGTGCGGTTTGTCACGGGCCAACCGGCCGTGCAAATCGTGTCCCGAGGATGCGCCCCACAAACCACACGGCCGCGGGCCACACCACGCCGACCGATCAATTCCCAGTCACAAACCATGTGGTCCACTTAACCAGAAGGCTTTGCCTCAAAAAAAAATAACCAGAAGGCTCGGTTCGGCCCTCGGACCCAAACCCTGCCGCTCGCCGCAGGACCAGCCTTCTCCCCTCGTCGCCGATGACTCCGACGCCGGCGCGCGCCTCTGCGGCCGCGTCCCACGCCCTGCTATGCAGAACAAGGTGCGCGAACATGTTCTCTCTGTCCAACCCTCGCCCCTCCATCCGCGATTTGCTCATCCATTTGTCACCTTCACCCCCAATCCGCAGATGCTTCACCGCGGCGAATCGGATTCACCCGGCCTCGAGGGACTTCTCCGGCCCTCCGGCGGGGGTGGCCGACCCGCAAGTACTTTTTTTCTCTCCGAGAATCGCTTGTGCCGTGGGCCGTAGGTTTCAGAGAGATGACCTGTTCAGGGTGCCGGGAATTGCTAGATTGGTTCAGGCTTCGTTCCAAATGCGCGAATGATTTGGTCCCTGAACCTGTAGGGTGCCCCGGAGAAGGTTGGTGGTGTGAGAGCCGGAGATGACGAGCTCGACGTTGCCATCGTCGGCGGAGGCATGGTGGGCCTGGCTATTGCTTGTGCACTCTGTAGGTATTGCTGCCTTCGTGTACTTCTGTTCCTTCCTTTCCAATTGTTCATGAGCTCAGCTTCGTGTTGCTCTTAGGCTGAGAATCGATCCTTATAATCGGTAGGCTACAGCATTAGTTATAATAAGAGGAATAAAGTTCTCTGGGATTCTCCCTGCCATTTTACTAGTTCAATATCAAATTCGGATGTAACTTTTCGTGCTGAATTTTTTGATATATTAAAGTTTTTTTCCGATGTTGTATGCAAAAGTTACGGCCGTTTTACTTTTTCATAATGTTTTTTTGTATAATATGTCAAAATTCATGTTTGTTAATTTTCCTAACAACTAGATGTAGTACCATAACTACATCTGAAAGTATTTTCAATTTTGAAGTTTTTATCATTTTTTTATTTTTTTTTAAAAACTGAAAAGGCGATCCACAGGGGGGTGGTAAAATTTCAAAATTTGAAAATTTTACCCGTGGCGAATTTAGTCCCGGTTGGAGACACCAACCGGGACTAAAGGGGATCCCTTTAGTCCCGGTTGGTGGTTCCAACCGGGAATAAAGGTCCCTTTCGACCCGGGACTAAACCAGCCGCGCCCCGTGTGGCGCCCCTAGCCGTTGGAACCGGGATTAAAGGTTCGTTAGTCTCGGGCCCCAACACGACCAGGACTAAAGCTCCGGACGAAAGGCCCAGTTTCTACTAGTATGGCCACAACTTGAGAAAAGCACATAGATGACAACAACATGCCGGGTCGTCCATCCATGATGTCCCTATCGCGTTTTGAAGGTGCATTCGGAAAAGTTTAAGGCCTAATGGGGTCCTTTTCAGATGATTGTTGTACACTATACTTAGCATGAATTATTATAAGATTTTGTTTACAAAACATTTTATAGAAAAATTCCCGTCTAATCAATCTATTTTTTTGAGCACGTCTAATCAATCTATTGAAAAAGAAAAATTGCTTTTTCAGGAATTCCACGCCTTGAACGTTTCTCTACTGTGCGTGATCAAATAAATCAATCCTGGCCCGAAACGTGCGGTTTGTCACGGGCCAACCGGCCGTGCAAATCGTGTCCCGAGGATGCGCCCCACAAACCACACGGCCGCGGGCCACACCCCGCCGACCGGTCGATTCCCAGTCACAAACCATGTGGTCCACTTAACCAGAAGGCTTTGCCTCAAAAAAAAAACTGAACCAGAAGGCTCGGTTCGGCCCTCGGACCCAAACCCCGCCGCTCGCCGCAGGACCAGCCTTCTCCCCTCTTCGCCGATGACTCCGACGCCGGCGCGCGTCTCCGCGGCCGCGGCCCACGCCCTGCTACGCAGAATGAGGTGCGCGAACATGTTCTCTCCGTCCAACCCTCGCCCCTCCATCTGCGATTTGCTCATCCATTTGTCACCTTCTCCCCCAATCCGCAGATGCTTCGTCGCGCCGAATTGGATCCGGCCGCCCTCGAGGGACTTCTCCGGCTCTCCGGCGGGGGCGGCCGACCCGCAAGTATTTTTTTCTCTCCGAGAATCGCTTGTGCCGTGGGCCGTAGGTTTCAGAGAGATGACCCGTTCAGGGTGCCGCGAATTGCTAGATTGGTTCAGGCTTCGTTCCTAATGCGCGAATGATTTGGTCCCTGAACCTGTAGGGTGCCCCGGAGAAGGTTGGTGGTGTGAGAGCCGGAGATGACGAGCTCGACGTTGCCATCGTCGGTGGAGGCATGGTGGGCCTGGCTATTGCTTGTGCACTCTGTAGGTATTGCTGCCTTCGTGTACTTCTGTTCCTTCCTTTCCAATTGTTCATGAGCTCAGCTTCGTGTTGCTCTTAGGCTGAGAATCGATCCTTATAATCGGTAGGCTACAGCATTAGTTATAATAAGAGGAATAAAGTTCTCTGGGATTCTCCCTGCCATTTTACTAGTTCAATATCAAATTCGGATGTAACTTTTCGTGCTGAATTTTTTGATATATTAAAGTTTTTTTCCGATGTTGTATGCAAAAGTTACGGCCGTTTTACTTTTTCATAATGTTTTTTTGTATAATATGTCAAAATTCATGTTTGTTAATTTTCCTAACAACTAGATGTAGTACCATAACTACATCTGAAAGTATTTTCAATTTTGAAGTTTTTATCATTTTTTTATTTTTTTTTAAAAACTGAAAAGGCGATCCACAGGGGGTGGTAAAATTTCAAAATTTGAAAATTTTACCCGTGGCGAATTTAGTCCCGGTTGGAGACACCAACCGGGACTAAAGGGGATCCCTTTAGTCCCGGTTGGTGGTTCCAACCGGGAATAAAGGTCCCTTTCGACCCGGGACTAAACCAGCCGCGCCCCGTGTGGCGCCCCTAGCCGTTGGAACCGGGACTAAAGGTTCGTTAGTCTCGGGCCCCAACACGACCAGGACTAAAGCTCCGGACGAAAGGCCCAGTTTCTACTAGTGTGGCCACAACTTGAGAAAAGCACATAGATGACAACAACATGCCGGGTCGTCCATCCATGATGTCCCTATCGCGTTTTGAAGGTGCATTCGGAAAAGTTTAAGGCCTAATGGGGTCCTTTTCAGATGATTGTTGTACACTATACTTAGCATGAATTATTATAAGATTTTCTTTACAAAACATTTTATAGAAAAATTACCGTCTAATCAATCTATTTTTTTGAGCACGTCTAATCAATCTATTGAAAAAGAAAAATTGCTTTTTCAGGAATTCCACGCCTTGAACGTTTCTCTACTGTGCGTGATCAAATAAATCAATCCTGGCCCGAAACGTGCGGTTTGTCACGGGCCAACCGGCCGTGCAAATCGTGTCCCGAGGATGCACCCCACAAACCACACGGCCGCGGGCCACACCCCGCCGACCGGTCGATTCCCAGTCACAAACCATGTGGTCCACTTAACCAGAAGGCTTTGCCTCAAAAAAAAAAACTGAACCAGAAGGCTCGGTTCGGCCCTCGGACCCAAACCCCGCCGCTCGCCGCAGGACCAGCCTTCTCCCCTCTTCGCCGATGACTCCGACGCCGGCGCGCGTCTCCGCGGCCGCGGCCCACGCCCTGCTACGCAGAATGAGGTGCGCGAACATGTTCTCTCCGTCCAACCCTCGCCCCTCCATCTGCGATTTGCTCATCCATTTGTCACCTTCTCCCCCAATCCGCAGATGCTTCGTCGCGCCGAATTGGATCCGGCCGCCCTCGAGGGACTTCTCCGGCTCTCCGGCGGGGGCGGCCGACCCGCAAGTATTTTTTTCTCTCCGAGAATCGCTTGTGCCGTGGGCCGTAGGTTTCAGAGAGATGACCCGTTCAGGGTGCCGCGAATTGCTAGATTGGTTCATGCTTCGTTCCTAATGCGCGAATGATTTGGTCCCTGAACCTGTAGGGTGCCCCAGAGAAGGTTGGTGGTGTCAGAGCCGGAGATGATGAGCTCGACGTTGCCATCGTCGGCGGAGGCATGGTGGGCCTGGCTGTTGCTTGTGCACTCTATAGGTATTGCTGCCTTCGTGTACTTCTGTTCCTTGCTTTCCAATTGTTCATGAGCTCAGCTTCGTGTTGCTCTTAGGCTGAGAATCGATCCTTATAATCGGTAGGCTACAGCATTAGTTATAATAAGAGGAATAAAGTTCTCTGGTATTCTCCCTGCCATTTTACTAGTTCAATGTCAAATTTGGATGTTACTTTTCGTGCTGAATTTTTTGATATATTAAAGTTTTTTTTTGACGTTGTATGCAAAAGTTACGGCCGTTTTACTTTTTCATAATGTTTTTTTGTATAATATGTCGAAATTCATGTTTGTGAATTTTCCTAACAACTAGATGTAGTACCATAACTACATCCCAAAGATTTTAAATTTTGAAGTTTTTATCATTTTTTTTTTAAACTGAAAAGGCGATCCACCGGGGGGGGGTAAAATTTCAAAATTTGAAAATTTTACCCGTGGCGAATTTAGTTCCGGTTGGTGGTTCCAACCGGGACTAAAGGTCCCTTTCGACCCGGGACTAAAGTAGCCGCTCCCCGTGCGGCGCCCCTAGCCTGTTGTCCAGATGCTACCGCCGCCAAGTAGTTCTTGTAAATTGTTTTCTTGTGGTCTTGTTCTCTGTATTGTTTTTGGAAACAAAGTACTCTGTATTGGTCATGTGCTGAACTTCATAGTTGGAGGTAGCACAGCTGCAGCAGCTACTCTCACCAGGTGCCTTTCGCCAAGGATACCGTCAACCGATTAAACCTTTGCTAATGGTGGAATTGCCAAACCTTTGCCCATGCCGAAAAAGAAGCCAAGTCCGATTCAATAATTACCTTTATTTTGTCTCTATCTTTGGACTGAATCAGAATCAGAAGAAAAGCAAGGCTATCCTTCGTTGCACACCTAATGGAAAGCACTGGCTAGATTTCTGATGAAGGAAGCCGTCTACTAACCGGAATACTACAGCAGAGGACAAAACTAGGGACTTCGAAAACGAGGATAGTTTGCCAGGTAGGGATACCGTTGTTCGAATTGAAAAAAGATACCTTTCGCCAGAGAGATAGGATTTGAAAACAAACCATTCATGAAACTCATGCAGGAGCATGCGGTGGTCACATTAATGGACATGCGCTAGCTAAGAGACCTTCTTAAGTTAGGGTACTATTTGCTGGCTTACTATGGGGAAGGGGAGAAGGCAATCCGCGTATGGATTGATCCCTAATTCAGTTCTTTTTTCGTGGTTTTGTTTCCATCTCACAACTTCCATTTCTTGAGCCGACCTTGCCCGCTGGAGGTATGATTCCGATCTTTGAATCGAATTGGATTTTTTGTCTTAAAGTGAGGGCGATGAGTGGGGAAGGAAGCTGACGATTTTATTAGTGTGTAAGGTGGCCCCGAGAGCTGAACCAAAGCCGGCCGTTTCGAGACCAGGGAGCTTTAATAGTTTCTACTTAAACTATGTGTTCAGATTATGCTATTTTATTACTAGCTTTCGGTCTCGATTCGCCCTTATCTCGGCGGGATCAACTACTTCGCTTAGGCAAAAGATTGAAAAAGTCTGTATCTGTCTGCATGTCCCTCCGTCTATGTTACCCCTTCCCCGGAAAGGAGATTACACGTTTAGTAAAAAAAACGAGAATAAAAAATCAAAAAGAAAGAAGAGAAAGAACCGGGAGTTGGCGCCTACATAACAGGTAGCTTGCTTACCAAGCCGTCCTGGCAAGCTCCTACAGTTCTCTTATTACTCTTGACTTGACTTATTAATAAGAAAACTACTCACTAACAGAATGAAAGACGATCTAGAATCTACCCAAGAAGATAGAGAGTCCCACATACGAGAAAAGGTCACAAATGGAGTTGAACCAAGTAACATTGCAAAGGCATAATGATAGTAGGGTCGGGATATCCCCGCCCTCCGAACCGGACGTGAGGGTCGCCCCTCATCCGGCTCTCCGCAGGGGAATCTCCACTCAGTGCTTCCCCTAATATCCTCCCTTTACCACATCATGGGGGTTTACAGGAGATCCTAGAGACTCGCTCGGAAAGGCTGCTATACCAAACATTATTACTTAACTACAAAGAAAGAAAAGACTGTAGTAGTCACTAGACTGACTATAGTAGTCCGTCCGGCTGCTCTTGCTTAAATCAATACTCTTCATTCTCCCGTGCTCTAGCAGTTGCGCTCCCTAGACCACTACCATTTAGTTAGGTAGGGACAATCAATCCATAGTTACGGGAATAACGGAATGCATGGGGATAAAAAAATAGAAAAATGCAGATTTTCTATGAAATCCTTTCTTTCCATAGATGTATCTGGTCTGAGACGGTACAGTACTCTATGAGAGGAATGCAATGGGATGGATGGTAGAGGGCTGCCTGCGCCCAAAAGCGATGATTCACTTGTCCCCTTGTCTATAGGGACCTTGTAGCATACAACCGCCACGACTCCTGCGTTATAGCCGCCCCTTTCTCTCTTTCTTTTGTGTGCCTCGTGGACGGACGAAAGAAGGGAAGTTACAGAAGGGGGCAGTGAAGGCTCGCCAAGTAGACAGCAAGCCCCCACCCCGTCAGTCCTGTGTTGCCGTAGTGTGCCCTACTTCAATAAGGTATTACCTCGCCGATTTTAAAGGGGATGGGATTGGATTCATTCACTTGCATTCCTGCTAGCACTACAAAAAGCTCCGGTCTTAACACCCCTACGGAAGCTATGCAGCGTTTCCTCGGGTTCGTAGAGTCGGGTTTCCCGTTTACCCACAACGGAGGAGCCGCCCCCACCAACCAAAGCAGGTAGGCGGCCACGGTTCATAACGCACTCTTCACACAACAGATCCACTTTGAAGTTGACTTATTCGCTCGGCCAATCATCGGAATGTGTACGAGATACCATAAGGGCCCAATATCTCAATAGCACCCTTGTCTAAAGCTTCGAATGAGACTGAATATCCGAAACGCAGGAACGATCTGACTAGAAAGTCATTCAAAACTTGATTGAAGAACCAGCGTTTATTGAAGAAGCTATAGAGTTGATTACAAAAAGTACTAGTTTGAAAGGCTCGTTGGAACTGATCCGCTACGAGATTTACATTATAAGCTAGAGAAGCACCTGAAGTACTAAACATAATAGGTATTGGTTTTGTAATGGTTGAGGCAGCAAACTCGGATTCGGCAAGAATCTCATTTTTTGGTAGTACGAAGGGGGAATTGGCCCAAAAATTGGATAGGGGTAAAGACGCAGCCGGGTGCCGGCGGCTTATTCAAGTGCCCCCCGAACCGCGCGAAATGGTCGCCTAGTACACGGCTCATAAACACTGCCTGGGGTGGGGCTACCTATTATTCGTAGGCGGTACGTACGGCGCACGCAGGGCCTCGGTTTGCTGCGTGGACTATCTATGCATTTCCTACAGAGTGTAATGGAACCCAGCTCAGCTCCGCCGAGGCAAAAGAAAAGAACGGAACAGCCGGAGGCGAAGAGTAGAGTATAGCCAAGGGGCTTTCGTCGTCCGTAAGAGACCTAACGGAAGACCGTGCTCCGAAGTGTGCACTGAGAGTTTTGTTTTAAGAACACTTGGCCTTACCCCTTCATTTTGAGCCATGTCTAGGTAGAATCGGCAAGATTGAACCGAGGCCCATGCCCGGGCACCGCCGGGGGACAACCAGACCAACCAGTAGGCTATCTTTTCGTGCTAAATTTTTTGATATATTAAAGTTTTTTTCCGATGTTGTATGCAAAAGTTACGGCCGTTTTACTTTTTAATAAAAAAAAATTATACTATGTCAAAATTCATGTTTGTTAATTTTCCTAACAACTAGATGTAGTACCATTACTACATCTCAAAGGATTTTAAATTTTGAAGTTTTTATCATTTTTTTTTAAACTGAAAAGGCGATACACCGGGGGGGGGGGTAAAATTTGAAAATTTGAAAATTTTACCCGTGGCGAATTTAGTCCCGGTTGGAGACACCAACCGGGACTAAATGGTATCCCTTTAGTCCCGGATGGTGGTTCCAACCGGGACTAAAGGTCCCTTTCGACCCGGGACTAAAGCAGTCGCGCCCTGTGCGGCGCCCCTAGCCGTTGGAACCGGGACTAAAGCTTCGTTAGTCCCGGGCCAAACCACGACCGGGACTAAAGCTCCGGACGAAAGGCCCAGTTTCTACTAGTGTGGCCACAACTTGAGAAAAGCACATAGATGACAACAACATGCTGGGTCGTCCATCCATGATGTCCCTATCGCGTTTTGAAGGTGCATTCGGACAAGTTTAAGGCCTAATGGGGTCCTTTTCAGATGATTGTTGTACACTATACTTAGCATGAATTATTATAAGATTTTCTTTACAAAACATTTTATAGAAAAATTTCCGTCTAATCAATCTATTTTTTGAGCATGTCTAATCAGTCTATTGAAAAAGATAAATTGCTTTTTCAGGAATTCCACGCCGACAACGTTTCTCTACTGTGCGCGATCAAATAAATCAATCCTGGCCCGAAACGTGCGGTTTGTCACGGGCCAACCGGCCGTGCAAATCGTGTCCCAAGGATGCGCCCCACAAACCACACGGCCGCGGGCCGCACCACGCCGACCAGTCGATTCACAGTCACAAACCATGTGGTCCACTTAACCAGAAGGCTTTGCCTCAAAAAAAAAAACTTAACCAGAAGGCTCGGTTCGGCCCTCGAATACAAACCCCGCCGCTTGCCGCAGGAGCAGCCTTCTCCCCTCGTCACCGATGACTCCGACGCCAGCGCGCGCCTCCGCGGCCGCGGCCCACGCCCTGCTATGCAGAACGAGGTGCTCGAACATGTTCTCTCTGTCCAACCCTCGCCCCTCCATCCGTGATTTTCTCATCCATTTGTCACCTTCTCCCCCAATCCGCAGATGCTTTGCCGCGGCGAATCGGATCCAGCCGGCCTCGAGGGACTTCTCCGGCGCTCCGGCGGGGGCGGCCGACTCGCAAGTACTTTTTTTCTCTCCGAGAATCGCTTGTGCCGTGGGCCCTAGGTTTCAGAGAGATGACCCGTTCAGGGTGCCGCGAAATGCTAGATTGGTTCAGGCTTCATTCCTAATGGGCGAATGATTCGGTCCCTGAACCTGTAGGGTGCCCCGGAGAAGGTTGGTGGTGTGAGAGCTGGAGATGACGAGCTCGACGTTGCCATCGTTGGTGGAGGGATGGTGGGCCTGGCTGTTGCTTGTGCACTCTGTAGGTATGGCTGCCTTCGTGTACTTCTGATCCTTGCTTTCCAATTGTTCATGAGCTCAGCTTCGTGTTGCTCTTAGGCTGAGAATCGATCCTTATAATCGGTAGGCTACGGCATTAGTTATAATAAGAGGAATAAAGTTCTCTGGGATTCTCCCTGCCATTTTACTAGTTCAATGTCAAATTCGGATGTAACTTTTCGTGCTGAATTTTTTGATATATTAAAGTTTTTTTTCCGATGTTGTATGCAAAAGTTACGGCCGTTTTACTTTTTCATAACGTTTTTTGTATAATATGTCGAAATTCATGTTTGTTAATTTTCCTAACAACTAGATGTAGTACCATAACTATATCTCGAAGGATTTAAAATTTTGAAGTTTTTATCATTTTTATTTTTTTTTAAAAAAACTGAAAAGGTGATCCACGGCGGAGGGGGGGGGGGGGGTAAAATTTCAAAATTTGAAAATTTTACCCGTGGCGAATGTAGTCCCGGTTGGTGTCTCCAACCGGGACTAAAGGGGATCACTTTAGTCCCGGTTGGTGTCTCCAACTGGGACTAATGGGGATGACACCGGCCGCTGCCTGCCGCAACCCCTTTATTCCCGGTTGGTGGTTCCAACCGGGACTAAAGGTCCCTTTCGACCCGGGACTAAAGCAGCCGCGCCCCGTGCGGTGCCCCTAGCCGTTGGAACCGGGACTAAAGGTTCGTTAGTCCCGGGCCCCAACACGACCGGGACTAAAGCTCCGGACGAAAGGCCCAGTTTCTACTAGTGTGGCCAAAACTTGAGAAAAGCACATAGATGACAACGACATGCCGGGTCGTCCATCCATGATGTCCCTATCGCGTTTAGAAGGTGCATTTGGACAAGTTTAAGGCCTAATGGGGTCCTTTTCAGATGATTGTTGTACACTATACTTAGCATGAATTATTATAAGATTTTCTTTACAAAACATTTTATAGAAAAATTTCCGTCTAATCAATCTATTTTTTTGATCACGTCTAATCAATCTATTGAAAAAGATAAATTGCTTTTTTCAGGAATTCCACGCCGAGAACGTTTCTCTACTGTGCGCGATCAAATAAATCAATCCTGGCCCGAAACGTGCGGTTTGTCACGGGCCAACCGGCCATGCAAATCGTGTCCCGAGGATGCGGCCCACAAATCACACGGCCGCGGGCCGCACAACGCCGACCGGTCGATTCCGAGTCACAAACCATGTTGTCCACTTAACCAGAAGGCTTTGCCTCAAAAAAAAACTTAACCAGAAGGCCCGGTTCGGTCCTCGGACCCAAACCCCGCCGCTCGCCGCAGGACCAACTTCCTCCCCTTGTCGCCGATGACTCCAACGCCGGCGCGCGCCTCCGCGGCCGCGGCCCACGCCCTGCTACGCAGAACGAGGTGCGCGAACATGTTATCTCTGTCCAACCCTCGCCCCTCCATCCGCGATTTGCTGATCCATTTGTCACCTTCTCCCCCAATCCGCAGATGCTTCGCCGCGGCGAATCAGATCTGGCCGGCCTCGAGGGACTTCTCAGGCGCTCTGGCGGGGGTGGCCGACCCGCAAGTACTTTTTTTCTCTCTGAGAATCGCTTGTGCCGTGGGCCGTAGGTTTCAGAGAGATGACCAGTTCAGGGTGCCGCGAATTGCTAGATTGGTTCAGGCTTCGTTCCTAATGCATGAATGATTCGGTCCCTGAACCTGTAGGGTGCCCCAGAGAAGGTTGGTGGTGTGAGAGCCGGAGATTACGAGCTCGACGTTGCCATCGTCGGTGGAGGCATGGTGGGCCTGGCTGTTGCTTGTGCACTCTGTAGGTATGGCTGCCTTCGTGTACTTCTGATCCTTGCTTTCCAATTGTTCATGAGCTCAGCTTCGTGTTGCTCTTTGGCTGAGAATCGATCCTTATAATCGGTAGGCTACGGCATTAGTTATAATAAGAGGAATAAAGTTCTCTGGGATTCTCCCTGCCATTTTACTAGTTCAATGTCAAATTCGGATGTAACTTTTCGTGCTGAATTTTTTGATATATTAAAGTTTTTTTTCCGATGTTGTATGCAAAAGTTACGGCCGTTTTAATTTTTCATAACGTTTTTTTGTATAATATGTCGAAATTCATGTTTGTTAATTTTCCTAACAACTAGATGTAGTACCATAACTACATCTCATAGGATTTTAAATTTTGAAAATTTTACCCATGGCGAATTAATCCGGGTTGGTGTCTCCAACCGGGACTAAAGGGGATCACTTTAGTCCCGGTTGGTGACTCCAACCGGGACTAAAGGGGATCACACCGGCCGCAGCCTGCCGCAACCCCTTTAGTCCCGGTTGGTGGTTCCAACCAGGACTAAAGGTCCCTTTCGACCCGGGACAAAAGCAGCCGCACCCCGTGCGGCGCCCCTAGCCGTTGGAACCGGGACTAAAGGTTCGTTAGTCCCGGGCCCCAACACGACCGGGACTAAAGCTCCGGATGAAAGGCCCAGTTTCTACTAGTGTGGCCAGAACTTGAGAAAAGCACATAGATGACAACAACATGCCGGGTCGTCCATCCATGATGTCCCTATCGCGTTTTGAAGGTGCATTCGGACAAGTTTAAGGCCTAATGGGGTCCTTTTCAGATGATTGTTGTACACTATACTTAGCATCAATTATTATAAGATTTTCTTTACAAAACATTTTATAGAGAAATTTCCGTGTAATCAATCTATTTTTTTGAGCACGTCTAATCAATCTATTGAAAAAGATAAGTTGCTTTTTCAGGAATTCCACGCCAAGAACGTTTCTCAACTATGCGTTATCAAATAAATCAAGCCTGGCCCGAAACGTGCGGATTGTCACGGGCCAACCGCCATGCAAATCGTGTCCCGAGGATGCGCCCCACAAACCACACCGCCGCGGGCCACACCACGCCGACCGGTCGATTCCTAGTCACAAACCATGTGGTCCACTTAACCAGAAGGCTTCTCCGGCCCTCCGACGGGGGTGGCCGACACGCAAGTACTTTTTTCTCTCTGAGAATCGCTTGTGCCGTGGGCCGTAGGTTTCAGAGAGATGACCCCGTTTAGGGTGCGGCGAATTGCTAGATTAGTTCAGGCTTCGTTCCTAATGCGCGAATGATTTGGTCCCTAAACCTGTAGGGTGCCCCGGAGAAGGTTGGTGGTGTGAGAGCCGGAGATGACGAGCTCGACGTTGCCATCGTCGGCGGAGGCATGGTGGGCCTGGCTGTTGCTTGTGCACTCTGTAGGTATTGCTGCCTTCGTGTACTTCTGTTCCTTGCTTTCCAATTGTTCATGAGCTCAGCTTCGTGTTGCTCTTAGGCTGAGAATCGATCCTTATAATCGGTAGGCTTCAGCATTAGTTATAATAAGTGGAATAAAGTTCCCTGGGATTCTCCTTGCCATTTTACTAGTTCAATGTCAAATTCGGATGTAACTTTTCGTGCTGAATTTTTTGATATATTAAAGTTTTTTTTTCCGATGTTGTATGCAAAAGTTATGGCCGTTTTACTTTTTCGTAATGTTTTTTTGTATAATATGTCGAAATTCATGTTTGTTAATTTTCCTAACAACTAGATGTAGTACCATAACTACATCTCAAAGGATTTTAAATTTTGAAGTTTATATCATTTTTTTTATTTTTTTTAAAAACTGAAAAGGCGATCGGGGGTGGTAAAATTTCAAGATTTGAAAATTTTACCCGTGGCGAATTTAGTCCCGGTTGGAGACACCAACCGGGACTAAAGGTCCCTTTCGACCCGGCACTAAACCAGCCGCGCCCCGTGCGGCGCCCCTAGCCGTTGGAACCGGGACTAAAGTTTCGTTAGTCTCGGGCCCCAACACGACCGGGACTAAAGCTCCGGACGAAAGGCCCAGTTTCTACGAGTGTGGCCACAACTTGAGAAAAGCACAAAGATGACAACAACATGCCGGGTCGTCCATCCATGATGTCCCTATCGCGTTTTAAAGGTGCATTCGGACAAGTTTAAGGCCTAAGGGGGTCCTTTTATGATTGTTGTACACTATACTTAGCTTGAATTATTATAAGATTTTCTTCACAAAACATTTTATAGGAAAATTTCCGTCTATTCAATCTATTTTTTTTGAGCACGTCTAATCAATGTATTGAAAAAGATAAATTGCTTTTTTTGGAATTCCACGCCGAGAACGTTTCTCTACAATGCGCGACCAAATAAATCAATCCTGGCCCCAAACGTGCGGTTTGTCACGGGCCAACCGGCCGTGCAAATCATGTCCCGAGGATGCGCCCCACAAACCACACGGCCGCGGGCCACACCACGCCGACCGGTCGATTCCCAGTCACAAACCATGTGGTCCACTTAACCAGAAGGCTTTGCCTCAAAAAAAAACTTAACCAGAAGGCTCGGTTCGGCCCTCGGACCCAAACCCCGCCGCTCGCTGCAGGACCAGCCTTCTCCACTCGCCGTCGATGACTCCAACGCCGGCGCGCGCCTCCGCGGCCGCGGCCCACGCCCTGCTACGCAGAACGAGGTGCGCGAACATGTTCTCTCTGTCCAACCCTCGCCCCTCCATCCGCGATTTGCTCATCCATTTGTCACCTTCTCCCCCAATCCGCAGATGCTTCGCCGCGGCGAATCAGATCTGGCCGGCCTCGAGGGACTTCTCCGGCGCTCTGGCGGGGGTGGCCGACCCGCAAGTACTTTTTTTCTCTCCGAGAATCGCATGTGCCGTGGGCCGTAGGTTTCTGAGAGATGACCCGTTCAGGGTGCCGCGAATTGCAAGATTGGTTCAGGCTTCGTTCCTAATGCGCGAATGATTTGTTCCCTGAACCTGTAGGGTGCCCCGGATATGACGAGCTCCACGTTGCCATCGTCGGCGGAGGCATGGTGGGCCTGGCTGTAGCTTGTGCACTCTGTAGGTATTGGTTCCTTCGTGTACTTCTGTTCCTTGCTTTCCAATTGTTCCTGAGCTCAGCTTCGTGTTATTCTTAGGCTGAGAATCGATCCTTATAATCGGTAGGCTACAGCATTAGTTATAATAAGAGGAATAAAGTTCTCTGGGATTCTCCCTGCCATTTTACTAGTTCAATGTCAAATTCGGATGTAACTTTTCGTGCTGAATTTTTTGATATATTAAAGTTTTTTTTCCGATGTTGTATGCAAAAGTTTCGGCCGTTTTACTTTTTCATAATGTTTTTTTGTATAATATGTCGAAATTCATGTTTGTTAATTTTCCTAAGAACTAGATGTAGTACCATAACTACATATCAAAGGATTTTAAATTTTGAAGTTTTTTTCATTTTTTTATTTTTTTTAAAACTGAAAAGGCGATGCACAGGGGGTGGTAAAATTTCAAAATTTCAAAATTTTACCCGTGGTGAATTTAGTCCCGGTTGGAGACACCAACCGGGACAAAAGGGGATTCCTTTAGTCCCGGTTGGTGGTTCCAACTAGGACTAAAGGTCCCTTTCGACCCGGGACTAAACCAGCTGCGCCCCGTGCGGCGCCCCTAGCCGTTGGAACTGGGACTAAAGGTTCGTTAGTCTCGGACCCCAACACGACCGGGACTAAAGCTCCGGACGAAAGGCCGAGTTTCTACTAGTGTGGCCACAACTTGAGAAAAGCACATAGATGACAACAACATGCCGGGTCGTCCATCCATGATGTCCCTATCGCGTTTTGAAGGTGCATTCGGACAAGTTTAAGGCCTAATGGGGTCCTTTTCAGATGATTGTTGTACACTATACATAGCATGAATTATTATTAGATTTTCTTTACAAAACATTTTATAGAAAAATTTCTGTCTAATCAGTCTATTTTTTTGAGCACGTCTAATCAATCTATTGAAAAAGATAAATTGCTTTTTCAGGAATTCCATGCCGAGAACGTTTCTCTACTGTGCGCGATCAAATAAATCAATCCTGGCCCGAAACGTGCGGTTTGTCACGGGCCAACCGGCCGTGCAAATCGTGTCCCGAGGATGCGCCCCACAAACCACACGGCTGCGGGCCACACGACGCCGACCGATCGATTCCCAGTCACAAACCATGTGGTCCACTTAACCAGAAGGCTTTGCCTCAAAAAAAAATTAACTTAACCAGAAGGCTCGGTTCGGCCCTCGGACCCAAACCCTGCCGCTCGCCGCAGGACCAGCCTTCTCCCCTCGTCGCCGATGACTCCGACGCCGGCGCGCGCCTCCGCAGCCGTGGCCCACGCCCTGCTACGTAGAACGAGGTGCGCGAACATGTTCTCTCTGTCCAACCCTCGTCCCTCCATCCGCGATTTGCTCATCCATTTGTCACCTTTTCCCCCAATCCGCGGATGCTTCGCCGCGGCGAATCGTATTCGGCCGGCCTCGAGGGACTTCTCCGGCCCTCCGGCGGGGGTGGCCGACCCGCAAGTACTTTTTTTCTCTCCGAGAATCACTTGTGCCGTGGGCCATACGTTTCAGAGAGATGACCCGTTCAGGGTGCCGCGAATTGCTTGATTGGTTCAGGCTTCATTCCTAATGCGCGAATGATTTGGTCCCTGAACCTGTAGGGTGCCCCGGAGAAGGTTGGTGGTGTGAGAGCCGGAGATGACGAGCTCGACGTTGCCATCGTCGGCGGAGGCATGGTGGGCCTGGCTGTTGCTTGTGCATTCTGTAGGTTTTGCTTCCTTCGTGTACTTCTGTTCCTTGCTTTCCAATTGTTCCTGAGCTCAGCTTCGTGTTGCTCTTAGGCTGAGAATCGATCCTTATAATCGGTAGGCTACAACATTAGTTATATTAAGAGGAATAAAGTTCTCTGGGATTCTCCCTGCCATTTTACTAGTTCAATGTCAAATTCGGATGTAACTTTTCGTGTTGAATTTTTTGATATATTAAAGTTTTTTTTCCGATGTTGTATGCAGAAGTTACGACCGTTTTACTTTTTCATAATGTTTTTTTGTATAATATGTCGAAATTCATGTTTGTTAATTTTCCTAACAACTAGATGTAGTACCATAACTACATCTCAAAGGATATTAAATTTTGAAGTTTTTATAATTTTTTTTTATTTTTTTTTAAACTGAAAAGGCGATCCACAGTGCGGGGGTGGTGGTAAAATTTCAAAATTTGAAAATTTTACCCGTAGCGAATTTATTCCCGGTTGGAGACACCAACCGGGACTAAAGGGGATCCTTTAGTGCCGGTTGGTGGTTCCAACTGGGACTAAAGGTCCCTTTCGACCCGGGACTAAACCAACCGCGCCCCGTGCGGCGCCCCTAGCCGTTGGAACCGGGACTAAAGGTTCGTTAGTCCCGGGCCCCAACACGACCGGGACTAAAGCTCCGGATGAAAGGCCCAGTTTCTACTAGTGTGGCCACAACTTGAGAAAAGCACATAGATGAAAACAACATGCCGGGTCGTCCATCCATGATGTCCCTATCGCGTTTTGAAGGTGCATTCGGACAAGTTTAAGGCCTAATGGGGTCCTTTTCAGATGATTGTTGTACACTATACTTAGCATCAATTATTATAAGATTTTCTTTACAAAACATTTTATAGAAAAATTTCCGTCTAATCAATCTATTTTTTTGAGCACGTCTAATCAATCTATTGAAAAAGATAAATTGCTCTCTCAGGAATTCCACGCCGAGAATGTTTCTCTACTGTGCGCGATCAAATAAATCAATCCTGGCCCGAAACATGCGGTTTGTCACGGGCCAACCGGCCGTGCAAATCGTATCCCGAGGATGCGCCCCACAAACCACACGGCCACGGGCCACACCACGCCGACCGGTCGATTCCCAGTCACAAACCATGTGGTCCACTTAACCATAAGACTCTGTTCGGCCCTCGGACCCAAACCCCGCCGCTCGCCGCAGGACCAGCCTTCTCCCCTCGTCGCCGATGACTCCGACGCCGGCGCGTGCCTCCTCGGCCGCGTCCCACGCCTTGCTACGCAGAACGAGGTGCGCGAACATGTTCTCTCTGTCCAACCCTTGCCCCTCAATCCGCGATTTGCTCATCCATTTGTCACCTTCTCCACCAACCGCAGATGCTTCGCCGCGGCAAATCGGATTCAGCCGGCCTCGAGGGACTTCTCCGTCCCTCCGGCGAGGGTGGCCGACCCGCAAGTACTTTTTTTCTCTCCGAGAATCGCTTGTGCCGTGGGCCGTAGGTTTCAGAGAGATGACCCGTTCAGGGTGCCGCGAATTGCTAGATTGGTTCAGGCTTCGTTCCTAATGCGCGAATGATTTGGTCCCTGAACCTGTAGGGTGCCCCGGAGAAGGTTCGTGGTGTGAGAGCCGGAGATGACGAGCTCGACGTTGCCATCGTCGGCGGAGGCATGGTGGGCCTGGCTGTTGCTTGTGCACTCTGTAGGTATTGCTGCCTTCGTGTACTTCTGTTCCTTGCTTTCCAATTGTACATGAGCTCAGCTTCGTGTTGCTCTTAGGCAGAGAATCGATCCTTATAATCGGTAGGCTACAGCATTAGTTATAATAAAAGGAATAAAGTTCTCTGGGATTCTCCCTGCCATTTTACTAGTTCAATATCAAATTCGGATGTAACTTTTCGTGCTGAATTTTTTGATATATTAAAGTTTTTTTCCGATGTTGTATGCAAAAGTTACGGTCGTTTTACTTTTTCATAATGTTTTTTTGTATAATATGTCAAAATTCATGTTTCTTAATTTTCCTAACAACTAGATGTAGTACCATAACTACATCTCAAAGAATTTTCAATTTTGAAGTTTTTATCATTTTTTTTATTTTTTTAAAAACTGAAAAGGCGATCCACAGGGGGTTGGTAAAATTTCAATATTTGAAAATTTTACCCGTGGCGAATTTAGTCCCGGTTGGAGACACCAACCGAGACTAAAGGGGATCCCTTTAGTCCCGGTTGGTGGTTCCAACCGGGACTAAAGGTCCCTTTCGACCCGGGACTAAACCAGCCGCGCCCCGTGCGGCGCCCCTAGCCGTTGGAACCGGGACTAAAGGTTCGTTAGTCTCGGGCCCCAACACGACCGGGACTAAAGCTCCGGACGAAAGGCCCAGTTTCTACTAGTGTGGCCACAACTTGAGAAAAGCACATAGATGACAACAACATGCCGGGTCATCCATCCATCATGTCCCTATCGCGTTTTCAAGGTGCATTCGGAAAAGTTTAAGGCCTAATGGGGTCCTTTTCAGATGATTGTTGTACACTATACTCAACATGAATTATTATAAGATTTTCTTTACAAAACATTTTATAGAAAAATTTCTGTCTAATCAATCTATTTTTTTGAGCACGTCTAATCAATCTATTGAAAAAGAAAAATAGCTTTTTCAGGAATTCCACGCCAAGAACATTTCTCTACTGTGCGCGATCAAATAAATCAATCCTGGCCCGAAATGTGCGGTTTGTCACGGGCCAACCGGCCGTGCAAATCGTGTCCCGAGGATGCGCCCCACAAACCACACGGCCTCGGGCCACACCACGCCGACCGATCGATTCGCAGTCACAAACCATGTGGTCCACTTAACCAGAAGGCTTTGCCTCAAAAAAAAATTAACCAGAAGGCTCGGTTCGGCCCTCGGACCCAAACCCTGCCGCTCGCCGCAGGACCTGCCTTCTCCCCTCGTCGCCGATGACTCCGACGCCGGCGCGCGCCTCCGCGGCCGTGGCCCACGCCCATCTACGCAGAACGAGGTGCGCGAACATGTTCTCTCTGTCCAACCCTTGCCCCTCCATCCGCGATTTGCTCATCCATTTGTCACCTTCTCCCCCAATCCGCAGATGCTTCGCCGCGGCGAATCGGATTCGGCCGGCCTCGAGGGACTTCTCTGGCCCTCCGGCGGGGGTGGCCGACCTGCAAGTACTTTTTTTCTCTCCGAGAATCGCTTGTGCCGTGGGCCGTAGGTTTCAGAGAGATGACCCGTTCAGGGTGCCACGAATTGCTAGATTGGTTCAGGCTTCGTTCCTAATGCGCGAATGATTTGGTCCCTGAACCTGTAGGGTGCCCCGGAGAAGGTTGGTGGTGTGAGAGCCGGAGATGACGAGCTCGACGTTGCCATCGTCGGCGGAGGCATGGTGGGCCTGGCTGTTGCTTGTGCACTCTGTAGGTATTGCTGTCTTCGTGTACTTCTGTTCCTTGCTTTCCAATTGTACATGAGCTCAGCTTCGTGTTGCTCTTAGGCTGAGAATCGATCCTTATAATCGGTAGGCTACAGCATTAGTTATAATAAGAGGAATAAAGTTCTCTGGGATTCTCCCTGCCATTTTACTAGTTCAATATCAAATTCGGATGTAACTTTTCGTGCTGAATTTTTTGATATATTAAAGTTTTTTTCCGATGTTGTATGCAAAAGTTACGGCCGTTTTACTTTTTCATAATGTTTTTTTGTTTAATATGTCAAAATTCATGTTTGTTAATTTTCCTAACAACTAGATGTAGTACCATAACTACATCTCAAAGGATTTTCAATTTTGAAGTTTTTATCATTTTTTTTTCATTTTTTTAAAAACTGAAAAGGCGATCCACAGGGGGTGGTAAAATTTCAAAATTTGAAAATTTTACCCGTGGCGAATTTAGTCCCGGTTGGAGACAGCAACCGGGACTAAAGGGGATCCCTTTAGTCCCGGTTGGTGGTTCCAACCGGGACTAAAGGTCCCTTTCGACCCGAGACTAAACCAGCCGCGCCCCGTGCGGCGGCCCCTAGCCGTTGGAATCGGGACTAAAGGTTCGTTAGTCTCGGGCCCCAACACGACCGGGCTAAAGCTCCGGACGAATGGCCCAGTTTCTACTAGTGTGGCCACAACTTGAGAAAAGCATATAGATGACAACAACATGCCGGGTCATCCATCCATGATGTCCCTATCGCGTTTTGAAGGTGCATTCGGAAAAGTTTAAGGCCTAATGGGGTCCTTTTCAGATGATTGTTGTACACTATACTTAGCATGAATTATTATAAGATTTCCTTTACAAAACATTTTATAGAAAAATTTCCGTCTAATCATTCTATTTTTTTGAGCACGTCTAATCAATCTTTTGAAAAAG
This sequence comes from Elymus sibiricus, assembly GCA_039707655.1. Lineage (NCBI taxonomy): Eukaryota > Viridiplantae > Streptophyta > Magnoliopsida > Poales > Poaceae > Elymus > Elymus sibiricus. The sequence goes on along the minus strand of CM077668.1, from coordinate 459,531,836 downwards.
AAAAATTGCTTTTTCAGGAATTCCACGCCGAGAACGTTTCTCTACTGTGCGCGATCAAATAAATCAATCCTGGCCCGAAACGTGCGGTTTGTCACGGGCCAACCGGCCGTGCAAATCGTGTCCCGAGGATGCGCCCCACAAACCACACGACCGCGGGCCACACCACGCTGACTGATCGATTCCCAGTCACAAATCATGTGGTCCACTTAACCAGAAGGCTTTGCCTCAAAAAAAAAATTAACCAGAAGGCTCGGTTCGGCCCTCGGACCCAAACCCTGCCGCTCGCCGCAGGACCAGCCTTCTCCCCTCGTCGCCGATGACTCCGACGCCGGCGTGCGTCTCCGCGGCCGCGGCCCACGCCCTGCTACGCAGAACGAGGTGCGCGAACATGTTCTCTCTGTCCAACCCTCGCCCCTCCATCCGCGATTTGCTCATCCATTTGTCACCTTCTCCCCCAATCCGCAGATGCTTCGCCGCGGCGAATCGGATTCGGCCGGCCTCGAGGGACTACTCCGGCCCTCCTGCGGGGGTGGCCGACCCGCAAGTCCTTTTTTCTCTTCGAGAATCGCTTGTGCCGTGGGCCGTAGGTTTCAGAGAGATGACCCGTTCAGGGTGCCGCGAATTGCTAGATTGGTTCAGGCTTCGTTCCTAATGCGCGAATGATTTGGTCCCTGAACTTGTAGGGTGCCCTGGAGAAGGTTGGTGGTGTGAGAGCCGGAGATGACGAGCTCGACGTTGCCATCGTCGGCGGAGGCATGGTGGGCCTGGCTGTTGCTTGTGCACTCTGTAGGTATTGCTGTCTTCGTGTACTTCTGTTCCTTGCTTTCCAATTGTACATGAGCTCAGCTTCGTGTTGCTCTTAGGCTGAGAATCGATCCTTATAATCGGTAGGCTACAGCATTAGTTATAATAAGAGGAATAAAGTTCTCTGGGATTCTCCCTGCCATTTTACTAGTTCAATATCAAATTCGGATGTAACTTTTCGTGCTGAATTTTTTGATATATTAAAGTTTTTTTCCGATGTTGTATGCAAAAGTTACGGCCGTTTTACTTTTTCATAATGTTTTTTTGTTTAATATGTCAAAATTCATGTTTGTTAATTTTCCTAACAACTAGATGTAGTACCATAACAACATCTCAAAGGATTTTCAATTTTGAAGTTTTATCATTTTTTTTTCATTTTTTTAAAAACTGAAAAGGCGATCCACAGGGGGCGGTAAAATTTCAAAATTTGAAATTTTTACCCGTGGCGAATTTAGTCCCGGTTGGAGACACCAACCGGGACTAAAGGGGATCCCTTTAGTCCCGGTTGGTGGTTCCAACCGGGACTAAAGGTCCCTTTCGACCCGGGACTAAACCAGCCGCACCCCGTGCGGCGCCCCTAGCCGTTGGAATCGGGACTAAAGGTTCGTTAGTCTCGGGCCCCAACACGACCGGGACTAAAGCTCCGGACGAAAGGCCCAGTTTCTACTACTGTGACCACAACTTGAGAAAAGCACATAGATGACAACAACATGCCGGGTCATCCATCCATGATGTCCCTATCGCGTTTTGAAGGTGCATTCGGAAAAGTTTAAGGCCTAATGGGGTCCTTTTCAGATGATTGTTGTACACTATACTTAGCATGAATTATTATAAGATTTTCTTTACAAAACATTTTATAGAAAAATTTCCGTCTAATCAATCTATTTTTTTGAGCACGTCTAATCAATCTATTGAAAAAGAAAAATTGCTTTTTCAGGAATTCCACGTCGAGAATGTTTCTCTACTGTGCGCGATCAAATAAATCAATCCTGTCCCGAAACGTGCGGTTTGTCACGGGCCAACCGGCCGTGCAAATCGTGTCCCGAGGATGCGCCCCACAAACCACACGACCGCGGGCCACACCACGCTGACCGATCGATTCCCAGTCACAAACCATGAGGTCCACTTAACCAGAAGGCTTTGCCTCAAAAAAAAAATTAACCAGAAGGCTCGGTTCGGCCCTCGGACCCAAACCCTGCCGCTCGCCGCAGGACCAGCCTTCTCCCCTCGTCGCCGATGACTCCGACGCCTGCGTGCGCCTCCGCGGCCACGGCCCACGCCCTGCTACGCAGAACGAGGTGCGCGAACATGTTCTCTCTGTCCAACCCTCGCCCCTCCATCCGTGATTTGCTCATCCATTTGTCACCTTCTCCCCCAATCCGCAGATGCTTCGCCGCGGCGAATCAGATTCGGCCGGCCTCGAGGGACTTCTCCGGCCCTCCTGCGGGGGTGGCCGACCCGCAAGTACTTTTTTTCTCTCCGAGAATCGCTTGTGCCGTGGGCCGTAGGTTTCAGAGAGATGACCCGTTCAGGGTGCCACGAATTGCTAGATTGGTTCAGGCTTCGTTCCTAATGCGCGAATGATTTGGTCCCTGAACCTGTAGGGTGCCCCGGAGAAGGTTGGTGGTGTGAGAGCCGGAGATGACGAGCTCGACGTTGCCATCGTCGGCGGAGGCATGGTGGGCCTGGCTGTTGCTTGTGCACTCTGTAGGTATTGCTGCCTTCGTGTACTTCTGTTCCTTTCTTTCCAATTGTTCATGAGCTCAGCTTCGTGTTGCTCTTAGGCTGAGAATCGATCCTTATAATCGGTAGGCTACATCATTAGTTATAATAAGAGGAATAAAGTTCTCTGGGATTCTCCCTGCCATCTTACTAGTTCAATATCAAATTCGGATGTAACTTTTCATGCTGAATTTTTTGATATATTAAAGTTTTTTTCCGATGTTGTACGCAAAAGTTACGGCCATTTTACTTTTTCATAATGTTTTTTTGTATAATATGTCAAAATTCATGTTTGTTAATTTTCCTAACAACTAGATGTAGTACCATAACTACATCTCCCAGGATTTTCAATTTTGAAGTTCTTATCATTTTTTTTTATTTTTTTAAAAACTGAAAAGGCGATCCACAGGGGGTGGTAAAATTTGAAAATTTGAAAATTTTACCCGTGGCGAATTTAGTCCCGGTTGGAGACACCAACCAGGACTAAAGGGGATCCCTTTAGTCCCGGTTGGTGGTTCCAACCGCGACTAAAGGTCCCTTTCGACCCGGGACTAAACCAACCGCGCGCCGTGCGGCCCCCCTAGCCGTTGGAACCGGGACTAAAGGTTCGTTAGTCTCGGGCCCCAACACGACCGGGACTAAAGCTCCGGACGAAAGGCCCAGTTTCTACTAGTGTGGCCACAACATGAGAAAAGCACATAGATGACAACAACATGTCGGGTCGTCCATCCATGATGTCCCTATGGCGTTTTGAAGGTGCATTCGGAAAAGTTGAAGGCCTAATGGGGTCCTTTTCAGATGATTGTTGTACACTATACTTAGCATGAATTATTATAAGATTTTCTTTACAAAACATTTTATAGAAAAATTTCCATCTAATCAATCTATTTTTTTGAGCACGTCTAATCAATCTATTGAAAAAGAAAAATTGCTTTTTCAGGAATTCCACGCCGAGAACGTTTCTCTACTGTGCGCGATCAAATAAATCAATCCTGGCCCGAAACGTACGGTTTGTCACGGGCCAACCGGCCGTGCAAATCGTGTCCCGAGGATGCGCCCCACAAACCACACGGCCGCGGGCCACACCACGCCGACCGATCGATTCCCAGTCACAAACCATGTGGTCCACTTAACCAGAAGGCTTTGCCTCAAACCAAAAATTAGCCAGAAGGCTCGGTTCGGCCCTCGGACCCAAACCCTGCCGCTCGCCGCAGGACCAGCCTTCTGCCCTCGTCGCCGATTACTCCGACGCCGGAGCGCGCCTCCGCGGCCGCGTCCCACGCCCTGTTATGCAGAACGAGGTGCGCGAACATGTTCTCTCTGTCCAACCCTCGCCCCTCCATCCGCGATTTGCTCATCCATTTGTCACCTTCACCCCCAATCCGCAGATGCTTCGCCGCGGCAAATCGGATTCGGCCGGCCTCGAGGGACTTCTCCGGCCCTCCGGCGGGGGTGGCCGACCCGCAAGTACTTTTTTTCTCTCCGAGAATCGCTTGTGCCTTGGGCCGTAGGTTTCAGAGAGATGACCCGTTCAGGGTGCCGCGAATTGCTAGATTGGTTCAGGCTTCGTTCCTAATGCGCGATTGATTTGGTCCCTGAACCTGTAGGGTGCCCCGGAGAAGGTTGGTGGTGTGAGAGCCGGAGATGACGAGCTCGACGTTGCCATCGTCGGCGGAGGCATGGCGGGCCTGGCTGTTGCTTGTGCACTCTGTAGGTATTGCTGCCTTCGTGTACTTCTGTTCCTTGCTTTCCAATAGTTCATGAGCTCAGCTTCGTGTTGCTCTTAGGCTGAGAATCGATCCGTATAATCGGTAGGCTACAGCATTAGTTATAATAAGAGGAATAAAGTTCTCTCTGATTCTCCCTGCCATTTTACTAGTTCAATATCAAATTCGGATGTAACTTTTCGTGCTGAATTTTTTGATATATTAAAGTTTTTTTCCGATGTTGTATGCAAAAGTTACGGCCGTTTTACTTTTTCATAATGTTTTTTTGTATAATATGTCAAAATTCATGTTTGTTAATTTTCCTAATAACTAGATGTAGTACCATAACTACATCTCAAAGGATTTTCAATTTTGAAGTTTTTATCATTTTTTTTTATTTTTTTAAAAACTGAAAAGGCGATCCACAGGGGGGTGGTAAAATTTCAAAATTTGAAAATTTTACCAGTGGCGAATTTAGTCCCGGTTGGAGACATCAACCGGGACTAAAGGGGATCCCTTTAGTCCCGGTTGGTGGTTCCAACCGGGAATAAAGGTCCCTTTCGACCCGGGACTAAACCAGCCGCGCCCCGTGTGGCGCCCCTAGCCGTTGGAACCGGGACTAAAGGTTCGTTAGTCTCGGGCCCCAACACGACTGGGACTAAAGCTCCTTACGAAAGGCCCAGTTTCTACTAGTGTGGCCACAACTTGAGAAAAGCACATAGATGACAACAACATGCCTGGTCGTCCATCCATGATGTCCCTATGGCGTTTTGAAGGTGGAAAAGTTAAAGGCCTAATGGGGTCCTTTTCAGATGATTGTTGTACACTATACTTAGCATGAATTATTATAAGATTTTCTTTACAAAACATTTTATAGAAAAATTTCCGTCTAATCAATCTATTTTTTTGAGCACGTCTAATCAATCTATTGAAAAAGAAAAATTGCTTTTTCAGGAATTCCACGCCGAGAACGTTTCTCTACTGTGCGCGATCAAATAAATCAATCCTGGCCCGAAATGTGCGGTTTGTCACGGGCCAACCGGCCGTGCAAATCGTGTCCAGAGGATGTGCCCCACAAACCACACGGCCGCGGGCCACACCACGCCGACCGGTTGATTCCCAGTCACAAACCATGTCGTCCACTTAACCAGAAGCCTTTGCCTCAAAAAAAAAAACTTAACCAGAAGGCTCGGTTCGGCCCTCGGACCCAAACCCCGCCACTCGCCGCAGGACCAGCCTTCTCCCCTCGTCGCCGATGACTCCGACGCCGGCGCGCGCCTCCGCGGCCGCGGCCCACACCCTGCTACGCAGAACGAGGTGCGCGAACATCTTCTCTCTGTCCAACCCTCGCCCCTCCATCCACGATTTGCTCATCCATTTGTCACCTTCTCCCCCAATCCGCAGATGCTTCGCCGCGCCGAATCGGATCCGGCCGCCCTCGAGGGACTTCTCTGGTGCTCCGGCGGGGGCGGCCGACCCGCAAGTACTTTTTTTCTCTCCGAGAATCGCATGTGCCGTGGGCCGTAGGTTTCAGAGAGATGACCCGTTCAGGGTGCCGCGAATTGCTAGATTGGTTCAGGCTTCGTTCCTAATGCGCGAATGATTTGGTCCCTGAACCTGTAGGGTGCCCCGGAGAAGGTTGGTGGTGTGAGAGCCGGAGATGACGAGCTCGACGTTGCCATCGTCGGTGGAGGCATGGTGGGCCTGGCTGTTGCTTGTGCACTCTGTAGGTATTGCTGCCTTCATGTACTTCTGTTCCTTTCTTTCCAATTGTTCATGAGCTCAGCTTCGTGTTGCTCTTAGGCTGAGAATCGATCCTTATAATCGGTAGGCTACAACATTAGTTATAATAAGAGGAATAAAGTTCTCAGGGATTCTCCCTGCCATTTTACTAGTTCAATATCAAATTCGGATGTAACTTTTCGTGCTGAATTTTTTGATATATTAAAGTTTTTTTCCGATGTTGTATGCAAAAGTTACGGCCGTTTTACTTTTTCATAATGTTTTTTTGTATAATATGTCAAAATTCATGTTTGTTAATTTTCCTAACAACAAGATGTAGTACCATAACTACATCTCAAAGGATTTTAAATTTTGAAGTTTTTTAAATTTTTTTTAAACTTAAAAGGCGATCCACAGGGGGGTGGTAAAATTTCAAAATTTGAAAATTTTACCCGTGGCGAATTTAGTCCCGGTTGGTGGTTCCAACCGGGACTAAAGGTCCCTTTCGACCCGGGACAAAACCAGCCGCGCCCCGTGCGGCGCCCCTAGCCGTTGGAACCGGGACTAAAGGTTCGTTAGTCTCGGGCCCCAACACGACCGGAACTAAAGCTCCGGACGAAAGGCCCAGTTTCTACTAGTGTGGCCACAACTTGAGAAATGCACATAGATGACAACAACATGCCGGGTCGTCCATCCATGATGTCCCTATCGCGTTTTGAAGGTGCATTCCGAAAAGTTTAAGGCCTAATGGGGTCCTTTTCAGATGATTGTTGTACACTATACTTAGCATGAATTATTATAAGATTTTCTTTACAAAACATTTTATAGAAAAATTTCCGTCTAATCAATCTATTTTTTGGAGCACGTCTAATCAATCTATTGAAAAAGAAAAATTGTTTTCTCAGGAATTGCACGTCGAGAACGTTTCTCTACTGTGCGCGATCAAATAAATCAGTCCTGGCCCGAAACGTGCGGTTTGTCACGGGCCAACCGGCCGTGCAAATCGTGTCCCGAGGATGCGCCCCACAAACCACACGGCCGCGGGCCACACCACGCCGACCGATCAATTCCCAGTCACAAACCATGTGGTCCACTTAACCAGAAGGCTTTGCCTCAAAAAAAATAACCAGAAGGCTCGGTTCGGCCCTCGGACCCAAACCCTGCCGCTCGCCGCAGGACCAGCCTTCTCCCCTCGTCGCCGATGACTCCGACGCCGGCGCGCGCCTCCGCGGCCGCGTCCCACGCCCTGCTATGCAGAACGAGGTGCGCGAACATGTTCTCTCTGTCCAACCCTCGCCCCTCCATCCGCGATTTGCTCATCCAATTGTCACCTTCACCCCCAATCCGCAGATGCTTCACCGCGGCGAATCGGATTCAGCCGGCCTCGAGGGACTTCTCCGGCCCTCCGGCGAGGGTGGCCGACCCGCAAGTACTTTTTTTCTCTCCGAGAATCGCTTGTGCCGTGGGCCGTAGGTTTCAGAGAGATGACCCGTTCAGGGTGCCGCGAATTGCTAGATTGGTTCAGGCTTCGTTCCTAATGCGCGAATGATTTGGTCCCTGAACCTGTAGGGTGCCCCGGAGAAGGTTGGTGGTGTGAGAGCCGGAGATGACGAGCTCGACGTTGCCATCGTCGGCGGAGGCATGGTGGGCCTGGCTGTTGCTTGTGCACTCTGTAGGTATTGCTTCCTTCATGTACTTCTGTTCCTTGCTTTCCAATTGTTCATGAGCTCAGCTTCGTGTTGCTCTTAGGCTGAGAATCGATCCTTATAATCGGTAGGCTACAACATTAGTTATAATAAGAGGAATAAAGTTCTCTGGGATTCTCCCTGCCATTTTACTAGTTCAATATCAAATTCGGATGTAACTTTTCGTGCTGAATTTTTTGATATATTAAAGTTTTTTTCCGATGTTGTATGCAAAAGTTACGGCCGTTTTACTTTTTCATAATTTTTTTTGTATAATATGTCAAAATTCATGTTTGTTAATTTTCCTAACAACAAGATGTAGTACCATAACTACATCTCAAAGGATTTTAAATTTTGAAGTTTTTTAAATTTTTTTTAAACTTAAAAGGCGATCCACAGGGGGGTGGTAAAATTTCAAAATTTGAAAATTTTACCCGTGGCGAATTTAGTCCCGGTTGGTGGTTCCAACCGGGACTAAAGGTCCCTTTCGACCCGGGACTAAACCAGCCGCGCCCCGTGCGGCGCCCCTAGCCGTTGGAACCGGGACTAAAGGTTCGTTAGTCTCGGGCCCCAACACGACCGGAACTAAAGCTCCGGACGAAAGGCCCAGTTTCTACTAGTGTGGCCACAACTTGAGAAATGCACATAGATGACAACAACATGCCGGGTCGTCCATCCATGATGTCCCTATCGCGTTTTGAAGGTGCATTCCGAAAAGTTTAAGGCCTAATGGGGTCCTTTTCAGATGATTGTTGTACACTATACTTAGCATGAATTATTATAAGATTTTCTTTACAAAACAGTTTATAGAAAAATTTCCGTCTAATCAATCTATTTTTTGGAGCACGTCTAATCAATCTATTGAAAAAGAAAAATTGTTTTCTCAGGAATTGCACGTCGAGAACGTTTCTCTACTGTGCGCGATCAAATAAATCAGTCCTGGCCCGAAACGTGCGGTTTGTCACGGGCCAACCGGCCGTGCAAATCGTGTCCCGAGGATGCGCCCCACAAACCACACGGCCGCGGGCCACACCACGCCGACCGATCAATTCCCAGTCACAAACCATGTGGTCCACTTAACCAGAAGGCTTTGCCTCAAAAAAAATAACCAGAAGGCTCGGTTCGGCCCTCGGACCCAAACCCTGCCGCTCGCCGCAGGACCAGCCTTCTCCCCTCGTCGCCGATGACTCCGACGCCGGCGCGCGCCTCCGCGGCCGCGTCCCACGCCCTGCTATGCAGAACGAGGTGCGCGAACATGTTCTCTCTGTCCAACCCTCGCCCCTCCATCCGCGATTTGCTCATCCAATTGTCACCTTCACCCCCAATCCGCAGATGCTTCACCGCGGCGAATCGGATTCAGCCGGCCTCGAGGGACTTCTCCGGCACTCCGGCGAGGGTGGCCGACCCGCAAGTACTTTTTTTCTCTCCGAGAATCGCTTGTGCCGTGGGCCGTAGGTTTCAGAGAGATGACCCGTTCAGGGTGCCGCGAATTGCTAGATTGGTTCAGGCTTCGTTCCTAATGCGCGAATGATTTGGTCCCTGAACCTGTAGGGTGCCCCGGAGAAGGTTGGTGGTGTGAGAGCCGGAGATGACGAGCTCGACGTTGCCATCGTCGGCGGAGGCATGGTGGGCCTGGCTATTGCTTGTGCACTCTGTAGGTATTGCTGCCTTCGTGTACTTCTGTTCCTTCCTTTCCAATTGTTCATGAGCTCAGCTTCGTGTTGCTCTTAGGCTGAGAATCGATCCTTATAATCGGTAGGCTACAGCATTAGTTATAATAAGAGGAATAAAGTTCTCTGGGATTCTCCCTGCCATTTTACTAGTTCAATATCAAATTCGGATGTAACTTTTCGTGCTGAATTTTTTGATATATTAAAGTTTTTTTCCGATGTTGTATGCAAAAGTTACGGCCGTTTTACTTTTTCATAATGTTTTTTTGTATAATATGTCAAAATTCATGTTTGTTAATTTTCCTAACAACTAGATGTAGTACCATAACTACATCTGAAAGTATATTCAATTTTGAAGTTTTTATCATTTTTTTATTTTTTTTTTAAAACTGAAAAGGCGATCCACAAGGGGGGTGGTAAAATTTCAAAATTTGAAAATTTTACCCGTGGCGAATTTAGTCCGGGTTGGAGACACCAACCGGGACTAAAGGGGATCCCTTTAGTCCCGGTTGGTGGTTCCAACCGGGAATAAAGGTCCCTTTCGACCCGGGACTAAACCAGCCGCGCCCCGTGTGGCGCCCCTAGCCGTTGGAACCGGGACTAAAGGTTCGTTAGTCTTGGGCCCCAACACGACCAGGACTAAAGCTCCGGACGAAAGGCCCAGTTTCTACTAGTGTGGCCACAACTTGAGAAAAGCACATAGATGACAACAACATGCCGGGTCGTCCATCCATGATGTCCCTATGGCGTTTTGAAGGTGCATTCGGAAAAGTTAAAGGCCTAATGGGGTCCTTTTCAGATGATTGTTGTACACTATACTTAGCATGAATTATTATAAGATTTTCTTTACAAAACATTTTATAGAAAAATTCCCGTCTAATCAATCTATTTTTTTGAGCACGTCTAATCAATCTATTGAAAAAGAAAAATTGCTTTTTCAGGAATTCCACGCCTTGAACGTTTCTCTACTGTGCGTGATCAAATAAATCAATCCTGGCCCGAAACGTGCGGTTTGTCACGGGCCAACCGGCCGTGCAAATCGTGTCCCGAGGATGCGCCCCACAAACCACACGGCCGCGGGCCACACCACGCCGACCGGTCGATTCCCAGTCACAAACCATGTGGTCCACCTAACCAGAAGGCTTTGCCTCAAAAAAAAAAAAGAACCAGAAGGCTCGGTTCGGCCCTCGGACCCAAATCCCGCCGCTCGCCGCAGGACCAGCCTTCTCCCCTCTTCGCCGATGACTCCGACGCCGGCGCGCGTCTCCGCGGCCGCGGCCCACGCCCTGCTATGCAGAATGAGGTGCGCGAACATGTTCTCTCCGTCCAACCCTCGCCCCTCCATCTGCGATTTGCTCATCCATTTGTCACCTTCTCCCCCAATCCGTAGATGCTTCGTCGCGCCGAATTGGATCCGGCCGCCCTCGAGGGACTTCTCCGGCGCTCCGGCGGGGGCGGCCCACCCGCAAGTATTTTTTTCTCTCCGAGAATCGCTTGTGCCGTGGGCCGTAGGTTTCAGAGAGATGACCCGTTCAGGGTGCTGGGAATTGCTAGATTGGTTCAGGCTTCGTTCCTAATGCGCGAATGATTTGGTCCCTGAACCTGTAGGGTGCCCCGGAGAAGGTTGGTGGTGTCAGAGCCGGAGATGATGAGCTCGACGTTGCCATCGTCGGCGGAGGCATGGTGGGCCTGGCTGTTGCTTGTGCACTCTATAGGTATTGCTGCCTTTGTGTACTTCTGTTCCTTGCTTTCCAATTGTTCATGAGCTCAGCTTCGTGTTGCTCTTAGGCTGAGAATCGATCCTTATAATCGGTAGGCTACAGCATTAGTTATAATAAGAGGAATAAAGTTCTCTGGTAGTCTCCCTGCCATTTTACTAGTTCAATGTCAAATTTGGATGTTACTTTTCGTGCTGAATTTTTTGATATATTAAAGTTTTTTTCCGACGTTGTATGCAAAAGTTACGGCCGTTTTACATTTTCATAATGTTTTTTTGTATAATATGTCGAAATTCATGTTTGTGAATTTTCCTTACAACTAGATGTAGTACCATAACTACATCCCAAAGATTTTAAATTTTGAAGTTTTTATCATTTTTTTTTATTTTTTAAAAAACTGAAAAGGCGATCCACCGGGGGGGGTAAAATTTCAAAATTTGAAAATTTTACCCGTGGCGAATTTAGTTCCGGTTGGTGGTTCCAACCGGGACTAAAGGTCCCTTTCGACCCGGTACTAAAGCAGCCGCTCCCCGTGCGGCGCCCCTAGCCGTTGCAACCGGGACTAAAGGTTCGTTAGTCTCGGGCCCCAACACGACCGGGACTAAAGCTCCGGACGAAAGGCCCAGTTCCTACTAGTGTGGCCACAACTTGAGAAAAGCACATAGAAGACAACAACATGCCGGGTCGTCCATCCATGATGTCCCTATCGCGTTTTGAAGGTGCATTCGGACAAGTTTAAGGCCTAATGGGGTCCTTTTGAGATGATTGTTGTACACTATACTTAGCATGAATTATGATAAGATTTTCTTTACAAAACATTTTATAGAAATATTTCCGTCTAATCAATCTATTTTTTTGAGCACATCTAATCAATCTAATGAAAAAGATAAATTGCTTTTTCAGGAATTCCACGCCGAGAACGTTTCTCTACTGTGCGCGATCAAATAAATCAATCCTGGCCCGAAACGTGCGGTTTGTCACGGGCCAACCGGCCGTGCAAATCGTGTCCCGAGGATGCGCCCCACAAACCACACGGTCGTGGGCCGCACCACGCCGACCGGTCGATTCCAAGTCGCAAACCATGTGGTCCACTTAACCAGAAGGCTTTGCCTCAAAAAAAAAACTTAACCAGAAGGCTCGGTTCGGCCCTCGGACCCAAACCCCGCCGCTCGCCGCAGGACCAGCCTTCTCCCCTCGTCGCCGATGACTCCGACGCCGGCGCGCGCCTCCGCGGCCGCGGCCCACGCCCTGCTATGCAGAATGAGGTGCGCGAACATGTTCTCTCCGTCCAACCCTCGCCCCTCATCTGCGATTTGCTCATCCATTTGTCACCTTCTCCCCCAATCCGCAGATGCTTCGTCGCGCCGAATTGGATCCGGCCGCCCTCGAGGGACTTCTCCGGCGCTCCGGCGGGGGCGGCCGACCCGCAAGTACTTTTTTTCTCTCCGAGAAAAGCACATCATTACGATCAATATGAGCATTTTTGCTAGCAACCAATTTCATAAGCGCATCAACTTTATCACTCAAAGTATTAATTTCTTCAACCGAATTCACCTTTTTACTAGTAGGAACTCTTTCAGTATGCCATTGTGAATAATTTGCCATAATATTATCAAGCAATTTAGTCGCTTCCCCCAAAGTAATTTCCATAAAAGTACCACCCACGGCGGAATCTAAAAGATTTCTAGAAACAAAATTCAAACCCGCATAAAAAATTTGTATGATCATCCATAAATTTAAACCATGAGTAGGGCAGTTTCTTATCATTAATTTCATCCTCTCCCAAGATTGGGCAATATGTTCATGATCAAGTTGCTTGAATCTCATAATTTGGTTTCTAAGAGAAATAATTTTCGCGGGAGGAAAATACTTAGTAATAAAAGCATCTTTACACATATCCCAAGAATCGATACTATTTCGTGGTAAAGATGAGAACCAAATTTTTGCACGATCTCGCAATGAGAATGGGAATAATTTTAATTTCACAATATCATTATCCACATCTTTTTTCTTTTGCATGTCACACAATTCTACGAAAGTGTTAAGATGAGATGCAGCATCTTCATTAGGACTATCAGAAAATGTTCTTTCATAACAAGATTTAACAAAGCGGCATTAATATCACAAGTCACTGCACTAGCGGCGGGAGGAGCAATCGGAGTACTAATAAAATCGTTATTATTAGTATTGGAAAAATCACACAATTTTGTATTTTCTTGAGAGATCGTGTCTACGCAAACAAGATAACAAGCAAGCAAACAAGAAAAACGCAAACGGAAAATATTTTTGTAAAAACGTTTTAGAAGTGGGGGAGATGAAAACAAGAGGCAAATAAAGTAAATGCAAGGAGATGAGAGTTTATGCAAAGGTACTTGATAGATGTTGATGATGTCTCCCCGGCAACGGCGCTAGAAATTCTTCCTGCTACTTGTAGCTTGCGTTGGTATTTTCCCCGAAGAGGAAGGGATGATGCTGCACAGTAGAGATAAGTATTTTCCTCAGTTATGAAACCAAGGTTATCGAACCAGTAGGAGAATCACGCAACACCTCGTTAGCAGTACCTGCACACAAGCAAAACAAATCCTTGCACCAACGCAAACGAGGGGTTGTCAATCCCTCGGCGGTCAATTGCAAGATTAAATTGTATGAAATAGATAGATTGATTGATTGAAACAAAAATACAAAATAAAATAAATAAAAGAAAATGGCAGCAATATTTTTAGGGTTTTAGTAATATGATTTAGATAGACCCGAGGGCCATAGTTTTCACTAGAGACTTTTCTCGAGAAAATAGTATATGGTGGGTAGACAAATAACTGTTGGACAATTGATAGAAAAGCAAATAATCGTGACGATATCCAAGGCAATGATCATGTATATAGGCATCACGTCCGAGACAAGTAGACCGACTCCTGCCTGCATCTACTACTATTACTCCACACATCGACCGCTATCCAGCATGCATCTGGTGTATTAAGTCCATAAAGAACGGAGTAACGCCTTAAAAACGATGACATGATGTAGACAAGATAAACTCACGCATGAATAAACCCCATCTTTTGACCCTTAATAGCAACGATACATACGTGTCATGTCCCTTTCTATCACTGGGATTGAGCACCGCAAGATCGAACCCATTACATAGCACCTCTTCCCATGGCAAGATAAATCAATCTAGTTGGCCAAACCAAATTAATAGATCGGAGAAGAAATACGAAGCTATAATAATCATGCATAAAAGAGATCAGAGAAGTCTCAAATAATATTCATGGATAATCTGATCATAAACTCACAATTCATCGGATCCCAACAAACACACCGCAAAAAGTGATTCACTACAGGAATCAGGCACTTTGCCGTCTGCCATGGCAGACGGCAAAGGAATGTCTGGCGGACGGCAAAGCCCTTTGCCGTCAGCCAGCAGACGGCCCCACGTCCGGCTGAATGAACTACGGCAGAGGGCTGCTTTGCCGTCTGCTTAAATAAAGCGGACGGTAAAGAAGTTTGCCGTCAGCCATACTAAGCAAGCAGACGGCAAATGCCTTGGACGGCAGAGGGATAGGGTTAGGCCCGTTAGGTGGCTAACGGCGTACTTTGCCGTCTGCCAGTTGACGTCAGGCGTCAGCTGGGGCCAATGCATACCCTTTGCCGTCTGCCAGCAGACGGCAAAGCACACCAGCCTTTGCCGTCTGCTGGCAGACGGCAAAGTACCCAAATAGGCCAGCCCAGGTGCCCCCCAGGTTGCACAGGTAGCTGCCACGTGGCAGCTTTGCCGTGCGCTGGCAGACGGCAAAGTGCCTGTATTGCCCCTGTTAAGTCTGTTTTTTCTTAAATTCAATCAATTTCATATATATATATATATATATATATATATTCATTTGAAAATACTTTCAACAAGCATACATATCCCTGCCATATGGATATGATCATCCAACACATATATATACCAAATCAAAAGGCCATATCCAACATATATATAGCCAACATATCCAACAATTAAGCAAAAAGTCCATATACAATGGTTTCATCCATACATACATATATAGGTAGCAATTTTCACATTGTTCATCCTACAAAATCAAAACAAAAAGGAAGGACAAGGAGAAGAGTAGACTCCATCAACGCAAGCTTCCGTGATCTGAAGCAAATCTGCAAAATGGGAAAGAAGAAAGTTAGAAGAAGAAGACTAGAAGAAGAAGAAAAAGAAGAGAAGAAGAAAAAAAAAATCTTCTCTTTCTTTTTCTTCTCTTCTTTTTCTTCTTCTTATTGCTTACTTGTGTCATTTTAGAGCTAACCTAGGTAAATAGGTCATTTTGGAGCTAAGTAAGGTTATTATGTCATTTTCGAGGAAAATAAGCTAAGTATATGACATTTTGGAGGTAACCAAGGTTATTATGCCATTTTTGACCTAAGTATGCTAAGTATGTCATAAATGAACTAAATAAGCTAAGTATAGGTCATTATTGAGCTAACCTAGGTAATTACGCCATTTTTGAGCTAACTAAGCATATTAAGTCATTTTGGAGGAAAAAATGCTAAGTGTAGGTCATTTTAGAGCTAACCTAGGTAAATAGGTCATTTTGGAGCTAAACCAAGGTTATTATGCCATTTTTTACCTAAGTAAGCTAATTATGTCATAAATGAACTAGCTAAGCTAAGTATAGGTCATTATTGAGCTATCTTAGGTAGTTATGCCATTTTTTAGCTAACTAAGCATATTAAGTCATTTTGGAGGAAAAAAATGCTAAGTATAGGTCATTTTAGAGCTATCCTAGGTAAAATAGGTCATTTTGGAGCTAAGTAAGGTTATTATGTCATTTTCGAGGAAAATATGCTAAGTATATGACATTTTGGAGCTAAACCAAGGTTATTATGCCATTTTTTACCTAAGTAAGCTAATTATGTCATAAATGAACTAGCTAAGCTAAGTATAGGTCATTTGAGAGCTAACCTAGGTAAAATAGGTCATTTTGGAGCTAAGTAAGGTTATTATGTCATTTTAGAGGAAAATAAGCTAAGTATATGACATTTTGGAGCTAAACCAAGGTTATTATGCCATTTTTGACCTAAGTAAGCTAATTATGTCATAAATGAACTAGCTAAGCTAAGTATAGGTCATTTTTGAGCTAGCCTAGGTAGTTATGCCATTTTTGAGCTAACTAAGCATATTAAATTATTTTGGAGAAAAAAATGCTAAGTGTAGGTCATTTTAGAGCTATCCTAGGTAAAATAGGTCATTTTGGAGCTAAGTAAGGTTATTATGTCATTTTCGAGGAAAATAAGCTAAGTATATGACATTTTGGAGCTAAACCAAGGTTATTATGCCATTTTTAACCTAAGTAAGCTAATTATGTCATAAATGAACTAATTAAGCTAAGTATAGGTCATTATTGAGCTAGCCTAGGTAAAATAGGTCATTTTGGAGCTAAGTAAGGTTATTATGTCATTTTCGAGGAAAATAAGCTAACTATATGACATTTTGGAGCTAAATAGGTCATTTCTTAAGCTAAGTATGCATTTGTTAAGCAAAACACTAGGGAAAACGTACCGTCATCACGGAGGTGAAGGACCGGTCGCGCCAGTGGCAGACGCAGAAGGATCGGTCGATGCTTGTCGGGAGTTACGCTGCACCAAAGATCATTTGCAATGTCTCGTTAGCATGATGCAACTCAAATGTGAAGACTAGTAACTAATGACCATTCAAATGAAACTCACCGTGCCCGCCGGAGCAATGACTGGCATCGGCGGAGGGGTCTGACCGTTGCTCTGGCACATGGTCTGCACATTTGGTTTTCACGAGTCAGTCATATTAGTTAGTAATGAAACGAACATTACGTGCATGATTTGGCTAATATGCAGAAGAAACTTACCACGAAGAGCTCGTATAAGGCCCGGTGAGACGCGTCGTTCCGGTTCCTCTCCTCCTCCAACAGCGTAGCAGTCCTCTCCTCCAACTCCCTCTCCCTCTCCGTCGCCTGCCTCTTTGCCTCCGCCAAAAGCTCCTGGGTCTTCGCTCTCTCTTTCTCAAGAGCAGCCTGCAACACCACTCCTCGTTAGCATTGTAATCATCGACGGCCGCACACACGATGTAATGGAGGAAAGGTATCTAAGTCCGTATAACTAACCTCGATTTGGAGCTCCATTGGCCATGGACGAGGCCTTATCTCAGGATCGGAGCTCGTCTGGCGCTTCTTGATCTCCGGGAGAGTGCTAGGACAACGTATCAGTCCATCCCCAATGGCTATCGAGCCATGGGGCCTCCCGCCACCAGATATCATCACCAGCTCTGGATCAAGAGGTTGCCGGCTCGGGTTAAAGTCCTCCCCTTTCCTCGCCTTCCCCTCGTCTCTGTACCTCACGAGCTTGTTGTGGGAGGAGATGTTGGTGAAGCTCTCTGGATGATCAAGGTCAGACTCAGAGAATGCCTTGGCCTTCTTGTACTTTGCAGTTTGGGCCATGGCATAGAGGTCGAACACCTCTGGCACCTCCGTCTTGTTGTGTCGCGCCTAAAAGAGAGGAACAATGTATTAGTTAAGGGCTCAAGCTAGCATGAAGAATGAAATTGCATGAATCATGAAGCAAACCACATACCCAGTTATTCCCGAACTCATATAGGTTGGCGCTCCCTTGATGGTGTGGCACACCAACCATTTTGGCACGCCGCTCCTTGGCATAGTTGTGGACGGCTAGCCATTGGGGAGAGCACCACTCATCCACCAACGCCTCCCAACAGTCCATCCTATCCGCACACCATCTCGGGGGCACCTAAGTTAGTTAAGAGAAATTACAGTGCTACGCCTACGAATCAAATCAAGGAAACTAAGTACAAGGCCTTAAGAATAGGTATTTACCTTCATGTAGTTCTCCTTACTTAGAAACTTGTCGCGGCACTTCATCTTGGACCTCTTAATACCAGTCGAGGCGTAGTAGTCCCGAACAGCCTGCACCCGAGCCTCGTGCCATAAGTTCTGTAGTAGGCGCCTGCACTCGGCTTCGATAACCATAGCCGCGGCCTCCTCCTCTCCCTCAAGACACCTATAGAAGGTCCGCTATCAAACAAGACAACACTGATTAGTACAATAACTCGGTACTATTGATTTTTAATTCTGTAAAGGAGAAATTACCCAAAACGTCTGGATCACCATCTCGGCCCTCGTGCGGCACAAGACACCGTCGATCCTCTCCTGCGGCGGGGCCGGGGCAGCCAAGTACAGCTCCCAGCTCAGTCCGACCTGTCGAACCTGACCCTCACCGGGTAACCTGACCCACCCCGGGAAGTTTTGCCGGCAAAGCACACCAAGGACGAAGTTGGGCTTGCGGATACCAGGGCCGTGTATCCAACCCCTGCAGTATGACAAGGCCAACGCATTAGATTTTGAAGAAACGTGAAGGCAAAAGGTTAAAAAAGAGTAAATGCACTTACTTCTCCCCATTAGGCGCAATCAACCACCTCTGATCGCGTGTCGCCGGCACGGGCGGGAGCTTTGTACCACCACGCTGGTAGACGTTGCCCCCGTCAACCAGCTCGCCCTCGCTATAGCTATCATCTGAAAAGCGATCCTCGCCACCATCAGCATGGCCACTCGCCTCCGGTAGCCAGTCCCCCCATCGGGTCGACTGCGACGTAGCCTGATCCGTGCTCTGCTCCGGAGTCTCGTGGGACAAAGCCTCTGGGACCGAAGTCTCATGGGGCGAAGGCTCGGCGGCCCGAGGCTCGTGGACCGGAGTCTCGTGGGGCGAAGGCTCGGCGACCCGAGGCTCGTCGGCCCGAGGCTCGTGGACCGGAGTCCGAGATAGGTCCACCTCAGATGGAGCAGTCCTGTGGTCGGGTGAATCAGCTGGGGGTGGCGGCGAGGAAGGCGTAGCAGCCTTCCTACCTCTCCCGCCGCCACGGCCACCTCTAGTACCCCTCTTCTTTCCTCGACCTCTCCCGGCCGAAGAAGAAGCGCCCGCCGGTGGTGTCCGCATACTGAGATGCAGCGCTCTCCGGAGGTGCTGGGGTGGAATGGAAGCACCCCTCCCACCACGCGCCGACGAAGGAGCCTCGGAGCGCTCTGGACCCGCGCCCACCATCTGTCAACACCTGCAATGACAAAGAGTAAACGAAATTAGTACAACATAAAAAAATTGAATACCTGACATGAATAATAATATGTATATAATTTAAGTGTATCATCATCATGAACATAATAAAAAATGGAATACCTAACATGAACTGATTAATAATATATATGTACATAATAATAATTGAATATCTGACATGAACTAATATTAATCTTCATCGTCTATATATGCTCCGGGGTCAATAAATGCATCATCATCATCACTATCAGTAATGACGTGCTCATCGTCATCATCAATAAATGCATCAACATGTGGAAGGCCTCCTTTACGTAATCGGTCAAGCATTGACAGGTCATCCGCAGCAGTAACCTCTTCTTGTTCCGGCTCTTCTTGTTAAGGCTCAGGGGTGAAGTCGGATTCACTGTCGCTGTCTACTTCAATGTTCTGGGGTGAAGTAGAGCGATTCTTGAAACGTTTTTTGGAAAAACGTTCTTAGAAGAATTCTCCTTCATATGTGTCTGGGTTAATGTGAGGTTCATAATCCTCTTCATTGGGGGGAGGTGGTCTAACATGTGGCGGCACTTCATAAACGACATCCCAACCATTGAGATTTGGATCACTTTGACAGGCCCACGGTAGATAGAAAACTTGGGTTACCTGTTGAGCCGTAATATAGACATCGGGAACATCCAAATGGGTGCTTTGTTTGATTTGTACTAGCCCTATATGTTCATGAGTCCTTCTAGTCTCCTTCGGCTGGAACCAAAAACATTTGAAGACTACGACGTTCGGTGGGTTTGCACCATAGAATAGAAGTTCATAAATTGCTTCAACTCTTCCATAATACTCGATATCTCCTTCGCCGATAGCAGAGACACAACAATTTGTAGACTTTCGGTCAGCCATAGATAGCTCTTTGCCATAGGTACGAAAGCAATACCCATTGATGTCGTATTTGTCAAATGAACGGACCTTATAGTCAAAACCATTAGCGACTTGTCTCAATTCGGCGTCCATAGACTCTGAATTAGCCTACAAGTTTAATACGAAAGGATTGTTGCATTAGCCGCAATTTAGACGAAGAAATGAAATGGTCTAATGGAAATTACCGTTTGTTTGAACCAAGAGATGAAACCGGGATAGCCGTCTCCATGCTTTGCCAGAAGCTCATACTCTTCGACGGAAACCTTTTGGATCACCGCTCCATACGAGAATTTGGCGACGTATCGACTGTATCAAATATCCGGGAATAAGAGCAGTTCAAAGGAATTAGAAGTTCCGAAACAATGTACCTAGAACTTACTCGATGTACGGCCGCACTTCTGTTAGGTTGTTGAAGATATACAACGAAATGGTCCGCCATTCTTCGACATCCAACGATAAGGAATTAGAAGCACCGGTTGGTGCGAGCATCCCTTTGAATAGGCTGAGGTTGGATCCACCCTTTTTAGGGTCGCCAGCATTGTACCGAGGCTTCGGATTATGCAAATGACGATTTTTGGCTTCATAGTGTGCTGTCACGAAGTTTGCCGCCTCCTCAGTAATGAATGCCTCGGCCATCGATGCTTCAATTCTACGTTTATTTTTACATTTTGCTCGAAGCGTCTTCTGCATCCTCTCAGTTGCGTAGCACCAACGATTCTGCACGGGCCCCCCCAATCGTGCCTCGGTCGGGAGATGCAAAATCAAATGCTACATTGGATTAAAGAAGCCCGGTGAGAAGATCTTCTCTAACTTGCAGATCAACTCCGGCACCAACTCTTCCATTTCATCTAGCAAGCCAGGCGATAGTTCTTTCGCACAAAGAACACGGAAGAAATAGCTCAGCTCTGCCAGTACTAGCCATTCATCCTCAGGGATAAAGTCCACGCAACATCACCGGCATTACCCGCTCAAGCCATATGTGCCAATCACGACTCTTGAGACCAAATATTTTCAATTTTTCAAGACTCGCTCCCCTCTTTAGATTCGCTGCATACCCATCGGGGAACATCAACTCCTTTTTCACCCACAGGATAATTTCCCTCATATCTGGCCTTCCAAGATTGAACCATGCCTTTGGCTTCGTCTAGTTCTGCTTTCCTTTTGGTTGTCGCATGTTTTGTAACGGTCTATCACATAGAGCCTCCTGATCGACTCTAGCCTTAGGATTATCCTTTGACTTCCCCTCTATGCCGAACAATGTAGCAAAGAGGGCCTCGGTGACATTCTTTTCAGTGTGCATCACGTCGATGTTGTGTGGGCAAAGGAGGTCTGTGAAGTAAGGCAGATCCCACAAGCATGTCTTGTGAGTCCAGGCGTGTTCCGAATTATACCCCTTTGAAATACCCTGGACGCTCTGGATCCGGCTCGAGAGCGTTTAACTGATCCAAGGTCTGTTGTCCTGTCAACGCAGGTGGTGCAGAGTTTTTGACAACTCTACCTTTGATGAATTTCTTCTTGTCTTTTCTGAAGTTATGGCGAGGATCCAGGAACTGTCTATGCAAGTCGAAGCAAGAATACTTGCGACCCGCATCCAGCCAACGAAACTCAAGAGCTGCCTTGCATGTGGGGCACGGGAACCTTCCATGCTCACACCAGCCAACGAATAGCGCATACGCCGGCAAGTCATGCATCGAGTACATGTACCACACATGCATTAGGAAGTTTTTTTTGTAGCGGCGTCGTGTGTCTTGATCCCATTATCCCAAGCTTCTTGCAATTCATCCTTAAGCGGCTGCATGTACACATTCATACTCTTCCCCGGATAGTTGGGCCCCGGAATTATCAACGTCAGGAAAATGTTCTTTCTTTGCATAATCTGTCCGGGGGGGCAGATTGAGTGGAATGACAAATACAGGCCAACAACTGTATTGGGCTGCCATCATACCAAACACATTGAACCCATCCGTGCTGATGGCGACTCGAGGATGCCTTGGATCTGCCACTTTATCATGATGTATTGCATCAAAGTGCTTCCACGCAAAAGCGTCCGATGTGTGTACCAACATCTGATTCCCATCTGCATCTAGTTCGGTTCTTTTGCCCAATTTGTGCCATGTCATCTGTCTGGCCATCTCTTCGACCATGAAAAGACGTTGAAGTCTTGGTATGATTGGCATATACCGAAGAACATTAACTGGGATTTTTGTCTGACTCTTCTCACCCATACCGTTGTCTACCACAACATACCTGGAAGACTTGCAAATGGGATAATAGTTCAAGTCCGCATACTCAAGCCTAAATAATGCACATCCATTCTCACAGGCATCTATCTTCTCATAGGGCATCTTAAGTACACGGAGGATTTTGTCTGACTGGTACAGGTTTGCAGGCATTACATGGCCTTTGGGTAGAAAGCGTCCAAATAGTGTCATCATCGCGTCGTAGCATTCTCTGCCCAAGTTGAATTGAGCCTTCAGTGCCATTACTTGTGCGATGGCATCCAGCTGACAAAGCTCAGTGTGCTCGTGGAGAGGACGTTTAGAAGACTCCAACATATCATTGAAGGCCTTTGCAGATTTCTCCATCTCATCATCCGAATCTCGAGCATCATCAAAGTCTTCCACCATGTCTTCGATCCCGGTACCATGCTCGTCGGTGCGACGACGGCCCACCTCAGCTCTGGCACGTTGGGCAGACTCACCATGAAATGTCCAGACCATATAAGCAGGCGTAAAACCTCACTTCTGCAGGTGTTTACTCATTACAAGCTCTGTCCTCTTATGATAGTTGTCGCACCGGACACAGGGGCACCAGGTTTTTCTCTGGCCATTTGCAAATGCGGCTCTCACAAACCCCTTGGTTTTTGTTAAACATTCATCGGTCATGTCTTTTTGACTAGTGTGACCGGTGTACATCCACGCACGATCACTCATCTTGCCTAGCTACTGGACACACAAGAAATATATACATAATTCAGCAAACCATATTCATCAGTTAATGGAGTTTGTCAGTTTTATTACGTCCATGCAACCTAGACGGTAATAGGTAAAGATAGGTCCTAATCCCACCCGAGTATGTGTAGATTGGGTTCGTTTTCCCATGCTCTGCTCCGGATCCGGCGCAAAATTTCGGCAGCACCTCCCCGCTGTTCTCCTGATACATGTCTCGGCAATAAGCAGAGAGGATGTGTACCCGGAGAACAACAGGGAGGCACTGACGAAATTCTGCATCGGATCCGGAGCAGAGCATATGGGAAAACGAATCCAATCTACACATACTCGGGCTGTCCATGGATAACATTGGACAATTCAAAAGAATCACGGTTATAAATATGCAAATGCATGCATATTTATAGATGTAACCCTTTCGAACAGGAGACGCATAGTGGTCACGCATACTGATGATTGAAGACACCTATAGCTAGCAAGTTTCATCGGCACGAAGACCGGAACAGAGCAAATGAAGGGGGGAGGAGGAGATGTCATTTGTGCTCACCCACGAACGCAGGGGCGGAGCTCGTCGAACGCACGGGGAGGTCGTCGAACACCAGACCCTCGCAGCGGCGAAACAACTGCACATTTAAATCCACCCGATCAACACAAATATATATGATGTTTTTCATAACAAAATCAGAAAATATATGACCTAACTCATAATTCACAAATATATGACGGGGTGTCGGGTCGGGGTGTCGGGGTGTCGGGTCAGGGTGTCGGGGTGTCGTGGTGTCGGAGTGTCGGGTCGGGGTGTCGGGGTGTCGGGGTGTCAGGGTGTCGTGTTGGGGTGTCGGGGTGTCGAGGTGTCGTGTCGGGCTGTCGGGGTGTCGGGGTGTCGGGGTGTCGTGTCGGGGTGTCGTGGTGTCGGGTCGGGGTGTCGTGGTGTCGGGGTCTTTTTTTTCTCTTTTTCCTTTTCTTCTTCTTCCTCTTCTTCCTTTTCTTCCTTTTCTTCTTCTTCTTCTTCTTCTCTTCTTCTTCTTCTTCTTCATCTTCTTCTTCTTCTTCTTCTTCTTCTTCTTCTTCTTCTTCTTCTTCTTCTTCCTTTCCTTTTTCCTCTTCTTCTTCTCCTCCTCTCCTCTTTTTTCTTCTTCTTCTTCTTCTTCTTCTTCTTCTTCTTCTTCTTCTTCTTTTTTCTTCCCCTCCTCCTCTTCTTCTTCTTCTTCTTCTTTTCCTTTTTCCTCTTCTTCTTCTCCTCCTCTCCTCTTTTTTTCTTCTTCTTCTTCTTCTTCTTTTTTCTTCTCCTCCTCCTCTTCTTTTTCTTCTTCTTCTTCTTCTTCTTCTTCTTCTTCTTCTTCTTATTTTTTCTTCTTTTCCTTTTTTTCTATTTACCTAAACATCTAAACATCTATTTACCTAAACATCTAATTTTCTTACTGCAAAAACAGAAAAAAAAACTAAAAAAACAAAACAAAATAGAGGGGCAGGAGGGGGGCTCACCAGAGGGGGGGCAGGGGGGTCTGGGCCGCCGGGGCGGCCGGGGCTTCGGGGGCGGCCGGGCCGGGCTTCGGGGGCGGCGGGGCGGCGACGGGGCGGCAGGGAGGGGCGGCGACGGGGCGGGGTGGTAGGGAGGTGCGGCGACGGGGCGGGGTGGCAGGGAGGGGGCGGTGACGGGGCAGCGGCGGCGGATGAGAGAGAGAGAGAGAGAGAGAGAGAGAGAGAGGCGCGCGGGAGTGGGGGTTTCGGGCGGGGTGCACAGCCGTTAAGGTAACCCCCCCCCCCCTCTTTGCCGTTAGCTAGCCAGCGCCGTGACCCTGTGGGCCCCACCCTCACCTCTTTGCCGTCTGCCTAGCCCTTCTTGCCCTTCTTTCCCGTCTGCTAGCAGACGGCAAAGAGGTGGCAGACAGCAAAGAAGGTGCCCTAGCCAACGCCGTGCCACGGGGGGCCCACCAGGCTCTTTGCCGTCTGCCATTGGCCTCTTTGCCGTCGGCTGACAGACGGCAAAGAGACAGCTGACGGCAAAGACCCTCTTTGCCATCAGCTGGTTCTTTGCCGTCTGCTTTGCCAAAGCAGACGGCAAAGAGCCTCTTTGCCGTCAGCTGGCAGACGGCAAAGAGGGGACAGATGGTAAAATGCCAGATTCCAGTAGTGATTACAACGGATAGAATTCCAAGAACATCGACGAGAACATTGTATTGAAGATCAAAAAGAGAGAAGAAGCCATCTAGCTACTGCATATGGACCTGAAGGTCTGTGGTAAACTACTCACGCATCATCGGAAGGGCAGCAAGGTTCATGTAGAGCCCCTCCGTGATCGATTCCCCCTCCGGCGGAGTACCGGAGAAGGCCTCCAGATGGGATCTCTCGAGAACAGAAACTTGCGGCGGGGGGAAAAGTATTTCGTGGACTCCCGTGAGGGTTTCTGATTTTTCCTGAATTTATAGTGGTGGAATTAGGTCAAACGGAGCTGAGGTGGGCCCATGAGGCACCAGGGCACGCCTGCCCCCCCCCCCCAGGCGCGCCCTGGTGGCTCGTGGCCACCTCCTATGGCGTCTGGTCTTCTCCCGAAGCTTCTAGTGTTTATCTTGTCCAGAAAAAAATCTCCAAAAAGTTTCGTGGCATTTGGACTTCGTTTGGTATTGATTTTCTGTAAAACAAAAACAGGGCAGAAACAACAACTGGCACTGAGCACTAAGTTAATAGGTTAGTCTCCAAAAATGATATATAATTGCTGTAAATGCATATAAAATCATCCAAGATTGATAATATAACAGCATGGAACAATAAAAAATTATAGATACGTTGGAGACGTATCAAGCGTCTTGCAGCATTAGAAGAGTGCAGATTAGTACATAAATATAGTAGTAGCAGCTAGAAGTAACAACGCCCAGAGATCCTTCCGCGACTCCCTGCGAGAAAGCGATCCCGGAGCCAACAGATTAATCCAGTTCTAGCTGTAGAAGATCGGGATATTTACCTACCGTCCTGTTACCGTGGACACGGCTATTCGAATAGATATACTTCCCTGCAGGGGTGCACCAACTTACCCAACACGCTCGATTAACTCTGGCCAGACACACTTGCTCGGTCCATGCCCGGCCTCGGCTAATCGACACATCATAGCCCTACCTAGGCTCAACAGAGAGGCCAGCACGCCGGTCTACATCCTAAGTGCGAAGGGGTCTTGGGCCCATCGCCCTTTGCACTCCTGCGCGTTGCGTGGGCGACCGAGATTAGACCTAGCCCCCTTAATACAAGCGCGGGCGTTCCCAGTCCAACCCGGCGTGCGCCGCTCAATCGCTGACGTCTGAAGAACTTTGGCTGATACATACGACGCCGAGTGCCCATACTATTCCCGCGTGGTGGTTAGTGCAAAAAGGCCAAAGGCCTACTCAGATTACCTATCCAAACCCATTAGTGCGTTGGGAGCTCGCGGAAACGACCAGAGACTCACGATCATGTGACCCCGTCGCCCCGTCTCGTGGAATTACGGCAAGTTCCAAGGATGCCCGGCCGTGCCACGTAATCATCCTTCGGGTACCCTCATGGTCAACCCGATACCCCTCGGGGCCGACCCGACTTTATTCAGTAACAGTAGTAAAGTCAAGGTAACCGTGTGTCCATAACATCAAGATGGAATCCGAGGAATCACCCTCATTGAATTCCCCACTCGATGTATCCGTCAAGGTGAACCCGGAGGAATCACCCTCGATGGATTCACACTTGAGGAGTTGCACGACAGAAGCTTCATCAGAGGTGGTGAAAGAGGAATCACCCTCGGTAACCCACATCCGGCTAGCTATACTACAGAGGCAACATCAGGAGTGCGATAAGTGGTATCACCCTCGGCACTCGCTATTAGCCCTGCAGAGTCGAGCAACTTAGGGGGGTGTGTGGTGATGTGTTGGGCTCAGCCCGTCGATCACATCGATCGGGGCTCGGGTAACTAAGCGGGGCAAATAGGACAAGGAAGAGGGGCCACAGATGGTTTACCATCCAACCTATACTAAGCATTTAGGATATCAGGTAAAGTATCAATAGCAATTTACAAAAACAGGCTATGCATCAGAATAGGTAATATCAGAACAATAACTATAGCAGTTCTAATGCAAGCAGAAGGGAGAAAGAATAGGTGATATAGGCATGTTCAAGGGGGGTTGCTTGCCTGGAAGCTCTGCGGCAAAGAAGGGGTCGTCAACGGTGTAGTCGGACTCCGGAACTGCGTCGGTCTCGGGATCTACCAGATAAGAGGAGGGGGAAGAAACATTAAATAAAAGCAAGCAAGGCAATATAGATGCATGGCATAGCAGTATGCAGTGCTGGTGGTGACCTAATGCAATGCTACACGTCGCAGACGAAGCGGGAGAATATCTGGATATTTTCCCGGCATTTAGGCAGATTTCGGTATACCGAACCGGAGGGGAAGGTTCCATGTTCAGATAGCTAGGAGTGATGGTCAGGCATTTTGACCACATATTCGGATTCGTCTCGTTTTTCTGATCAACTTTCATGTTGAAAACTTTTTGATCCGAGCTACGGTTGAATTTCTACGATTTTTCAAAGATTTAAACCTTTTTCTGAAAATCCTGGAATTATTTTAATTACTAAATTCGCATTATCCAGAACAATAGCTTATGACGTCAGCATGATGTCAGTGTGACGTCAGCGAGTCAACCCAGCTGTTCCAGGTCAAACCTGACAGCTGGGTCCCACTGGTCAGTGACACAGTGGACTAACAGAGATTGAAACTAACTAATTAGGTTAATTAGCACGTGGGCCCCACATGTCAGTGTCTAAGCTAATTATTGATTAATTTTAAAAACTAATTAGTTAATTTAGCGGGTGGGGCCCACCTGTCAGTGGCACTGTGCGCCCAGTCAGCCGAGTTGACCAAGTCAACTCGGTCAACTGGGGCCCCTGGGCCCACTGGCAGTGACCCAGGGGGTGCCAGCGTGGCGGCCACGTCGGCGGCGGCCGGCGGCTTGACACCGGCGACCTCCAAACGCGGCGGAGGGCGACGGAAGGCGCCGGAAAACGGCTACGTGCGGCCGTTTCGCGCGCGGCCTAGCGCATTCGAATGAGCGCTCGAAGGCGCGTCGATCTGCGGCGGTGGTTCGGCCGGAGACGGCCTGTGGCAACGGTGACGAGCAGCGCGGCGGACGCCGGCGTACTGGCACGGGCGGAAACGGCGACGCGGTGCACGGCAAGCTATGCGGGCGACGGTGTTCGAGTCCTACGAGCTCGCTGATCACATTGCAGAGCTCGGACGAGCTCGACGGCGACGAGCTCGGCTGCGGCGGCGAGTACGGCTACGGCGAGATCGGCCGCTACCGGCGCGGAGAAGGGCAGAGAAGATAGGGGGGAGGAGGAGAAGCTCACCGAGCGGCACAAGGAGGTCGGTGAGTGGCTTAGTAGCAGGAGGAGACGGCGAATCGACGACGGAGCTCCGGTGGCCGTAGCGGAAGAAGACGGGGCGATCTCGCGACGCAGGGCTCCCCGGCTCCAACGGCTGGCACCGGTCGACGTAGTCGAGCACGGCAGATGCGGTGGACAAGGTGGCGCAGCTCGGGGACGACGGTGGCCGCGAGAACGACGACGGCGGCGACGGAGGCTCTCGGGTGAGCTCGAGATCGAGAGAGAGAGGGCGAGAGAGGAGGGGGAAAGTGGTGGAGGAGGATGACGGGGCCGCGAGCGCCGTTCTTATCCGCTCGGCGGCGCTGTAGCGTCGCCGTGTCGTCCATTTCGCCGGAGCGCGCGTGCGCGTCCATGGCGACGGCGACACGGGGAGGAGAGAGAGCGGGAGAAGGGAGAAGGGCCGGTTGGGCTATGCGGAGTGCACTGTGCACTTAGGCCCAGCCGGTTTAGGCCTTTTCTTTTTCCTTTTTCTGTTTTTCTTTTTACAGAAAGAGTATCGAAATAAAAGAGATGCCAAATGCAATTAGTAAAATGTGAAACTTGTTCACAAAAATAATTTGCATTATTCTGCTCTGCCACAAAAAGTTTGGGCAATTTTGGAATCCATTTGAATTTTTCAAAAATGAAAATGGCATTTAAATTGCTGTTTTAGCACTGTTTAATTTCCCTAGTCCACATTTAGCATTGATGGTGATGTTGTTTTTCTGAACAATAATTTGTTTTGGAATATTTGCTACAACATGAACTATTTTCCAGCAATTTTTGAGCAACTTTAAATTTGACTTTGAATTTGAATTGAATTCAGTGGAGGAATTTGAAATGAGATATTATTCCAACATGATTAAACATTGCAAATCACAGTAGCTTAGCATAATCATGATGGATCACTGTTGCTCATTACAGAGGGGTGTTACAGCAGTGATGAGAGAATGAAGTTGTCTCGCATCGATCCTCCGCCATGTGGGGGTGTACTGGTAGACTATTCGGTGCACATCTTATAAATATATAGAGAAGAAACTACAGCCAAATACTTGAAAACTTATTTAAAATTATTTCTGGCCATGGAATTGTCATTTGGTTTAATTTGTCATGATTTTTCTAGGGAATAATACATCGTGATTTTGCATCATTATTGTATGCTTGCCACGTAATAGAGTTTCATAGTATAGTTAAGTTTTTTTCTTTGATTCTTAGTCATTGGTGTATATCTTACCATCAATACTTGTTTAGACTTGTGCAACATCCCGAAAAGAAATTGACGTGACAAGAAGTAGTGTTGCGGGTAAAGTTTTCATTCCTAATCTCCCAGCTCCTCTTGGTAACCAAGTGCACTTCTCTGAAATTAT
Source organism: Elymus sibiricus (assembly GCA_039707655.1). Classification (NCBI taxonomy): domain Eukaryota; kingdom Viridiplantae; phylum Streptophyta; class Magnoliopsida; order Poales; family Poaceae; genus Elymus; species Elymus sibiricus. The sequence continues at coordinate 459,502,127 of CM077668.1, read as the reverse complement.
TTGTGGCCGCATGTGCAGGTGTAGTGAGAGCAAAAAAAGTTAGCTGCCGATTACTTAAGAGTAAAGCATGCACATCTGTTGGCATGGCCTGCATCTTTCGGAGAAGACAAATGAAGATGTGCGGCAGGTAGGATACATAATCCAAGTGATCTTCTGCTTATAGCTAATTTCTTCCTCAAATTTGCAAATGGGGCAAGCAGGGTAACAGACGCCCTAGCATTTTGAACAGTGATGCTTCAGTTATACCTCTATGAATTGTGCAATATAGTATCCATCACTACCAAAGTAATACCTAAGTTGATTATTGTGTATCCCAAGACTATGTTCTAATTAAACTTGGATTTTGTGCTTTTTAGATGTTATCACCATGCACCAAAATATTTATAGGAAATTCTCTCACAAAAATATATTTTACCATCATCGAAGTCTTGGTGACGTAATCATGCAAAAGGAAAAGGACAATTTATGTTATACCGGCAACTGACTCAAAAGAACAATTTATGTTATACCGGCAAGGCTTGAAGTGGCGTGAATTAATGTGGAAATTCCACCATATAAGGTGTACATGTAGCTTGCTGCTATTTGTTACTTTGAGGAGTTTTATACTTCAGTAAGCATGGACTCAAGGGTCCCAAAATTAGGACCAATAAACTTGCATGTCTTTCTTCCATGCTTCATTGATTTTAGAGTTCGAGGACGCAGGAAATTGATAGTATGTTATCAAGGTGCAATGTGCAACCAATTTTCTTTGTGTAAAGCTTCTTCTTCTTTTTTACAACAAGATACTTTGATTTCTCAGTTTTTATCCGCCTCATTCATTTTTATCTTTTTACATGGAACCACCCAAATTAGACTAATTAGTATTAATTTACATGAAAATTTGGAAAAAAAATTCTAAAGGTGATACCAAAGTTCTTTTGCACCATTTTAAAGAATACAAATTTATAATTACTTTAATGTTTCAGTTTTTCTTCCTCCTATGCTTAATTTCGACATACCTACGCTTAGATTTTTTGTATTAGGGATGGATGTCTGATGTTTCAAAAACAATGTTGTAGTGACTAGCAACATCTAGAACATTGGTTTAAACTGTTCTTTCTAAGTCATGCATTAAATGAATAAATACATCTTTGTCGAGTATGTGGGAAGATGCCACATATTTTAGGGACAATGATGGCAGCTACCTTATATGTAGTGTTGATCCGATGAGTCGGCTTGTTATGGCTTGATGGCAGCTACCTTATCTGTAGTATTGATATCTTCTGCTATCCTTTGTGCTCAGTGTATATATAGCGCCATTCATGGCTGTGGTATCATTTTCCAAGATCAATAGGATTGTCGTGTTGTCAGTTTGGGTCGACAACTTATAGTTGTTTAGTGGTTCTAAAGTGTATTGAATTGACCAGACAAAATATATTTGTTATGTTCTAAAAGCAAAATATATGATACTCTTAAACTACAAAAATTATTTACGTAGTTTGATCTGTAATAGATTGCTAGATTTCAAGAGAGTCTGAGAACCATGTGATGGATTTTTTCATAGACCATACTGATGGAGCCTCTGTCCAATACGCATGGTAAAAGCAGAACCAATAGTTAATCGGTAGACTTTCGTGTTCAGCTGAAATGTGCATGTTTAGATGTGTCTGCTAAGGAAACTACATGACTATATGGCCATGAAAATATGCATGGTAAGCGCTACAAAGTGTGAAGTGACATATAAGTATACATGTATTAGTATCCATAAATAACAAAAACACATACATATAACTTATTAGAGAACACAAAATATTAATTAGTTAAAAAGGTATTCTCCTAAATTGTGTGAAGAGTACAATCAGTTATAAAGTTCTCCAATTGTATATCAGATATTTACAAGGATATATGTTAATAAAATAGGCATGTCCAATACTACCTCCCAAAAAAACAATATGGTTTGAGTACTATGTGATCATATTAAATATTGCCCATATTTTCTGATAGTATACTCAGATAATTATGTTCATGTAGTATGAAAGGTTCAGAAGGCCATGTGCCACAATCTAAGGATTAAGTTCCATAAGAAGCCGGCAATGTTCATTGTTTGCCTTTATCAGACACGTAAAGATCTTGAACCAACTCCTAGAATTATTTATGCATTTCCAACATGTGTGTGTGTGTGTGTGTGTGTGTGTGTGTGTTAGAGAGAGAGAGAGAGAGAGAGAGAGGAATAACGATGATGTTACTGTACAAAGTATTAATAAAAATGTGTTTGGATTGTCATTAGTATGTACGTATTTACTGTGTTGTCAAATACACTTTGTCGTGATTTGATTTTGCAGTTCTTAAGATTTAATTGAATGTGTCATTGCAAACATATTTTTGTTAGTTTTTTATTCATTTGAATCAAATGATTGTTCTTAGATATTGATGCAGTACAACAGCTCTACCATGGACTGTTGATTGGCGGATGTGTAGAATTTGGTGGTGACATAGGATTAGATAAGATTACTTAGGTGATGACATGCAGTACATAAGTGAGTAATAAATATGTTGAAAGTATGATAGATCAAAGTTGCTGTTATCATGTTCCATGACACAAGAACAAAATTTGAGTGACATTGTATGTTTGAAGAGTACAATTATTTGAAGAGTAAAATTAGATCAAGATAGGATTACCTATCTAACAACACAGAGACCATTCTAGAATGTGCTGTTTTATAAACGTCACAACAATTATTTATTCAAAATTTAAAATGATCCAAATCTTTTTAGCACTAAGATAAAAATAAACACATAATATTTTTGACAGACTTAAAGGCCATGCCCTTGCAAATGTGAGGGCCACCTTGCTAGTTATTTAAATAAAACAGCGCTGTTCTTCTGAAGAAAAAAACATAACACAAACCCCAAAGGGAAAGAAAACAACGACGAACATGTGTACATTTCTTTTCCTTTGACGCTAGACTGAATCACCGATCATATATGTCCACGGTCAAAACGCTTTACTCTTCTCCTTCTTCCTGTGCAATCCTATGGACCCTAATTGGCAGGCCCTTGGGGAAGTCGACGAATGGGTACACGAATGCCTGGTCCGGCTCGGCAAGCTCCCACTGGAAATTGAGCACCAGGTGGTGCAAGAAGATGGCCACCTCGAGCTTGGCGAGCTCCGACCCGGCGCAGAGCCTCGTGCCGCCGCCGTAGGGCATGAAGTTGCTGTTGTGCGCCACGGCGGATGTGTTGCCCTGCTACAACAGCAAACACAACATTAACACCTGTGAACCTGAATGCATATATCAGGTTTGTCTTTGTCCTGGTAAAGTTGTGGTGGCGGTGCTATTGCCACGACATGATTAATGCCGTCGTTTTGTACGTGACGGATAAAAATGGAATGTGTCCAGAGATGGATGGGTCCCCGACTCGTTCCAATCGCTCACTGATTGGATTCCTAGCTAGTGCAAGTTTAAGCATAGCTAGATGCTGGGTGATGGCAGTGGCAATTGATAAAATTTATTTTGTGTTGATAAAACTATGCATCGTTTAGGCACTGACCTTCCACCTCCAAGGGTTGAAGCTGTTGGGATCTTCGTACAGGGATGAGTCGAGATGCACCGCCGCTAACACCGGCAGAATTTTCCATCCGCTCGGAATGTCATACCCTGTCGCGTGCACGCACATTCAAATATTCAAACCATTGTACTGACAAAAGAATATATGTATAGTAAGAATTAAGCCACCAACCATTGTAGTGTACATCTCGGATGACCTTCCGGTGCAGGAACCTGACTACGTTGCCTAGCCGCAAGGTCTCGTTTATAACCTGCAAGAAAGGAAGCAAATAAGGAGCGAAACATTTGTCACTTTTTCTCTACCGCTTTTGAACTCGCAAACGAGAGAGTTCGTCAATTGGAATGCAGGAGCGGAAGATGCTATTTTGATGTACAATGACGCAATGTACAGTTCCATACAGTAGCACAATACCTACGATACTACTATAGTACTACTGTACCAAGGACATTTGTTCCCCAACTTTTCAAGGGACCGGATAATTTGCCTTGTCATCAAACTGTGTATGGACAGTGATTTCCCAATGGGAAGGAAGCAGGTCAAACACATATATCTTTCACTGATATTACGAGGGAGGAAACGGACAAATAAAAAGGTCCTTACGCATTGTGTGAAAACCATCTCTTTGTAGTCTTCCCAGCTCAATTTGCACTCCCCTCTCAGCTTCTGTCTCCTAGCAATCTCAAGATGCTCCTCCTGCACGGCCATGGATTACTGTGAATATGTCCATGATATTCCTGGTGCATATTTCACCATCCATGTATGTACTATGTAGTGAATGTGGGTTTTTGGTTTTTCTTCTGAAAGATAGCTATGTCCAGTTTAGCACAAATGAATTTGAGTTGGTATAGTAAACTGAATTTGTACCTGCAGTTCTTTGACGGCTTTCGGGCAACCTTCGAGGAAGAATATGGCGAGGGCGAGTGCCACCGACGATGTCTCATGCCCGGCAAAGAGCAAGCTCAGCAAGAGGTCCAATATTTGCTCGTTTGAAAGATTAGACTGCTTCATCGCCCACCCGAGAAGATCATCTTCTTCTGTGCTCGAGTCCTCCTTGTTCATTTGCTCAAGCCTCTCCTCCATTTTCCTCTCGATTACTCCAAGTATGGTGGCTCGTGACTGCAGGCAAAACATAGTAAATAATTATATGGTGTTAGTTCATGATAGAACAAAATAAATTACAGCAAAGTCATATTTAGTAATTGTTGGGACTTGTTGGGAGAACATTGGACATGTCATTATCATTTATGTTGCCTACCAGCCGACTGGTGTAAGATCGTGCCTTGTCATAGCTTTCTGTTTTGGAGAATTCATATCTTTTCAATATAGGTGTTGTCAAATAAAATAGGATAATTCCCCAGCATACAAATTATTCTCCTTCTCTCTTTTTCGGGCTTTGAAACTAAGAAGTGATTAACTAAACAAAAAAATGTCTTGCTCATTTGTTTATTTGTTTTTTTTCTTTTCTGTTCAGTCTGTACGTATTTTTTTAACACTTTATGTTCAGAAACGTTTGTAGGTTGTCGAATAGGTAACGAGAAGTACTTCCTAAGCTCGAGTATACAATACAAAATCGCTTTAAACATTTCATGAATCAAGCATATATATATGCCAACACTGATGACAATGACTATTTGGTTGACAAAATTTCCCTCTAACAAGGGGTGCTAACATCATTTATTAAAGGGATAAGTATATTTTTCGTCCCTCAACTATTTCGAAAGTCTAGAAATGATCCCTCAATTTGAAAACCAGCAAATCTTAGTCCCTCAACTTTCAAAACCGGATATGTTTAATCCTTCGTACCGCTTAGAGTGGTTTGGTGCTGACGTGGACATGGTTTTAACTAAAAGTAGACATGTCGCGTAAGTTTGATCAACATGTCACACAGGTTTGACCGCCACATCAATATCCACAAACTCACCGTTGCCACTGTCATCAAGCCACTGCTCCTGTAGCAACTCGCGGCAATGGGTGCCGGCCAGAGGGCGTTGTGCTGCAGCAGCAGCACCTCCTCGGCAGCTCGTCAGGAGGCGCCGGCTCGGCTCAGGCGTGCTCTACGAGATTGCGTATGGGTAGGTACGTACCGAAACTAGCTTGGGTTCCACCGGAAGACAACACACACGTACATTAGAGCTGCTGGATCGATTCACAAGAGACTAGCTAGCTACGTACTAGATGGATTTTCGCTGGATTGGAAAACGCACACAAGCAACACACGTAAGCGTCCCGCCGGCGTAGCGGAGTCGGTCGTGGATGATGGGATTGTTGTAGCCGCCGTCGCCGTTGTCCGGCACGCCTTGACTCTCGCCCGGAGAGGAGCTCGTGCCTCAGCCGCGTACGACCGGAGCTCGATAAGCACCTCGCCATGTCCTTGAGCAGCCTTGATCGACAGTGTGGAGCACGGAGACGGACTGCCGGAGTTGAACCCGGACGTGGATTCATCCAGCATCAGCCGGTAGGGCCGTGCACGAGGTCGCCCATGGACATCCTCCGCTCGCCCCAGGAAGCACCGGTGGCCCTCGAGTGGCGATGGCCGCAACCTGCAATGCTTCTTCTTTTCGGCTGCTGCGCAAAGCCGCTCATCAGAGACACCACGACGCTGGGAGGGGTGCTGGGCATGGCCTTGGTGTCGAAGAAGGGCACGCTGTAGACCTGCTGTGCCGCCCTCGATGCCACCGTCCGAAAATGTGGCAGGCGCACTACAGGTGTTCGATAAAATGCCAACAAAAACCATGCCACGTCATCAACAAAACCACTCAAAGCGGTATGAGGGACTAAACATATCCGGTTTGAGAAGTTGAGGGACTAAGATTTGCTGGTTTTAAAGTTAAAGGACCATTTATATACTTTGAAGAAAATTAAGGGATGAAAAATATACTTTTCCCTTTATAAAACAAAATCTAGGTATATATAGGATCGATCTCAGCTAACTAGGGGTGCTAACATCATTAATTAAAACAAAATCTAGGTATATATAGGATCGATCTCAGCTAACAAGGGGTGCTAACATCATTAATTAAAAATAAATCTAAGTATATACAGGATCGATAACAAATTAAGAGGGTGGCTAATAGCGTGCCCGGTCAAATAAATGTGGTTAGATCATGATAAATAATGGATTGCCCCAACATATAATCATGCCAAATTAGGAAGGTTGGTCATTGAACTTTTTCTAAGAGGTAAAAAGTTCAAGTTGCAATTGTATGCTGTTCACCAAGGGCCGTGTGTTGGGGAGAGAAAGAGTTTGAGAGCATGCATGCAGCATGCAGCATTTCGGTGTGACCGCACAAACACTAAAAAACGGTCAACATTTTATGCGCCCATGAGTGATGATCAGTACCCTCCAAGGGCAAACTTGGATGCTGGGAAAAGGAAACAAGAGATGTCACAATCTCCAATTTATTTGAGTGTGATCGCACAAGCAGTAAAAGGCAGCCAACATTTTATGCGCTCATAAGTGATGATCAGCCCCTCCAATGGCAAAATAGGATGCTAGGAAACAGAAAAAACAAGTGATTTCTCCAACTTATTTTTCGATACTAGACGAGACACCCAAGCGTGCGCACAGAGACAGGAACAGCTAACTAGTATGTTGACTGTTGACTGTTGGTTGTACCTTGAGGGCCTTCCAGTACGCCGTCCCGGGGAAGTTTAGGGGCGCGGACACCACCCCCTTCATGAACGTGACGTACTCCAGCCTCAGCCGCTCCGTCTCCTCCTCGCCGGGGTCCATGCTCATGAGATTCTTCGCCATCAGGTTATATGTGAACTGCACGAACGGATCCATCCATGGTTAATTTGCTACAGCTCCACTGTGAGTCACTTGTCAGTTCCATCCATGCATCGACCTTGCATGCACGGATGGACCACATCGCCCACTGCCGGCATGTAAGTTAGTAGTTACCTTCTTGGCTTCGTGCTGGGCGGAGAAGACGGCGGAGGAGGAAGGGAGCCAGTCGCGGAGGACGAGGAGGGCGTGGCGCTCCACCTCCGGGAGGAGCACGGCGCGGAGGCGGACGGAGCTGAGGAAGTCGAGGGTGATGGAGCGCATCTCGCGGTGGTGGTCGCCGACGAGCACCAGCATCGACCATTTGCCCAGGATGCCGCCGATGCTCGGCGGGTAGCTGACCTCGAACAGCCGCCCCTCGTTCTGCAGGATGTACCGGTTCAGCCCTGCGTCCGCCGACACCACCGTTGGGTGCCCGAACAGGCTCGACCGGTATATCTTCCCGTACCTGCATCCATATACCATCAATATCATGCGACCTCAGCCCGAATGTTCGTTCACGCGCGTTCGCATGCTTTGTAGTATTTGTATGAATGTATGTGCAGTATGTACGGACCGTGCGATGTGCTGGTTCATGAACTGGCCGATGGAGGTGGCCGGGTGCGCGCGGAGGTACCCCAAGGTCTCGCCGATGAAGGGCCAGCCGACAGCGCCGGGCGGCAGATTCGGCTTCTTCTTTGTCCGGCCGCCATGGCATTTAGCCACGGTGATGGTGTAGAAGCTGAGCAGGGCCAGGAGGATGAAGGGCAGGAACAAAAGGAGCTCGCTGGTTATGGAGGCCATCATGGCGGCCATGAGCTACCAATTGAGAGGCTGCGGTCTCTTGGAATTTGATTCCCTTCTCCATCACTTGCTCGACTGTGTTGGCGTGTGTGTGAGAGAGATGATGGGTTTCAGAGAGGTCAAAATCACTGTTCTGACCTTGTCAGAAAATAATAGCACAAAATGAACTCGAAACGAAATTATTTCACAATCTGACCCTTTTAGCAACGCCATAGTCCGTGGCGTTGCTGCTCCACATAGAAACGTCAAGCTACCTTGCGTTGCTGTTCTGGCCCCACGGTCAGGTCCAGCTGGTGCTGCTCGCTGACGTGGCAGGCCAGAAACGCCGAGCCAAATTGCGTTTCTGGAAACGCCAATGACTCTGGCGTTTCTGCCCTGCTATGGAAACGCCAGAAGCTGTGGCGTTTCTGCCCCGTGGCGGTCAGAAACGCCGAACAATTTGACGTTGCTGAGAACAGTGATTTTGGCCTCAGACGGACACGGGTACGATACGATTGATCGAACTGACCAAGCGCAGTGCACCGAATCTGGCTGGGCATCCACGTTCGCCTCACCCCGTACAACAAGCATCTATGCGTGGGACGGGGCTTGCCTGCTCCCGCGCCATGCTCCCATCCGTGCTCCCCGTTCTCTCTTTTCCATCCAACGGCAATGCTTTCTCGTCTCTTTTTCTAGCATAAAAACAGGCAAATAATTCCTGTATTTTTTATCGCTCACGTACGGAAATTTTGACGGAAGTACAGACACTCGCCGTCTTTCCCACGGGCTCATCTCCGCAACTCGTCAACGAGCCTCGCCGGCGTCCCGCGTGAGCACGGCAAAGGTCCACACGTTCAGGGCCTTGCCCACAACGTTTGCCTCGCCGCCGGCGATGCCTACACGATGTACACCATGATGGCGACGGAGCGGAGGGCATGCCAAAGAATCAATCTAGAGCAAGCTAGTTCCAGGCAAGTTAATTCACGTACCGGAGATTGAGGCTAGAAGCGTAAGTGTCCTGCTGCTGCTACTAAGGCCCCCTTTGTTTGAGCTACAGATTCTTGAAAATCAGCTTTTGCTTGGATTCTGAGAATCAGCTGTAGCTGCAGATTCTGAGAATCTGAAGCAGCCTGTTTGTTTGCCCTGATTTAGGAAAATCAGAAGTGTTGTGAAATGCCTGCAACACCCCCGAATACACTAATGAAGTGACCTTGTGGGTGTCGCCGCTGGAGCTTGGGGCGTGGCGCGATGCAGGTCAGGCGTGGAGTCAGGGCCAAGGTTGACCTGCGGTGCGGTGCAGTCAAACCTCCGATGCGGTGTAGGGAGAGCTCGGCCGGGCGGTGCAGGTCGAGATCAGGAGCGGCAGGGGAGGCGGAGGTCAGGGGCGGCACGGGTCAAGCGGAGCTACGGGACGGCGGCGCAGCGGACCTCATGGCCGGAGTATGTTGGGGGGGTGGGGGGGGGGAAGGCGCCCGGATCTGCCCGCCGTCATGCCCACGAGGCCGACGAAGGTCGCAGCGGCCGAAACCCTAGTTCCCCATTCTCCCTCATGGGCTCGTGCGTGTGCTCGAAAAGAAACAGGGAGGAAACGAATGAGGGAGGCACTGGTTGCTGGTTGCGTTCGGTCGACGGGGGTGGAAGGGCATTTTTCGTGTAATAACTGGGAGAACATAGGGTATACTGCTAAGGGGATAAGTGGCAGCTCGGGAATCGCTCAGAATCACCGAAATCGCAGCTTCTGGCTGGACGTGTATGCTAGTTGTTTTTCCGGAAGCGATTCTACAAAGCTACGTTCAAAATCTGTACGTTTGTTTTAGATTCGGATTTTCTGGTACCTAGAATCTGAGAATCTATAGCTGCAGCCCAAACAAAGGCCACCTAAATCGATCAAGATTTCTCGAGTCCAGTCAATTTCTTCCAGCAAGCTTAGTACGTTTTATAGATAAAAGGGGGTTTAAACCCCCCGGCCCCATTTTATTAATGAAACCAGAGAGAGCGAAAACAACCAGCATGCTCAGCATGTTCAGTGAAAAGGAGGTTCAGTAAAGGTAAAACTACAGATAGATCATAGAACAGGTTTCTACGAAATTTATTACAAAGCCCCATCAGGGAAAGGAAAGTTACCAAGCTAAAACTAAAAGCAGTCCCTGTCTTGAATTTTGTTCGCCTTGTCCACGCTCAGGCTTCAGTCATGCAACAGTTAGCCACCTTGAGGAGGGTGCCAACCGTTTCTTCTGTCACCGCGCCCGCGGTTGCTCCCCTGAGTTTCGCAAGCTTAGTACATGTGAATTGCTGCTTATACAAAACCTACAACCGGTGAAGTTTCAACCTTGGTACGGTCAGGCTGACTAGTAATGGTTGTGGACACGTATGAACGACGGCGCGCGACCTCGCCTTGGATCCCGAGGCAGACGGCGCCGCATAGAGTGCGGGCGGCTCTGACGACGGTGTCGAGTGTGCTAAGCAATGTATGTCGGCGGCGTCATGGGGCTGGAGGGAAGTGCGTCTCACGTGTTGGACGATCAGATTGGAGACGCGGAGTAGTTCTTGTCCAGGTGAAGGAGAAGGGATTAAGGAGGAAATAATACGTATGAGTGAGATACAGAAATACGGCGGCTGCGTGGTTTATCTTTGACGGGAAAAGAGACGCGGGAGAGAAAATTAAGGAGGCCGTTAGATGGACAACGTGCGGTAGGGAGCACCCGGAAGGGAGCAGGAAAGCCCCGTCCCTATGGGTGCGTGCATGTAAGCAGCACGATGTGGAGTCGGTACTGCCACGTAGGGAGGTAGGCCCCTCTGGCTGGCTCTTGGTGCCGGTCAGCCAGCACGCATGCAGTGTGCGAACCGCCTAGTTGTGGAGCAGCAACGCCAAATGGTTTGGCGTTTCTGACCGCCACTGGGCAGAAACGCCACAGATCCTGGCGTTTCCATAGCCGGGAAGAAACGCCAGAGCCCTTGGCGTTTCCAGAAACGCAATCTGCCTCGGCGTTTCTGGCCCCGTCCCACGCGAGCTGGGCCTGACCGTGGGGCCAGGGCAGCAACGCGAGCTGTCTCGGCGTTTCTATGTGGAGCAGCAACGCCACGGGCTATGGCGTTGCTAAAAGGGTTAGATTGTGAAATAATTTCGTTTCGAGTTCATTTTGTGCTATGATTTTCTGACAAGGTCAGAACAGTGATTTTGGCCTTTCAGAGAGAGAGAGTGAGAAAATAAAACAGGGGCTGAATTAAAGAATGGCTTTAAGCTCTACAGCTTTCCCTCTCTGCAAGCTTTGTGCAAGGAAAATCTTGCTAGGCAAGTGCCCACTTCCCCTCTCTCTGTTGTGGTGCTCTTATATAAGTTTTTGAGGTGTGTGATTCCCTAAACCAAATCCCCACTTTACCAAAACCATATCCTGCATTAATTCAGTGAAATTAAATCAAATCTTATCAAAATCTCAATTAAATCAATATTTTACGTTACTTACCCTACCAACATAATCTCTAATATTAAATAAGAGTTGGTAGATTCGCCTCATCTCCTCCCTGGTATTTTCCTCCATGTGCGTTCCCTTGTCTTTGATTTTCTGTTGACTTTGTTTTAATCCCAACAGATGCCGCACAAAATAAAAACCAATCATAAATAAATTATATTGAAATAATATAAATCAAATCGGTACTATCCATAACGACCTCCTGCATTAAATCAATCAAATCTTATCAAAATCTCAACTAACTATCACTTCCCTACCAACGTAATCTCTAGTCCTTAACAGCCTGTTTGGTAAACACTTGGGCAGGAGAATGGGAGTTTGCACAAGGGTGTCTATGAAGGGATTAGTCATGGGAAGTAGGTTTTTACTCCCATTCCCTTGTTTGGTATATGGTGGGAATTAGCGTGGGATAAAACTCTGCTCTGCTCACGAATTAACAGGGTACCCCCTGGGAAGAAATAGGTGGGAATTGGCTTCCTCAACTCCCATTCTCCTTCCCACTTAAACTCCCATTCCCTCTAATCAAACAGTGAACTTTTAATCTTCTCACTCCTCAACTCCCATTCCCCATCTCTAATCCCTCGAACCAAACACGCTGCTAGGGGAAGTTGGTAGCGTGACCTCACCTCCCACCATCCCTATATTATGCCCACGAGCGACTTACAGGCGACCTTTCGCTCAAGAGTAATCAATTTGGTCGGCCCATTTGACATGTGCATTAATTCAGTCAAATCGGCACTTTCCCAAAACAACGTCATGCATTAACTCATTCATATCAAATCTTAAGAAAATCTCAACTAAATATAAACTCTCCTTGCCTTCCACTAGTAATAACCAAATCAAATCAAATCTTACCAAAACATCAACACTACTAGAAAAACGGCTATAGATAATATGGACACTAATGGCGCACTGTACACGTGGTGCGCCATTACAAAATAGTAATGGCGCACCATGTGTGGGTGCGCCATTAGTAACCTAAACAGTAATGGCGCACCAGGAGAAAAGTGCGTCATTACTATGTTTGACCAAGGTTTGACCCAATCCTGGACATAGTAATGGCGCACTTTGTATAGGTGCGCCATTAGTAAGTTGACATAGTAATGGCGCACCTGGTGAAAAGTGCGCCATTACTATGTTTGACCAAGGTTTGACCAAGGGTTGACCCAGTCATAGACATAGTAATGGCGCACTTTGTAAAGGTGCGCCATTACTAACTTTCTGAGGTGGCCAAAAAATTCACCAAATGCACACCCCCTCTTGGACCGCCTTTTCAGTTTCAAAAAAAATAAAAGAAAATGATAGAAATGTCAAAAAAATAAAAGAAAATAAGATTCCCATGTGATATGTGGTCTAGTTGTTAGCAAAATTTACAAACATGAATTTTCGACTTTTTTGCTAAATCTCTCGAGAATTTGTAAAATGGGCATAACTTTTGCATACGAACTCCGATGAAAAAGTTTTTTATATGAAAAATCATCTACTCGAAAAGTTATATCCGAATTCAACAGGGGGAATCCCGTTGAAGATTTTTAGAATCCTCAAAAACCTAACAGAAAAAAAGTTACGGGGCTTTCAAGATCTGGAGAGGCAAAAAAATTCAAAAAAAATCAAACTTAGTAATGGCGCACCTGCCCATGGTGCGCCATTACTATCTTCCCGCCATCAAAATTCAAACTATATCAAAAAAATAAAAAAAAAGTTAGTAATGGCGCACCTGCCCAAGGTGCGCCATTACTATCTTCCCGCCTTCAAAATTCAAAGTATATCAAAAAAAAAAAAAAGTTAGTAATGGCGCACCTGCCCAAGGTGCGCCATTACTATCTTCCCGCCTTCAAAATTCAAAATAAATCAAAAAAATAAAAAAAAGTTAGTAATGGCGCACCTGCCCACGGTGCGCCATTACTATGCCGTATATATGGCTGGGCGGGGTCCTCTCCTCCTTACCTCTTCATTTTTCTCCTCCACTCCAGCTCTCCTCCACTCCATCTCCTCCACTCCATCTCCCCTCCTCTCCTCCACCATACTCCCCTCCTCCTCTCCGACGACCTCCTCCTCCTCCTCTCCGGTGACCTCCTCCCACTCCTCTCCGGCGACCTCCTCCTCCTCTCCGGCGACCTCCTCCGCCCTCCTCTCCTCCCCTCCCCTCACGGTTTCTCCTCCCTCCTCTCCGGTGAGCTCCTCCTCCCTCCTCTCCGGTGATCTCCTCCTCCCTCCTCTCCGGTGAGCTCCTCCTCCCTCCTCTCCGGTGAGCTCCTCCTCCCTCCTCTCCTCCCCTCCCCTCACGGTTTCTCCTCCCTCCTCTCCGGTGAACTCCTCTCCGGCGACCTCCTCCTCCTCTCCGGCGATGTAGGCGAGCTCCTCTCCGGTGACCTCCTCCTCCTCCTCTCCGACGATGTAGGCGAGCTCCTCTCCGGTGACCTCCTCCTCCTCCCTCCTCTCCTCCTCACGGTCTCTCCTCGGCCCTCCTCTCCGGCGAACTCCTCTCCGGCAAAAGAACGTACAAGATCCAAAAATGAGAACAAAATTTGAAAAAATATCGTGCAAAAAAACGAGCAAAAAAAACGAGCAAAAAAAAGGGCAAAAAAATCGCGATCCAGATCCAGATTCAAAATTCAAAATAGTAATGGCGCACCGTGGGGGTTAGAATGTGCGCCATTACTATTTTCCCGCTTCCAAATTCAAAAAAAAAAATCGACAAAAAATAATAATAAAAGTTACCAGTGGCGCACCGGAAAAGGTAGTAATGGCGCACCACATGCCATTACTACCTAAGATAGTAATGGCGCACTATGTGGTGCGCCACTATTATCTGGGATACTAATGGCGCACCAGAGGTGCGCCATTACTATTTGTTACTAGTGGCGTGTTAATAGTGACGCACCTATAGTGCGCCATTAATAGCAAAACTGGTGCGCCACTAACAGCTTTTTTTTCTAGTAGTGCAACTATAGTCAAAGTAGGCTGGCCCATTTGACACGTGCGCGCGTTTTCCTTGCCTTCCAGTACTAATACCCAAATGAAATCAAATCTTACCAAAACATCAACTATAATCAAAGTTGGCCGGCCTATTTGACACATGCACGCGTTTTCCTTGCCTTCCAGTACTAATACCCAAATGAAATCAAATCTTACCAAAACATCAACTATAATCAAAGTTGGCCGGCCCATTTGACACGTGCACGCTTTTTTATTTTCGTTTGTTTTCTATGTTCCGTTTTTTTTTCCTTTTTCCTGTTGCATTCTTACTCCTAAAGGGGAAGTTGTGTGAGTCCATTAAATCTTGACTGCACATATCCAAACACCAACACACGAGATCTTCTAGATGATGCACCAAATCAAATCATCTTAATTAAGAAATAAAAGAACATCTTAAAACAGAATTATGAATTAAGAGAGCGTCTTAAACTAGGAAACAAAACAGTCATGTCAAAAAGGAAACAAACAAATTAGTCACCTTAAAAAGGAAACAAGTTGCCCACGTTGAGAAAAAAAGGAACAAAACCAACACCCACGTAAAAGAAACAAAGCACGCAACCGCCGCATGCACGACCGCCCACCTCCGCTTCCCTCGCCACGCCCACGCCCGTCGCAAACCGTGCTTGTCTGCCTGCCGGCAGCCTGTTACCCCTTGATCACGTGATTCCATAGGGATACGTGCAGCCTATTACCACTCAATTTACAACCCATCGAAAAGCCTACTCGATAGATGGACGATAAAACCTAATCGCAAGAATCCTCTCGCGGTCACCTGGCAGTTGCCACATCGCGACTCATATGTTTTGGACAATCTGTAAGCTCCCACTCGGCGCCACCAGCAGCACCTCACCGTTCATCTGCATCCTTTGTGTCTTTGTCATTTGTCCATCAGGTAAGCTTCCATCCATTTTTCTTGAGCTAAATTCACAAGGAAAATCGAATTAGAGAACATATTCTTTTTCTCCGTAGCTTGAATTGAAAAATGTCGTCTCCGGAATGAGGTTAGGATTTTGGGCTTGTGCACAACAACTTGCGTCCAAACCATGTGAAGCTTGACGCCTCATCTTTGAACTTAGCACGTTCATTTTATATTTATATTCCATGTTATCTTTATTTAATCTACAATGCACCATTGAATTTTTGTATGCATTAAAACATATACTCACCGTATCCCAATAAGTCAATTTTCAAAAAAATGAAGTTTTGTCGTATCGTGATTGCCGTATTCATAACCCTTTATCCATATCCCCTTACCATGTAATGTAGCCTGCCGCTCCCGCTAGTCGTCGACCGCCACCGCATGTGTGACGCCCCTGCTCGACCGTGCACTAATCATACACGCAAATGTGCACGCTCGAGATCAGAGACTCACGGGAAGATATCACAACACAACTCTAAACACAAATTTAAACATAGATCTCCATATTACAAACCAGTGGTCATGAGGACCCGAATACATAAGTCATACACGCAAATAATATCTGAGTACAGACATAGTTAGTCAAGTTTGCCTTAAGAAGGCTAGCACAAACAACGCCTCTAGATCGAAAGGCGAAGGCCTCCTGCCTAGGGCCTCCGAACTACTCCTGGTCGGCTGGCTCAATCCAGTAGTACGTGCCTCCGGGACTCTCCTGGTAGTAAGCTCCTGCGGTGGCGTCTGGCTCCTGGACTCCATCGTCTGATCACATCATTCGGGTATGGGGAAAAAGGGGAAGCAAAGCAACCGTGAGTACTCATCCAAAGTACTCGCAAGACTTACATCAGAACTATGCTAAGTATGCACTGGTATTAAAGGAATGGGGCTATATCTTTGGACTGAACTGTAGAATGCCAAAATAGAGGGGGAGAAGCCTAGCCTATCGAAGACTAGCATCTTGAAGCAATCTTGCAGCATCAGAAGAGAGTAGAACACTGTAACATATAATAGTGGTTACATAAAAGCAACGCCCTGAGATCCTTTCTCGACTCCCTGCGAGAAAGCGATCCCGAGAGCAGTATTAACAGTTTAATATTGAATCATCATCAGTTTGTAATTGTAGTGGATCAGGATACAACTCCGAGCGTCCTGTTACTGTGGACACGGGTATTCGAATAGATCACTTCCCTGCAGGGGTGCACTACTGTTACCCAACACGCTCGATTACATCTGGCCGGACACACTTGCTGGGAAATGCCCGGACTCGGGTAATCGACACGACGCAGTCCTACCTAGGCTCAGCAGAGAGGTCAACACGCCGGTCTAAATCCTAAGTACAAAGGGGTCTTGGGCCATCGCCCTTTGCACTCTTGCACGTTGCGTGGCTGGTCGGGGCCCAGGCGTGACACTGTATACACAAGTGACGTAACCAGCCCACCCCAACAATCAGGCCGCATCTCTGAGCTGTGACGTCTGAAGAGCTTTCGGCTGATATATACGACGTAGAGGGTCCCATAACCATTATCCCACGTGGTGGTAGTGTGTATAGGGCCAACGACCCACTCAGATCAAATACCCAAATCCGTTAGGCGTATTTAGTAACTCGCAGAGACGATCAGAATCACTGTCGCTCCGACTTGGTAACACACGGATCACGATCAGGGTGGTCTTCGCCTGCCCTGTCGTTCCGCCACAATAATCTCTCGCGGGTGCCCTCCTGGCAAGCCCGACTTCACATTTCCCCGCGGGTACCCCTCCGGGTCGACCCGCCTGTAACAAAGGTCAAAATAACCGTGTGTCCAAGTATCGAGAAGTAATCCGAGGAATCACCCTCAATGGTTTCCCACTCGAGGAGTTGCACGACGGTAGCTTTATCGGAGGTGATGAAAGAGGAATCACCCTCGGTAACTCACAACCGGTTAGCTATTCTACAGAGGCATCATCGGAAGTGAGATAAGAGGGATCACCCTCGGCACTCGATGCCAGCTCTGCAGAGTCGGATAAGTTAGGGGGAATGTGCGGTGATGTGCTGCTCTCAGCCCGTTCGATCACATCGATCGGGGCACGGTACTAAGGCGGAGCAACTACAGCAAGGAAGAGGGGCCACAGATGGATTACCATCCAACCTATACTAAGCATCTCGGATAGCAGGCAAGTTTCAATAACAGTTACAAGAACAGGCTATGCATCAGAATAGGATAAAGCAAAGCAGTAGCAATTTTCTAATGCAAGCAGGAGGGAGAAGGAATAGGTGATATAGGCATGCGTCAAGGGGGGTTCCTTGCCTGGAAGCTCTGCTGAAAGGGGCTGGTCGGCAGAAGGCTGCTCGTCCGGAGCGTAGTCGAACTCAGCTGCGTCGGTGGCGGTCTCGGCGTCTATCGGGAGAGAAGGAGGGAGAAGAAACAATAAATTCACGGTAAAAATGCAACAGCGATGCATGACATGCCTAAATGATATGCAGATGTGATATATTGCCTATATAATTGTTTTAGTTAATTTAGGAATTTATTTGGAATTATTTTATTAAGGTCATGCACTATTTATTTATCGAAATCGGGCAAAAAGTTCCATGTTCAGTATGACAGATGGGTGTGACAGGTATGTGGGTGGCATATTCGGATTCTTCATATTTTGCTGATCATTTTTCATATATAAATTATTTCCATCCGAGTTACGGTTTATTTTATATGATTTTTCAAAGTTTTAAACATTTTCTGGAATTATTTTTAATTAATTAATCCGAATTATCCAGAATAGTGTTAGGTGACGTCAGCATGACGTAATGATGACGTCAGCAGTCAACAGACTGGCTGACCAGTCAATTCTGACCTGTGGGTCCCACTGGTCAGTGACTGTGCTAATAAATAGTGGTTTAATCTAACTAATTAAATTAATTAACAGGTGGGCCTGCACTGTCAGTGACTAATTAGACTAATTAATTTTTATTTAAACTTAAATCGGTTTAATTAATCGCGGGACCCACATGTCAGTGGCCGACGGGTGCCCAGTCAGCAGTTGACTGGGTCAACCCAGTCAACTGGGACCCGTGGGGCCCAGCGTCAGCCTCACAAAGGTGGGGCCCGGCCGTCCACGTCGGCGTCGACCGGCGACTCGTCGCCGGCGACCAAAACGACGGCGGCGCGCACTGGACCTCGCCGGAATTCGTCGTCCGGCGACCAAATCGGCTGCGGTTTGCAGCATCCGAACGGGGGAAGTGAGCTGCGTCGTTCTACGGCCCTAGCGCGAGCTAAAACAGCCGGAGTTGAGCGCTACGACGACCGCGGCGGCGCCGGAGTTCGGCCATCTCGCGAACGGCGGCTAGAGGGCACGGCAGGCCCAGCGGAGGGGCTCTACGGGGTCCTAGCGATGCGTGGAGTACTACGGCGAGCTCGATTGAGCATGACTTCGCCGGATGCGACGGTGACGAGCACCATGGCGGAGACGGCTACGGGCGGCAATGGCAGCGGCGGCTACGGACGACTAACGGAAGCGCAGAGAGAGGGGAAAGGAGGGGAGGCTCACCGGGAGGGCACACGGGGGCCCGGTGGAAGCTGAGGAGCAGCAGGGCGGCGGCTTTTGCCGGAGAAATGACGGTGACTGAAGAACGGGGAGGAGCTCGATCCCCTCGCTGTGGCGATGCAGCGCTCGATCCAGTGGGCGGAGAGGAAGCAGACGAGGCAGGCGGAGCAAACGAGCTCGGTCTCAGGCGACGGGGAGGCTTGTGGCCACGCCGGCGAGCTCGGCCATGCCGACGGCGTCGGGCGTCTGCGCGAGGAGGAAGAAAGTGGGCGAGGGAGAGAGCGAGGGGGGGTCTGGGGATGGCTAGGGTTAGTGCGAGGCCGAGGGAGGCCTTATCGGCGCCGGGGAGGCGGCGGATGGCCGAAAGCGAGGCGGGCGAGCGCGTGTCGGCGCGCGCGCGTGACAGCGAGCGGGAGGAGGACGACGACCGGCTAAACGGGCTGGGCTGGCTACTGTTTGACTAGAGCCCAGCCTCCCAGCCTCACAGTAAGTTCTTTCCCCTTTTCTTTTTCTTTTATGTTTTTTGTCTTTTCTTCTGTTTTGTAAATTGTTAGGCCACTTAATGACTTTTGTAAAATAAGTGACTTGGTTCAAATATTACAATGCAATATTACCTACCACCAGAAATTGATTTGAATATATTACGATTTCATTTGCAATTCTATTAAATAAAATGGTATTAAATGTTGTTGTTTGCTACTATTTTAGGATGATAGAGTCACTTGGTGATTTTAGGTGATGTTGTTTTCCTGAACATAATTAGAAATAGATTATTTGCTATTTAATGAACATTTTTATTTCCCAGTTGGAACAACTTTTATTTTCACTTTAAATTTGAATTTCAATTTGAATTGGAATTTGAAATGAGATATGATGCAAATGATGATCAAGCACTGTTAAGCATGGTGACTTGGCATTATCAGGAGGTTATCACTGTAGCTATTACATGGGGATGTTACAATTCTCCTCCTCTAAAAGAAATTCTCGTCCCGAGAATTAAGAGGCAGGCTGAAAGAAAGCGGGGTATTCTTCACGAAGACGATCCTCGTGTTCCCAAGTGGCTTCATCTTCAGAATGATTCGACCACTTAAATTTAAGGAACTTTATCAACTTCTGACGGGTTCGACGCTCAGCTTGTTCGAGAATGCGGATCGGATGCTCTTGATAAGATAGATCCTCTCGCAATTCAAGCACTTCATGATCCACTGCCCGGATAGGATCCTTGAAACAGCGACGAAGTTGTGACACGTGAAAGACATCATGCACTTGAGAAAGGTTCGGCGGCAATTCCAATTGATATGCCACTTCTCCACGTCTGGCGAGGATACGGAACGGGCCAATGTAGCGAGGAGCTAACTTGCCCTTGATCCCAAATCGATGAGTGCCCTTCATCGGAGTGACACGAAGGTAAGCTTGTTCGCCAGACTGATAGACCATTACCTGGTGTTTTCGGTCATAATTGCTCTTCTGACGAGACTGAGCAGTTTTCAAATGTTCACGTACAATGCGGACTTGCTCTTCAGCTTGTTGGATAATGTCCGGGCCGAAGAGTGGCCGTTCCCCAGTTTCTGACCAATTCAGAGGGGTTCGGCACTTACGTCCATAAAGAACTTCAAATGGTGCCATCTTCAGACTAGCTTGATAGCTATTGTTGTAAGAGAATTCGGCATACGGGAGAGATTCCTCCCATTTCTTACCGAATGAGATGACACAAGCTCGAAGCATATCTTCAAGCACTTGATTGACTCGTTCAACTTGTCCCTGGGACTGGGGGTGAAAAGCGGTGCTGAAGGACAGATGAGTTCCCATAGCTTCTTGGAAACTGTTCCAAAACCTTGAGGTAAAGAGGCTGCCACGGTCTAAGCTGATCTCCAACGGAATACCGTGGAGTGACACAATTCTAGAAACATATAAGTCTGCTAACTGACTAGCAGTGATTGTCTCCTTGACTGGTACAAAGTGAGCAACCTTTGAGAATTGGTCAATGACGACAAAAATAGCATCATGACCCTTCTGCGACCTGGGAAAACCAGTAATGAAATCCATTTCGACTTTGTCCCATTTCCATTCAGGAATATCAAGGGGTTGCAAAGTTCCAGCAGGCCTTTGATGTTCTGCTTTGATGCGACGGCAAACGTCACACTCAGCCACATAGCGAGCAATGTCTCGCTTCATATCAGGCCACCAGTACCGCTGACAAATGTCTTGGTACATCTTGGTACTACCGGGATGAATAGACAAGGCCGTGTCATGTGCTTCTTTCATGACACGCGGGGTCAAATTCAGATTGTCCTTTCTAGGAACCACCAAGCGATTCTTGAAGAACAAAGTGCCATCAGCATCAACAGTGAAGAATGAGGGCTTTCCCCTTTAGAGAGGGCGCTTAATTTTCTCGACCTCAGAGTCAGCTTTCTGTATATGCTTGATGAGGTCCTCGAGATCTGGTTCAACAACCAGGGTATTGAGATGACCCTGTGGGACAATGTGAAGGTTCAACTTACGAAGTTCTTCATAGAGAAGGGGTTGTGCTTGCTGAACCGTGAGGTTATTACAATAAGACTTGCGGCTCAAAGCATCGGCCATTACATTAGCCTTGCCAGGGGTATAAGAAATATCCATGTCATAATCGGCTATTGTCTCGAGCCATTTTTGTTGACGGAGGTTCAAATCTGGTTGAGTATACAGATACTTCAGACTTTGGTGGTCCGTGTATATCTCGCCACGATTACCAAGAAGGTAATGTCGCCACAGCTTCAGAGCATAAATAACTGCTGCTAACTCAAGATCATGTGTTGGATACTTATCTTCGTGAGGACGCAACTGCCGAGAGCCATAAGCAATCACTTTGCGCTCTTGCATTAGGACACAGCCTAATCCTTGACGGGATGGGTCGCAATATATCACAAAGTCCTTGCGAGTATCTGGGGGAGCTAGCACTGCGGCAGATGTCAATTTATCTTTAAGCGTCTGAAAACTTTCCTGGCATTTTTCTGTCCTCTCAAACTTAACGCCTTTGTGAAGCAGATCAGTCAGTGGCTTAGCAATTTTGGAGAAGTTCTCGACGAATCGGCGGCAATAGCTAGCAAGACCGAGAAAACTTCTGACTTGCTTAACAGTTTGCGGAGGAGTCCAGTCAAGAATAGCCTGAACTCGTTCTGGGTTAACAGCAATGCCATCTTTGGAAATCACGTGACCAAGATAAGTCACGTCAGATAACCAGAATTCACACTTAGAGTATTTGGCATATAGCTGGTGTTCTCGAAGTTTCTCCAATACAAGCCGAAGATGTTCGGCGTGTTCTTCTTCATTCTTGGAATATATAAGGATATCATCCAAATAAAACACGACAAATTTGTCGAGGCAGTCCATGAAGATATAGTTCATCAATCGAGAGAAGGTTGCTGGAGCATTAGTTAATCCGAAGGACATAACGGTGTACTCGTATGATCCATAGCGAGTAACGAAAGCGGTCTTCGGAATATCCTCCTTACGAACTCGGATCTGATGATAACCCAACCTTAAGTCGAGTTTAGAGAACACAGAGGATCCAGCAAGTTGATCATAAAGATCGTTGATCCGGGGAAGTGGATATTTGTTCTGGATTGTTGCTTGGTTAATAGGCCGATAGTCCTGGACCAATCGGTTAGTTCCATCCTTCTTCTTAACAAAGAGAGAAGGTGCTCCCCAGGCAGAGGAACTGGGGCGTATGAAACCCTTCTTAAGTGACTTGTCGATTTCCTCCTTAAGCTCAAGGAGTTCATGTGGCGGCATCTTGTATGGGCGCTTGGCAATAGGAGTGGTGCCCGGTTTCAAGTCGATGACGAATTCAACGGCTCTAACAGGGGGTATTCCTGGAAGTTCTTCCGGAAAGACGTCCGGAAAATCGCGAACGACTGGAACGTTCTCAATTCCCTCAAGAGGTGAGGCGTTCAAAGCATTCAGAGCATATATCTGAGCTTCGGCATTCCGGGTGATTCGGGCGGTGTAGTTCACTATCTCGTCGGAGGGGTGAAGAAGTTGAATGACTTTGGTGGCACAATTGATCGAAGCAATGTGAGCTTTCAACCAATCCATTCCCAGAATGAGATCTATGGTGGAAGACTTCAAGATGATGGGTGAAACAAGGAATTCAATTCCTTCGATTCAACAGGGACATTGTGAGACATCATAGAGGTACGACAGTGGCCTCCAGGGGTGCGGACAACCATTTGTAGGTTCATGTTTTCAAATGCAATGTCATGTGATAATGCAAATGCTTCTGACATGAATGAATGCGATGCTCCTGAATCAAATAAAACAGAAGCGGGTACTGACTTAACGAGAAGGGTACCCATCACAGTAGCAGGTTGATCATGAACTTCTTCGATATCAATGTTGTAAGCATGTCCACGACCATAAGCAGAAGACCCAGTATTATAGTTGCGGGTCTGGTTGTTGCCACGACCATTGCCATTGCCATTGCGAGGAAGTGCCAACTGATTCTGATTCTGGCGGCAGTCCTTGGCAAGGTGACCTGGTTTGCGACACTTGAAACACAGACCATCTTCAGGATGAAGAGGAGCAGCTTGAGTTCTCGGCTGCCTCGGGGGTGGAGGAGGCAGACGAGGTGCCGCATAGGAGGACCTTGGCGCAGGGGCAGTTGGACGGTACATGCTGTTGGGAATCCAGATCTTACGCCTTTGTCCTGAGCTCGAAGATGAGCCAATGTCACGGTGGCGCTTCTGTGACTCCTTGTGCTCCATCTGAGCGGTCTCAACCAGAATAGCCTTGTTCACGAGAGTGGCAAAGTCGGTGAAGTCTTGAGCAGCAAGTGCAAGCTTGAGGTCTGGGTGGAGTCCACTACGGAATTTCTCCTGTCGATGAGCATCAGTTGGAATGTCTTCTTCGGCATAGCGGGAGAGGTTAAGAAACTCTCGCTGATAAGCTTCGACAGTCTTATTGCCCTGAGTGAGGTTACGAAATTCTGTCTTCTTCCGATCTATGATTCCCTGAGGAATGTAACGAGCACGGAAGGTAGTCTGAAACTCGATCCAGGTGATGACTGTCCCCTCGGGTAGTGAACGCCTGTGGGTGGACCACCATTGAGCAGCGGGGCCCTTCAATAAGTAGGACGCGAAGGTGACAAGGTTTTCAGGGGCGACACTAGCAGATTCCATCTCGAAGGCGATGTCGCGAAGCCAGTCATCAGCATCCAGTGGCTGTTCAGAGTTGCGGTAAATAGTTGGGTTGAGACGCACAAACTCCTGCAGAGTTATTGCAGCAGGTTGCTGATTCTGCGCGTTCTGGTTCAGAAACTGAGCCATAATTCCAGTCATGAACTGACGATTCAACTCAAATTGCTGCATCATAGCTGCCATATAGTCTGGCGGTGGTGGGTTTTCGAGGGCACGACCACGACCATGACCACGAGCACCTGGCCTAACCATCCTGCTAAAGTTCAACAGGGGGTAGTTTAGTAAAAGCAACTGCAAGTGTTTAGCGACAAACATGATGTAACACGACAATGAATAAGTAGTGCAATAGATACATAACAGTAGTCAATTAAGACATACAGATCCATACACAGAGTCGGTTACACGCGGACAGCATAAGTTCGCAAAATTAAACGGCTAGACATACTAGGCGGTGCACAGGAACGTGGTGAGGAATACAACAACGGGACATAACAAAGGCTACATCAACGTCGGGGAAAACCACTGAAACGGGATAACTGCAGGTGCGGATGATGAGTGTCCAGGGCAGAAAGGTCCTGCGCTCCATGAGCACTCTGATGTAGAACCCGATCTCGAACTGGAAGAGGAGGTCCACGTGCAGATGTGTGACCTCCAACAGCAGGCCAATCGATACCTGCCGGCATCTGAGTCCTGCGCGGGTAAAGGATGTACTCTGGATGTATCCCTACACGAACAGCTGGCAGCAACTGTGTCATAGCATCGTAAAGACGTGCTCGAGTGGCAAACAACTCGACGGCAAGAGCCCGGGCAGTGCGATCCAGGGCCTGAGTGCACTGAATCAAAACCTGCGGGTCATATCGACGTCGCTCGCAAGGGGTGCAGACAGCTGTGTAGTATCCGGTAGCATCTCCAGCAGGGCCATACGGGATGTATCGGAACTCGGAGTCATCCAAGCGACTATGCTCTCCACGGAGACGTGCGACAGCAGAATAGGTAGCATCATGGACTGCCATACCAATCGTCACGTCGATACCGTGAAAAATGTGCAACTCAGTGTCGGAGTTATCCCGCTGATCAAAGATACGAACATCAGCATGATACTGCTCTTGGTTAAACTTGCGGTAATCCTTGTAAACCATGTACTCGAGGTACCAGCGGTAGCCCAATCTGGTCATGAGGGCGATCAGGACTATTTTCCAGCAATTTTTGAGCAACTTTAAATTTGACTTTGAATTTGAATTGAATTCAGTGGAGGAATTTGAAATGAGATATTATTCCAACATGATTAAACATTGCAAATCACAGTAGCTTAGCATAATCATGATGGATCACTGTTGCTCATTACAGAGGGGTGTTACAGCAGTGATGAGAGAATGAAGTTGTCTCGCATCGATCCTCCGCCATGTGGGGGTGTACTGGTAGACTATTCGGTGCACATCTTATAAATATATAGAGAAGAAACTACAGCCAAATACTTGAAAACTTATTTAAAATTATTTCTGGCCATGGAATTGTCATTTGGTTTAATTTGTCATGATTTTTCTAGGGAATAATACATCGTGATTTTGCATCATTATTGTATGCTTGCCACGTAATAGAGTTTCATAGTATAGTTAAGTTTTTTTCTTTGATTCTTAGTCATTGGTGTATATCTTACCATCAATACTTGTTTAGACTTGTGCAACATCCCGAAAAGAAATTGACGTGACAAGAAGTAGTGTTGCGGGTAAAGTTTTCATTCCTAATCTCCCAGCTCCTCTTGGTAACCAAGTGCACTTCTCTGAAATTATTTGTGGCCGCATGTGCAGGTGTAGTGAGAGCAAAAAAAGTTAGCTGCCGATTACTTAAGAGTAAAGCATGCACATCTGTTGGCATGGCCTGCATCTTTCGGAGAAGACAAATGAAGATGTGCGGCAGGTAGGATACATAATCCAAGTGATCTTCTGCTTATAGCTAATTTCTTCCTCAAATTTGCAAATGGGGCAAGCAGGGTAACAGACGCCCTAGCATTTTGAACAGTGATGCTTCAGTTATACCTCTATGAATTGTGCAATATAGTATCCATCACTACCAAAGTAATACCTAAGTTGATTATTGTGTATCCCAAGACTATGTTCTAATTAAACTTGGCTTTTGTGCTTTTTAGATGTTATCACCATGCACCAAAATATTTATAGGAAATTCTCTCACAAAAATATATTTTACCATCATCGAAGTCTTGGTGACGTAATCATGCAAAAGGAAAAGGACAATTTATGTTATACCGGCAACTGACTCAAAAGAACAATTTATGTTATACCGGCAAGGCTTGAAGTGGCGTGAATTAATGTGGAAATTCCACCATATAAGGTGTACATGTAGCTTGCTGCTATTTGTTACTTTGAGGAGTTTTATACTTCAGTAAGCATGGACTCAAGGGTCCCAAAATTAGGACCAATAAACTTGCATGTCTTTCTTCCATGCTTCATTGATTTTAGAGTTCGAGGACGCAGGAAATTGATAGTATGTTATCAAGGTGCAATGTGCAACCAATTTTCTTTGTGTAAAGCTTCTTCTTCTTTTTTACAACAAGATACTTTGATTTCTCAGTTTTTATCCGCCTCATTCATTTTTATCTTTTTACATGGAACCACCCAAATTAGACTAATTAGTATTAATTTACATGAAAATTTGGAAAAAAAATTCTAAAGGTGATACCAAAGTTCTTTTGCACCATTTTAAAGAATACAAATTTATAATTACTTTAATGTTTCAGTTTTTCTTCCTCCTATGCTTAATTTCGACATACCTACGCTTAGATTTTTTGTATTAGGGATGGATGTCTGATGTTTCAAAAACAATGTTGTAGTGACTAGCAACATCTAGAACATTGGTTTAAACTGTTCTTTCTAAGTCATGCATTAAATGAATAAATACATCTTTGTCGAGTATGTGGGAAGATGCCACATATTTTAGGGACAATGATGGCAGCTACCTTATATGTAGTGTTGATCCGATGAGTCGGCTTGTTATGGCTTGATGGCAGCTACCTTATCTGTAGTATTGATATCTTCTGCTATCCTTTGTGCTCAGTGTATATATAGCGCCATTCATGGCTGTGGTATCATTTTCCAAGATCAATAGGATTGTCGTGTTGTCAGTTTGGGTCGACAACTTATAGTTGTTTAGTGGTTCTAAAGTGTATTGAATTGACCAGACAAAATATATTTGTTATGTTCTAAAAGCAAAATATATGATACTCTTAAACTACAAAAATTATTTACGTAGTTTGATCTGTAATAGATTGCTAGATTTCAAGAGAGTCTGAGAACCATGTGATGGATTTTTTCATAGACCATACTGATGGAGCCTCTGTCCAATACGCATGGTAAAAGCAGAACCAATAGTTAATCGGTAGATTTTCGTGTTCAGCTGAAATGTGCATGTTTAGATGTGTCTGCTAAGGAAACTACATGACTATATGGCCATGAAAATATGCATGGTAAGCGCTACAAAGTGTGAAGTGACATATAAGTATACATGTATTAGTATCCATAAATAACAAAAACACATACATATAACTTATTAGAGAACACAAAATATTAATTAGTTAAAAAGGTATTCTCCTAAATTGTGTGAAGAGTACAATCAGTTATAAAGTTCTCCAATTGTATATCAGATATTTACAAGGATATATGTTAATAAAATAGGCATGTCCAATACTACCTCCCAAAAAAACAATATGGTTTGAGTACTATGTGATCATATTAAATATTGCCCATATTTTCTGATAGTATACTCAGATAATTATGTTCATGTAGTATGAAAGGTTCAGAAGGCCATGTGCCACAATCTAAGGATTAAGTTCCATAAGAAGCCGGCAATGTTCATTGTTTGCCTTTATCAGACACGTAAAGATCTTGAACCAACTCCTAGAATTATTTATGCATTTCCAACATGTGTGTGTGTGTGTGTGTGTGTGTGTGTGTGTTAGAGAGAGAGAGAGAGAGAGAGAGAGAGAGGAATAACGATGATGTTACTGTACAAAGTATTAATAAAAATGTGTTTGGATTGTCATTAGTATGTACGTATTTACTGTGTTGTCAAATACACTTTGTCGTGATTTGATTTTGCAGTTCTTAAGATTTAATTGAATGTGTCATTGCAAACATATTTTTGTTAGTTTTTTATTCATTTGAATCAAATGATTGTTCTTAGATATTGATGCAGTACAACAGCTCTACCATGGACTGTTGATTGGCGGATGTGTAGAATTTGGTGGTGACATAGGATTAGATAAGATTACTTAGGTGATGACATGCAGTACATAAGTGAGTAATAAATATGTTGAAAGTATGATAGATCAAAGTTGCTGTTATCATGTTCCATGACACAAGAACAAAATTTGAGTGACATTGTATGTTTGAAGAGTACAATTATTTGAAGAGTAAAATTAGATCAAGATAGGATTACCTATCTAACAACACAGAGACCATTCTAGAATGTGCTGTTTTATAAACGTCACAACAATTATTTATTCAAAATTTAAAATGATCCAAATCTTTTTAGCACTAAGATAAAAATAAACACATAATATTTTTGACAGACTTAAAGGCCATGCCCTTGCAAATGTGAGGGCCACCTTGCTAGTTATTTAAATAAAACAGCGCTGTTCTTCTGAAGAAAAAAACATAACACAAACCCCAAAGGGAAAGAAAACAACGACGAACATGTGTACATTTCTTTTCCTTTGACGCTAGACTGAATCACCGATCATATATGTCCACGGTCAAAACGCTTTACTCTTCTCCTTCTTCCTGTGCAATCCTATGGACCCTAATTGGCAGGCCCTTGGGGAAGTCGACGAATGGGTACACGAATGCCTGGTCCGGCTCGGCAAGCTCCCACTGGAAATTGAGCACCAGGTGGTGCAAGAAGATGGCCACCTCGAGCTTGGCGAGCTCCGATCCGGCGCAGAGCCTTGTGCCGCCGCCGTAGGGCATGAAGTTGCTGTTGTGCGCCACGGCGGATGTGTTGCCCTGCTACAACAGCAAACACAACATTAACACCTGTGAACCTGAATGCATATATCAGGTTTGTCTTTGTCCTGGTAAAGTTGTGGTGGCGGTGCTATTGCCACGACATGATTAATGCCGTCGTTTTGTACGTGATAAAAATGGAATGTGTCCAGAGATGGATGGGTCCCCGACTCGTTCCAATCGCTCACTGATTGGATTCCTAGCTAGTGCAAGTTTAAGCATAGCTAGATGCTGGGTGATGGCAGTGGCAATTGATAAAATTTATTTTGTGTTGATAAAACTATGCATCGTTTAGGCACTGACCTTCCACCTCCAAGGGTTGAAGCTGTTGGGATCTTCGTACAGGGATGAGTCGAGATGCACCGCCGCTAACACCGGCAGAATTTTCCATCCGCTCGGAATGTCATACCCTGTCGCGTGCACGCACATTCAAATATTCAAACCATTGTACTGACAAAAGAATATATGTATAGTAAGAATTAAGCCACCAACCATTGTAGTGTACATCTCGGATGACCTTCCGGTGCAGGAACCTGACTACGTTGCCTAGCCGCAAGGTCTCGTTTATAACCTGCAAGAAAGGAAGCAAATAAGGAGCGAAACATTTGTCACTTTTTCTCTACCGCTTTTGAACTCGCAAACGAGAGAGTTCGTCAATTGGAATGCAGGAGCGGAAGATGCTATTTTGATGTACAATGACGCAATGTACAGTTCCATACAGTAGCACAATACCTACGATACTACTATAGTACTACTGTACCAAGGACATTTGTTCCCCAACTTTTCAAGGGACCGGATAATTTGCCTTGTCATCAAACTGTGTATGGACAGTGATTTCCCAATGGGAAGGAAGCAGGTCAAACACATATATCTTTCACTGATATTACGAGGGAGGAAACGGACAAATAAAAAGGTCCTTACGCATTGTGTGAAAACCATCTCTTTGTAGTCTTCCCAGCTCAATTTGCACTCCCCTCTCAGCTTCTGTCTCCTAGCAATCTCAAGATGCTCCTCCTGCACGGCCATGGATTACTGTGAATATGTCCATGATATTCCTGGTGCATATTTCACCATCCATGTATGTACTATGTAGTGAATGTGGGTTTTTGGTTTTTCTTCTGAAAGATAGCTATGTCCAGTTTAGCACAAATGAATTTGAGTTGGTATAGTAAACTGAATTTGTACCTGCAGTTCTTTGACGGCTTTCGGGCAACCTTCGAGGAAGAATATGGCGAGGGCGAGTGCCACCGACGATGTCTCATGCCCGGCAAAGAGCAAGCTCAGCAAGAGGTCCAATATTTGCTCGTTTGAAAGATTAGACTGCTTCATCGCCCACCCGAGAAGATCATCTTCTTCTGTGCTCGAGTCCTCCTTGTTCATTTGCTCAAGCCTCTCCTCCATTTTCCTCTCGATTACTCCAAGTATGGTGGCTCGTGACTGCAGGCAAAACATAGTAAATAATTATATGGTGTTAGTTCATGATAGAACAAAATAAATTACAGCAAAGTCATATTTAGTAATTGTTGGGACTTGTTGGGAGAACATTGGACATGTCATTATCATTTATGTTGCCTACCAGCCGACTGGTGTAAGATCGTGCCTTGTCATAGCTTTCTGTTTTGGAGAATTCATATCTTTTCAATATAGGTGTTGTCAAATAAAATAGGATAATTCCCCAGCATACAAATTATTCTCCTTCTCACTTTTTCGGGCTTTGAAACTAAGAAGTGATTAACTAAACAAAAAAATGTCTTGCTCATTTGTTTATTTGTTTTTTTTCTTTTCTGTTCAGTCTGTACGTATTTTTTTAACACTTTATGTTCAGAAACGTTTGTAGGTTGTCGAATAGGTAACGAGAAGTACTTCCTAAGCTCGAGTATACAATACAAAATCGCTTTAAACATTTCATGAATCAAGCATATATATATGCGAACACTGATGACAATGACTATTTGGTTGACAAAATTTCCCTCTAACAAGGGGTGCTAACATCATTTATTAAAGGGATAAGTATATTTTTCGTGCCTCAACTATTTCGAAAGTCTAGAAATGATTCCTCAGTTTGAAAACCAGCAAATCTTAGTCCCTCAACTTTCAAAACCGGATATGTTTAATCCTTCGTACCGCTTAGAGTGGTTTGGTGCTGACGTGGACATGGTTTTAACTAAAAGTAGACATGTCGCGTAAGTTTGATCAACATGTCACACAGGTTTGACCGCCACATCAATATCCACAAACTCACCGTTGCCACTGTCATCAAGCCACTGCTCCTGTAGCAACTAGCGGCAATGGGTGCCGGCCAGAGGGCGTTGTGCTGCAGCAGCAGCACCTCCTCGGCAGCTCGTCAGGAGGCGCCGGCTCGGCTCAGGCGTGCTCTACGAGATTGCGTATGGGTAGGTACGTACCGAAACTAGCTTGGGTTCCACCGGAAGACAACACACACGTACATTAGAGCTGCTGGATCGATTCACAAGAGACTAGCTAGCTACGTACTAGATGGATTTTCGCTGGATTGGAAAACGCACACAAGCAACACACGTAAGCGTCCCGCCGGCGTAGCGGAGTCGGTCGTGGATGATGGGATTGTTGTAGCCGCCGTCGCCGTTGTCCGGCACGCCTTGACTCTCGCCCGGAGAGGAGCTCGTGCCTCAGCCGCGTACGACCGGAGCTCGATAAGCACCTCGCCATGTCCTTGAGCAGCCTTGATCGACAGTGTGGAGCACGGAGACGGACTGCCGGAGTTGAACCCGGACGTGGATTCATCCAGCATCAGCCAGTAGGGCCGTGCACGAGGTCGCCCATGGACATCCTCCGCTCGCCCCAGGAAGCACCGGTGGCCCTCGAGTGGCGATGGCCGCAACCTGCAATGCTTCTTCTTTTCGCCTGCTGTGCAAAGCCGCTCATCAGAGACACCACGACGCTGGGAGGGGTGCTGGGCATGGCCTTGGTGTCGAAGAAGGGCACGCTGTAGACCTGCTGTGCCGCCCTCGATGCCACCGTCCGAAAATGTGGCAGGCGCACTACAGGTGTTCGATAAAATGCCAACAAAAACCATGCCACGTCATCAACAAAACCACTCAAAGCGGTACGAGGGACTAAACATATCCGGTTTGAGAAGTTGAGGGACTAAGATTTGCTAGTTTTAAAGTTAAAGGACCATTTATATACTTTGAAGAAAATTAAGGGATGAAAAATATACTTTTCCCTTTATAAAACAAAATCTAGGTATATATAGGATCGATCTCAGCTAACTAGGGGTGCTAACATCATTAATTAAAACAAAATCTAGGTATATATAGGATCGATCTCAGCTAACAAGGGGTGCTAACATCATTAATTAAAAATAAATCTAAGTATATACAGGATCGATAACAAATTAAGAGGGTGGCTAATAGCGTGCCCGGTCAAATAAATGTGGTTAGATCATGATAAATAATGGATTGCCCCAACATATAATCATGCCAAATTAGGAAGGTTGGTCATTGAACTTTTTCTAAGAGGTAAAAAGTTCAAGTTGCAATTGTATGCTGTTCACCAAGGGCCGTGTGTTGGGGAGAGAAAGAGTTTGAGAGCATGCATGCAGCATGCAGCATTTCGGTGTGACCGCACAAACACTAAAAAACGGTCAACATTTTATGCGCCCATGAGTGATGATCAGTACCCTCCAAGGGCAAACTTGGATGCTGGGAAAAGGAAACAAGAGATGTCACAATCTCCAATTTATTTGAGTGTGATCGCACAAGCAGTAAAAGGCAGCCAACATTTTATGCGCTCATAAGTGATGATCAGCCCCTCCAATGGCAAAATAGGATGCTAGGAAACAGAAAAAACAAGTGATTTCTCCAACTTATTTTTCGATACTAGACGAGACACCCAAGCGTGCGCACAGAGACAGGAACAGCTAACTAGTATGTTGACTGTTGACTGTTGGTTGTACCTTGAGGGCCTTCCAGTACGCCGTCCCGGGGAAGTTTAGGGGCGCGGACACCACCCCCTTCATGAACGTGACGTACTCCAGCCTCAGCCGCTCCGTCTCCTCCTCGCCGGGGTCCATGCTCATGAGATTCTTCGCCATCAGGTTATATGTGAACTGCACGAACGGATCCATCCATGGTTAATTTGCTACAGCTCCACTGTGAGTCACTTGTCAGTTCCATCCATGCATCGACCTTGCATGCACGGATGGACCACATCGCCCACTGCCGGCATGTAAGTTAGTAGTTACCTTCTTGGCTTCGTGCTGGGCGGAGAAGACGGCGGAGGAGGAAGGGAGCCAGTCGCGGAGGACGAGGAGGGCGTGGCGCTCCACCTCCGGGAGGAGCACGGCGCGGAGGCGGACGGAGCTGAGGAAGTCGAGGGCGATGGAGCGCATCTCGCGGTGGTGGTCGCCGACGAGCACCAGCATCGACCATTTGCCCAGGATGCCGCCGATGCTCGGCGGGTAGCTGACCTCGAACAGCCGCCCCTCGTTCTGCAGGATGTACCGGTTCAGCCCTGCGTCCGCCGACACCACCGTTGGGTGCCCGAACAGGCTCGACCGGTATATCTTCCCGTACCTGCATCCATATACCATCAATATCATGCGACCTCAGCCCGAATGTTCGTTCACGCGCGTTCGCATGCTTTGTAGTATTTGTATGAATGTATGTGCAGTATGTACGGACCGTGCGATGTGCTGGTTCATGAACTGGCCGATGGAGGTGGCCGGGTGCGCGCGGAGGTACCCCAAGGTCTCGCCGATGAAGGGCCAGCCGACAGCGCCGGGCGGCAGATTCGGCTTCTTCTTTGTCCGGCCGCCATGGCATTTAGCCACGGTGATGGTGTAGAAGCTGAGCAGGGCCAGGAGGATGAAGGGCAGGAACAAAAGGAGCTCGCTGGTTATGGAGGCCATCATGGCGGCCATGAGCTACCAATTGAGAGGCTGCGGTCTCTTGGAATTTGATTCCCTTCTCCATCACTTGCTCGACTGTGTTGGCGTGTGTGTGAGAGAGATGATGGGTTTCAGAGAGGTCAAAATCACTGTTCTGACCTTGTCAGAAAATAATAGCACAAAATGAACTCGAAACGAAATTATTTCACAATCTGACCCTTTTAGCAACGCCATAGTCCGTGGCGTTGCTGCTCCACAT
The DNA here is from genome assembly GCA_039707655.1 of Elymus sibiricus. Classification (NCBI taxonomy): domain Eukaryota; kingdom Viridiplantae; phylum Streptophyta; class Magnoliopsida; order Poales; family Poaceae; genus Elymus; species Elymus sibiricus. The sequence continues at coordinate 459,467,824 of CM077668.1, read as the reverse complement.
AGAAACGTCAAGCTACCTTGCGTTGCTGTTCTGGCCCCACGGTCAGGTCCAGCTGGTGCTGCTCGCTGACGTGGCAGGCCAGAAACGCCGAGCCAAATTGCGTTTCTGGAAACGCCAATGACTCTGGCGTTTCTGCCCTGCTATGGAAACGCCAGAAGCTGTGGCGTTTCTGCCCCGTGGCGGTCAGAAACGCCGAACAATTTGACGTTGCTGAGAACAGTGATTTTGGCCTCAGACGGACACGGGTACGATACGATTGATCGAACTGACCAAGCGCAGTGCACCGAATCTGGCTGGGCATCCACGTTCGCCTCACCCCGTACAACAAGCATCTATGCGTGGGACGGGGCTTGCCTGCTCCCGCGCCATGCTCCCATCCGTGCTCCCCGTTCTCTCTTTTCCATCCAACGGCAATGCTTTCTCGTCTCTTTTTCTAGCATAAAAACAGGCAAATAATTCCTGTATTTTTTATCGCTCACGTACGGAAATTTTGACGGAAGTACAGACACTCGCCGTCTTTCCCACGGGCTCATCTCCGCAACTCGTCAACGAGCCTCGCCGGCGTCCCGCGTGAGCACGGCAAAGGTCCACACGTTCAGGGCCTTGCCCACAACGTTTGCCTCGCCGCCGGCGATGCCTACACGATGTACACCATGATGGCGACGGAGCGGAGGGCATGCCAAAGAATCAATCTAGAGCAAGCTAGTTCCAGGCAAGTTAATTCACGTACCGGAGATTGAGGCTAGAAGCGTAAGTGTCCTGCTGCTGCTACTAAGGCCCCCTTTGTTTGAGCTACAGATTCTTGAAAATCAGCTTTTGCTTGGATTCTGAGAATCAGCTGTAGCTGCAGATTCTGAGAATCTGAAGCAGCCTGTTTGTTTGCCCTGATTTAGGAAAATCAGAAGTGTTGTGAAATGCCTGCAACACCCCCGAATACACTAATGAAGTGACCTTGTGGGTGTCGCCGCTGGAGCTTGGGGCGTGGCGCGATGCAGGTCAGGCGTGGAGTCAGGGCCAAGGTTGACCTGCGGTGCGGTGCAGTCAAACCTCCGATGCGGTGTAGGGAGAGCTCGGCCGGGCGGTGCAGGTCGAGATCAGGAGCGGCAGGGGAGGCGGAGGTCAGGGGCGGCACGGGTCAAGCGGAGCTACGGGACGGCGGCGCAGCGGACCTCATGGCCGGAGTATGTTGGGGGGGTGGGGGGGGGGGAAGGCGCCCGGATCTGCCCGCCGTCATGCCCACGAGGCCGACGAAGGTCGCAGCGGCCGAAACCCTAGTTCCCCATTCTCCCTCATGGGCTCGTGCGTGTGCTCGAAAAGAAACAGGGAGGAAACGAATGAGGGAGGCACTGGTTGCTGGTTGCGTTCGGTCGACGGGGGTGGAAGGGCATTTTTCGTGTAATAACTGGGAGAACATAGGGTATACTGCTAAGGGGATAAGTGGCAGCTCGGGAATCGCTCAGAATCACCGAAATCGCAGCTTCTGGCTGGACGTGTATGCTAGTTGTTTTTCCGGAAGCGATTCTACAAAGCTACGTTCAAAATCTGTACGTTTGTTTTAGATTCGGATTTTCTGGTACCTAGAATCTGAGAATCTATAGCTGCAGCCCAAACAAAGGCCACCTAAATCGATCAAGATTTCTCGAGTCCAGTCAATTTCTTCCAGCAAGCTTAGTACGTTTTATAGATAAAAGGGGGTTTAAACCCCCCGGCCCCATTTTATTAATGAAACCAGAGAGAGCGAAAACAACCAGCATGCTCAGCATGTTCAGTGAAAAGGAGGTTCAGTAAAGGTAAAACTACAGATAGATCATAGAACAGGTTTCTACGAAATTTATTACAAAGCCCCATCAGGGAAAGGAAAGTTACCAAGCTAAAACTAAAAGCAGTCCCTGTCTTGAATTTTGTTCGCCTTGTCCACGCTCAGGCTTCAGTCATGCAACAGTTAGCCACCTTGAGGAGGGTGCCAACCGTTTCTTCTGTCACCGCGCCCGCGGTTGCTCCCCTGAGTTTCGCAAGCTTAGTACATGTGAATTGCTGCTTATACAAAACCTACAACCGGTGAAGTTTCAACCTTGGTACGGTCAGGCTGACTAGTAATGGTTGTGGACACGTATGAACGACGGCGCGCGACCTCGCCTTGGATCCCGAGGCAGACGGCGCCGCCTAGAGTGCGGGCGGCTCTGACGACGGTGTCGAGTGTGCTAAGCAATGTATGTCGGCGGCGTCATGGGGCTGGAGGGAAGTGCGTCTCACGTGTTGGACGATCAGATTGGAGACGCGGAGTAGTTCTTGTCCAGGTGAAGGAGAAGGGATTAAGGAGGAAATAATACGTATGAGTGAGATACAGAAATACGGCGGCTGCGTGGTTTATCTTTGACGGGAAAAGAGACGCGGGAGAGAAAATTAAGGAGGCCGTTAGATGGACAACGTGCGGTAGGGAGCACCCGGAAGGGAGCAGGAAAGCCCCGTCCCTATGGGTGCGTGCATGTAAGCAGCACGATGTGGAGTCGGTACTGCCACGTAGGGAGGTAGGCCCCTCTGGCTGGCTCTTGGTGCCGGTCAGCCAGCACGCATGCAGTGTGCGAACCGCCTAGTTGTGGAGCAGCAACGCCAAATGGTTTGGCGTTTCTGATCGCCACTGGGCAGAAACGCCACAGATCCTGGCGTTTCCATAGCCGGGAAGAAACGCCAGAGCCCTTGGCGTTTCCAGAAACGCAATCTGCCTCGGCGTTTCTGGCCCCGTCCCACGCGAGCTGGGCCTGACCGTGGGGCCAGGGCAGCAACGCGAGCTGTCTCGGCGTTTCTATGTGGAGCAGCAACGCCACGGGCTATGGCGTTGCTAAAAGGGTTAGATTGTGAAATAATTTCGTTTCGAGTTCATTTTGTGCTATGATTTTCTAACAAGGTCAGAACAGTGATTTTGGCCTTTCAGAGAGAGAGAGAGTGAGAAAATAAAACAGGGGCTGAATTAAAGAATGGCTTTAAGCTCTACAGCTTTCCCTCTCTGCAAGCTTTGTGCAAGGAAAATCTTGCTAGGCAAGTGCCCACTTCCCCTCTCTCTGTTGTGGTGCTCTTATATAAGTTTTTGAGGTGTGTGATTCCCTAAACCAAATCCCCACTTTACCAAAACCATATCCTGCATTAATTCAGTGAAATTAAATCAAATCTTATCAAAATCTCAATTAAATCAATATTTTACGTTACTTACCCTACCAACATAATCTCTAATATTAAATAAGAGTTGGTAGATTCGCCTCATCTCCTCCCTGGTATTTTCCTCCATGTGCGTTCCCTTGTCTTTGATTTTCTGTTGACTTTGTTTTAATCCCAACAGATGCCGCACAAAATAAAAACCAATCATAAATAAATTATATTGAAATAATATAAATCAAATCGGTACTATCCATAACGACCTCCTGCATTAAATCAATCAAATCTTATCAAAATCTCAACTAACTATCACTTCCCTACCAACGTAATCTCTAGTCCTTAACAGCCTGTTTGGTAAACACTTGGGCAGGAGAATGGGAGTTTGCACAAGGGTGTCTATGAAGGGATTAGTCATGGGAAGTAGGTTTTTACTCCCATTCCCTTGTTTGGTATATGGTGGGAATTAGCGTGGGATAAAACTCTGCTCTGCTCACGAATTAACAGGGTACCCCCTGGGAAGAAATAGGTGGGAATTGGCTTCCTCAACTCCCATTCTCCTTCCCACTTAAACTCCCATTCCCTCTAATCAAACAGTGAACTTTTAATCTTCTCACTCCTCAACTCCCATTCCCCATCTCTAATCCCTCGAACCAAACACGCTGCTAGGGGAAGTTGGTAGCGTGACCTCACCTCCCACCATCCCTATATTATGCCCACGAGCGTCTTACAGGCGACCTTTCGCTCAAGCGTAATCAATTTGGTCGGCCCATTTGACATGTGCATTAATTCAGTCAAATCGGCACTTTCCCAAAACAACGTCATGCATTAACTCATTCATATCAAATCTTAAGAAAATCTCAACTAAATATAAACTCTCCTTGCCTTCCACTAGTAATAACCAAATCAAATCAAATCTTACCAAAACATCAACACTACTAGAAAAACGGCTATAGATAATATGGACACTAATGGCGCACTGTACACGTGGTGCGCCATTACAAAATAGTAATGGCGCACCATGTGTGGGTGCGCCATTAGTAACCTAAACAGTAATGGCGCACCAGGAGAAAAGTGCGTCATTACTATGTTTGACCAAGGTTTGACCCAATCCTGGACATAGTAATGGCGCACTTTGTATAGGTGCGCCATTAGTAAGTTGACATAGTAATGGCGCACCTGGTGAAAAGTGCGCCATTACTATGTTTGACCAAGGTTTGACCAAGGGTTGACCCAGTCATAGACATAGTAATGGCGCACTTTGTAAAGGTGCGCCATTACTAACTTTCTGAGGTGGCCAAAAAATTCACCAAATGCACACCCCCCCTTGGACCGCCTTTTCAGTTTCAAAAAAAATAAAAGAAAATGATAGAAATGTCAAAAAAATAAAAGAAAATAAGATTCCCATGTGATATGTGGTCTAGTTGTTAGCAAAATTTACAAACATGAATTTTCGACTTTTTTGTAAAATCTCTCGAGAATTTGTAAAATGGGCATAACTTTTGCATACGAACTCCGATGAAAAAGTTTTTTATATGAAAAATCATCTACTCGAAAAGTTATATCCGAATTCAACGGGGGGAATCCCGTTGAAGATTTTTAGAATCCTCAAAAACCTAACAGAAAAAAAGTTACGAGGCTTTCAAGATCTGGAGAGGCAAAAAAATTCAAAAAAAATCAAACTTAGTAATGGCGCACCTGCCCATGGTGCGCCATTACTATCTTCCCGCCATCAAAATTCAAACTATATCAAAAAAATAAAAAAAAAGTTAGTAATGGCGCACCTGCCCAAGGTGCGCCATTACTATCTTCCCGCCTTCAAAATTCAAAGTATATCAAAAAAAAAAAAAGTTAGTAATGGCGCACCTGCCCAAGGTGCGCCATTACTATCTTCCCGCCTTCAAAATTCAAAATAAATCAAAAAAATAAAAAAAAGTTAGTAATGGCGCACCTGCCCACGGTGCGCCATTACTATGCCGTATATATGGCTGGGCGGGGTCCTCTCCTCCTTACCTCTTCATTTTTCTCCTCCACTCCAGCTCTCCTCCACTCCATCTCCTCCACTCCATCTCCCCTCCTCTCCTCCACCATACTCCCCTCCTCCTCTCCGACGACCTCCTCCTCCTCCTCTCCGGTGACCTCCTCCCACTCCTCTCCGGCGACCTCCTCCTCCTCTCCGGCGACCTCCTCCGCCCTCCTCTCCTCCCCTCCCCTCACGGTTTCTCCTCCCTCCTCTCCGGTGAGCTCCTCCTCCCTCCTCTCCGGTGATCTCCTCCTCCCTCCTCTCCGGTGAGCTCCTCCTCCCTCCTCTCCGGTGAGCTCCTCCTCCCTCCTCTCCTCCCCTCCCCTCACGGTTTCTCCTCCCTCCTCTCCGGTGAACTCCTCTCCGGCGACCTCCTCCTCCTCTCCGGCGATGTAGGCGAGCTCCTCTCCGGTGACCTCCTCCTCCTCCTCTCCGACGATGTAGGCGAGCTCCTCTCCGGTGACCTCCTCCTCCTCCCTCCTCTCCTCCTCACGGTCTCTCCTCGGCCCTCCTCTCCGGCGAACTCCTCTCCGGCAAAAGAACGTACAAGATCCAAAAACGAGAACAAAATTTGAAAAAATATCGTGCAAAAAAACGAGCAAAAAAAACGAGCAAAAAAAAGGGCAAAAAAATCGCGATCCAGATCCAGATTCAAAATTCAAAATAGTAATGGCGCACCGTGGGGGTTAGAATGTGCGCCATTACTATTTTCCCGCTTCCAAATTCAAAAAAAAAAATCGACAAAAAATAATAATAAAAGTTACCAGTGGCGCACCTGAAAAGGTAGTAATGGCGCACATGTGGTGCGCCATTACTACCTGAGATAGTAATGGCGCACTATGTGGTGCGCCACTATTATCTGGGATACTAATGACGCACCAGAGGTGCGCCATTACTATTTGTTACTAGTGGCGTGTTAATAGTGGCGCACCTATAGTGCGCCATTAATAGCAAAACTGGTGCGCCACTAACAGCTTTTTTTTCTAGTAGTGCAACTATAGTCAAAGTAGGCTGGCCCATTTGACACGTGCGCGCGTTTTCCTTGCCTTCCAGTACTAATACCCAAATGAAATCAAATCTTACCAAAACATCAACTATAATCAAAGTTGGCCGGCCTATTTGACACATGCACGCGTTTTCCTTGCCTTCCAGTACTAATACCCAAATGAAATCAAATCTTACCAAAACATCAACTATAATCAAAGTTGGCCGGCCCATTTGACACGTGCACGCTTTTTTATTTTCGTTTGTTTTCTATGTTCCGTTTTTTTGTTTCCTTTTTCCTGTTGCATTCTTACTCCTAAAGGGGAAGTTGTGTGAGTCCATTAAATCTTGACTGCACATATCCAAACACCAACACACGAGATCTTCTAGATGATGCACCAAATCAAATCATCTTAATTAAGAAATAAAAGAACATCTTAAAACAGAATTATGAATTAAGAGAGCGTCTTAAACTAGGAAACAAAACAGTCATGTCAAAAAGGAAACAAACAAATTAGTCACCTTAAAAAGGAAACAAGTTGCCCACGTTGAGAAAAAAAGGAACAAAACCAACACCCACGTAAAAGAAACAAAGCACGCAACCGCCGCATGCACGACCGCCCACCTCCGCTTCCCTCGCCACGCCCACGCCCGTCGCAAACCGTGCTTGTCTGCCTGCCGGCAGCCTGTTACCCCTTGATCACGTGATTCCATAGGGATACGTGCAGCCTATTACCACTCAATTTACAACCCATCGAAAAGCCTACTCGATAGATGGACGATAAAACCTAATCGCAAGAATCCTCTCGCGGTCACCTGGCAGTTGCCACATCGCGACTCATATGTTTTGGACAATCTGTAAGCTCCCACTCGGCGCCACCAGCAGCACCTCACCGTTCATCTGCATCCTTTGTGTCTTTGTCATTTGTCCATCAGGTAAGCTTCCATCCATTTTTCTTGAGCTAAATTCACAAGGAAAATCGAATTAGAGAACATATTCTTTTTCTCCGTAGCTTGAATTGAAAAATGTCGTCTCCGGAATGAGGTTAGGATTTTGGGCTTGTGCACAACAACTTGCGTCCAAACCATGTGAAGCTTGACGCCTCATCTTTGAACTTAGCACGTTCATTTTATATTTATATTCCATGTTATCTTTATTTAATCTACAATGCACCATTGAATTTTTGTATGCATTAAAACATATACTCACCGTATCCCAATAAGTCAATTTTCAAAAAAATGAAGTTTTGTCGTATCGTGATCGCCGTATTCATAACCCTTTATCCATATCCCCTTACCATGTAATGTAGCCTGCCGCTCCCGCTAGTCGTCGACCGCCACCGCATGTGTGACGCCCCTGCTCGACCGTGCACTAATCATACACGCAAATGTGCACGCTCGAGATCAGAGACTCACGGGAAGATATCACAACACAACTCTAAACACAAATTTAAACATAGATCTCCATATTACAAACCAGGGGTCATGAGGACCCGAATACATAAGTCATACACGCAAATAATATCTGAGTACAGACATAGTTAGTCAAGTTTGCCTTAAGACGGCTAGCACAAACAACGCCTCTAGATCGAAAGGCGAAGGCCTCCTGCCTAGGGCCTCCGAACTACTCCTGGTCGGCTGGCTCAATCCAGTAGTACGTGCCTCCGGGACTCTCCTGGTAGTAAGCTCCTGCGGTGGCATCTGGCTCCTGGACTCCATCGTCTGATCACATCATTCGGGTATGGGGAAAAAGGGGAAGCAAAGCAACCGTGAGTACTCATCCAAAGTACTCGCAAGACTTACATCAGAACTATGCTAAGTATGCACTGGTATTAAAGGAATGGGGCTATATCTTTGGACTGAACTGTAGAATGCCAAAATAGAGGGGGAGAAGCCTAGCCTATCGAAGACTAGCATCTTGAAGCAATCTTGCAGCATCAGAAGAGAGTAGAACACTGTAACATATAATAGTGGTTACATAAAAGCAACGCCCTGAGATCCTTTCTCGACTCCCTGCGAGAAAGCGATCCCGAGAGCAGTATTAACAGTTTAATATTGAATCATCATCAGTTTGTAATTGTAGTGGATCAGGATACAACTCCGAGCGTCCTGTTACTGTGGACACGGGTATTCGAATAGATCACTTCCCTGCAGGGGTGCACTACTGTTACCCAACACGCTCGATTACATCTGGCCGGACACACTTGCTGGGAAATGCCCGGACTCGGGTAATCGACACGACGCAGTCCTACCTAGGCTCAGCAGAGAGGTCAACACGCCGGTCTAAATCCTAAGTACAAAGGGGTCTTGGGCCATCGCCCTTTGCACTCCTGCACGTTGCGTGGCTGGTCGGGGCCCAGGCGCGACACTGTATACACAAGTGACGTAACCAGCCCACCCCAACAATCAGGCCGCATCTTTGAGCTGTGACGTCTGAAGAGCTTTCGGCTGATATATACGACGTAGAGGGTCCCATAACCATTATCCCACGTGGTGGTAGTGTGTATAGGGCCAACGACCCACTCAGATCAAATACCCAAATCCGTTAGGCGTATTTAGTAACTCGCAGAGACGATCAGAATCACTGTCGCTCCGACTTGGTAACACACGGATCACGATCAGGGTGGTCTCCGCCTGCCCTGTCGTTCCGCCACAATAATCTCTCGCGGGTGCCCTCCTGGCAAGCCTGACTTCACATTTCCCCGCGGGTACCCCTCCGGGTCGACCCGCCTGTAACAAAGGTCAAAATAACCGTGTGTCCAAGTATCGAGAAGTAATCCGAGGAATCACCCTCGATGGTTTCCCACTCGAGGAGTTGCACGACGGTAGCTTTATCGGAGGTGATGAAAGAGGAATCACCCTCGGTAACTCACAACCGGTTAGCTATTCTACAGAGGCATCATCGGAAGTGAGATAAGAGGGATCACCCTCGGCACTCGATGCCAGCTCTGCAGAGTCGGATAAGTTAGGGGGAATGTGCGGTGATGTGCTGCTCTCAGCCCGTTCGATCACATCGATCGGGGCACGGTACTAAGGCGAAGCAACTACAGCAAGGAAGAGGGGCCACAGATGGATTACCATCCAACCTATACTAAGCATCTCGGATAGCAGGCAAGTTTCAATAACAGTTACAAGAACAGGCTATGCATCAGAATAGGATAAAGCAAAGCAGTAGCAATTTTCTAATGCAAGCAGGAGGGAGAAGGAATAGGTGATATAGGCATGCGTCAAGGGGGGTTCCTTGCCTGGAAGCTCTGCTAAAAGGGGCTGGTCGGCAGAAGGCTGCTCGTCCGGAGCGTAGTCGAACTCAGCTGCGTCGGTGGCGGTCTTGGCGTCTATCGGGAGAGAAGGAGGGGGAAGAAACAATAAATTCACGGTAAAAATGCAACAGCGATGCATGACATGCCTAAATGATATGCAGATGTGATATATTGCCTATATAATTGTTTTAGTTAATTTAGGAATTTATTTGGAATTATTTTATTAAGGTCATGCACTATTTATTTATCGAAATCGGGCAAAAAGTTCCATGTTCAGTATGACAGATGGGTGTGACAGGTATGTGGGTGGCATATTCGGATTCTTCATATTTTGCTGATCATTTTTCATATATAAATTATTTTCATCCGAGTTACGGTTTATTTTATATGATTTTTCAAAGTTTTAAACATTTTCTGGAATTATTTTTAATTAATTAATCCGAATTATCCAGAATAGTGTTAGGTGACGTCAGCATGACGTAATGATGACGTCAGCAGTCAACAGACCGGCTGACCAGTCAATTCTGACCTGTGGGTCCCACTGGTCAGTGACTGTGCTAATAAATAGTGGTTTAATCTAACTAATTAAATTAATTAACAGGTGGGCCTGCACTGTCAGTGACTAATTAGACTAATTAATTTTTATTTAAACTTAAATCGGTTTAATTAATCGCGGGACCCACATGTCAGTGGCCCATGGGTGCCCAGTCAGCAGTTGACTGGGTCAACCCAGTCAACTGGGACCCGTGGGGCCCAGCGTCAGCCTCACAAAGGTGGGGCCCGGCCGTCCACGTCGGCGTCGACCGGCGACTCGTCGCCGGCGACCAAAACGACGGCGGCACGCACTGGACCTCGCCGGAATTCGTCGTCCGGCGACCAAATCGGCTGCGGTTTGCAGCATCCGAACGGGGGAAGTGAGCTGCGTCGTTCTACGGCCCTAGCGCGAGCTAAAACAGCCGGAGTTGAGCGCTACGACGACCGCGGCGGCGCCGGAGTTCGGCCATCTCGCGAACGGCGGCTAGAGGGCACGGCAGGCCCAGCGGAGGGGCTCTACGGGGTCCTAGCGATGCGTGGAGTACGACGGCGAGCTCGATTGAGCATGACTTCGCCGGATGCGACGGTGACGAGCACCATGGCGGAGACGGCTACGGGCGGCAATGGCAGCGGCGGCTACGGACGACTAACGGAAGCGCAGAGAGAGGGGAAAGGAGGGGAGGCTCACCGGGAGGGCACACGGGGGCCCGGTGGAAGCTGAGGAGCAGCAGGGCGGCGGCTTTTGCCGGAGAAATGACGGTGACTGAAGAACGGGGAGGAGCTCGATCCCCTCGCTGTGCCGATGCAGCGCTCGATCCAGTGGGCGGAGAGGAAGCAGACGAGGCAGGCGGAGCAAACGAGCTCGGTCTCAGGCGACGGGGAGGCTTGTGGCCACGCCGGCGAGCTCGGCCATGCCGACGGCGTCGGGCGTCTGCGCGAGGAGGAAGAAAGCGGGCGAGGGAGAGAGCGAGGGGGGTCTGGGGATGGCTAGGGTTAGTGCGAGGCCGAGGGAGGCCTTATCGGCGCCGGGGAGGCGGCGGATGGCCGAAAGCGAGGCGGGCGAGCGCGTGTCGGCGCGCGCGCGTGACAGCGAGCGGGAGGAGGACGACGACCGGCTAAACGGGCTGGGCTGGCTACTGTTTGACTAGAGCCCAGCCTCACAGTAAGTTCTTTCCCCTTTTCTTTTTCTTTTATGTTTTTTGTCTTTTCTTCTGTTTTGTAAATTGTTAGGCCACTTAATGACTTTTGTAAAATAAGTGACTTGGTTCAAATATTACAATGCAATATTACCTACCACCAGAAATTGATTTGAATATATTACGATTTCATTTGCAATTCTATTAAATAAAATGGTATTAAATGTTGTTGTTTGCTACTATTTTAGGATGATAGAGTCACTTGGTGATTTTAGGTGATGTTGTTTTCCTGAACATAATTAGAAATAGATTATTTGCTATTTAATGAACATTTTTATTTCCCAGTTGGAACAACTTTTATTTTCACTTTAAATTTGAATTTCAATTTGAATTGGAATTTGAAATGAGATATGATGCAAATGATGATCAAGCACTGTTAAGCATGGTGACTCTGCATTATCAGGAGGTTATCACTGTAGCTATTACATGGGGATGTTACAATTCTCCTCCTCTAAAAGAAATTCTCGTCCCGAGAATTAAGAGGCAGGCTGAAAGAAAGTGGGGTATTCTTCACGAAGACGATCCTCGTGTTCCCAAGTGGCTTCATCTTCAGAATGATTCAACCACTTAAATTTAAGGAACTTTATCAACTTCTGACGGGTTCGACGCTCAGCTTGTTCGAGAATGCGGATCGGATGCTCTTGATAAGATAGATCCTCTCGCAATTCAAGCACTTCATGATCCACTGCCCGGATAGGATCCTTGAAACAGCGACGAAGTTGTGACACGTGAAAGACATCATGCACTTGAGAAAGGTTCGGCGGCAATTCCAATTGATATGCCACTTCTCCACGTCTGGCGAGGATACGGAACGGGCCAATGTAGCGAGGAGCTAACTTGCCCTTGATCCCAAATCGATGAGTGCCCTTCATCGGAGTGACACGAAGGTAAGCTTGTTCGCCAGACTGATAGACCATTACCTGGTGTTTTCGGTCATAATTGCTCTTCTGACGAGACTGAGCAGTTTTCAAATGTTCACGTACAATGCGGACTTGCTCTTCAGCTTGTTGGATAATGTCCGGGCCGAAGAGTGGCCGTTCCCCAGTTTCTGACCAATTCAGAGGGGTTCGGCACTTACGTCCATAAAGAACTTCAAATGGTGCCATCTTCAGACTAGCTTGATAGCTATTGTTGTAAGAGAATTCGGCATACGGGAGAGATTCCTCCCATTTCTTACCGAATGAGATGACACAAGCTCGAAGCATATCTTCAAGCACTTGATTGACTCGTTCAACTTGTCCCTGGGACTGGGGGTGAAAAGCGGTGCTGAAGGACAGATGAGTTCCCATAGCTTCTTGGAAACTGTTCCAAAACCTTGAGGTAAAGAGGCTGCCACGGTCTAAGCTGATCTCCAACGGAATACCGTGGAGTGACACAATTCTGGAAACATATAAGTCTGCTAACTGACTAGCAGTGATTGTCTCCTTGACTGGTACAAAGTGAGCAACCTTTGAGAATTGGTCAATGACGACAAAAATAGCATCATGACCCTTCTGCGACCTGGGAAAACCAGTAATGAAATCCATTTCGACTTTGTCCCATTTCCATTCAGGAATATCAAGGGGTTGCAAAGTTCCAGCAGGCCTTTGATGTTCTGCTTTGATGCGACGGCAAACGTCACACTCAGCCACATAGCGAGCAATGTCTCGCTTCATATCAGGCCACCAGTACCGCTGACAAATGTCTTGGTACATCTTGGTACTACCGGGATGAATAGACAAGGCCGTGTCATGTGCTTCTTTCATGACACGCGGGGTCAAATTCAGATTGTCCTTTCTAGGAACCACCAAGCGATTCTTGAAGAACAAAGTGCCATCAGCATCAACAGTGAAGAATGAGGGCTTTCCCCTTTAGAGAGGGCGCTTAATTTTCTCGACCTCAGAGTCAGCTTTCTGTATATGCTTGATGAGGTCCTCGAGATCTGGTTCAACAACCAGGGTATTGAGATGACCCTGTGGGACAATGTGAAGGTTCAACTTACGAAGTTCTTCATAGAGAAGGGGTTGTGCTTGCTGAACCGTGAGGTTATTACAATAAGACTTGCGGCTCAAAGCATCGGCCATTACATTAGCCTTGCCAGGGGTATAAGAAATATCCATGTCATAATCGGCTATTGTCTCGAGCCATTTTTGTTGACGGAGGTTCAAATCTGGTTGAGTATACAGATACTTCAGACTTTGGTGGTCCGTGTATATCTCGCCACGATTACCAAGAAGGTAATGTCGCCACAGCTTCAGAGCATAAATAACTGCTGCTAACTCAAGATCATGTGTTGGATACTTATCTTCGTGAGGACGCAACTGCCGAGAGCCATAAGCAATCACTTTGCGCTCTTGCATTAGGACACAGCCTAATCCTTGATGGGATGGGTCGCAATATATCACAAAGTCCTTGCGAGTATCTGGGGGAGCTAGCACTGCGGCAGATGTCAATTTATCTTTAAGCGTCTGAAAACTTTCCTGGCATTTTTCTGTCCTCTCAAACTTAACGCCTTTGTGAAGCAGATCAGTCAGTGGCTTAGCAATTTTGGAGAAGTTCTCGACGAATCGGCGGCAATAGCTAGCAAGACCGAGAAAACTTCTGACTTGCTTAACAGTTTGCGGAGGAGTCCAGTCAAGAATAGCCTGAACTCGTTCTGGGTTAACAGCAATGCCATCTTTGGAAATCACGTGACCAAGATAAGTCACGTCAGATAACCAGAATTCACACTTAGAGTATTTGGCATATAGCTGGTGTTCTCGAAGTTTCTCCAATACAAGCCGAAGATGTTCGGCGTGTTCTTCTTCATTCTTGGAATATATAAGGATATCATCCAAATAAAACACGACAAATTTGTCGAGGCAGTCCATGAAGATATAGTTCATCAATCGAGAGAAGGTTGCTGGAGCATTAGTTAATCCGAAGGACATAACGGTGTACTCGTATGATCCATAGCGAGTAACGAAAGCGGTCTTCGGAATATCCTCCTTACGAACTCGGATCTGATGATAACCCAACCTTAAGTCGAGTTTAGAGAACACAGAGGATCCAGCAAGTTGATCATAAAGATCGTTGATCCGGGGAAGTGGATATTTGTTCTGGATTGTTGCTTGGTTAATAGGCCGATAGTCCTGGACCAATCGGTTAGTTCCATCCTTCTTCTTAACAAAGAGAGAAGGTGCTCCCCAGGCAGAGGAACTGGGGCGTATGAAACCCTTCTTAAGTGACTTGTCGATTTCCTCCTTAAGCTCAAGGAGTTCATGTGGCGGCATCTTGTATGGGCGCTTGGCAATAGGAGTGGTGCCCGGTTTCAAGTCGATGACGAATTCAACGGCTCTAACAGGGGGTATTCCTGGAAGTTCTTCCGGAAAGACGTCCGGAAAATCGCGAACGACTGGAACGTTCTCAATTCCCTCAAGAGGTGAGGCGTTCAAAGCATTCAGAGCATATATCTGAGCTTCGGCATTCCGGGTGATTCGGGCGGTGTAGTTCACTATCTCGTCGGAGGGGTGAAGAAGTTGAATGACTTTGGTGGCACAATTGATCGAAGCAATGTGAGCTTTCAACCAATCCATTCCCAGAATGAGATCTATGGTGGAAGACTTCAAGATGATGGGTGAAACAAGGAATTCAATTCCTTCGATTCAACAGGGACATTGTGAGACATCATAGAGGTACGACAGTGGCCTCCAGGGGTGCGGACAACCATTTGTAGGTTCATGTTTTCAAATGCAATGTCATGTGATAATGCAAATGCTTCTGACATGAATGAATGCGATGCTCCTGAATCAAATAAAACAGAAGCGGGTACTGACTTAACGAGAAGGGTACCCATCACAGTAGCAGGTTGATCCTGAACTTCTTCGATATCAATGTTGTAAGCATGTCCACGACCATAAGCAGAAGACCCAGTATTATAGTTGCGGGTCTGGTTGTTGCCACGACCATTGCCACGGCCATTGCGAGGAAGTGCCAACTGATTCTGATTCTGGCGGCAGTCCTTGGCAAGGTGACCTGGTTTGCGACACTTGAAACACAGACCATCTTTAGGATGAAGAGGAGCAGCTTGAGTTCTCGGCTGCCTCGGGGGTGGAGGAGGCAGACGAGGTGCCGCATAGGAGGACCTTGGCGCAGGGGCAGTTGGACGGTACATGCTGTTGGGAATCCAGATCTTACGCCTTTGTCCTGAGCTCGAAGATGAGCCAATGTCACGGTGGCGCTTCTGTGACTCCTTGTGCTCCATCTGAGCGGTCTCAACCAGAATAGCCTTGTTCACGAGAGTGGCAAAGTCGGTGAAGTCTTGAGCAGCAAGTGCAAGCTTGTGGTCTGGGTGGAGTCCACTACGGAATTTCTCCTGTCGATGAGCATCAGTTGGAATGTCTTCTTCGGCATAGCGGGACAGGTTAAGAAACTCTCGCTGATAAGCTTCGACAGTCTAATTGCCCTGAGTGAGGTTACGAAATTTTGTCTTCTTCCGATCTATGATTCCCTGAGGAATGTAACGAGCACGGAAGGTAGTCTGAAACTCGATCCAGGTGATGACTGTCCCCTCGGGTAGTGAACGCCTGTGGGTGGACCACCATTGAGCAGCGGGGCCCTTCAATAAGTAGGACGCGAAGGTGACAAGGTTTTCAGGGGCGACACTGGCAGATTCCATCTCGAAGGCGATGTCGCGAAGCCAGTCATCAGCATCCAGTGGCTGTTCAGAGTTGCGGTAAATAGTTGGGTTGAGACGCACAAACTCCTGCAGAGTTATTGCAGCAGGTTGCTGATTCTGCGCGTTCTGGTTCAGAAACTGAGCCATAATTCCAGTCATGAACTGACGATTCAACTCAAATTGCTGCATCATAGCTGCCATATAGTCTGGCGGTGGTGGGTTTTCGAGGGCACGACCACGACCATGACCACGAGCACCTGGCCTAACCATCCTGCTAAAGTTCAACAGGGGGTAGTTTAGTAAAAGCAACTGCAAGTGTTTAGCGACAAACATGATGTAACACGACAATGAATAAGTAGTGCAATAGATACATAACAGTAGTCAATTAAGACATACAGATCCATACACAGAGTCGGTTACACGCGGACAGCATAAGTTCGCAAAATTAAACAGCTAGACATACTAGGCGGTGCGCAGGCACGTGGTGAGGAATACAACAACGGGACATAACAAAGGCTACATCAACGTCGGGGAAAACCACTGAAACGGGGTAACTGCAGGTGCGGATGATGAGTGTCCAGGGCAGAAAGGTCCTGCGCTCCATCAGCACTCTGATCTAGAACCCGATCTCGAACTGGAAGAGGAGGTCCACGTGCAGATGTGTGACCTCCAACAGCAGGCCAATCGATACCTGCCGGCATCTGAGTCCTGCGCGGGTAAAGGATGTACTCTGGATGTATCCCTACACGAACAGCTGGCAGCAACTGTGTCATAGCATCGTAAAGACGTGCTCGAGTGGCAAACAACTCGACGGCAAGAGCCCGGGCAGTGCGATCCAGGGCCTGAGTGCACTGAATCAAAACCTGCGGGTCATATCGACGTCGCTCGTAAGGGGTGCAGACAGCTGTGTAGTATCCGGTAGCATCTCCAGCAGGGCCATACGGGATGTATCGGAACTCGGAGTCATCCAAGCGACTATGCTCTCCACGGAGACGTGCGATAGCAGAATAGGTAGCATCATGGACTGCCATACCAATCGTCACGTCGATACCGTGAAAAATGTGAAACTCAGTGTCGGAGTTATCCCGCTGATCAAAGATACGAACATCAGCATGATACTGCTCTTGGTTAAACTCGCGGTAATCCTTGTAAACCATGTACTCGGGGTACCAGCGGTAGCCCAATCTGGTCATGAGGGTGATCAGGACAGCTGGAAAACCAGGGGCATCACGAGCCCAAGTGCGAAGCACAAGCTGCGTCGTGGGGCGCGGCGGAAACAAGCGATCCATCTAAAACAGAGTAAATTTCAAGATTGTCAAATGACAGTATGAGAAGCGTACAAAAACTTGGAGGGAAAGGTTAAACAGACCAATGGAAAAGAAAATGTGATTATCACATTAATCAGATCAATGGGAAGGAATGAGTGCAGATAATCCGGCTCTCCGGGTGGACGCGATTACGAGAACCTAGTGTTAAAGTTAGCAAAATCATTTAACCCGAAAAGAAGAGGATTCAGAGTCCCAGAGTATGGAAGAGGAATAAAAGATCCTAATACCACCCATTTGGCGACGTGGGCCCGTAAGCCACACAGGCATGTTAGTAAAAATAGTTTTTGAAGACTAGACTCAACTTCGACCAAGGAATCGGAAGGGGGCTTCCTATAGGCAGTCGGCTCTGATACCAACTTGTGACGCCCCTGCTCGACCGTGCACTAATCATACACGCAAATGTGCACGCTCGAGATCAGAGACTCACGGGAAGATATCACAACACAACTCTAAACACAAATTTAAACATAGATCTCCATATTACAAACTAGGGGTCATGAGGACCCGAATACATAAGTCATACACGCAAATAATATCTGAGTACAGACATAGTTAGTCAAGTTTGCCTTAAGAAGGCTAGCACAAACAGCGCCTCTAGATCGAAAGGCGAAGGCCTCCTGCCTAGGGCCTCCGAACTACTCCTGGTCGGCTGGCTCAATCCAGTAGTACGTGCCTCCGGGACTCTCCTGGTAGTAAGCTCCTGCGGTGGCGTCTGGCTCCTGGACTCCATCGTCTGATCACATCATTCGGGTATGGGGAAAAAGGGGAAGCAAAGCAACCGTGAGTACTCATCCAAAGTACTCGCAAGACTTACATCAGAACTATGCTAAGTATGCACTGCTATCAAAGGAATGGGGCTATATCTTTGGACTGAATAGCAGAATGCCAGAATAGAGGGGGAGAAGCCTAGCCTATCGAAGACTAGCATGTTGAAGCAATCTTGCAGCATCAGAAGAGAGTAGAACACTGTAACATATAATAGTGGTTACATAAAAGCAACGCCCTAGGATACTTTCTCGACTCCCTGCGAGAAAGCGATCCCGAGAGCAGTATTAACAGTTTAATATTGAAACATCATCAGTTTGTAATTGTAGTGGATCGGGATACAACTCCGAGCGTCCTGTTACTGTGGACACGGGTATTCGAATAGATCACTTCCCTGCAGGGGTGCACTACTGTTACCCAACACGCTCGATTACATCTGGCCGGACACACTTGCTGGGAAATGCCCGGACTCGGGTAATCGACACGACGCAGTCCTACCTAGGCTCAGCAGAGAGGTCAACACGCCGGTCTAAATCCTAAGTACAAAGGGGTCTTGGGCCATCGCCCTTTGCACTCCTGCACGTTGCGTGGCTGGTCGGGGCCCAGGCGCGACACTGTATACACAAGTGACGTAACCAGCCCACCCCAACAATCAGGCCGCATCTCTGAGCTGTGACGTCTGAAGAGCTTTCGGCTGATATATACGACGTAGAGGGTCCCATAACCATTATCCCACGTGGTGGTAGTGTGTATAGGGCCAACGACCCACTCAGATCAAATACCCAAATCCGTTAGGCGTATTTAGTAACTCGCAGAGACGATCAGAATCACTGTCGCTCCGACTTGGTAACACACGGATCACGATCAGGGTGGTCTCCGCCTGCCCTGTCGTTTCGCCACAATAATCTCTCGCGGGTGCCCTCCTGGCAAGCCCGACTTCACATTTCCCCGCGGGTACCCCTCCGGGTCGACCCGCCTGTAACAAAGGTCAAAATAATCGTGTGTCCAAGTATCGAGAAGTAATCCGAGGAATCACCCTCGATGGTTTCCCACTCGAGGAGTTGCACGACGGTAGCTTTATCGGAGGTGATGAAAGAGGAATCACCCTCGGTAACTCACAACCGGTTAGCTATTCTACAGAGGCATCATCGGAAGTGAGATAAGAGGGATCACCCTCGGCACTCGATGCCAGCTCTGTAGAGTCGGATAAGTTAGGGGGAATGTGCGGTGATGTGCTGCTCTCAGCCCGTTCGATCACATCGATCGGGGCACGGTACTAAGGCGGAGCAACTACAACAAGGAAGAGGGGCCACAGATGGATTACCATCCAACCTATACTAAGCATCTCGGATAGCAGGCAAGTTTCAATAACAGTTACAAGAACAGGCTATGCATCAGAATAGGATAAAGCAAAGCAGTAGCAATTTTCTAATGCAAGCAGGAGGGAGAAGGAATAGGTGATATAGGCATGCGTCAAGGGGGGTTCCTTGCCTGGAAACTCTGCTGAAAGGGGCTGGTCGGCAGAAGGCTGCTCGTCCGGAGCGTAGTCGAACTCAGCAGCGTCGGTGGCGGTCTCGGCGTCTATCGGGAAAGAAGGAGGGGGAAGAAACAATAAATTCACGGCAAAAATGCAACAGCGATGCATGACATGCCTAAATGATATGCAGATGTGATATATTGCCTATATAATTGTTTTAGTTAATTTAGGAATTTATTTGGAATTATTTTATTAAGGTCATGCACTATTTATTTATCGAAATCGGGCAAAAAGTTCCATGTTCAGTATGACAGATGGGTGTGACAGGTATGTGGGTGGCATATTCGGATTCTTCATATTTTGCTGATCATTTTTCATATATAAATTATTTTCATCCGAGTTACGGTTTATTTTATATGATTTTTCAAAGTTTTAAACATTTTCTGGAATTATTTTTAATTAATTAATCCGAATTATCCAGAATAGTGTTAGGTGACGTCAGCATGACGTATGATGACGTCAGCAGTCAACAGACCGGCTGACCAGTCAATTCTGACCAGTGGGTCCCACTGGTCAGTGACTGTGCTAATAAATAGTGGTTTAATCTAACTAATTAAATTAAATAACAGGTGGGCCTGCACTGTCAGTGACTAATTAGACTAATTAATTTTTATTTAAACTTAAACCGGTTTAATTAATCGCGGGACCCACATGTCAGTGGCCCACGGGTGCCCAGTCAGCAGTTGACAGGGTCAACCCAGTCAACTGGGACCCGTGGGGCCCAGCGTCAGCCTCACAAAGGTGGGGCCCGGCCGTCCACGTCGGCGTCGACCGGCGACTCGTCGCCGGCGACCAAAACGACGGAGGCGCGCACTGGACCTCGCCGGAATTCGTCGTCCGGCGACCAAATCGGCTGCGGTTTGCGGCATCCGAACGGGGGAAGTGAGCTGCGTCGTTCTACGGCCCTAGCGCGAGCTAAAACAGCCGGAGTTGAGCGCTACGACGACCGCGGCGGCGCCGGAGTTCGGCCATCTCGCGAACGGCGGCTAGAGGGCACAGCAGGCCCAGCGGAGGGGCTCTACGGGGTCCTAGCGATGCGTGGAGTACGACGGCGAGCTCGATTGAGCATGACTTCGCCGGATGCGACGGTGACGAGCACCATGGCGGAGACGGCTACGGGCGGCAATGGCAGCGGTGGCTACGGACGACTAACGGAAGCGCAGAGAGAGGGGAAAGGAGGGGAGGCTCACCGGGAGGGCACACGGGGGCCCGGTGGAAGCTGAGGAGCAGCAGGGCGGCGGCTTTTGCCGGAGAAATGACGGTGACTGAAGAACGGGGAGGAGCTCGATCCCCTCGCTGTGGCGATGCAGCACTCGATCCAGTGGACGGAGAGGAAGCAGACGAGGCAGGCGGAGCAAACGAGCTCGGTCTCAGGCGACGGGGAGGCTTGTGGCCACGCCGGCGAGCTCGGCCATGCCGACGGCGTCGGGCGTCTGCGCGAGGAGGAAGAAAGCGGGCGAGGGAGAGAGCGAGGGGGGATCTGGGGATGGCTAGGGTTAGTGCGAGGCCGAGGGAGGCCTTATCGGCGCCGGGGAGGCGGCGGATGGCCGAAAGCGAGGCGGGCGAGCGCGTGTCGGCACGCGCGCGTGACAGCGAGCGGGAGGAGGACGACGACCGGCTAAACGGGCTGGGCTGGCTACTGTTTGACTAGAGCCCAGCCGCACAGTAAGTTCTTTCCCCTTTTCTTTTTCTTTTCTGTTTTTTGTCTTTTCTTCTGTTTTGTAAATTGTTAGGCCACTTAATGACTTTTGTAAAATATTTGACTTGGTTCAAATATTACAATGCAATATTACCTACCACCAGAAATTGATTTGAATATATTACGATTTCATTTGCAATTCTATTAAATAAAATGGTATTAAATGTTGTTGTTTGCTACTATTTTAGGATGATAGAGTCACTTGGTGATTTTAGGTGATGTTGTTTTCCTGAACATAATTAGAAATAGATTATTTGCTATTTAATGACCATTTTTATTTCCCAGTTGGAACAACTTTTATTTTCACTTTAAATTTGAATTTCAATTTGAATTGGAATTTGAAATGAGATATGATGCAAATGATGATCAAGCACTGTTAAGCATGGTGACTCTGCATTATCAGGAGGTTATCACTGTAGCTATTACATGGGGATGTTACAATTCTCCTCCTCTAAAAGAAATTCTCGTCCCGAGAATTAAGAGGCAGGCTGAAAGAAAGTGGGGTATTCTTCACGAAGACGATCCTCGTGTTCCCAAGTGGCTTCATCTTCAGAATGATTCAACCACTTAAATTTAAGGAACTTTATCAACTTCTGACGGGTTCGACGCTCAGCTTGTTCGAGAATGCGGATCGGATGCTCTTGATAAGATAGATCCTCTCGCAATTCAAGCACTTCATGATCCACTGCCCGGATAGGATCCTTGAAACAGCGACGAAGTTGTGACACGTGAAAGACATCATGCACTTGAGAAAGGTTCGGCGGCAATTCCAATTGATATGCCACTTCTCCACGTCTGGCGAGGATACGGAACGGGCCAATGTAGCGAGGAGCTAACTTGCCCTTGATCCCAAATCGATGAGTGCCCTTCATCGGAGTGACACGAAGGTAAGCTTGTTCGCCAGACTGATAGACCATTACCTGGTGTTTTCGGTCATAATTGCTCTTCTGACGAGACTGAGCAGTTTTCAAATGTTCACGTACAATGCGGACTTGCTCTTCAGCTTGTTGGATAATGTCCGGGCCGAAGAGTGGCCGTTACCCAGTTTCTGACCAATTCAGAGGGGTTCGGCACTTACGTCCATAAAGAACTTCAAATGGTGCCATCTTCAGACTAGCTTGATAGCTATTGTTGTAAGAGAATTCGGCATACGGGAGAGATTCCTCCCATTTCTTACCGAATGAGATGACACAAGCTCGAAGCATATCTTCAAGCACTTGATTGACTCGTTCAACTTGTCCCTGGGACTGGGGGTGAAAAGCGGTGCTGAAGGACAGATGAGTTCCCATAGCTTCTTGGAAACTGTTCCAAAACCTTGAGGTAAAGAGGCTGCCACGGTCTGAGCTGATCTCCAACGGAATACCGTGGAGTGACACAATTCTAGAAACATATAAGTCAGCTAACTGACTAGCAGTGATTGTCTCCTTGACTGGTACTAAGTGAGCAACCTTTGAGAATTGGTCAATGACGACAAAAATAGCATCATGACCCTTCTGCGACCTGGGAAAACCAGTAATGAAATCCATTTCGACTTTGTCCCATTTCCATTCAGGAATATCAAGGGGTTGCAAAGTTCCAGCAGGCCTTTGATGTTCTGCTTTGATGCGACGGCAAACGTCACACTCAGCCACATAGCGAGCAATGTCTCGCTTCATATCAGGCCACCAGTACCGCTGACAAATGTCTTGGTACATCTTGGTACTACCGGGATGAATAGACAAGGCCGTGTCATGTGCTTCTTTCATGACACGCGGGGTCAAATTCAGATTGTCCTTTCTAGGAACCACCAAGCAATTCTTGAAGAACAAAGTGCCATCAGCATCAACAGTGAAGAATGAGGGCTTTCCCCTTTAGAGAGGGCGCTTAATTTTCTCGACCTCAGAGTCAGCTTTCTGTATATGCTTGATGAGGTCCTCGAGATCTGGTTCAACAACCAGGGTATTGAGATGACCCTGTGGGACAATGTGAAGGTTCAACTTACGAAGTTCTTCGTAGAGAAGGGGTTGTGCTTGCTGAACCGTGAGGTTATTACAATAAGACTTGCGGCTCAAAGCATCGGCCATTACATTAGCCTTGCCAGGGGTATAAGAAATATCCATGTCATAATCGGCTATTGTCTCGAGCCATTTTTGTTGACGGAGGTTCAAATCTGGTTGAGTATACAGATACTTCAGACTTTGGTGGTCCGTGTATATCTCGCCACGATTACCAAGAAGGTAATGTCGCCACAGCTTCAGAGCATAAATAACTGCTGCTAACTCAAGATCATGTGTTGGATACTTATCTTTGTGAGGACGCAACTGCCGAGAGCCATAAGCAATCACTTTGCGCTCTTGCATTAGGACACAGCCTAATCCTTGACGGGATGGGTCGCAATATATCACAAAGTCCTTGCGAGTATCTGGGGGAGCTAGCACTGGGGCAGATGTTAATTTATCTTTAAGCGTCTGAAAACTTTCCTGGCATTTTTCTGTCCTCTCAAACTTAACGCCTTTGTGAAGCAGATCAGTCAGTGGCTTAGCAATTTTGGAGAAGTTCTCGACGAATCGGCGGCAATAACTAGCAAGACCGAGAAAACTTCTGACTTGCTTAACAGTTTGCGGAGGAGTCCAGTCAAGAATAGCCTGAACTCGTTCTGGGTTAACAGCAATGCCATCTTTGGAAATCACGTGACCAAGATAAGTCACGTCAGATAACCAGAATTCACACTTAGAGTATTTGGCATATAGCTGGTGTTCTCGAAGTTTCTCCAATACAAGCCGAAGATGTTCGGCGTGTTCTTCTTCATTCTTGGAATATATAAGGATATCATCCAAATAAAACACGACAAATTTGTCGAGGTAGTCCATGTAGATATAGTTCATCAATCGAGAGAAGGTTGCTGGAGCATTAGTTAATCCGAAGGACATAACGGTGTACTCGTATGATCCATAGCGAGTAACGAAAGCGGTCTTCGGAATATCCTCCTTACGAACTCGGATCTGATGATAACCCAATCTTAAGTCGAGTTTAGAGAACACAGAGGATCCAGCAAGTTGATCATAAAGATCGTTGATCCGGGGAAGTGGATATTTGTTCTGGATTGTTGCTTGGTTAATAGGCCGATAGTCCTGGACCAATCGGTTAGTTCCATCCTTCTTCTTAACAAAGAGAGAAGGTGCTCCCCAGGCAGAGGAACTGGGGCGTATGAAACCCTTCTTAAGTAACTTGTCGATTTCCTCCTTAAGCTCAAGGAGTTCATGTGGCGGCATCTTGTATGGGTGCTTGGCAATAGGAGTGGTGCCCGGTTTCAAGTCGATGACGAATTCAACGGCTCTAACAGGGGGTATTCCTGGAAGTTCTTCCGGAAAGACGTCCGGAAAATCGCGAACGACTGGAACGTTCTCAATTCCCTCAAGAGGTGAGGCGTTTAAAGCATTCAGAGCATATATCTGAGCTTCGGCATTCCGGGTGATTCGGGCGGTGTAGTTCACTATCTCGTCGGAGGGGTGAAGAAGTTGAATGACTTTGGTGGCACAATTGATCGAAGCAATGTGAGCTTTCAACCAATCCATTCCCAGAATGAGATCTATGGTGGAAGACTTCAAGATGATGGGTGAAACAAGGAATTCAATTCCTTCGATTCAACAGGGACATTGTGAGACATCATAGAGGTACGACAGTGGCCTCCAGGGGTGCGGACAACCATTTGTAGGTTCATGTTTTCAAATGCAATGTCATGTGATAATGCAAATGCTTCTGACATGAATGAATGCGATGCTCCTGAATCAAATAAAACAGAAGTGGGTACTGACTTAACGAGAAGGGTACCCATCACAGTAGCAGGTTGATCCTGAACTTCTTCGATATCAATGTTGTAAGCATGTCCACGACCATAAGCAGAAGACCCAGTATTATAGTTGCGGGTCTGGTTGTTGCCACGACCATTGCCACGGCCATTGCGAGGAAATGCCAACTGATTCTGATTCTGGCGGCAGTCCTTGGCAAGGTGACCTGGTTTGCGACACTTGAAACACAGACCATCTTCAGGATGAAGAGGAGCAGCTTGAGTTCTCGGCTGCCTCGGGGGTGGAGGAGGCAGACGAGGTGCCGCATAGGAGGACCTTGGCGCAGTGGCAGTTGGACGGTACATGCTGTTGGGAATCCAGATCTTACGGCTTTGTATTGAGCTCGAAGATGAGCCAATGTCACGGTGGCGCTTCTGTGACTCCTTGTGCTCCATCTGAGCGGTCTCAACCAGAATAGCTTTGTTCACGAGAGTGGCAAAGTCGGTGAAGTCTTGAGCAGCAAGTGCAAGCTTGAGGTCTGGGTGGAGTCCACTACGGAATTTCTCCTGTCGATGAGCATCAGTTGGAATGTTTTCTTCGGCATAGAGGGACAGGTTAAGAAACTCTCGCTGATAAGCTTCGACAGTCTTATTGCCCTGAGTGAGGTTACGAAATTCTGTCTTCTTCCGATCTATGATTCCCTGAGGAATGTAACGAGCACGGAAGGTAGTCTGAAACTCGATCCAGGTGATGACTGTCCCCTCGGGTAGTGAACGCCTGTGGGTGGACCACCATTGAGCAGCGGGGCCCTTCAATAAGTAGGACGCGAAGGTGACAAGGTTTTCAGGGGTGACACTGGCAGATTCCATCTCGAAGGCGATGTCGCGAAGCCAGTCATCAGCATCCAGTGGCTGTTCAGAGTTGCGGTAAATAGTTGGGTTGAGACGCACAAACTCCTGCAGAGTTATTGCAGCAGGTTGCTGATTCTGCGCGTTCTGGTTCAGAAACTAAGCCATAATTCCAGTCATGAACTGACGATTCAACTCAGATTGCTGCATCATAGCTGCCATATAGTCTGGCGGTGGTGGGTTTTCGAGGGCACGACCACGACCATGACCACGAGCACCTGGCCTAACCATCCTGCTAAAGTTCAACAGGGGGTAGTTTAGTAAAAGCAACTGCAAGTGTTTAGCGACAAACATGATGTAACACGACAATGAATAAGTAGTGCAATAGATACATAACAGTAGTCAATTAAGACATACAGATCCATACACAGAGTCGGTTACACGCGGACAGCATAAGTTCGCAAAATTAAACAGCTAGACATACAAGGCGGTGCGCAGGCACGTGGTGAGGAATACAACAACGGGACATAACAAAGGCTACATCAACGTCGGGGAAAACCACTGAAACGGGGTAACTGCAGGTGCGGATGATGAGTGTCCAGGGCAGAAAGGTCCTGCGCTCCATGAGCACTCTGATGCAGAACCCGATCTCGAACTGGAAGAGGAGGTCCACGTGCAGGTGTGTGACCTCCAACAGCAGGCCAATCGATACCTGCCGGCATCTGAGCCTGCGCGGGTAAAGGATGTACTCTGGATGTATCCCTACACGAACAGCTGGCAGCAACTGTGTCATAGCATCGTAAAGACGTGCTCGAGTGGCAAACAACTCGACGGCAAGAGCCCGGGCAGTGCGATCCAGGGCCTGAGTGCACTGAATCAAAACCTGCGGGTCATATCGACGTCGCTCGTAAGGGGTGCAGACAGCTGTGTAGTATCCGGTAGCATCTCCAGCAGGGCCATACGGGATGTATCGGAACTCGGAGTCATCCAAGCGACTATGCTCTCCACGGAGACGTGCGACAGCAGAATAGGTAGCATCATGGACTGCCATACCAATCGTCACGTCGATACCGTGAAAAATGTGCAACTCAGTGTCGGAGTTATCCCGCTGATCAAAGATACGAACATCAGCATGATACTGCTCTTGGTTAAACTCGCGGTAATCCTTGTAAACCATGTACTCGGGGTACCAGCGGTAGCCCAATCTGGTCATGAGGGCGATCAGGACAGCTGGAAAACCAGGGGCATCACGAGCCCAAGTGCGAAGCACAAGCTGCGTCGTGGGGCGCGGCGGAAACAAGCGATCCATCTGAAACAGAGTAAATTTCAAGATTGTCAAATGACAGTATGAGAAGCGTACAAAAACTTGGAGGGAAAGGTTAAACAGACCAATGGAAAAGAAAATGTGATTATCACATTAATCAGATCAATGGGAAGGAATGAGTGCAGATAATCCGGCTCTCCGGGTGGACGCGATTACGAGAACCTAGTGTTAAAGTTAGCAAAATCATTTAACCCGAAAAGAAGAGGATTCAGAGTCCCAGAGTATGGAAGAGGAATAAAAGATCCTAATACCACCCATTTGGCGACGTGGGCCCGTAAGCCACACAGGCATGTTAGTAAAAATAGTTTTTGAAGACTAGACTCAACTTCGACCAAGGAATCGGAAGGGGGCTTCCTACAGGCAGTCGGCTCTGATACCAACTTGTGACGCCCCTGCTCGACCGTGCACTAATCATACACGCAAATGTGCACGCTCGAGATCAGAGACTCACGGGAAGATATCACAACACAACTCTAAACACAAATTTAAACATAGATCTCCATATTACAAACCAGGGATCATGAGGACCCGAATACATAAGTCATACACGCAAATAATATCTGAGTACAGACATAGTTAGTCAAGTTTGCCTTAAGAAGGCTAGCACAAACAGCGCCTCTAGATCGAAAGGCGAAGGCCTCCTGCCTAGGGCCTCCAAACTACTCCTCGTCGGCTGGCTCAATCCAGTAGCACGTGCCTCCGGGACTCTCCTGGTAGTAAGCTCCTGCAGTGGCGTCTGGCTCCTGGACTCCATCGTCTGATCACATCATTCGGGTATGGGGAAAAAGGGGAAGCAAAGCAACCGTGAGTACTCATCCAAAGTACTCGCAAGACTTACATCAGAACTATGCTAAGTATGCACTGGTATCAAAGGAATGGGGCTATATCTTTGGACTGAACAGCAGAATGCCAGAATAGAGGGGGAGAAGCCTAGCCTATCGAAGACTAGCATCTTGAAGCAATCTTGCAGCATCAGAAGAGAGTAGAACACTGTAACATATAATAGTCGTTATATAAAAGCAACGCCCTGAGATCCTTTCTCGACTCCCTGCGAGAAAGCGATCCCGAGAGCAGTATTAACAGTTTAATATTGAATCATCATCAGTTTGTAATTGTAGTGGATCAGGATACAACTCCGAGCGTCCTGTTATCGTGGACACGGCTATTCGAATAGATCACTTCCCTGCAGGGGTGCACTACCGTTACCCAACACGCTCGATTACATCTGGCCGGACACACTTGCTGGGAAACGCCCGGCCTCGGGTAATCGACATGACGCAGTCCTACCTAGGCTCAGTAGAGAGGTCAACACGCCGGTCTAAATCCTAAGTGCAAAGGGGTCTTGGGCCATCGCCCTTTGCACTCCTGCACGTTGCGTGGCTAGTCGGGGCCCAGGCGCGACACTGTATACACAAGTGACATAACCAGCCCACCCCAACAATCAGGCCGCATCTCTGAGCTGTGCCGTCTGAAGAGCTTTCGGCTGATACATACGACGTAGAGGAGGGTCCCATAACCATTATCCCACGTGGTGGTAGTGCGTATAGGGCCAACGACCCACTCAGATCAAATACCCAAATCCGTTAGGCGTATTTAGTAACTCGCAGAGAAGATCAGAATCACTGTCGCTCCGACTTGGTAACACACGGATCACGATCAGGGTGGTCTCCGCCTGCCCTGTCATTCCGCCACAATAATGTCTCGCGGGTGCCCTCCTGGCAAGCCCGACTTCACATTTCCCCGCGGGTACCCCTCGGGGTCGACCCGCCTGTAACAAAGGTCAAAGTAACCATGTGTCCAAGTATCGAGAAGGAATCCGAGGAATCACCCTCGATGGTTTCCCACTCAAGGAGTTGCACGACGGTAGCTTTATCGGAGGTGATGAAAGAGGAATCACCCTCGGCACTCGATGCCAGCTCTGCAGAGTCGGACAAGTTAGGGGGAATGTGCGGTGATGTGCTGTTCTCAGCCCGTTCGATCACATCGATCGGGGCACCGTACTAAGGCGGAGCAACTACAGCAAGGAAGAGGGGCCACAGATGGATTACCATCCAACCTATAATAAGCATCTCGGATAGCAGGCAGGTTTCAATAACAGTTACAAGAACAGGCTATGCATCAGAATAGGATAAAGCAAAGCAGTAGCAATTTTCTAATGCAAGCAGGAGGGAGAAGGAATAGGTGATATAGGCATGCGTCAAGGGGGGTTCCTTGCCTGGAAACTCTGCTGAAAGGGGCTGGTCGGCAGAAGGCTGCTCGTCCGGAACGTAGTTGAACTCAGCTGCGTCGGTAGCGGTCTCGGCGTCTATCGGGAGAGAAGGAGGGGGAAGAAACAATAAATTCACGGCAAAAATGCAACAGGGATGCATGACATGCCTAAATGATATGCAGATGTGATATATTGCCTATATAATTGTTTTAGTAAATTTAGGAATTTTTTTGGAATTATTTTATTAAGGTCATGCACTATTCATTTATCGAAATCGGGCAAAAAGTTCCATGTTCAGTATGACAGAGGGGTGTGACAGGTATGTGGGTGGCATATTCGGATTCTTCTTATTTTTCTGATCCTTTTTCATATATAAATTATTTTGATCCGAGTTACGGTTTATTTTATATGATTTTTCAAAGTTTTAAATATTTTCTGGAATTATTTTTAATTAATTAATCCGAATTATCCAGAATAGTGTTAGGTGACGTCAGCATGACGTAATGATGACGTCAGCAGTCAACAGACCGGTTGACCAGTCAATTCTGACCAGGGGGTCCCACTGGTCAGTGACTGTGCTAATTAACAGTGGTTTAATCTAACTAATTAAATTAATTAACAGGTGGGCCCGCACTGTCGGTGACTAATTAGACTAATTAATTTTTATTTAAACTTAAACCGGTTTAATTAATCACGGGACCCACATGCAGTGGCCCACGGGTGCCCAGTCAGCAGTTGACTGGGTCAACCCAGTCAACTGGGACCCGTGGGGCCCAGCGTCAGCCTCACAAAGGTAGGGCCCGGCCGTCCACGTCGCCGGCGACCAAAACGACGGCGGCGTGCACTGGACCTCGCCAGAATTCGTCGTCCGGCGACCAAATCGGCTGCGGTTTGCGGCATCCGAACGGGGGAAGTGAGCCGCGTCGATCTACGGCTCTAGCGCGAGCTAAAACGGCTGGAGTTGAGCGCTACGACGACCGCAGCGGCGCCGGAGTTCGGCCATCTCGTGGACGGCGAGCTCGGTTGAGCATGACTTCGCCGGATGCGACGGCGACGAGCACTACGGTGAAGACGGCTACGGGCGGCAATGGCAGCGGCGGCTACGGACGACTAACGGTAGCGCAGAGAGAGGGGAAAGGAGGGGAGGCTCACTGGGAGGGCATGTTGGTTAACGCAGCAGAAAACAAAAAATTTCCGACCTACGCACCAGCCCAGGACCACTATGGAGACTGCATACAAGGTTTGATCATTATCGTTACCGACTCGTAGCGCAGTGGAAGTAGAGTCGGTGATGATTGGCGGTGCAGAACCCCGCAGCTAGGATTTTACAACCTCCCAACCGCGAGGATGTATACCCTCATCTGCCCCGCGGACAGCCCTCCGGGAGGCGGTCACACATTCCCCCGGACGGTGTCGCGGACAGCCCTTCGGGAGGACCTCCGAAACTCGGACTGTCACTCGGACAGCCCTTCGGGAGGACCTCCAAAACTCGGACGGTCACACGGACAGCCCTTCGGGAGACACTCTTGAACTAAGACCGAAACTACGATCTCTCTACAGAGTTGCACACATACGGTGTCATCTATCCGGCAGGGCTTCGCCGTCCAGAACTAGTTCCTGCCGGAACCCAGACAGCCTTTCGGCTCTACGAAACTATTTCGCTGGGAGGGAGAGAAGAATGCCAGATCATGCATGGCTTTGTGTATGAGAGCAAGAGTGTGTCTTATGGCAGCCCACACACCTCCTATTTATAGGAAACCCAAGGGGTAGGGTGGTTTTACAAGAAAACCCAAAACCCACATGGAAAGGAGTACTTCCCAAGGACCTAAAAGGTGAAACCAAGGAACAAGGGGGACTCCATGAAGGAGTCCACCATGTGGCCGGCCACACCCTCATGTGGGGCCCCAAAATTGTCCCCTATCCATCCATGTCATCCCCAAGATCTTTTGGAGCAAAGCCCCAAAAGGTGGCTTTCCAAAAATATCCCAAAAAGCACTTTCACTATTCACGACGACATTTTTCAGCGTCTGATCGAACTGAAAATATTCATGTGGGCTTAGAACAATTCTAGTACCCACCAAAATAATTTTCAACGCGAGCCGGAACAATTCCGGTTTAGTGATTTCATCTGCGAAAAGCATCTGAAGCGGTTTCGACAGCTCCGGAACATTTCCGGTTTTCATCCCGGAAAATTCCAGAAAGTTTCCAGAATGATTCTGGCACCCTCCAAGAATTATCAGGCATGTGCCAAAACCAATTTGACTTTATGGTATCCTCTGAAACAACTTTTCAGTTTCACCGGAACTCATCCGGTGACCTCTCTGCGGAACTTTTCCGCTGTCCGAAACTTTTCCGGCGTCCGAAACTTTTTCGGTGATTTTCTCTCAGACTCCCTGTCTAGTATTCAGCAGATAGATGACCCTTAAGCGTGTGACCCTATAGGTTCGGTGAAGCATAGACATGACCCGGAACCCCTTCCGATCAATGATCAACATCGGAGCCGTGGACACCCATATCGATCCCTATACCCACACGAATAAATATTCGAGTGAACCTCCAGTTGCCGTGAGCTATTCCTGTGGCTTCGCGATATGTTACAATTACCCGAGGTGAGAAACATCGGCATCCTCGTGGATCAACACTTGTCCACAATGCCAGTTACCTCGTTGCCGGTATTGTTCTCTTTTCTCGTTCCCGTGTTCCGGCATCCCTGTGATCAAATCACCCTGTGTCTGGCCAGACGATGATGGATACCGTAACACCGAGAGGGCCCAGAGATATCTCTCCATCGTCGGAGGAGCAAATCCCAATCTTGAGCTATCAAGTCCCTTGACATACTTTTCCATGAACCCGTAAGCCGCCGTAATAGCCACCCATTTACGGATGACGTTTAACAAACCCGAAAGTTCATGAAGCAAGCATGAAGAAACTCGACACTCTCATGGTCTAAGGAATTATGCAAACATTAACTTCTCTGTGTTATTAACCATAAACTTATGACGAATGTATCTCATAGCATAATATAAATCGGGTCGATTCAACACAAGTGTTCTACCAACAATTGTGCCCTCAAAATTGCCGGGATAGCCATGCCCATGATCAGGAAAACAGGATCATCATGCAATACTTGAGCCAGTCATAGAGGCTTGACTAGGAATACATTTTACCGTTTATTATCCCACACGTGCATATGAGTCTTCCTCCGAGCCTCGTGGTTATTGTAGACTCGAGAACCATAGCAGTTATAGCATGGAACATAAACCTAATTATGAACAGGGAGATAATCAATAACATTTATTATTGCCTCTAGGGCATATCTCCTATAGACTCCCACTTGAACTAGAGTCAATAATCTAGTCAATGCTAATGCACTTTACACCTATGGCATACTGGTGTAAAATATGCTTCGCATGTGGTATAGCCTGATGTCCAACGGATGTGACGACTTCAGCTCTGTGTGTAACTTTGCATATCCTTGCGTTTTCACACTTTCACAAAATTCATATTTTATCTGGACTTGGCCTTGCATATGTGTGAATCATTGGTCGAAACCTGATTCCTCAGACTGAGCTATGGAGCAACTATCTGCAATAGTGTCCCATAGACCAAAGTCATCTTGGAACCATACTAAGTTCATGAATGAACTATATGATTCAACAACTTCTTTGTCGCTTCTTAAGCATCAACATACTTAGCCTTTGTTATAGAATTCGCCACAGTATCTTGTTTGGAACAATTTCCAACTACCGTGCCACCATATTGTGTATCACACAAAACCCTCAATTTAAATCGAAAATCGCATGGAGCATTGATGAAGACTGTATCGATGTAATCACTTACAACGAGCACTTCATAATCTCTACTTGCGAGAAAACATGTCATCAGCACTACTCTTAGCACTTAATGACATCTTTCACTGTTGTCCCATGATCAGTACTTTGATCACTATGGTATCTATACTCGCAACAACTTTGGAGTATTGGACATATCTGTTTGTTTTTACATACCATGGAATACATGGTTAATCCAAACACAAGAGTGTGTGGAATCTCCATCATGTATTTTACTCATCAGTGTTTTGGGACACCGAGTCTTGCAAAAACTCTTTCCATGTGACTTCGGCAAGAATCACTCCTTGGCGTTTTAAATGCTAAAAGGTTTAGCATCTTGTCAATATGTATTCATTGCTTAGCCCCATTAGGTAAATCTATCTCCATAGATCATCATGCCTAATATTGAGGCTATTTAGCCTAAGCACTTCATTGAAAAACTATTTTCAAATGAAGTCCTAATTCGTGTCAAGAAATTTATTTCCAATTAACAATGTGTTAAGTACACAAGGTTTTTAGAAATATTATTATGCTCCCACTTACTTTCTTGAATCACAAGCATCTTCGATACCCATTTGATGAAGTCAAACCCCCTTGACCATTTCATCAAAAACGAAGATTCCAACTCCACTTTGCTCTATTCTGTCCATCGCTGGAACTCTGAAGTTTGCATACTTACTAGCATCCTCTGGATCGACAAATTACTTTGGACTGTATCACATACAAGTCCTAGGTTTCATTTCCATCAGATGGAAATCTTTTTGTCATCCATGTTTCATATCTCATGATTGAAATATGTATTAATTGCTAGTTCAACCCGAACCGACTTCAAGCATCGCTACGGTGAGACAATCTCATCGTAGTCAACTCCTTGAACTTGTTATGGCAACAAGTCGAGCTTTATGGATAAAACATTTTATCCGTATCAGTTTTTAGTTCCATAAATATTCGTTAGACTC
Organism: Elymus sibiricus; assembly: GCA_039707655.1. Classification (NCBI taxonomy): domain Eukaryota; kingdom Viridiplantae; phylum Streptophyta; class Magnoliopsida; order Poales; family Poaceae; genus Elymus; species Elymus sibiricus. The sequence goes on along the minus strand of CM077668.1, from coordinate 459,433,778 downwards.
TAAGTCTTCCGAAAGGTGTATCAAGATTTTAATCTTGAATCACTTATATGGAAACTATCTCAGATTGTATTGGCATTTAGCCAATTCCAGAGTCAGGGCCCATCAACGCTTCCTTGTGTATTGTAGGTATACTGTTGTCTAACAACAATATCTCATTTGCGCACCTGATAGGTTTGCACGAGCTTTGCCTACGTGGTTCAGCTGCAAGTTCGACCGAAGTCCATACATCTCATGTAGAGGCTTCCGTATCAGTCGCAGTAGGAAACTCCGGAATCACTTCCAAGGTTCCTTTCCTTTGACCTGATGACGAAGATACTGGTTATCTCGTCGAGTTGCACTGTCCTCCCACTCACCTTTTGTAAGAACTATTCTCTTTAAAAGCATACCGTTTTGCGGCAAAAAACCTTTGCCTCGGTATAGTGGTGGGGGAATACCCAATGACTTGGGATAACCTTACAAAGTAGCACTTGTCTGATTTGGAATAGGTTTGTAACCTTTTACACAAGCCCCATATTCCAAATGTTAAGAAAAGATATATCATGGTTGGGCGTACCACACCATGGCGTCATTTCAACAGACCTGATGGAGCTCTTTTCAGTGTAAAAGCCGCAGTCTCTAAAGCATCACTCTATAAAAGGGATAATGGCAAATTTATTTATGTCATCTTTGATCTTACCATGTCATAAATGGTTCGATTACATCTACACGGACTCTCCACTTGCAGTGGTGCTCCGGGAGGTGCAAGTTATGAAACCCCTTTCACAACTCATCAGACATTCGCTAAACTTGTAACTCAAATATTACTTTCTGCAATCGAATTGTAGAAACATAATTTTCTTGTTACAACAACTTCTACTTCATTTTTGAAAACCTTATGAATGAATTCAAAAAGATCCAGACTTACGTCTCAACAAGTAAATGTCCACATATCTTCTTGAGTCATTTCTGAAGATAGATAAATCCACTACCTGCAACAACATTTATTGGACTACACACATCATAATGATCACCAATATGTTCTTTGCTCGTTCCTTATGGCCTGTGAACGGTATTTCAGTCACTTCACTTTTCAGAGGAAAGTTGCAAGTGTCAGATGATTCAAAATCAAACGACTTCGAAATCCATCATAATGGAATTTTCATGCGGTCTTCTCCAATGTGACCAAATGCAGTGCCACACTTGTGTGGTATTCTTTTAGTCTTGCGACATTTAGCGTCAGTGTTATGGATGTATCATATTACCATCAATATTCATAGCATACATCCCATCCTGTATGGAATCATGGCCCTTCATGTTATTCATAACACCGAACATCAAAAGTTCTCTTATGAATAACCTTCTTGCAAAATACCTTATGCAAAGGGCTAGAGTGTATGAAACTCTAAATGAATTATGAAAGTAAATACAGAGGTAATGTATTATTATCAATATTCATAACATACGTCTCATTCATAATGAAAGTATGGCCCTTATGTTTATTCATAACATCGAACATCAAAAGTTCTCTTATGAATAACCTTCTTGCAAGATACTTTATGCAATGGGCTAGAGTGTAAAACTCTAAAATGAATTATGAAAGTAAATACATAGGGAATACACCGATGGAAAGCATAGTAACATTTACTATGTTCCCTGCGTGTATCTGAACCTCATTCCTGTCTAGTCTTTCAGGCCATAGTAGTTCTTACATCGAGTTGCAACAGAATGCAATCGAGCGGGTATCTTTTTGATTAACTCACAATACCCAAGAATTAGTGATTAACTTGTTTAACCATAATTCCTAAGAACTATATCTTTGACCAGCCTTCTATACATCAAAAACTTGTATGACATTCATACATGAGCTGGATATTCCAGTCTACTTTCCTTTTGCCATTATACTTCTAACAATTTAACTTTCAGTATTTCTCCTACTCTTAGAAGAAGCACCCAACTTAAGAGTGGCGTTAGCCCCGGACTTCCTAGGCATGAAAGCATCACTAACACCCTTCGGACACTTCCTTTCTCTTTAAGTTGTTGTTTTATTCACCATCATCATATGACTGGCGTTCTTCTGGATCCCTCTCTTATCAGTCTAATGCATAGTAAACTCCTTTACTAACAGTTTGCAAACAAATATTGCTTTGGATATCTCATATCTTTTAGCTTTTGTCTGTCTCTGAAAATGATTTTCAGATTCCATGAATATCACATAACTATCCAAACTTTCGAAGTTCGGGTCTCATGGAAGCAAACATATTGCACTTTGACTGAAAAGGAATTCTAGCTTTTGGATCGAAGGACGAGAGTCACATGGTCCATAGCATTAGCGGGAGAATACCGAAAGCATGCGATAGGACAAAGTCCTTCTCGGCACTCTTGAGGACAATCCTCATATTACGTTACCAACCGTAAAGTTTTAACCAGATATTTAACAGCTATTCAATTTTAACAGGGAAGGTGGAAACGCGAGCCATTATTCTACAACTATTATGCAAATCACACTTAGACAGGGTTCATAATTAATTGCACTGAGAATTAAACAAGTTAATTCTACAGTGCGCTCCCACTCAAATCAATATCTCTCATAATTGATTTTGAGTGATACAAGATCCAGACTTCAATTCATCGCCATAGAATCATCATCTCATGACGGTAATTTTAATCGGTAGGCCAACTTGCCGATCACATCTCCATGTGACTCTTGTTCATCTTTCGATGCGTGTGTTCCGAGCTCATGACACTCATGCCTGAACGTCAAGACAACCAAGTGATCTCGCTGCAAGGTCTCAACTCACCCGCCTCACACATCCCTAATCGTTCGCACCCATGCATCCATGGCGTACCCCGAAAAGTTAGGTACCGTGACGGTGCTACACTTGGGAGAACACTATCTACTTGATATTTTTGTGAGAGATCACCCTAATAAAAGCGACTACCGCGCAATCAAGAAGGGTGCATCATAAGGGATAAACATCTCAGGCAATTCATAATAGCATGATATGGTATAGCCCTTTCTGACGGAGAAGTCTTTCATTTCTTCGTCTTCGGCATTCGCGTTGGTGTTCACCTTCGCGAAGATTGCCACCACCTTGTCGATGCACCAGATAATATTGCTATCTCTATAGCTTAATAAAAATAAGTGCATTACATAAGGTTGACACGCAGGTCATTAAAGTGCAATCATATGGCTCCAGCCATCATGCCGAATCATGACACGCAGGTCATGTTAATCAATTTACATCATATAGTCATCTCATACATAATCAAATTATTATGAACACTGCTATACCACATCACATGCACATGCAAACCATCCTGCAAAACCAAGTTAGACGCCTCTAATCGGTCCATGCAAAATTTTATTTTACGTGGCTTCTAAGGTTTCGAAACAAACCGAAGCTACCAACGTCCATCATCAAGCATGATAATCCAAGTCGCTAGATTAACATTCCAGGGTGTATGAAACACGAGATAATAAAATCTCGAGCCCCATACTAAACTTCGTCATACGCGTGACCCCCATGCAGATCACATCTGCATTGCCCTTTCGTCTGCAAAATTTCATCTTTCTTTTTAACTACGGTGGAATTCAATGAACTGTTAGCACTTCGTTGATCAATCAGGATCGCGGATTGCCAGAACATTGAAACTCCACCATACTGTTATCAAGATCAGAAATATGCAAATTCGAGGGAAGCAACAAGAACATCGGGTAACAGACTTCATCTGCTACCCGCACAAATAATTTTCAGCAATAGATCTCATCTACTACCTAATTATATTGTGCAACACCCATACATCTCTATGTATTCTAGATCGCAACCTGCATCTACGCATAGCACGGCTCTTGATGCCACTGTTGGTTAACGCAGCAGAAAACAAAAAAATTCCGACCTACGCACCAGCCCAGGACCACTATAGAGACTGCATACAAGGTTTGATCATTATCGTTACCGACTCGTAGCGCAGCGAAAGTAGAGTCGATGACGATTGGCGGTGCAGATCCCCGCAGCTAGGATTTTACAACCTCCCAACCGCGAGGATGTATACCCTCATCTGCCCCGCGGACAGCCCTCCGGGAGGCGGTCACACAGTCCCCCGGACGGTGTCGCGGACAGCCCTTCGGGAGGACCTCCGAAACTCGGACTGTCACTCGGACAGCCCTTCGGGAGGACCTCCAAAACTCGGACGGTCACACGGACAGCCCTTCGGGAGGCACTCTCGAACTAAGACCGAAACTACGATCTCTCTACAGAGTTGCACACATACGGTGTCATCTATCCGGCAGGGCTTCGCCGTCCAGAACTAGTTCCTGCCGGAACCTAGACAGCCTTTCGGCTCTACGAAACTATTTCGCTGGGAGGGAGAGAAGAATGCCAGATCATGCATGGCTTTGTGTATGAGAGCAAGAGTGTGTCTTATGGTAGCCCACACACCTTCTATTTATAGGAAACCCAAGGGGTAGGGTGGTTTTACAAGAAAACCCAAAACCCACATGGAAAGGAGTACTTCCCAAGGACCTAAAAGGTGAAACCAAGGAACAAGGGAGACTCCATGAAGGAGTCCACCATCTGGCCGGCCACACCCTCATGTGGGGCCCCAAAATTGGCCCCTATCCATCCATGTCATCCCCAAGAACTTTTGGAGCAAAGCCCCAAAAGGTGGCTTTCCAAAAATATCCCAAAAAGCACTTTCACTATTCACGACGACATTTTTCAGCGTCTGATCGAACTGAAAATATTCATGTGGGCTTAGAACAATTCTAGTACCCACCAAAATAATTTTCAACGTGAGCCGGAACAATTCCGGTTTAGTGATTTCATCTGCGAAAAGTATCTGAAGTGGTTTCGACAGCTCCGGAACATTTCCGGTTTTCATCCCGGAAAATTCCAGAAAGTTTCCAGAATGATTCTGGCACCCTCCAAGAATTATCAGGCATGTGCCAAAACCAATTTGACTTTATGGTATCCTCTGAAACAACTTTTCAGTTTCACCGGAACTCATCCGGTGACCTCTCTGCGGAACTTTTCCGCTGTCCGAAACTTTTCCGGCGTCCGAAACTTTTTCGGTGATTTTCTCTCAGACTCCCTGTCTAGTATTCAGCAGATAGATGACCCTTAAGCGTGTGACCCTATAGGTTCGGTGAAGCATAGACATGACCCGGAACCCCTTCCGATCAATGATCAACATCGGAGCCGTGGACACCCATATCGATCCCTATACCCACACGAATAAATATTCGAGTGAACCTCCAGTTGCCGTGAGCTATTCCTGTTGCTTCGCGATATGTTACAATTACCCGAGGTGAGAAACATCGGCATCCTCGTGGATCAACACTTGTCCACAATGCCAGTTACCTCGTTGCCGGTATTGTTCTCTTTTCTCGTTCCCGTGTTCCGGCATCCCTGTGATCAAATCACCCTGTGTCTGGCCAGACGATGATGGATACCGTAACACCGAGAGGGCCCAGAGATATCTCTCCATCGTCGGAGGAGCAAATCCCAATCTTGAGCTATCAAGTCCCTTGACATACTTTTCCATGAACCCGTAAGCCGCCGTAATAGCCACCCATTTACGGATGACGTTTAACAAACCCGAAAGTTCATGAAGCAAGCATGAAGAAACTCGACACTCTCATGGTCTAAGGAATTATGCAAACATTAACTTCTCTGTGTTATTAACCATAAACTTATGACGAATGTATCTCATAGCATAACATCAATCGGGTCGATTCAACACAAGTGTTCTACCAACAATTGTGCCCTCAAAATTGCCGGGATAGCCATGCCCATGATCAGGAAAACAGGATCATCATGCAATACTTGAGCCAGTCATAGAGGCTTGACTAGGAATACATTTTACCGTTTATTATCCCACACGTGCATATGAGTCTTCCTCCGAGCCTCGTGGTTATTGTAGACTCGAGAACCATAGCAGTTATAGCATGGAACATAAACCTAATTATGAACAGGGAGATAATCAATAACATTTATTATTGCCTCTAGGGCATATCTCCTACAGGGCACACGGGGGCCCGGCGGAAGCTTAGGAGCAGCAGGGCGGCGGCATTTGCCGGAGAAACAACGGCGACCGAAGAACGGGGAGGAGCTCGATCCCCTCGCTGTGGTGGTGCAGCGCTCGATCCAATGGGCGGAGAGGAAGCAGACGAGGCAGGCGGAGCGAACGAGCTCGGTCTCAGGCGACGGGGAGGCTTGTGGCCACGCCGGCGAGCTCGGCCATGTCAACGGCGTCGGGCGTCTGCGCGAGGAGGAAGAAAGCGGGCGAGGGAGAAAGCGAGGGGGGATCTGGGGATGGCTAGGGTTAGTGCGAGGCCGAGGGAGGCCTTATCGGCGCCGGGGAGGCGGCGGATGGCCGACAGCGAGGCGGGCGAGCGAGTGTCGGTGCGCGCGCGTGGCAGCGAGCGGGAGGAGGACGACGACCGGCTAAACGGGCTGGGCTGGCTACTGTTTGACTAGAGCCCAGCCGCACAGTAAGTTCTTTCCCCTTTTCTTTTTCTTTTCTGTTTTCTGTCTTTTCTTCTGTTTTGTAAATTGTTAGGCCACTTAATAACTTTTGTGAAATATGTGACTTGGTTCAAATATTACAATGCAATATTACCTACCACCAGAAATTGATTTGAAGATATTACGATTTCATTTGCAATTCTATTAAATAAAATGGTATTAAATGTTGATGTTTGCTACTGTTTTAGGATGATAGAGTCACTTGGTGATTTTAGGTGATGTTATTTTTCTGAACATAATTAGAAATAGATTATTTGCTATTTAATGAACATTTTTATTTCCCAGTTGGAACAACTTTCATTTTCACTTTAAATTTGAATTGGAATTGAAATGAGATATGATGCAAATGATGATCAAGCACTGTTAAGCATGGTGACTTGGCATTATCAGGAGGTGATCACTGTAGCTGTTACATGGGGATGTTACAGCATGCCTACCCGCCGCTCCCCCCGAGCGATGACCGCCACGGCACCGTGTTTCTGTGCCCTCCGCTCCTGCCAGCCAGCAGCCACCATCGAAGCACGCGCGTTGCTGCAATCCCGTCACACCGTGCTACTCTGCGGGCGCTACTTTTTTTATTCAAATACTTTCACATCCAAGTCTACATGTTGCTAGTTCCTTACATCCATGTATTTTAAATGGGAGAGTACAGTGTGTAGAATGAGTAAACATATGCATCTAGAGCGAGAACTCATACTAGATTAAGTGATCAGCACTGCCGCCAGCATAATAATCATGCCATATTAAGGTTATTTTGTCTTCTATTTTTTGTAAAAAAATTGGTGCAGACAAATTTTGATGATAAGATGATTAACTCGCTTGATTGATCAAGATACTTTTCTAACTTTTGCAGTATGTATCTACTGAGGAAACTTCATGGGTCAGTTTTACAATTGGGTATTATATATTCAAACTTATTAGCATATCTACATGGTGTCATGTGCGGTTGTACCTAAATATTTTATCCATTTTCCTTGATGGCTTCACTATGATTTATATAAGGTAAAACAATACCTTTACTATGCCATTACGTATGAAAGATTTCCGAATATTACCTAACCGTGTCTCCACCAAGGAGCGTGATGCCCCTCCAAACACTATAGTGTCGTCATAGCGTGCTATTTAAAACTATAGTCTCCACTAGAGCATGATAAAGTAAATAATTATTAGTGAATGAAGCGTATGCATAGTAGCAACCGTATGTATTTGTCCATTGACTTTTATTATGTAGAAATATACATGGTGTCTGCATGTAAAAATAATTCTATTCCAGATGGGCAGATCACTTCTCACAAAGTAACAAAGCATGTGCAGACAACAATGTCTAGATCAAAATGTAAGGAATTCTATCCCAGATGGCCATATCACTTCTCACAAAGCAAGTTTGAAATTTGCTAGCAGCATTTTACAGTTTGACCTTGTAAAGTTCTATTTTACCTACAGATGGATATGCGTTTGTTTACTCAGGATAATTTCGTACGTACGATGCTACTCTTTATTTTTGTCTTTGATTAATTAGTTATTTTTAGCAGTGTTGCTGCATGATTATGGTGCAAATTTATCCTTTCCCTTGTTTGATCTACCTCCAGTTTCATTTATTTAGCAGTGATGGAGGATGGTTTATTATAGTGGAGTTGTTGTGAGATATAGTAGTCGAAGTTCTGGTTGATCATACTGTAGTCGAAGATGAGTACAAGAACAAGCCATTTGACAATCCGTAGTGTCGGATTGCATGGGAAGGATGCATATATGTTACGTTTGTAAAGCTAAATGAATGCACGACTCAGTTCTATATATCTTGAGTAAAGAATAGTGTGTGTAAACATTGCATATTTCGCTCTCTAAGTGAAACGCTCGATGGTTAACATGATTTATGAAGATCTGTTTGGAGCTTAGCTGGCTTGAACTCGTTGATGTTTAGCAAGATGATTTTGGACCATGATTTTCTCTCAATGAGACCATTTATTAGTATTTTTTCCGGCAGCAATGCACATGGAGGCTCGAGCCCTAGATGGTGAGGCTGCAGATGACTTATCAAGTCCTCGCTAGGTGAAGATGATGTGGCTTTCCGGTTCATCGAGAGTGAAGGAGAGGTAGGGGATAACAAACTCAAGTGCGGGGTGCGGGAGGTCGCGGATGCCTGAGGTGGTGGCATGGTTTAGAAGGATGGCCAACGGCGGAGGCAGCGACTCGAGCAGGGGGAGACGAAGCAGTACATGACAACACTTGCTAAACACTGATGGCGGTGGCAGGTGGTTAGGCAGGGAGAGGTGGGCGGGTCGATAGGGTGGACGAAGATAAAAGTAGCGGGGGAGGAAGAAGAAGAATAGTAGCAGTAGTGGGTCATCACCGGCGGAGGAGATGCAATGGTTTAACGAACTCGAGTGCGTGGTGTGGGAGGTCACATGCGCCGAAGATGGTGGCATGGTTTAGAGGGATGGCTGGCACCAACGGTGGAAGAGGTGACGACTCGAGCAGGGGGCCTTTGACAACACCCTCCGACTGTAGGATGGTGGTGGCAGTTTGTTAGGCGAGGAGAGGTGTGCGGGTCGACATGGTTGATAAATAAAAAGGCGGAAGCGGAAGGAGAGGAAGAAGAACAGTAGCAAGGTGGGCCGTCGCTGGCGGAGGAAGGGCAGGGGATTAACGTATTCGAGTGTGGAGGGTTGTGTGAATATGTTACGTAAAATTTGGGTCAGGTAGCCGCCGGATTGTATTCGTGATCTTCTGGACTCGGATCGTCAAGATGACTGAATAATACACAACCCGTTCCAACTAAAAAACATTTTTTGAGTTGTTAATAACATTATTGTGTTTGATAATATGATGTTTGTTAGCTGATTGTCAAGAAAAAGATGTGTGTTAGCTGAGACGGCATTGTCCTCGGTTATTTTAGCTCTGTGAGTAGAATTTTTTTCATAAGCCCGTTGCAACACACGGGTGTTCTACTAGTTCTACTATTAAAGAAGAGTTGTTAGATTCGCCTAACCTCATCCCCAATTTTTTTTCAGCCCCATGTTCCCTATCCTTTGGTTTTCCATTGATTTTTTTAATCACAACCGATGGCGCACATAACACAAATCAACGTAAATAGAGTAAATTGAATTATTTTAAAGCAAATCATTTCTTTTACCATGTCCTACATTTACTCAATCAAATCAAAGCAATTCTTATCAAAATCTTAACTAAATCAAAACTTTTGCTCACTTCACCTACCAACGAAGTCTCAACTATTAAATGTGAGTTGGTAGATTTGCCTCACCTCGTCCCGTGTTTTTCCTCCCCACACTCCCTTCCCTTCTGTTTTCTATTGACTTTTTTTAATCCCAACCGATGCCACACAAAATAAAAACCAATGTAAGTGCAGTAAATTGGAATAATCTAAATCAAATTGGTACTTCATTAACTCAATCTTATCAAATCAATTCTTATAAAAACCTCAACTAAATCAAAACTTTCTGTCGCTCCTAGCAATGTAATCTCTTCAAATTCATGAACTTTTTTCCAAAATTGAATGAATTGTTTTTCAAAATCGACGAACTTTTTTCAAATCCAAAAATCACTACAAACTTTTTCAAATTAGTATTTTTTTTTTCAAAAAGTCAACTTTTTCGAGGTTCGTGAACTTTAAAAAAAGGGATATTTACATTTATGCCCCTAATTTGCGCCCACTCTCAGATTTACCCCTAACTTTTTGATGTTCTCAAATTTGCCCCTAAAAAGCATTTTAGGCACGAGAATGCCCTTCCAGCTGGTCAAAGTTGTTTCACCGAAACTTTGAAAATTCATAAAAAAAATCATATGAACTTAGAAGAATGCAAATAAGATATCAAAATGTTCATAAAAATATCACATATACGCGCATGTCATTTACGTTCATCGCCTACAAGTGCATTTATTTGCATTCACCCTAAATAGTTTTTTAATGTTATAAACCCTAACAAGCTTTAAAGAGTGCATTTGTCATGAACGTAAATGACATGTGCATATAGGTGATGTTTTTGTGAACATTTTGATATCTTATTTTGCATTCTTTTGAGTTCATATGAATTTGTTATGAATTTTCAAAGTTTCGGTCAAACAACTTTGACCAGATGGAAGGGCATTCTTGCGACCTAAAATGCATTTTAGGGGCAAATTTGAGCACATCAAAAAGTTAGGGGTAAATTTGAGTAGTGGGTTCGAGTTCGGGGCACAAATGTGAACATCCCTTTAAAAAAATCAGGATTTTTTTTTGAATTCGTGATTTTTTCTAATTTTTGCTATTTTTTGTTATTTCTTCAAAAGTCAATGGATGATCAGTCAACTAGTCAACCATGACCGAGCGAATCAAGGCACCCTGGGTGAGCTACCAGGTCGCCATGATTTTGGGCGGGCCCAAATGGGGACACGTGGGCGCTGGTTCTCCTAGCTGGCGCTTAAGGCACCGACCAGGAGGTCTCTCGCCCAGGTACCAATCAAGCTCGCCAGTGCTCACGGTCCCGGAGTTGCATATGGGCACATGGCAGGCCAGGTCACCAGAACAAGCGCCGCCGCCACTGGAGCGCACATGGGTCGCGAGGTCGCGAGCGTGACAAGCATGGTTGGTCGCAGCCCAATCCTAGCGTGGCGAGTAGCGAGCACCAGTAGCACGGCCTTTGGGCTCCAACACAGATGAGCGACCCTGTGCCTTGCTCAGCTATTCCTCGTCTAAGCTCCCCACCTCCGGCACAAACCACCCGCCGGCCCTTGCCTCTGCGGCTCTCCTGCCTCCCAACACCACACAACCTTAAAAATTGCAGGAAATTCATCGATTGATGTTGGTGATTTATTGTGTTGCTAGTCTGCTTGTGTGTTGTGCTGCTACTGCTCGATTAATAGCCGTCCCACCTCAGGCCATAAGCCCCTCCTGCTGGTCCACCAGATCAGAACAGGGCATGCCGGTGAGCCTGCGTGGTTGTGAGATCGGGTGGGCTTGATGGTGGTGATTTGGACCTGATCGGCCAGGTCGTGGTCGCTGCAGAGTGTGCTACAAGGACTTCCCGCGGCTCCACGACAACGGTTGTCACCGAAAGATATTCAAGAGGGTTCATCTCTCCAGATCCGGTGGTTGACTTCGGCGGTGAGATGCAAACTATAGATGACCGCTTGACGCCGAAGGATGATTGTGCAGCAATGGCGGTCGCATAGCGCATTTAACTGCTGGGATTGTGGAAAAGTGGTGGCGACAAAACAAGTTACTGCGATGGCAGTGCTACTCGTGCACCCGGTCTCGAGCTCCGGGGTGAAGCCCAGTTGTAAATCGAGTTGGTTATACCTAGCAATGGCGATGTTTTTTTACGTCGTTACCTTGTTGAAGGCATTGCTCGGATATGCTCGGACTAATTCTTCATGGTGAAAACTTAGATTTTGGCCTTGGTCGATGGATCCGATGATACGTCGCTTGAGCGCCACTCTCTTCCTAAAGGCGTTGTTGTTGAAGAACCTCGTTGTCCATTTGATGTCATAAGATGGTTGGTGCCGATATGATCATTGCTGCAGTTCGCCGATCGCGGATCAAATCGATTAGGGGATATTTTCCTTTTTTCCTCGCCTACACATAACATATTTGCTAGTTGTCGGCTTGTTTCTGCGTGTGTGTGTTGGTGCTGGTTCTGTGCATTCTAGCTATGCAGATGCCGAGTGTGTGTTAATCGTGTGTTGTATCCTCTTGATGCTTCATTTTGAGCTAATAAAATTCACCCTTATCGAAAAAATGAGGAACCTGTCACCTGTGGCTCTAAATCTAACTCCACATCCTGTTATTTTTATGTGTTCTTCAGAAGTTCAGGTCATCAGATGGCTGAGAGTGGCAGCAATATAGCAGAGCACAATCTAGCTGTCCTAATTAGTACTTCTAAACTGTAATCGTGCGAAGTGGACTAGTAGTTATGCTTGTGGTTTATCACTGTTTCATTTTATTTCATCAGGCTTACAACTCTGACGTGATTCCTGTTATATTCTCTGAACAAAATTTCTGATGACCACTTGCAGTTTGCAGAGGTATACATATCCTTTACAGACACCATATGGTTTGCTCCCAGCTTCTTATTAGTTTGTTAAGTTTATCCATCCATGGATCCATTAGCCTGTAATCTTGCAGAGGTAATCCAGAGTCTTTGTTCTTATTCATTTTTACAAGTAACAGAACCACGCTTGTTCTTGTGTTTCATGTGGTCTGAAAATGATCGATAGGAAATATTCAGTCCCTGAAAGTTATAACCAGAATTAAAAAATTGCTGCCTTATTTTAAAATTCGCATCAACTTTGGTTGTTTTGGTATGTACCGAAACCATTCCGAAATATTTTGGTATATACCAAAACCAAACCATTTTTCAATTTCAAATTGTATTTACCAAAGTATGAATACTATACAAACCGAGCAACTGTATTTACCAAACCAAATAAGTCAAATGTGAAGAGTTAATGAAACCCCTGAGCTCAAGTACGATGTTGAATCGAAAGTGAGTCATCATTTTATTTTATTTTATTTTCGAAAGGGGAGAGCTTTACTGCAAAATCACAGCTTCTTACAATCATTAGCTAAACCATAACGCAAAGGTTCATACAGTAAACAAAGGACCACCTATAAGCTCTCTCCTACCAAACTAAGACAATGAGCAACAGTAAATACTACTACGAGTCCCCCCCAAAAGAAAAATACTACTCCGTCCATTCCATAATGTAGTGCGCTCGCGCTTTTCGAGATATAAGTTTGACCATAAATTTAACCAACGTGGACGACTGCGGCGGGAGCAATTTTGGAGCATTACATTATGGAATGGAGGGAGTACTACGAGTAAAGTGACGTAGTTCACGACCAGAGAAGCCTGCCAAGAGGGATTGCGCTTCAGAAAAGTGCTGGCAAAGTCTTAATCTGTCGTTCAAGCAATTATGAGTTACCATTTTTGTGTATATACAACATTTTTAATCTATATGCCTCCACAGTTAATTTGGTGGTTTTATCAGAGCAAAAGCAACTTCGATTAGTTCCATGCTGTTGCACAGATTATAATCTGCTACTTGGCGCCAACAGGGCAGTGCATGCATGAGCTTCAGCAGTTGCCACTAGGTTGGTGAGCTCGAGGGATTTGTTAAGGGGGTCAAAGGGCAAGGAATCTTCGACACGTTTTTGATTGTTTTGATAATGCTTCATTGTTACTTTGATAATGCAATGTTATTAGCGTATACAATATTGTAATTATATACATATTTGCAACATCGCTGAACCTTTTTTTATCCCCTCTTGACCAATCAGGCATATAATAAGTTTGTAGTTGAATAGTGTTATTAACTTATTATATCATTATCTGTTTTCCGTACTTCGAGACTTGGTCCCTTGTGATTTTTTTCTTCTATTCTACGAACCTATGTACATATGGTTTTTTTCTTGGTAAAAATAACATTTACAGGTTACTATAAATTATGAAAAAAATGCATATACAATAGGTAATGGATGGAAAATGACAATATAAAGATTAAATTCATGTGGCGAATAAACTAGAAGTTACAGTACAGGTTAGGTAACTTATTGTGCATTAGTTCATCTTGACATCATTACAAATGATTGTATTTCCATACCAAAATACATACTGTATGTGATTTTTTTTCGCAGTTAAAATTTTGATTTTGTTTCTAGTCTCAGAGAATAGGGTCATGTGGACCCATGGCCCAAATTTACTGATTATTGTAAACGTGGTAACTTGACAACAACTATATGTAGCCGGGATTTTACGGTCCATTGTGTTGCTGTGTCCAGGTCACAGCCATCTGATGTGTTGTTGTGTGCAGGTCGTGGCCCTTAGTCGCATACTTGCGTAGGCACGCACATCAGCTATAAGTGTAGAGCAAGAGTAGAGGATTGAGAGGGACGTGTTGCGGGGATGAGTGGAAAGGATGGCTCCAAAAGGAACATGATACGAACCTCACTAGCTAGTGTCGAATTACTCTCAGGTAGCACTGAATTTAGGATACAGGTAATTGGGGAGCAGCAAGAAAGGGGGTCCAGGGATTAGAGCCGGGGGGGTGGGAGAGGAGAGCACGCCCAGCGGCGGCTGCCGGTTCCAGTGTTCAGTTCGTCGATGCCCTCCTCATAAACGAAAGCAGCTATATATACTAGGTCATTCTCCACTTGGGCCTTGTGGGCAGGCCTTGGGCTTCTCCTGGTGCACTAGGGGAAGTAGTTCCCGTGACATTCCTCCCTCCTTGAAATTCGGCTTGACCCCAAGCCGACTCCACCGAGAACCGCCGGATCCCATTGCACTTGATGCTTGGCTTGGTCGTAGTTGCGGTGGTAGCTGTAGTCAAGGGAGACTTCAACGAGGTAGAAGTCGTGGTCGATGCAGACTTGCCCGAGGAAGGTGTCGAGGTAGAACCGATCAAGGTCAAAGACTGTGGCGTCGTTGAGGTAGTAGTCCTTGTTGAAAAGGACCTGGTCGAAGTCGAGGTAGTCCTTGAGGTAGTCATGGCCGGTGCAGACTTGAACTTGGAAGTAGGCGTGGACAAAGTGAATCTTGTCGAGGAAGGTGTTGAGGCAGTAGTGGTGGGCAACGAAGGCGGGAACCATAATACGCCTCTCTCCTTGAAAAGGATCTGGCTCGCAACTAGACGGGAGCTCAATTGCGTCCACTGAATGCCGACCACCCATCAATATACCTTGGTAGCTAGCAATTTCTTCCGATGATGGAGGAGGACAAAACGATGAAGTGTTGCCTCCAGGATCCCATAACTGTTCCAAGTGACGACCACTATGAGAGTCACCGCCAAGCAAGGTAACAAAATCAACTTGAATTAACTTCAAGGAAACAAGCTCTCCAACAGGATGTGCCGTCAAATTATCAGCCACTGTGTACTTGCTGCCAGGAAAACTTGCACATGACCTGGAGTTTGCAATTGAACCAAACAAAATCATGTGGCAGGGTTGTGCATTTTCCTGCTGCCAAAGACTTCTTGTGCCTGAAAATAAGCAGTATGTTGACCACTGCAGCCCAACCAACACTGTTCGACGAAACTGGGACACTTGGTAGGAACCCATAAGTTCAGATCCTAGAATTCCTTTTGCTGATTGTGGTACTGTCATGCCGTCACTTGAATAAATTCCACTCCCCTCAAATTCCTCTTTCCTCAAAAATTGTCAATATACTGATGTATCCGTAAACAACATGGTGCCCTGCACTTCTGCATTTCCCACCGAGGTAAACAGGGTGAGCTCTGAAAGCTCTAACAGACTCACTTGATTCTTGGTTCTAGTTTTCTCCTTGTGCACTTGACAATCATACTTATGGGATACAAGGTGATAGATGGAGCCCCCAACACCTTGTTTAATTTGCAAATCCTGAATAGGTCTTGGCCGCCCAACTGGTCTAGCGTATGATTGTTGTCCATATATACAGACCAACCAAGTGTTCATATGGCCCAGCAACCTTCTCAATTGATGGAGACGCCAGGTTGATTCAGACCAAGTGTAACTTGGATTCCATAACTTCTGAAGTTGCAAGCTACCAAACCAATCACTGACATGCACCAGAATAGACACAAACTGAAGAAATTGCAAGGGAGCCCATGTGGTATAGAAAGATCTAGTAATAGTCTCTATGTAGCTTATGCACTTACGACTGGTAATGACTGGAACAAAAGATTGCCATGCAATTTCCCACTGGAGTTGTTTTGAACTGTATAGAGGAGCACCAGATAATTTCTCATAGTTGTACTTAATGTCACCCATGAAGTAAATCAAACTAATGCCGCCATGAGCTGCATTAAGTATCTTCAATGACATGTGAAGATTAGGTCCAGGGAGTCCTTCCAGCATTATACTAGCATCAGACCCACGAATCAACAATGTTCGCTTGAGATAAACACTTGACAGCTCAATTACGGACACCATCCAGTTTTGTATCTTCTCAGCCTGAAAATTGGTACACATGCCATACCAAGAAGCTCCTGGATTGCATAAACTCTCAAGTTGAAATTCCTGATTTAGCCCACTGATCGGTACTATACAAAAATGGCTCCTTGGTTTAATTTCTGTCCAACTCGTAGCCAGATTGGCCTGCATGCCTTCAGATTTTGTTGTACTGCAGCAGTATAACCTTATGATCAGCACTTCCTTGTGAACTGCATATATCCAAATTGAAGTGAAATAGTTTGCTGGCATTGGTAGCCTAACTAGTGCCACTGGGCAGCGGTTAGACAGGTGATAGACTAGCCAGGCTACCTTCCATTGAAACTGAACAGAGCAACAAAGAAAAACGCATACTGCCCTTATCCACAAAACAAGAAGTGATGTGTGAAGCAGCTTATATCCACTCTCACAAGATGTAATACGAATACTGTACTTTGGATTCTCATTTAAGTTCTCCTACAGCAAATCCGTCCTTGGCAAACTGGGTGCAACACCATGCTGAAATATCCCTCTATGTCGTTCCCAGCAAAGAGGAGCTTCAAAATCTGCATTAATTTGCTGCACAAATTGAAGACAGAAAGGCAATGGCAGATGAAAATTGTCCTGCATAGAGCCCAACGTGACTGGAATGTGAGACGGCGCGGCTAGCTGCAACGCCCATCTCAGCGATTGAGTAGCTGAACATGGCTTCATAGGATGGCCTACTCTCGAATGGCACGTGAACGATGGCCATGGAATTGGCCGTAGCATCTGTCTTTGTCGCCTGCTGTTTTGGGTCACATCTGCCATGAACAGGTACGTGCACACAGTGGTGTCCTCGGTGAAACACATGGTCGAACACCTTGTGGGCGCCTTTATGTCCAGCTCGATAGCGACGAACAACTGAAATGACTGTGGTGGTGAAGCCTCCTGCGGGATGGTGAAGAGTGTAGGCACACTCCAAGGAAGCAGGCACAACGCCTTGGAGTCGTCTCTATCGGTTTTGTGGTCAAGGCCACCCGTCGAGCACCTGGTGGGCGTCAGCGCAGCTACAACAGAGGCTTCAACAACGAGGGCCTCGTCACTGACCACAGGTGCAGCAAGCTCGGAGACGACGTCGTTGGTGGACGTGGACGAAGATGGTGCTGCGGGTGAGGTGAGCGCCGATACCGATGCGGACGCATCGCGGCTCGGGAACCCCGTCGAACAAGTGGTGGGCAACATGGTGGAGGAGCTGCCGGTAGGGAACGATCTGGTGGCGATCTTGGCGAGGTGCGCTAGAATATCGCCGGTGTCCGTCTGCAGCTTGCCCACCGCCGTGTCCACCCTGGGACGCCAGGCTGCGAGGTCCTGGACGACCGGCTCCAGGGCAACGAGCACCGGCTCCATCTTCGCGACCGCCGGCTCCATCTTCGCGACCGACGGCGCCATCCGATCCAGCGTCTGCTGGATCGAGAGAAGGGTCTTGGCGATGCCGCTCCGCTCCGCCGCCACGTCCTCCAACTGCTTCTGAACATCAAGCCCCGCCATGATTTCTCTGACGCTACGCGTATGTGGAGCCAGATCGAACACACACGGGAAGGGAACTTGGTGGTGGAATTGAGGCTCTGAATACCAGATGATACGAACCTCACTAGCTAGTGTCGAATTACTCTCAGGTAGCACTGAATTTAGGATACAGGTAATTGGGGAGCAGCAAGAAAGGGGGTCCAGGGATTAGAGCCGGGGGGTGGGAGAGGAGAGCACGCCCAGCGGCGGCTGCCGGTTCCAGTGTTCAGTTCGTCGATGCCCTCCTCATAAACGAAAGCAGCTATATATACTAGGTCATTCTCCACTTGGGCCTTGTGGGCAGGCCTTGGGCTTCTCCTGGTGCACTAGGGGAAGTAGTTCCCGTGACAGAACAGGAGACTGACAGAGGTGGTAGCGGTGGTGGCGACGGCGGAGGCGTGCCTGGGTTTATGAACTACATCACTGCTCGCCCTTTTCAACGAAACGACTTCGACTCGTTATGTTTCTTAGTGGGCTTTTTGTGTCGACTAGGCCCAGTTAACAATGCTCCAAAAATTCCACCATAATAGCTACACTATAGGACAGTTGGTCCACTTTGCGAGAAAACACGTGCTAAGACAGCCATTCAACGGCCAGAAATTACTTGGGTGTGAGATTCGAGGACCAGAATCGCTCAGTACGTCAGAAGTATGGGATGGTGCCCAGTTTTACTAACCTGAATATGTAGCCGAACCCACCATGTTGTCCAATTAGACCAAAACCTAAACCCTCATCGTCGCCGCTGCACCACCTTCGCCCCACTACCACGGCATGGCCGAGGGCATTAATACAAGGCCCTCGGAAGCGAAGGAGAGGGGGAAGGGCGAGGTTGGCGATGATTTTTTTGTGCACAGGCTGGCTAACCCCTCGGAGCCTCGCCTGCTCAAGCATGAGTGGATCTTCTTGTACGATGACCCGCTAGAGAAGCCTAGCGAGGTCGTCTGGGGGAGATCCATCCACACCTTCTCTACCATTGAAGGGTTCTTAAGGTTTCTCCACTTTACTTCCACCACCACCACCATCCCACCCCCGGCCCCAATCCTAGAGCCTAATACAGAGGATTGATGCGACATAAAATATTTCATCATGTTTCACGCTAGCAAGTAGGATTTAGACAATGAAAATAACACATCATGTTGTGATGCCTTCAAACTTGTTACAAATGTACTAATCCCTAATAGCCCTTAACACTGTAATAATTTATTTGTTACAGTGAGAGTTTCCTTTACCATTGTTTGTACATAGGCAACACAACAATTCAGTTTTGTTGATGTTGCTTCGTTTTGGGTGTATAGGAATACATTAGGCTTTGGTTGATATGCTTCATTTTTATCATATACAACATGCAATACTCTGATTTTATCATTTGAGCTCTAGTTAGTCAATGATATGATAGTTTAAGAAGGTTTGCATTTCAACTAGAGTTGTATTGTTTTTCATCATCTCTAGACGAGCTAGGCATATAAGTATACAAGTGGAATATGAGAGCTACAGCTAGCACATCTGAGCTCTAGGTTATCACGAGTGCAAATTTCTTTTTGTTCATCCAAAACAATAACAAAATTATAACGAATCTCCTCATTGATTTACATATATTAAACAAGCTGGCCAGTGATATTTTGGACAATAACAACAATTAATAATTTTACAATTATCAACTATTTTTGTCTGTGAAAACAAATTTATTTATGGCTCTCACACACGGATGGTGGCCACATTGAAGCCACACTTTAGTTAGCCTGAGCAGTAACCATGGAGATGCCAATATGGCGGCCAAACCTTGCCACTTCGCAGTCTGTGGCAAAGATGTCAGAGGAGACATACCTAGTAGCACCACCCATGACCGGCATGTTAGCACTCACGCTAAGCTTATTGATGTAGTCAGAGCGATAGGTCCGCCCTAGGACACCGTGGGCATCGTCGGTAAGGTTGTTGAACTTGAACCCGATGTCCAAATATGCAAGGCTGTCATCCTTGGTCACACCATAGTTGTGGATGCGGGAGTCCTCCTCGGTGATGGGCACAACTTTAACCATGATATAAAACACTCCCTGGAGCTGCACCCTCACACCGTTCGTGACAGCGGTCCTAGTGACGGTCAACCCTGGAACGATGGCAGACTCCATGTGACACCAAGTTTTTCAGGGATTTCAATCGGTGCCCCGTCGAAGGCCATCTCTAGGCGGTCGATGTCGTTGTTCCACTCAACGGTCTTCTGGGCACCCATGTACAGCCGATGGTTGGCGAAGCGGATGCCTATAGCCTGAATCCAGGTGAAGTCACGGCTCATGGTGGGGTTGCGCTTGTCGATGAAATGAGCGTTGATATGGACGTTGGCATCGGAGACGACACAGAAGTCCTGATCCTTCTTACCGTGGAAGTAGAAGTTGTTGCCGTCGGCACCCGTGAAGCGCGGGTCCCCACACGACATGCCGGGGTAGAAGTCGCACACTTTTAAACAGGGGATAGTTAATTAATTTAAGCATCTCAACTACTTAATGTGTATCAAGATAGCTAGTATGTATGAATATATGTATACATGATATGCATGTTGTATGTATATATATGCTTACAGCAGTAGGTCTTGCAGCCTGGGCACATGACAATGCACTCATTGGGGCAGCGCTTGTCGCAGGTGGCGACGCAGGGGTTCTTCCCATCTTTGGTGTCGTCGCACGAGAGCACCTGGTCCCTCTTACCGAACTGCCCCGGGTGGATCATGTGCGAGTTCTTAGGCAGCACAGGGCCCGTCGGCGATTTCGCCTGAGCATCGGCAACGGCAGCGAAGGTGCACACGGCTACCAAGGCAGCAAGCACTGCCACGAGTTGCCGGGCCATCTTGTTGGCACGGCGTAGTGGCTACTTGAAGCGACAGAGATTCTAGCTAGGTTGAGATATTCGCTGTTTGGTAGTGAAGTGCAGTTGTTAAGGTGAGTTGGGAGGGATACACTGGATGGTGCCAATTTTATAGGGCAACTTGGATGTGCCTGCTACTAGGTTGGTCTGAGCTTAATGGATTCATGGTGATTTGTTTATGACTTGGATTATGGGTTTGGGAAAGGTATTGCCTTTTGATCATCCTAATTACACTCTTCTTGTTAGCTGGCTTTGGTCAACTAATGTTCTTGCTTTCCCAAACAAGAATTGCCTGCAGATGATTCTCTTTCACATGGTACTGGACAACTTCATGGCTAAGCCACTTCTATATGTTGTTAGGCATATGTATGGGCGATAGGAATCAATTATCTTTGCTGCTGGTGTCAGCAGGCTAAACCCACAGGGAGTCAGCTAGGCCGAAACAGAGACACGCATGTGATGCCATCCTGTCTTAACCATCCTTCAGATATAGTGCATTGACTTTGCCTTCGATTGGCTACTTAATTAGCTGGGAAACCTCTGTTTAGTAATCACTTTCAGGCATAGTCGCTCTACCAGAGTTTCCGTCCGGGGGGCATGGCGGGCGACCTCGCGAGCGGCGGGTGAGCGCGCGGCGGCGCTGCCCCGATCTCCCTCCTCCGACCTCCCCTTGGGCAGCCGCGACCAGATCTAGGATCCCCTCGGCGTCCTCTCTCGGCGGCTGTTCTTTTCCCGCGGCGGCTCCCTCCGCTGTGGCTCCTCGACCACGCCCGATGCCGGCTTCTGCGTTGTCACCGTCGGCGGCGGCCGCGGCCGCTCCAGCCCCATCCGCCTCCCGCTCTCCTCCTCGTTCGACTTCCGCGTCACCGACGGCGGCGGCTGCTGCTCCGACTGCGCTGGGCGCGGTGACCTCCCGGGCCCCGACGGCCACCACTCCGGCTCCTCGCCCAGCTTCCGCGTCGTCGGCAGCAGATGCTCCAACCGTGCTCGGCGCTCTGGCTCCTCCTGCCGGTGCCATCAACGCCGTTGTGCCCGCCCTGCAGCCGCCGCTGCCTGTGTCATGGGCCACCCTCGCCACCGACGACGAAGACATTGACGATGATGACGAGCTAGCTCCGCTGACGCCGTTGGCTGCCAGATGCTCCAGCGGGGTGAGTGATTCGGCTGCTGCTGCTCCTGAGGCGACATTGGAGCAACCATGGGTGAAGGTGGAGGGCCGTCAGCGTCCGCGGCAAGACTTGGCACCAGGGCCGCCACGCAGGAAGGAGACTGCCAGCTCCCTCGCCTTCAAGAGAAGAACCTACGGCCTCTGTTTCCGTTGCTTGGCGCCGGAGCATCTCGTCGCTGATTGTCACGGTCCTGTCAGATGCCTGGCATGTGGCCTCCCAGGCCATCGTGAACGTGGTTGTCCCTCGCGCCAGCCAACGGGGGAAGGTCCTCGCCTCCGTCCCCGCTCGCCTACGGATTCACCGCGTCATTCGAGGGACCTGCCGTACTGCCAGGCTCCTCGCCACTTCAGCCGCTCGACTCATGGATCTCCACATCCGCATCGACGCACCTGGGCCTCGGTTGTTGCCCCTCCGGCTGCAGCGGATCCCAGCGAGTCTGTTGTTGCTGATTTGGGATTGCTCGAGCCTCTCCTTGCTACTCAGATGGAAGTGTTGCGCTCTGAGATGCAGGCCTTGACCGTCTCACGTTTGGAGGAGGTGGTCCGACCCCTTCATGACATGATGACTGCTTTGGAGGGGTGGACGACTCTGCTCCGGGGATACTTGGAGTGGATGGAGGTTGTTGTTGGCCATCTGGGCTACTCGCCAGCCTCGCCACAGTCGTCTGAGATGCATGCTGCAGGTTCTGTTGGGAATGTTGCTGGTGTTGAGGATTTCATCGAGAGTGATGTGGCTAGTTGCTCGTCTGGGGTCCTAGCTTCTGTGGTGCAGCTTGGGGGTGCGACCCCTGTTCTGGTCTCGTCTCTGCCCATGGAGGAGCAAGCTGAGGCCGTTGGGACTGTGGCATGCGTGGAGGCTGCTCTTGGCAAGCTCCCGGTTGTGCCTCTTGTGTCCCCGTTGCTCGAGCTTCAGGTTGGTTCTGCGGATGGGAAGGAAGCATGCCTGTATGGATGTTTCTCCCCTCGTGCCGCTCTCTGTACGTTGCCGCTTCCTGTCATGCCAAGTGACTCGGGGAGTGAGGTCGTCATCGAGGGCATGACTCCGGTGCTACAATGTATGCCTGAGTTGCAGGTGTTAAGTGTGGAACCATCTTCGCCTATATCGATGGTGCTCTCGAAGGTGGGCTCACTTGGGGCGATGACGGTTGCCTCGACGCCCTCTCCACCTCCGTTCGAGCCTAGCCAGCCGGAGTATGCATATGTGGAGGGTGATGGTCCAGTCACAGCTAACACGCGATCGCTTGAACCCTTTGGAGTTGTGGTTCCTATGGCTGATAAAATTGTTGTGGCCAGAGTGTTGGTGCCTAATCCTGGTGTCCTTTTGGCCACCAAGATTTGTGAATTCCTCGCCAACTTGGACTCTGAAAATTCTGGAAAGACGATTGGATGCCTCTTGGAGGAAAAAGCTTTGAGGGAGAAGCACAAGAAGGGTGGCTCTAACTCCAGATCTGGCATCCTCAAAGAGAAATCTTGTAGGAGCAAAAGCAAGAAGGATAGCGCTAGAGGGGAGGCGCAAATGATTGCATGATGGATGGTTCTCGGCTTTCTGAGTTGCAGATGTGTGCTCGGTCATGGGTGTGGTTTTCATCGATGTGTTTTCCTCGAGTTGCATTGTGTCGATTGGTTTTCTTTTGCGGTACAGGGACTCATATGTTGCGGGTTGCAGTAGTAGTGTGTTGGGTGCTTCGGTCCTGTGGCTCCATGATTTGGGAGTAGTTCACATGTGGATGGGGTCGTGCTTTTGAGCATGGTTGTGACGGTTTTCGCCCGGTTTTCCACAAATTAACTGGGCAACTCTCTTCTTCTTAATTAATGGATGAGGCAAAGCTTTTGCCTCCGTTTCAAAAAAAAAAAAACTTTCAGGCATATTTTGCTTGGTGTCCATTAGAATAACTTGCGTTGGATCCAGTTAACTAGGTAGGTCTGAGTTGGATAAATTAGGGCTTGGATTCAGAGTTCGGGAAAGGTGCATGTGTATACCTTTGATTGTCCTAATCCGACTCTACCTAGCTGGCTCTCATGGTCAACTATGATTCCTTCGTTGTTAAACAAGAATAGCCTGCAGTTGACTCTGTTCCATGCAGGGTACATACTTGATTAAGATCACTTAATGGCTAAGATCACTTCAGGGTACATACTTCCTATCTGTTGTCATGCATCAGTCTTTTTTTTTTTGGGAGTCGTGCATTGGTAATACTTCCTCCGTTTCTAAATATAAGTCCTTTTAGATATTTCAATATGGACTATATACGAATGTATATAGACATACTTTAGAGTGTAGATTTACTCATTTTGCTCTGTATATAGTCCATATTGAAATATCTAAAAAGACATATATTTTGGAATGGAGGGGTAGGAAGCTTGCAAAACAGTACTTCTTCTGTTAGTACTTTCTTGTTCGTTGTTTAGGTGTGATTTTCATTCATTATTTCCATTGTCTATGTTTTCATATAATCGGCACTAAATTAACTGATCTATCTTACACGCATATATACTTACTAACCGAAATCAATGCTACTTTATGTTCTCATATTGCCTTGATGCGACGTTATAAGTTAATGAATGCTCTTTCTATCCCAACATATACTACTTTCCAAAGAAATCAATGATTTTTTTTCTGACAAAGGTGGATTTTATTGGCTAAAGGGTGGAGCATCAAAAGATACAAACACCATGAGCATACATGCCGGCCGCTGCAAAGCTAGAAATTAATGATAGCAGCAATGTTTGCACTAATTCCCCGCTATCTAAGAACTTTCATAAATATTAGTCATTTGAAATGTCACATTATTAATCTAAAATTGGGATCTTGAAAGTATACACCTTTAGTAAAAAATAAACTAGTGCATTTCCCCCCTATTAGTTATACATGATGTGAGGTGAGGTTGATGGTTGGATCTTGATCAAGGACATAAAAAAGGATTCAATTTTCTAGAGTAAAAATCAAGTAACCGACGGAAAAGACGGGTCGATGCATGATTTGTGCCGGTCGTGTATACGAGGGTATACATAGTCAAGAACATGGAGGTAAGTCATACAAGGACCCGGAGTGAATGAGGAGAAACAAAACACGGTTTACGTAAGTTAAGACACCCAATGGCCCTACTTTCTACCTTGAGTCAGTCCTTTTATAACTACAAGATGTGTTTTTGACTAGAGAGACCAAAATCCTATACTCTGCTAAGGGCCACACTACTCTTCGGCCCATGGATCTTTTTAAAAGATCCGCCGCCTCCTGCGTCGTTGAATTAAGCCACAAATAGCCGTCTGATCTCTCAAATGAGCTGCGTCGGGAATTGCAACAAGGTAGATGTTCTCAACTCGTGCAACAATTGCTTTGTTGCAAAACCACCGAAGCGTTATTTTCGCCCAAATTTTTTTATGTTTGTTTTCAAAAAAAATTTGCAACATAGATGATGTTGCGGAAGGACTTTTGCAACAGTGGTAGTGTTGGAGAATTATTTTTTTCATCTCCACCTTTTTGTAACATAGATGATGTTGCGGGGGGCCTTTGCAACATGAATAATGTTGCAAAAAAAAATCACTGAAAAGATGATGTCGTCTGCGGTGTGAATCAAAAAAATTATGCAACAGAGATGATGTTGCGGGACGACTTTTGCGACAAAGCCTTTGTTGCGAAAAGTATAAAAAATCATCGCCGGCCGGAGCGACGACATAGGGCGAGAGGAGAGTCTGGAGCGGTGCAACTGGGCTGACGGTGGCCAGAGCAGAGCTCGGGCGTGCGCGCTCGAGCAACAACCATGGCTGTGAGCGGGCGTAGGGAGACGGAGAATACATAAAGAAAGGATGAAGACATGTGTTGGACGTAGGAGGCGTCGGATGCAGTGCGTGTGATCCGCCGGCTGAACCATAGCGTTTTCCATTGGGAAACGATTCGTATCAGCTGACTGATTTTTTGACTCTTGTCCGCCGCCTCGCTTGTACGACACTTGTCCCACGTGAGTGCCCCTGGATCCTCACGATTTTTTCTACCGGAGATGATTTCCTTCCTTGCCTTATCCAACCCAAGCCACCAGTTTCCTTCTCGATGTGTCATGCTCTCCCGTTCACTCATTCCCCCTGCGGCACTGTCGCTGCCTCCTCTTGCTGCTGCGATTCAGCCGGCCGGGCTGCCACCGCACAGATCCAAACAACTCGGGGCGATTTCTTCTTCCTCTCCACCTCAGGGAAGCGGATTTTTAGAGCACCTGCACCGGGGCCGCGTTATCGTAGCGGTTGAATCATCGCTCTGTACCTCGAGATGTCCGTCGCAGATTCCGATTGCAGAGTACGTATTACCGTGGCAGATGGCTGTTACGGGCGTTGATGTCATAGGGGTACTGCTCCATCGTAGGCTCTGCAGAATTTTGTCTTCCACCTCCCCCCACATACCGACACGGACCCGTGACTACGACTCGATACTCACCATACACACCACCCTGCTCGTCACTTGACCCTAGGTTCAATGGACGGGGCGCAAGGAGGCGATTCCATGGAGCCGGCGCGGAGCCGCCTGGAAACCACTCCGGCGGGCGGCGATAGGTACGAATCAATCAAACACCCTGCAATACTGCTCGTTTTGCTCGACTGAGGGGGGGGGGGGGGGGGGGGGGGGTCTAATTGATCTGTTTTTCCCTTATGAGTCTCTGAATCCCCTTTTCATATGGATCTTGTGACGGATGCTAGATCCAACTTTGTCGCCGGCAATCCAATCTTCTCGGGCATTCAGATCAATGGAGGGTGGTCGGAGGCGGATTCAAGGATTCCCCCAAGCATCCCGTACGATTCACATATCCCAGATGCGACGACAGACCCTAAGTAGATTTATGATTCCCTTGATTCGGATCTATATCAGTTGTAAGTCAAATCTCATGATTAAGCTCATACATGTCCGTCCAAATTCTGGTCTCGCTTGCGCAGTGTGCACACCGGACTAGAAACACCTCCGGCTACGTTGAGAGGCGCTAATACATGTGCCTACGGCACAGTTTGTGATCCACATGTACCTGTTCCTGATTCTGAACTCAATATAGTTGTGCCCGGATGGAAGAAAAGGTAATAATTCGTCGACTAAAATAAGAATTATTTCTCTCGTGGAGTATCTTGTATGAATCGGCCTGAAGCTCTAAGTGTGTTCATGAAATCTGTTCTGAAAAATTTGTTTACTCCAATCGTTCCCTAGTACATATTGTTTTTTTTTTAAACCGCGTTAGTGTCAAGCAACAGTGCTGTATTATGTTTGGATCAGCGGATTGCAACCTTTTAAGTCAAAACAATCGTGTGAAATTCACAATACGTGCATTGTTTCCCATCTGTCCTGAGCAGGCAGTCAATAAAAAAAAACCGGAGCCCGTATGCGTCTGTAAGTCAGACGTGGGTATGTATGTGCGTTAGCACAAATAATACTTCATGGATAAAATAGATGTAGTGGTCTATCTACTGGTTGGTGTGCATGGTAGTTAGCCGATAAAGATTTATAAGTATCCACTGGATTACCAACACTTAATTACATTTTTTTAAATGCAGGCCATGGAGTGCTCCGATTGTAAAAACCCGCTTTCCGTGTGTGGTGACATCGATGGACCGTCTTGCCATGTTTCAATTCCCATGACAACTTTTTACTGGTTTGAATCTGTAAGTTGGATTTATCATGGTATTTCTCCGATATATATGACGTTTTGAATGTTTTACGATATGCTTGACCATTTGCCACGTTTGTGTCACAAATTTTGCAGTTTGTTCCATGCTGCAACAGGCAAGTGCTCGGCGCATATATTGAACATATGCAAACTGTTGCGGCCAGGGAGAATAAGCCTTTGGGAAAGCTAGTCTTTGTAACCAGAGAACAGCTGGAGTACTAGGTCATGATCGATCATGGCGCCAGAAGGACCAGGATTCATGGACCTGGCTGGCAGAGGTTTCTTGATGAGTACGTAGTGCGGCCTGGAGACATGGTGTATATCTGCCTCCCCCGCGGGGATGACAGATTTTTCGTGGATGTTGAGAGGGATGGCATAAGGCAAACCCCACTTCCCTATATCGGTAAGTTATACGTATCGAAACTGTGAGACTGGGTTGTCACCCTTTACTGATTATTTTTAATCATCCGGATAAATCGTCATGGCTTATACAATTTGTTGTTTTGGCCAGCTCTGAATGGTTTATCCCTCGTGAATCGCGAGCTCGTGGATGATTGTGTGTACACTAGGGGAATAAAGTTGGAATATCCAGAGATGAGAAAGATGATCAGACATGCTTTCTACCCCTTGGAAGATATATGTTGCATCTTTGTGCACAAGATGACTGGTGTTGACATTCGAGACGGCTACATGGTTAGTAGACGTAACTCTATTATCTTATCGAATCAGATTATTGTTTCGTAAGTCAAATTTAGTGAGTGACTGACCACTAATCTCTGAATGTCGTTGTTTGCGTTTGAAAGAGGATTCCGAAGAAGGCCGTTGATCTTATTGAAGACAAGACGGGTCAGATGGACAATTCAGGGAGTGTTCTGCTGCACGATGATACCGGAGCCCATGTAGTGGCTTCATTCAAAAAGGCAAACGATGGCAGACTCGTCATACAAGGAGGTTTTCGGAAGTATGTCGATCAGCTTGAATTGAAGGAAGGCGATCTTGTGGTCATCACTTTCCACAGGCGCGCTGGGTCCGCATCCACAACAGTCCGGATTTGCATCCTATTTTAAAAATCCTAAATTATGTCTACTATATCAGCGTTGCGTGGACTATGAATGCAAAGATGCCATGTTGAACATGGGTGCAGCTCCTCTATGCTTGCTCTTTTGTATACGTCAGTCGTTTGAGGACTTGTAGCGCTTTCCGTGTGGTACAAGACTTTATGTAAGTTTGAACCTATCCATCACCCGTGAGTGCACCTAAGTTTAATTTGCGTGGACTTACTAATGGTCGTCTGCTCCGCTTCGAATAGTCTGGCATTAGTTTGACTGTCTGTTGCTGTTGGATTCTAGTTACATATTTACATTAATGTTTAATTAACAGCGGGTTTCCACGTCATCGATTACTTTCACAATATCATCACACATGTGCTTGGTTCGTCGTTGGTGGATCACACCACCATCACCACCCTCCCCTCCCCTCATGACCGCCATGTTCTGCATCATGTGCCTGGCACCTGGACACATTTCATGGGCCTCGCACGTAACACCCCCACGGTTGAAACCCATGCATGATAGGCCTTTTGCATCACGTGCCTTGTACATGTCGCGTGTCTGTACCATACTCTACGGTCACATGATTGGCGCCGATCCGGAGATGTGCCAGGTACATGGTTGCTCATGAAACGGTACAGAAATGTGCCTGGCACATTACTCGACATCCGAGCTTGCCAATCTCATTATAAAAAAGGGCTGGTGTAACGTCCGGCTATTCGGGTGTGCCAAGTACATCTTTCACCTTAATATGTACCATGGACATGAATTGTGTCACTACACGCACTGATTGTACGATGTATAGAACCGCAGGTCTTCTTTCAAATTATAAGCGTACTTTAAATTTGAAAATCACAGCTTGGACGTTCGTTACTTGACCTTAGTACCGACAAATATGATAATGGTTATGACTGCGGAATGCAATTGTACCCGACATTAAGATCGTTACATGGGTTGACGACATAGTATACAAGTCTTCATAGCCATCCCAAATCGATATCATACATCACTTGTGTCTTAGACGAGCACCCCATACAATCATCATAGCAAGTGATTCGTCCATACTTGCGACGAAGCTGAAGAACTCGTCGATGACCTTCTTGTCATGGTTAGCCGTTGGAGTGATGCAAGGGCCCGACAGCTGGTTGGTGTGTGTCACGGTCTTCTTCTTGACTACGGGCGAGTTGCTGACGTCGAAGTCCAGTGTCTTTGCGTTGAGGTTAATAATATCTGTAAACCTTGTGTCCTTCTCAAAAACAAAGTAATCTTGAATAATCTTATCAACGGATGTCGGTGAAGACGATCTTGTCTGCTCGCTGAGATACCAGTAGGGAGGAACAGAGTCAGCCACTGAACTTGCTGGTGTGCTCAAATTCTCTGATTGGCATGCGCTGGGGGTATGCAACGAATCCTCGGGTCCTTGACCATCACTGCTCCCACCCGCAATGTGTTGGAAATATGCCCTAGAGGCAATAATAAATTGGTTATTATTATATTTCCTTGTTCATGATAATCGTTTATTATCCATGCTATAATTGTATTGATTGGAAACTCAAATACATGTGTGGGTACATAGACAACACTGTGTCCCTAGTAAGCCTCTAGTTGACTAGCTTGTTGATCAAAGATGGTTAAGGTTTCCTAGCCATGGACATGCGATGTCATTTGATAACGGGATCACATCATTAGGAGAATGATGTGATGGACAAGACCCAAACTGTAAACGTAGCATTTGATCGTGTCAGTTTATTGCTATTGTTTTCTGCATGTCAAGTATCTGTTCCTTTGACCATGAGATCATGCAACTCTCTGACACCGGAGGAATACCTTGTGTGTATCAAACGTCGCAACGTAACTGGGTGACTATAAAGGTGCTCTACAGGTATCTCCGAGGGTGTCTGTTGGGTTGGCATGGATCAAGACTGGGATTTGTTACTCCGTATGACGGAGAGGTATCTCAGGGCCCACTCGGTAATACAACATCACAATGAGCCTTGCAAGCAATGTGACTAAAAGTGTTAGCCACGAGATCTTGTATTACGGAACGAGTAAAGAGACTTGCCGGTAACGAGATTGAACTAGGTATAGTGATACCGACGATCGAATCTCGGGCAAGTAACATACCGAAGAACAAAGGGAACAGCATACGGGATTAACTGAATCCTTGACATAGAGGTTCGACCGATAAAGATCTTCGTAGAATATGTAGGAGCCAATATGGGCATCCAGGTCCCGCTATTGGTTATTGGCCGTAGAGGTGTCTCGGTCATGTCTACATAGTTCTCGAACCCGCAGGGTCTACACACTTAACGTTTGGTGACGATTAGTATAATTGAGTTATTATGTTGGTGACCGAAAGTTGTTCGGAGTCCCGGATAAGATCCCGGACATGACGAGGATCTCCAGAATAGTCCGGAGGTAAAGATTGATATATGTGATAATAGTGTTTTGATCTCTGGAAGGGTTCCGGAGTTCACCGGAAGGGGTTCCGGATGTTTACCGAAGTGTTCGGGTGCAGCAACACTTTATATGAGCCAAAGGGATAAAGCCCACAAGGTATTGGAAAGTGCAAAAGTAGTTTTGCTGCCGCGTAAGCGGTACTACCGCTTGGTGAAGCGGTACTACCGCCCGAGCGGTACTACCGCTTGTGTGAAGCGGTACTACCGCCCAAGCGGTACTACCGCTTGTGTGAAGCGGTACTACCGCTTGTGCGCGGCTGTGCGCGGTTCGGCAGGGATCCGAGTTGGACTCTTTCCCTGCGGGCCAAACCGACCTTGTGCGGGCAAAACCGACCCGGAGGAGGCTTTTACTCCAAGTTTAGACCCCAAGGCTCAACATATAAATAGAGGGGCAGGGCTAGCACACGGGATACATCAGGATTTCCCAAGCCGTGTGCCGGCAACCCTAGCCCTCTAGTTCCTCCGTCATAATCTCCGTAGTGCTTGGCGAAGCCCTGCAGAGATTGTTCCTCACCACCATCACCACGCCGTCGTGCTGCTGGAACTCAACCACTACTTCACCATCGCTCGCTGGATCGAGGAGGTGAAGGCGTCATCAAGCCGTACGTGTGTTGAACGCGGAGGTGCCGTCCGTTCGGCACTAGATCGGAAGGATCGTGATTGGATCGCGGGACGCTCGGCGATTTGGATCGCGAAGACGTTCGACTACATCAACCGCGTTTATTAACGCTTCCGCTTAGCGATCTACAAGGGTATGTAGATTCACTCTCCCTCTCGTAGATGCTCATCACCATGGATAGATCTTGCGTGTGCGTAGGAAAATTTTTGTTTCCCATGCAACGTTCCCCAACAGTGGCATCATGAGCTAGGTCTATGCGTAGAT
Source organism: Elymus sibiricus (assembly GCA_039707655.1). Lineage (NCBI taxonomy): Eukaryota > Viridiplantae > Streptophyta > Magnoliopsida > Poales > Poaceae > Elymus > Elymus sibiricus. The sequence goes on along the minus strand of CM077668.1, from coordinate 459,401,769 downwards.
GAGATCTCGAGTAGAACACAAACGAGTTGTGGGCGTGGGTGTATACATATTGCTTGCCGTTACTAGTTGATATTTGATTCGGCGGTACTGTGAGATGAAGCGGCCCGGACCGACATTACGCGTACACTTACGCGAGACAGGTTCCTTCAACTAACATGTAACTTCGTTGCATAAAGATGGCTAGCGGGTGTCTGTCTCTCTCACTTTAGTTGAATCGATTTCAATGAAGAGGGTTCTTTTAGAAGATCAAAAAGCAATCACTACACCACGTTGTGGTTTTGCGTAGGTAAGAACGGTTCTTGCAAACCCATAGCAGCCACGTAAAATTTGCAACAACAATTAGAGGACGTCTAACTTGTTTTTGCAGGGTATGTTGTGATGTGATATGGCCAATTACATGATGAGATATATGTGATGTATGAGATGATCATGTTTTGTATAGAATATCACGACTTGCATGTCGATGAGTACGGCAACTGGCAGGAGCCATAGAGTTGTCTTTAATTATTGTATGACCTGCGTGTCAATCATTAAGCGCTATGTAATGCTTTACTTTATCGCTAAACGTTAGCAATAGTCGTGGAAGCAACAGTCGGCGCGACAACCTTATGGCGACACGTTGATGGAGATCAAGATGATGGAGATCATGGTGTCATGCCGGTGACGATGGAGATCATGCCGGTGCTTTGGAGATGGAGATCAAAAGCACAAGTTCATGGCCATATCATGTCACTTATGATTTGCATGTGATGTTAATCCTTTTATGCATCTTATTTTGCTTAGGACGACGGTAGCATTATAAGGTGATCCCTCACTTAAATTTCAAGATAAATTGTGTTCTCCCCAAGTGTGCACCGTTGCGAAAGTTCGTCGTTTCGAGACACGCCGTGATGATCGGGTGTGATAGACTCTACGTTCGCATACAACGGGTGTAAGCCATGTTACACGTGCGGAACACTCGGGTTAAACTTGACGAGCCTAGCATGTACAGACATGGCCTCGGAACACAAGAGACCGAAAGGTCGAACATGAGTCATATAGTAGATATGATCAACATGAAGATGTTCACCATTGAAACCACCTCAACTCACGTGATGATCGGACTTGAGTTGGTGGATTTGGATCATGTTACACTCGAATGATCGGAGGGATGTCAATTTGAGTGGGAGTTTTTTAAAATATGATTAACTAAACTCATTATCTAAGAACAATAGTCTAAGTTGTCTTTGCTATATTTATGTTGTAGATCATGGCTCGCGCAGTAGCACCCCTGAATTTTAATGCGTTCCTAGAGAAAGCTAAGTTGAAAGATGATGGAAGTAACTTTGTGGACTGGGCCCGTAATCTAAGGATTATCCTTACGGCTTCCCAGAAGGCTTATGTCCTTGATGCACCGCTTGGTGATCCACCCGCTCCAGTTGAGTCTCTAGACGTTGTGAACGCCTGGCAGGCTCGTTCTGATGATTACTCAATAGTTCAATGTGCAATGTTGTATGGCTTAGAACCGGGACTTCAAAGACGTTTTGAACGTCATGGAGCATATGAGATGTTCCAGGAGTTGAAGTTTATCTTTCAGAAGAATGCCCGGATCGAGAGATATGAGATCTCCGATAAGTTCTATGCTTGCAAGATGGAGGAGAACGGGTCTATCAGTGATCACGTGCTCAGAATGTCTGGGTACTCCACCCGTCTGGCTGAGTTAGGGATGCCCCTTCCGCCAGAGGCTATCACTGACAGAGTTCTTCAATCATTGCCGCCTAGCTATAAGAGCTTCGTGTTGAACTATAACATGCACGGGATGAACAAGTCAGTCGCCGAGCTGTTTGCGATGCTGAAAGTCGCTGAGTCTGAAATTCAGAAGGAGCATCAAGTGTTGATGGTCAATAAAACCACTAGTTTCAAGAAAAATGGCAAGGGTAAGAAGGGTAACTCCAAGCAGAGTGGCAAAGCAGTTGCTCCTCTCGTGAAGAAACCCAAGGCTGGACCCAAACCAGAAACTGTGTGTTTTCATTGCAAGGGAACTGGACACTGGAAGCGGAATTGCCCCAAGTATTTGGCTGACAAGAAGGCGGCCAACAACAAACAAGGTATATATGATATACATGTTATTGATGTGTACCTTACCAACTCTCGTTGTAGTGCCTGGGTATTTGATACCGGTGCGGTTGCTCATATTTGCAACTCAAAACAGGAACTGCGGAATAGACGGAGGCTGGCAAAGGACGAAGTGACGATGCGCGTGGGAAATGGTTCCAAGGTTGATGTGATCGCCGTCGGCACGCTCGCTCTTCGATTACCGTCGGGATTAGTGATGAACCTAAATAAGTGTTATTTGGTGCCTGCGTTAAGCATGAACATTATATCTGGATCTTGTTTATTGCGAGACGGTTACTCATTTAAATCAGAGAATAATGGTTGTTCTATTTATATGAGTAATATCTTTTATGGTCATGCACCCGATGTGAGGGGTTTATTCTTATTGAATCTCGATAGTAATGATACACATGTTCATAACATTGATGCCAAAAGATGTAGAATTGATAATGATAATACCACTTTCTTGTGGCACTGCCGTTTAGGTCATATTGGCGTAAAACGCATGAGGAAGCTCCATGCTGATGGACTTTTGGAGTCACTTGATTTTGAATCACTTGACACATGTGAGCCATGCCTCATGGGCAAGATGACTAAAACGCCGTTCTCTGGAACAATGGAACGGGCAAGTGACTTATTGGAAATCATACATACTGATGTGTGCGGTACGATGAGTATTGAGGCGCGCGGTGGTTATCGTTACTTTCTCACCTTCACTGATGACTTAAGTAGATATGGGTATATTTACTTAATGAAACACAAGTCTGAAACATTTGAAAAGTTCAAACAATTTCAGAGTGAAGTTGAGAATCATCGTAACAAGAAGGTTAAATTCCTACGATCTGATCGAGGGGGAGAATATCTGAGTTATGAGTTTGGCAGTCACTTAAGACAGTGTGGAATCGTTTCACAATTGACCCCGCCTGGAACACCACAGCGTAATGGTGTGTCCGAACGTCGTAATCGAACTTTATTGGATATGGTGCGATCTATGATGTCTCTTGCCGATTTGCCACTATCGTTTTGGGGTTATGCATTAGAGACAGCTGCATTCACTTTAAATAGGGCACCATCGAAATCCGTTGAGACGACGCCATATGAACTTTGGTTTGACAAGAAGCCAAAGCTGTCGTTTCTTAAAGTTTGGGGATGTGATGCTTATGTCAAAAAGCTTCAGCCTGAAAAGCTGGAACCCAAAGCGGAGAAATGCGTCTTCATAGGATACCCAAAAGAGACAGTTGGGTATACCTTCTACCTCAGATCCGAAGGCAAAGTGTTTGTCGCTAAAAATGGAACATTTCTTGAGAAAGAGTTTCTCTCGAAAGAATTGAGTGGGAGGAAGATAGAACTTGATGAGGTTGTTGAACCTTTACTTCAACCTGAGAGTAGCGCAGCGCAGAAAGTTGTTTCTGTGGAGCCTACATTAGCTGAAGAGGAAGTTAATGATGATGATCATGAAGCTTTGGATCAAGTTGCTATCGAACCTCGTAGGTTGACAAGGACGCGTACTGCTCCTGAGTGGTACGGCAACCCTGTCTTAGAGGTCATGTTGTTAGACAACGATGAACCTACGAGCTATGGAGAAGCGATGATGGGCCCGGATTCCGAGAAGTGGTTAGAGGCCATGAAATCCGAGATGGGATCCATGTATGAAAACAAAGTATGGACTTTGGAAGTATTACCTGAAGGGCGTAAGGCCATTCAGAACAAATGGATCTTTAAGAGGAAGACGGACGCGGACGGTAATGTCACCGTCTATAAAGCTCGACTTGTGGCAAAGGGTTTTTCACAAGTTCAAGGAGTTGACTACGATGAGACCTTCTCACCCGTAGCGATGCTTAAGTCCGTCAGAATCATGTTAGCAATAGCTGCCTTTTTCGATTATGAAATTTGGCAGATGGATGTCAAAACAGCGTTCCTTAACGGTTTCCTTAAGGAAGAGTTGTATATGATGCAACCAGAAGGTTTTGTCGATCCAGAGAATGCTGACAAAGTTTGCAAACTCCAGCGATCCATTTATGGACTGGTGCAAGCATCTCGGAGTTGGAATCTTCGTTTTGATGAGGTGATCAAAGCGTTCGAATTTATACAAGTTTACGGAGAAGCTTGTATTTACAAGAAAGTGAGTGGGAGCTCTATAGCGTTTCTAATATTATATGTGGATGACATATTGCTGATTGGAAACAATATAGAAATGCTGGAAAGCGTAAAGGAATATTTGAACAAGAGTTTTTCAATGAAGGACCTAGGAGAAGCTGCTTTCATATTAGGCATCAAGATCTATAGAGATAGATCAAGACGCTTAATAGGACTTTCACAAAGCACATACCTTGATAAGATTTTGAAGAAGTTCAAAATGGATCAGTCCAAGAAGGGGTTCTTGCCTGTTTTGCAAGGTGTGAAGTTGAGTAAGACTCAATGCCCAGTGACTGCAGAAGATAGAGAAAAGATGAGTGTCATCCCCTATGCTTCAGCCATAGGCTCTATCATGTATGCAATGCTGTGCACAAGACCCGATGTCAGCCTTGCCATAAGTATGGTCGGAAGGTTTCAAAGTGATCCAGGAATGGAACACTGGACGGCGGTCAAGAATATCCTGAAGTACCTGAAAAGGACTAAGGACATGTTTCTCGTTTATGGAGGTGATCAAGAGCTCGTCGTAAAGGGTTACGTCGATGCAAGCTTTGACACTGATCCGGATGACTCTAAGTCGCAAACCGGATACGTATTTATTCTTAATGGGGGTGCGGTTAGCTGGTGCAGTTCCAAGCAAAGCGTGGTAGCTGATTCTACATGCGAAGCGGAGTACATCGCTGCCTCGGAGGCAGCGAAGGAAGGTGTCTGGATGAAGGAGTTCATGACAGATCTTGGAGTAGTGCCTAGTGCGCTTAACCCAATGACTCTGTTTTGTGATAATACTGGTGCCATTGCTCTAGCCAAGGAACCAAGATTTCACAAGAGGACCAGACACATAAAGCGACGTTTCAATTCCATCCGCGATTACATCAAGGAGGACGACATAAATATTTGCAAAGTACACACGGATCTAAATGTTGCAGATCCGTTGACTAAACCTCTTCCAAGGGCTAAACATGAACAACACCAGAACTGCATGGGTGTTCGATTCATTACAATGTAAATCACATAGTGATGTGAACTAGATTATTGACTCTAGTGCAAGTGGGAGACTGTTGGAAATATACCCTAGAGGCAATAATAAATTGGTTATTATTATATTTCCTTGTTCATGATAATCGTTTATTATCCATGCTATAATTGTATTGATTGGAAACTCAAATACATGTGTGGGTACATAGACAACACTGTGTCCCTAGTAAGCCTCTAGTTGACTAGCTTGTTGATCAAAGATGGTTAAGGTTTCCTAGCCATGGACATGCGATGTCATTTGATAACGGGATCACATCATTAGGAGAATGATGTGATGGACAAGACCCAAACTGTAAACGTAGTATTTGATCGTGTCAGTTTATTGCTATTGTTTTCTGCATGTCAAGTATCTGTTCCTTTGACCATGAGATCATGCAACTCTCTGACACCGGAGGAATACCTTGTGTGTATCAAACGTCGCAACGTAACTGGGTGACTATAAAGGTGCTCTACAGGTATCTCCGAGGGTGTCTGTTGGGTTGGCATGGATCAAGACTGGGATTTGTTACTCCGTATGACGGAGAGGTATCTCAGGGCCCACTCGGTAATACAACATCACAATGAGCCTTGCAAGCAATGTGACTAAAAGTGTTAGCCACGAGATCTTGTATTACGGAACGAGTAAAGAGACTTGCCGGTAACGAGATTGAACTAGGTATAGTGATACCGACGATCGAATCTCGGGCAAGTAACATACCGAAGAACAAAGGGAACAGCATACGGGATTAACTGAATCCTTGACATAGAGGTTCGACCGATAAAGATCTTCGTAGAATATGTAGGAGCCAATATGGGCATCCAGGTCCCGCTATTGGTTATTGGCCGTAGAGGTGTCTCGGTCATGTCTACATAGTTCTCGAACCCGCAGGGTCTACACACTTAACGTTTGGTGACGATTAGTATAATTGAGTTATTATGTTGGTGACCGAAAGTTGTTCGGAGTCCCGGATAAGATCCCGGACATGACGAGGATCTCCGGAATAGTCCGGAGGTAAAGATTGATATATGTGATAATAGTGTTTTGATCTCTGGAAGGGTTCCGGAGTTCACCGGAAGGGGTTCCGGATGTTTACCGAAGTGTTCGGGTGCAGCAACACTTTATATGAGCCAAAGGGATAAAGCCCACAAGGTATTGGAAAGTGCAAAAGTAGTTTTGCTGCCGCGTAAGCGGTACTACCGCTTGGTGAAGCGGTACTACCGCCCGAGCGGTACTACCGCTTGTGTGAAGCGGTACTACCGCCCAAGCGGTACTACCGCTTGTGTGAAGCGGTACTACCGCTTGTGCGCGGCTGTGCGCGGTTCGGCAGGGATCCGAGTTGGACTCTTTCCCTGCGGGCCAAACCGACCTTGTGCGGGCAAAACCGACCCGGAGGAGGCTTTTACTCCAAGTTTAGACCCCAAGGCTCAACATATAAATAGAGGGGCAGGGCTAGCACACGGGATACATCAGGATTTCCCAAGCCGTGTGCCGGCAACCCTAGCCCTCTAGTTCCTCCGTCATAATCTCCGTAGTGCTTGGCGAAGCCCTGCAGAGATTGTTCCTCACCACCATCACCACGCCGTCGTGCTGCTGGAACTCAACCACTACTTCACCATCGCTCGCTGGATCGAGGAGGTGAAGGCGTCATCAAGCCGTACGTGTGTTGAACGCGGAGGTGCCGTCCGTTCGGCACTAGATCGGAAGGATCGTGATTGGATCGCGGGACGCTCGGCGATTTGGATCGCGAAGACGTTCGACTACATCAACCGCGTTTATTAACGCTTCCGCTTAGCGATCTACAAGGGTATGTAGATTCACTCTCCCTCTCGTAGATGCTCATCACCATGGATAGATCTTGCGTGTGCGTAGGAAAATTTTTGTTTCCCATGCAACGTTCCCCAACACAATGCTAGTATGACGCCAAGACTCGCATGACGACGTACCACCGATTGAAGTGTTGGTAAGGTCACCAGAATCGCCGTCAGGAACATCTCCACTTAAATTGTGACCACCGTTTTGATCTCTCCCGCTAACATCTGTATTCTTAGCCACCTTTGGTGATGGGGTCAAATCCAAACCTAAATCAAAACTCGGTTCATTGTCCCAACACACTGTAGTTGCACGTTTCCTAGCATCCATGATGTCCCTCTCAGGCGTACATGCCAATAAATCAGCCACATTGAGGTCGACATCCAACTCAGTATTGGACCTCTGCACGCCAGCGTGTTGCCATGCTCCCGCGCCGCTTGTGCCATCAAGATCCACCCATGAGCGTTTTATTTGCCCATAATGCATACAAGGTTCAGTATCCCTCTTTGCTGGACTGCTCACATCTGTCATAAATTATATACAACAAAATGACAACTTTTAGATGATCTAATCCGACCTGACTATTGCATGGTATGAAACAAACAAATAAAAAATGCATCTGATAACATTGCACTACAACACTTCATCCACCCCAGCCCCCAACCCATGAGGCCACCGACATACCTTGGGATGCCATGTTTTTTGCATCCCCATGCCCCTTTCCAGAATCCATGAACGAAAGACACAGCTTATGCATGCATGTCATTTTACCTTCATGATGACGGCGAAATATGAACACCAGGCAGATAATGCTGACCCAACCCCGTTCCTATTTTGACCTGCAAAACAAAGACATCCAAGGCTAGTCCTTCTAGTATTCGGCTAGAATCAAACAACGATCTAGGTGTATTACTCCCAATAAAACCACATCCCGACAGCAACAATGGCCTATGAAAACATAATCTAAGTTACATATTTACCTGTGGTGGATCCGGAGAATACCCGACGGCGCAGGGCGTCACCGGCGCTGGATAGAACCGGCGGCGAAACTCGTGCCGGTGCCGCCGGCCCGGAACCGCGGCTGGATGCGTGCCTCCTCTTGTCCCAGCCACTCGCGCCTCCGCTCAGATTTGGGTACTGTCCATGTTCTATCTCAGATGAACCCGCCTCCCCCGCCGCCAAGCATGCTCCTGGGGATGGCTACTGCAAAGGGGAACGCATATGGACCAGAGTCACGGGCCGTGCAGCGGGAGTGTCCGATAGTATCTGTCCTTATCTCGTTGTACAGTACCCTAGGGTAGGTCACGTTCCCGTCCCACTAATAACACGAAGGAGATAACCGTGGCACGAGATTCTTACGGGAACGGCTGGCACAGATCCCTAAGGATATGGACGCATAGGATAAGCGGGCCGGGGTGCAGGTGTTGTATTGAATATTTTCGTCCACCTCAGGTTTGCTTCCTTCCCGCTGCAACCGCAACCAGCAAAGAACGGAAAATTACTACTACTTGATCAAGTTCTCTGGCTGTATTGCTTGCTTCCTTGGCCTGATGCCATTCCCGACCATCACCGGGTGATGCATGTTGCAATTTTTCTCCATGCCCATATATGTCTGGTCTTGGTCCCCCAAAGTTCAATCCAATCTGATCCCCAAGATTCTAGCGAGTAAGGAACGGCATATCTTAGTTGGTTTGCCGTTCGGATTCTTTGCAATGTCTTTCTCTTACTTATGCCTGAATCTCCGTGTTAAACGACCTCGGTAGTCTTTTAGAAGAGCTCCTCGCATACAGGTACGTCTTCAGATCCCATATATAAATACAATATTCACACAAATGTGGTCCAAATTAAGTTCTGTTTTTATATTCGTACTTTTCGTGACGAGGACTGTTAAATAAGATCCATTTTTAATACGTTTTGATGAATTTTAATTTTTTTTATTAGGTTTCAGCTGTTGAAACTTAGTATGAGCAACCGATAAAATTGTGACTTTAGTACCTACGACAAAAAAAATAGCTTAAAGTTTCAACTTTGAAACTTGTTACTCGTGACCGAGAAAATCAAAATTTTCAGATACAAAATTGTAAGTTTCAACAACTAAAACTTAAAATTTACTATGCCTCGTGAGGGATCCAACTACTACGCAAATCGCGAGGCAATCGAGCGGCCAGGCAGGGCTTGGTAGGTGCGTGCCCCCACACCTGCGTGCCCATGTGAATTTGCGTGTGAGACAACCATACATACACACTTGTGTGTTTGTTACCAGGGCAGATCCACATAGAATTATTGCTTGGTTACATTTAGTGAGCGAGAATGATTTTGCAAGTGAAAAATGATGCCTGTTGGAGTGACAGACGAAGTGTTTTTACATTTCGCTCCTGCTTTGGTACATCTTTTCTAAACACATCGACGGCTGAGATTATCTCATATCCCTTCATAATAGAGGGCAGGATGATCTTTTTTAACAATACATCATATACGAATTGTACAGGCGAGAGACTCGGCCGGCCCATTGAGCCATGCCCTTCCTACCACGTTCTATGTAAGCGACGTAAAAATATAGAGAAGAGGAAGAGCTCGCAAGTACTCGAACTCGAGGCCTCGCACTTAAGGCGCGTGCTGCTAGCCACTTCACCTGACCGCTGCTTAAGCTGTTCTATAGCGTGAAACATATAAAAACACACAACAATGTTCATATATACATATAAACATTTCAGAAAAAATTCGAAACTTTTATGGAAAAAAATGTGAACAGTTTTCAAATGCCGAATAGCTTCTAAAATTATAAACAAAATTTGTAAACACAAACTGTTTTTGAAATTTGAACTAAATTTTAAAACATGAACATTTTTAAAATTTCTGAACATCTTACAAAACATGAACAATTTGCGAACATCTTTCGAAGCATGAACAATTTTTAAAATTTGTGGTTTTCTTTTTTTTTTGGTTTTTGTTTGTCCTGTTTTCCTTATTTTTATTATTTTTTTCTCTTTACTTTTATTTGTTCTCATTGTTTTTCTTTTTAAAAGTTCAAGAAACATTTTTCAATCACTTTTTCATTAATATGTGAACTTTTCAAATTCGTGAACATTTTCTTAAAAGTTCATGAACTTTAGTTTCAAATCCGTGAACTTTTTTCCAAATCCACGAACTCTTTCAAGTTTTAAGAACTTTTTTCAAAGCTCACGAATTATCTTTTCAAATTCATGAACATCTATTTTTAAATTGATGAATTTTTTCAAACCCGCGAACACTTTGGCCAAGGCGGGAGTTTGTTTTTTTCTTGTCTATTTTTTCCTTTTTCATTAATTTATTTTTATCTTTTTTAAATTTTTATTATTTTTTTTGAAACCTGTTTAAAATTAAGAAATATTGTTTGGAAAACCAGAAAATGTTCTTGTTTTCAAATATTATTTACAATTTTAAAAAATCTTCGGGAATTACAAAAAAGTGCCAGTTTTTAAATTTTTTCTTCACAAATTTAAGAAGTGTTTGCGTTTCACACAAAGGTTGATAAATTTTTAAAAAAGTACATGGTTTGCAATTTGTGTACAACGTCAATTCTTTCGAATTTGTTAACAATTTTGGAAAAAGTGTTCCAGTTGATAAAATTTTCAAACACCATTTGAAATTCCAAAATAGTGATAAATTTCAAGAAATGGTTAGGATATAAGAAATAATTCATGTTGAATGATAATGAAGGAAATTGCAAATAACAGATGTATTCAAATTAGGAAAAACTACATGCTCACGGATGCACCCATCTAGTGTAGTCTACCACACTCCCCCAACTTCTTGCAGCAGCCTGACACAGACATTTGAGGCATCCATCCCAGTTTGCATGACTTACGACACCGTTTGCACGTTGCGACAAGTCCGGCCATTTATCGGCCCTTTTTCATCGAGAAAACTACGGAAGATGCAAAACTTTCAAAAATAAAACAACTTAGCACGATACCTTAAATTGGTCATAGAAGTTGGTGGAATTTTTTTGGGCCATTTGACGGATGTCGAAAAATAACGTGCTTTAAAACGGACCCTTCTGGCCTTACCCGAACACCCTTCGTTGCACATGGTCTATTTTTGGACATCATTCAAATGACTCCAACTTTTGCAAACATGTGGGCATGCCCATGGTGGGCATCCATGCCTGGTTTGAACGACTTCCGACACCTTTTGCATGTTGTGCCATGCCCGGCCATTTATCGGTCTTTTTTGACCGGCAAAACTCCAGAAAATGCAAATTTTGTCGAAAACCAAAACAACTTGGCATGATGCCTTGATTTGGTCATAGAAACCGGTGGAAAAAATTTGTTGCTATTTGACAGATTCCAAAAAACAACGTGCTTTCAGACGGACCGTTCTGGCCCTACCCGTACACCCTCCATTGCACATGGTCTATTTTTGGATATCCTTTAAATGACCCAACTTTTGCAAGCAGGTGGGTATGCCCATGGTAGGCATCCATGGCTTGTTTGAATGACTTTCGACAGTGTATGCAAGTTGCGACATATCCGGCTATTTATCGGCCTTTTCTAGCCGAGAAAATGCAAAATTAGTCAAAAACCAAGAAAATTTGGTATGGTGCCTTGAATTGGTCATACAAGGCCATGAAAAAAAATTGGGGGCCATTTTTAAGGATGCCAAGAAACAACGGGCTCTCAGATGGAGCTTTCTAGCCTACCAGAACACCCTCCATTAAACATGGTGTAGTTTTGGACATCCTTGAAATAACCCCAACTTTTGCAAGTAGGTGGGCATGTCCATGGTAGGCATCAATGTCAAGTTTGAACGATTTTCGGCACCGTATGCAAGTTGTGACACGTCCGGCCATCAGCCTCTTTTTTACCAAGAAAACTCCAAAAAAATGCAAAATTTGTCGAAAACCAAAACAACTTGGCATGGTGCCTTAAATTGGTCATACAAGGTCATGAAAAAAATTGGGGCCATTTCAAGGATGTCGAGAAACAACGTGCTCTAACACGGAGTTTTCTAGCCTACTCTGATACCCTTCGTTGAACATGGTCTAGTGTTGGACATCATTAAAATAACCCTAACTTTTGCAAGCAGGTGGGCATCCATGTCATTTTTGAATGATTTTCGACACCATATGCAAGTTGCGACACGTCCGACCATTTATCGGCCTTTTTTGACCGATAAAACTCCAGAAAATGCAAAATTTGTAGAAAACCAAAATAACTTGGCATGGTGCCTTGAATTGGCCATACAAGTCAATGTAAAAAATTGGGGTCATTTGATGGATGTTCAGAAACAACGTGCTCTCAAACGGATCCTTTTGACCCGGACATGTTACGTTGAACATGGTGTTTCTTTGGACATTTTTGAAATGACCCCAACTTTTGCCAGCAGGTGGGCATGCCCATGGACCATGGTAAGTATCTATGCCAGGTTTGAGGGCAAAAGTATTTAAAATTACAATTTAGACAGGTACTTAAAATTATTATTTTGAGTTTTTTTTAAGATAACTAATAAATACAAAGGAATAAATTGAAAACAGTAAATGTTTATTTAGAAAATCATTTAATAAATATTTAAAGGAAAAAAGAATTTAAAATATTAATTTAAAACATTTACTTAAATTTTTTATTTTGGAATTCCAAACAATATTTCAAATTTTTGAACAGGATTCAAAAAGAATAATAAACTTCAAAAAGGGGAAAAATGAATTAACGAGAAAAGTGAAGAAAAACAAAAAAATAGAAAAAAAATTGCTTAGGACTTGGCCCAACTAGGCGACGGCATCGCTCCCGTTAGTTTTGGGAACCTCAGCTTCCCAGCTGGATTTTTCCGGTTTTGGGAATATTCTAGGAGGTTCCTGATCGGCGTTTTTTTTTTTAATCTTCTCCCATATTTTCTTTTTTCTGTCTCTTTTTATTTCATTTTTTATTTTCTTTGACTTTTTCCTTTTTCGGTTTATTGTTTCTATTTTTTCGGAAACTTGCACGGAATTTGAAATATTTTATGTTTTTCAATTTTTGTTCATTATCTTCAAAACTTGTTCATATTTTCAAAATAATGTTCAGAATTTCGATTTATTTTCATATTTAATAATCATTGTTCAAAAATTCAGAAAATGTTCAGAATTTCTAAATTTTGTTCTGGTTTCAAATTTTTGTTCATATTTATTAATCAATGCTAAAATTTTAAAAAAAATTAGAATTCATAAAAATTGTTCGTCAATTCAAAAAAATGTACGAGTTGTCAAATTTTGTTCAGAGGTTCAAAAAGTGTTCCTGTTTAAAAATAATAATTCATAGATCCAAATAATATTCGTGTTTCCAAATTTTGTACAAAATTTTAAAAAATGTCCAATTTCAAAATTTGTTCACAAATTCAAAAAAGTTCCTTTTTTAAAATTTTGTTCACAAATTAAAATGTTTTCCGAATTTTGTTCACAAACTTAAAAAATGTTTGCGGAATTTGGAAAAATGTTCATGTTTTCAAAAAATGTTTGGACATTCCAAAAAATGTTCGTTCTTTTGCAAATTTGTATCGAATTTCAGAAAGTTTGTGTTTACATTTTTATTCATATTAAAAAAATCAGGAATTTCTAAAACAGTTCTCGTTACTTAAAAATTATTCATGTTTCCCAAAATGTTCGGAATTTTTTTACAATGTTCATGTTTTTAAATTTTGTTCAAGTTTCAAAAAAGTTTGTGTTTAAAATTTGTTCATAAATTCAAAACTGATTCGGCATTTTAAAATTGTTCACATTTTTTCCAATAAAATTTTGAATTTTTTCTGAAATGTTTTCATATATATGAACGCTGTTGTGTGGCCTTATATATTCCGCGCTGTAGTGACTTGCAGCCCGCGCCTTAAGTGCTAGGACTCGAGTCGTGAGCTCTCCCTTTTGCTGTACTTTTACGTCACTTACGTAGAACATGGTAGGAGGGACATGGCTTACTGGGCCGGCCCATTCGCTCGCGCCTGTGCAATTTGTATACGTTCAGACGAACGACCCACCGTACATATGAAAGTGAGTGCGATTTGCAAAGGTTCATATTGCACATACGTAGAAACAAAAAATGGAAAAAGGAAAAAGGAACAAGAAAAAAAAAACGAATAAGAACCGCGACCTAGAGAAAGAATAAAAGAAAATAAGATGTATTTCCACACAAGTGAGGTTGTGTCCTAGTGATATGTGCGGTGCTCTCTCCACCAAGAGCTCTTGAGTTCGAACCCCATCCGCGCACACTTTTTTTTTTTGCTTCAGTTTGAACAAAAAAAAAAATGGAAAACGGACCGGCGCAGCGCAGCAGGGGGTGTGCACCTGTTTGCCCTTTATATATATTTAAGTGAGGGGGTTGTACCGAAGAGAGGCTCATTTCATTTATGGACTGTCATATCATTGCTTCCATTTCATTTATGGACTGTGATATCATTGCTTGCAAGCCATGATGGAGTGTATGGTTGTGTTGTTTCTTCTCCATTATTTTTTAATGTTCTTAATCTTATTGTTGGTATAGTAATCAAAATTTGTACTTTTATTTTGTATTACCGTGAACCACTTGACTTTGTATTTTGTGAATTATTCGTATTACCGTGAACCAATTGACTTTGCATTTTGTGATGGGTAAAATTAGAACACCCAAATTTAATTCATGGATCCCCCACCGTGTCTGTGTGGTACATAGTGATACCAAGCGCGTGGTTACGTGTTGCCAAGGTCGGAGCCGCCACACATACATTTTGTACTGTGATGGCCGGATGCGGCACATATACGTGCGGTTCGTTAGGATTAAGGGAACCCATCAATTTTATTAAACCATGTACAGACGAATATGGTCTTTCTGACACCTATGAGAACCAACACCAATTTTCTCGCCACTGGCCATAGGCCCATCTGTGTAATATGATTCTGAATAATTCTCAAAAAAAAAAAAAAATATGATTCTGAATATAGTATATGATGCTCAGATGGGATTGTCCATTATGTTCAGAGACAAGGGCATGCTACCTGCTTACTACCTCTAACTCAAAATGTGAGCGTTTTATGGATATTGGTAAGTCCAAAGACCGCCAGTTTTACTCAGGTGAGCTTAAGCTTCCCATAAACTTTGTATATCATAATGTTTCATTGCGTGCACTTATTTGGATTTTCTAGTTATAACATTTTCCGTTATAAAACTTTGTTATAAATTGAATACGCAGCTCGAGAAACGAAAAGAGACTAATCATGCTGAATTTGTTATCTTTGTTTCCCTTGCTCTGAGTTGAATTTTTAATTGAAATTTGATGGTTCGCATAATCCTCCGATGGTTATTTCTGCTCCCTTACCCCTCCCCCCCCCCCCCCCCCCCCCCCCCAACAATCCCAAAACGGTCAAATCGTCCTTGGCTGGTTTCCCTCGACTGGTTAGTGACATGAACACTGTCAAAGGCAATATTTGACAAGTGGGACCGAAGGCCCACACACCACAAGCCCTAAAATCCTCTTCCTCCTCCTTTTTCCTGTGTAGTCGCCGCCACCGGCGAAGAGCCACCGCCCCATGCCCCGGCCCCCCTGCTCGTTCCTCCTTTTCCCGCGGGACGCCAGCTCTGCTCCGCTCGCACGTGCCTCGGCTTGCCTGCTCGCGCCCCGCCACCGGAGCGCCGCCCTGCTCCACTGGCCTTCCGACCCTTCCACCCAGACGTCGCCCCGTTCCCCGCTGGCCCTTGCTGCCGCCTCCACGCCCATGGCCGGCCGCCTCTGGTCGACGGGAGACCACGACCTCTCATGCCCAGCGCTGTTTCGCCGCTTCTGCTCCGACTAGCAGCTCGCCGCCGGCCACCTCCGGGCCTCTTGCAGCACCCACCATCGGCGTCCACCTCCGGTCCGCGCCCATAGGTGCTCCTCTGGTCAGCCGCCGGGAGACATTGATGGGTCACATGACGAGTGGGGCCCACTGGTCAAATACCGCAGTTTACCGTGTCAATGTCAGCAACCAGCCGGGGCAAACCAGCCAGGGACAATTTTTGACTGGTTTAGGATTGTTGAGGGGGGACAAGGGAGCATAAATAAACATCAGCGGTTATGTGAACCATCAAGTTTCTTCAGCGTAGTAAATTAGACTTTTTTTCAATGAAATTTTGTGACATTTATATTAGAGATGTATGCTATACAGATGGATCGAGCCGTAGAGTACGTGATGAAATGTGTCGTTGATCCCGTACGTGGCGTGACATGCACAGAAAGCAAGACGTAGCAGCTAGGCTGGCTAGCTACCTTGTGCATGCACACCACGCACCGTGCTGTACGTGCACGCAGCGCGCATTTGAAGCGATTGCTGTTAGAAATAATAACCTGGTGGTTATTTGGGGGATAATCCCCGCTCCTCATTGGTCGTGCGGTTTCGAACCGTCACGGCAGTTGCTTCCCGTGGAGGCACCCCTACCGAACCGTCATGTCTTTTCCCATTGTATATAAGCATAAGTACATCATCAATAAAGGCAGTTGAATCATTTTTGTCATCTCTCTCGTTTGTCTCTCGATTTCTTTCAACACGTTATCAGCACGCTCCCCGATGAGCGATCCCATCGGCCTCACAACGAGACGCGGAAAGACCAAAGCGACGACGTCCCGAAGAGCAGTTGCGGCCCTTGTCTTGCATCCGCAGAGATCGGCGGCGCTCGAGGCCACGCCCTTGGCCAGCCCTCCGCAGCGATGCCGTCGGCCCCGTCGCTAGCCACGGTAAGGCCGCTCCCACGAGCGGGTCTCGCGTCCGTGGTACCCAGCAGCGGCCACGGCAGCTCGCGGAGCGGCGCGCAGTTCTGCATCGGTGGCTGGGTGTGACGTTGGAGCGGTCCTCAGCGAGAGCATCCGTCCACAACATCAGGATCATGCAAAGGCCAAAGTCCTGATCTAAATTTCTACGAGAACAAGGTGTCTACTTTCCAATTTAACAATTGCAATCAGGAATTAGTACCTTTTGTCCTCGCCATTGCAGCGCATTCACTGAAATGGCCACAGCCATTTACAACGCGGTGACCAACCGATTCGGCATCTGCGGGCGCCGCCTCCCTGCGACGCGCCCCGCGCCCGGCCGTCTCCGTGCGCCGCGCCCCGCGCCCGGCCGTCTCCGTGCGCCGCGCCCCGCGCCCGGCCGTCTCCGTGCGCTGCGCCCCCGTCTGCCCGGCCACCGCGCCGGCTCACGCGCCCGCGCCCGTCCGTGCGCCGCGCTCCGCCCGCGGGACACGGCCACCGCGCCGTTGGATGCGGCCACCGCGCCGCAGGACGCGGCCACCGCGCCGCGCCCACCGTCCGGCCGCGCCCGTGGCCGCCCATCCGCGTCCGCCGCCGGATTCCCCGCGCACCGGCGTCCCTGGCGCAGCCCAGGCCGGCGAGCCAAGCCGGTGCAGGACGGGAGAAATCCCAATCACAGGAACTGCTCGTGAGAAGAGATAGAGAATCTTATCTCTTCGCAAGTTTTGCACTCTGGCCCTTGCGGCTTTACCTATTTTTTTTAATAGGCCAAAACTTGTTTTGCAGTTAATTCTAGCAGTGATTTCATTCCTGCTTTAGACATATTAAATTCAGTACATCAGTACTGTTCTGTTGAGTACCGGAATTTCATCTGGGAAGAATGACATGTTCTATGTGTTTACCACGTATCAAGTTCTCTTGAACATGTTTTTGCGATTGAGATCATCTTCTCTCGCATATCAAACTTGCAAATTTTTGAATATTTCTTCCTCATTATATTTGGAATCACAAGGTAATGAGTTGGGATCTACTGCTCATTTGCAGACTATCCCCTCTTACTGTGAGGTCTACGCTTTGTCAAACTCGACAAACGATTACCTTCAACGTGTATTCCTTATATCTAAATTGTAGCATACACAAGGTAATGGCCATGCAGCCTATTACTGTGAGATCTATGTGATCTTCAATGTGTTATGTTCACACAATTGAGGTTGAGAATTTTTCAAGTTTACACTTGAGTATCAAATTTTTGCATTCTTATTACACAACCATGATGGTTTTTAATTTACCGCCCGTAAATTGATTATCTCTGGTAATCGGTGGCTAGAGAATTTGAGGCATTCGCCCTCAATGGCCACCACTGCCCTTCCTGGGCCATGGACATCATGATCACTCTTGTGTCTCGTGGGATAATGTGTGCAATCCAGGATTCACTTCTGGTCAGGTCACACCGCTAACAGAAAAATGTTGTCTTATACATTATAAGGCATTAGATTCAGATCTCAGCATCTGGTTATTCTGTATCAGCAATTCTTGGGACACAATGAACTCAAGGGCAAAGGTTTGAAGCTCACTTCAACCTTCAACCCGACATCACTAGTGATGACGGGATCCTATGGACAAGGAGAACGTGTGGTTGAATATGACTCAACTAACATGTTTGGAGACTATGAATAGTCTCTCAATCTCCTGAGTGGTCAATATAATTTATGTCCATTTATGATGTTGTATCAACAACATAAGTATTGTTGTCATCATATATTGTATATCACAATATATTGTATCAGCACTTTGGTACAAATACATTTGTATGTATTTTCTGTATATCTGACAGTGATTTTCATATTGAGAATCTTCATGTCTATATATAGATTTCTATGAGAGTCAATCCGATGAAAGATGATATGTGCCTTGTGGACATATGCACCACAAACTCTATACTCAGGGACGTCCAATGTTTCCACTCTCATTGAGAGAAAGGAGATATTTTAAAATCACTAGATGCGATGAGGTATTTGTTGGCTCAACTTGAGTCATATTTACTATCCCTGTGGGTACTCGAGTAACGTCGGGATGCTTTATTGCTTCCCAGTTTAACTCGTACCCTACTAAGCTATAGAGATATCCATCGAAATTGTTTCCATAGCGAAACTTATGACGACAACAAAGAGAAATAACTTCTCTTTACCATATGCGACGATATGGCAAGCACATTCTCTATATATCATCTGGATTGTACTACACATACTACAAAACCCGTAGCACATGTTGCGCCCACGATAGTTTTCCAAAATGTCTTGTACATGACAAACTTGGCATACACACCTTGGTCATCGAGACATTGGGTTGAAACCGGAACTATGCGCAATTCCAATAGTTTATGATTATTATGATGCTAAATTCTAACAATATTTGGATTTTGTGTGCACTACAAGTGACATAGGGAAGCTGATTTTAAGGCTCGCGTACCTTAAAGTCTACGCTGAACCACTCAGACTCCTTGCATGCATCAAGTTGAGGTAAGTGGCTCTTCCCATCCATTGACTAGACTATTCAGGTGTTCCATGGTTCTAAAAGACACATCTATACGATGGTCTCAAGTGTGGTTTATCCACACGAAACCATTGGCTCATTATCCTGACACCGATTTCAAGCAAATCGAATGGATAACATTGCAGAATTCTCCTTGAGTGCCTTCTCTATGGCCCTTGGATTGAAGTTTAGCAATTTGTCCTAATGTCTAGACTTAAAATGGTTTGGTAGAATCCTATATCCAAAGAGTTAAGCTCATTGCATTATCTTTACTTTGGAGTTGCAACTTACCAACTTTACGTTGGAGTCATGCAGTTTTACACGCTCATGACCAAACTGCATACTATTATTCCCCTCTATCTTTGATACGTGGAAATCTACCAAGTATTTCCCATCTGCGGTAATTCGGTTGCATACCGATATCACCACTCGGCATACATCATTGGCCCCTCAACATATAGTTGGGATCTATGTGAGGAATAACTGTATTTCCGTCAATACCTCAATCCCCTCGCACGGGGAGTTATTCAAGGCCAGTATGCTGATTCATGAGGAATATTTCCAGGCATTAGGGGGAGATTTCAAGTACCATAAAGAATGCTAGGAAATTAGTGGAATGTTCAACACATTTCTGCCTCAAATCCACGTACTCAAAGAGCTGAACTATGCGTTCAGAAGGTTTGCAACACATTGCAAATAACCTGCCAGATTCATTTACTGACTATAAAGGTGTCACACAATCCTACAATCCTGCAAAAATACGTCGGAAAGAGTGGAGGTACCAACTAAAACCACTCAACTCCCCCTTCAAAGCAACAGGGGGAGAAGTACGACGATGGTATATCAGGATTCAGCTTCTCGCAAGCAAGGATATCAAGGCCTGTGAATCAGTAAATGCAAGTCAACTTCACGTTGACAGACACCTAATGGGTAGTATACCCAGTGGATGGGAAACCTCCACCAACCCTGGTCATAGTGCACACAATGACCGGGACATCGGAATACCCGACTCAATCGCATTGGGAAATCGCGAGCAGTCACCATGGGTAACGATATTTCCATCAACTATATATTGATATATAGATTCTGGAGAATCATATAACCGGAAGTCTACAATTGTCGACATACATTTCTCAACTAGATTGCAAAACCTTTCACATGATTCAGGTCCAAAGACCATGGCCATGGCAAAGTGTGAACAATACTCGGACTGAACTCAAGCAAAGGGTATAATCTAGGTAGAAATGGTCTTGCTCAATAATGGGAAGGTATTCATAAGCAATACCTACACCAGTTTTCTTCTGGAAACAGAATTGAGAACAACGAGGTGGTGAAACAAAGAGCAAGTATTGTAGCACAAGGGTTCACGCAGATACCCAACTATTCTCCAGAGGTGGAATCTCTTTCCGATAACTTATATCATTGGCAGTACAAAATCATCTACCTCTGCAGTTGATAGATGTAGTGATTACATATCCATGTGGATCACTAGATTCAGACACATATGATTGATTCCCGATGGAATCTCACTTCTGAATCGAAATGCAAAACGCAACATACATTGTGTAAAATCAGTAAGTCACCATAAGACTTATTGTCGTCGGTACATATGGTACAACCGACGTAGTGAGTTCCTTATACACAAGGATTACTCCTACAATGATGATTATCCATGTTTGTGTGTCTGCAATGACGACACATGTAATCATTTAAATGACGGACTTTAAAATGAAGGATTTGGGTAAACCAAAATACCGCTCGTTACTACAACTTGATCACCTTCATTCACACATTATGGTATACTATGTTGTCTATATCCAAAATATATTAGAGAAATTCATTGTGGACAAATCTTACCCATCCATAAGTCTCATGGTAGTTCATTCTCTAGACGTAGAGAAAGATCTATATAGACCAAGAGATGATGGAAATGAGATATTGGGACTCAACGTTCCATAATGCCATTGGATCCACCAAACAAAATTGGTTGGTATTAAAAGAATATCTTTCGATATCTCCAAGGCATCAAACATCTTGTCCTGGTTTTTCAGTTTCACAGAAATGTGAACACCGATATCATTGGATACATCGATCAGATCCCCACTATGTCGGATCGTAGACAAGCTTAGTGTTCCTACTAGGTGTGGTAGCCCTCTCATGAAGAGTCTTCGAATCAGACCTCATGGCTACATTCACCAACCATTATCTCAACGATAATGTCTCTTGTGTTGCCCGGATGCAAACAGGTTACGTAATAAGCAATATCACTATATTGCATATCTTGCAAGTTAAATCATGTGACTGATTTATTCATGAAGTCTCTACCAACTTTTACATTCTAGAAATATGTTCATGGAATTGGTATGTGACGGCTTCGAATTTTGCAAGAATCAGGGGGAGTATCTTCCTGAATTGTTCATGTTCAATGCATCATATTATACTCTTTTTCCCTTCACGAGTTCACTTTACAGGTTCTCATAAAGGTTTTTAATGAGGGTTTTTGGAGGAGACTTAATCAAGATGATGGATTCTTATGACAAGCGGTGATTAGGGGGAGTGTTAGAAATAATAACCTGGTGGTTATTTGGGGGATAATCCCCGCTCCTCATTGGTCGTGCGGTTTCGAACCGTCACGGCAGTTGCTTCCCGTGGAGGCACCCCTACCGAACCGTCATGTCTTTTCCCATTGTATATAAGCATAAGTACATCATCAATAAAGGCAGTTGAATCATTTTTGTCATCTCTCTCGTTTGTCTCTCGATTTCTTTCAACAATTGCAACCGCTTTACGTGCCCTGCGGCCAGATTCAGGCGCCGGGTGCGATGGAAATGGCACATGATTTCATTTTGTCCTATGCATGGCTGCGTCGAGCGGCTCGCTGGAGCCTATAAGCAGCTTCCTTCCTCACCACGCCCGCCGGCCGCCCGTCTCCTGCGCAGCCGGCACTGCAAGACGCGCTCTCGCTTCACCGCCACTCCTCCCCGGCCCCCATCGATGGACCTCATCTCGTCTCTCCCTCTATAAATCCCCATGCATGCAACACAACATCCAATCAATCTCATCAACACACACACACACACTTACTCGGCTGGCTCTGTTTGGCTACGTGTAGCGCGATGGCGAGGGCATCGTCCATGTCCATGGGTGTGGTCGCCGCGGCGGCCGTGCTGGTGTTCCTGTGCGCCACGGCCGTGCCGGCCGCCGCCCAGGGGAAGAAGGGGCTGCCCAAGAATTCCAAGGTGATCCACCCGGGGCGGTTCGGGAGGAGGGACCAGGTGCTCTCCTGCGACGACACCAAGGACGGCAAAAGCCCCTGCGTCGCCACCTGCGACAAGCGCTGCCCCAACGAGTGCGTCGTCCTCTGCCCAGGCTGCAAGACCTACTGCAGTAAGCATATATTTATACATACTTGATGATACTCCTACACACTAGTTTCGCCGATTAACACTGGTTCGTTGAGATGCTTGAATTAATTAATTTATTTACCTCGTTAATTTACAAGTGTGCGACTTCTACGCCGGCGTGTCCTGCGGGGACCCGCGCTTCACGGGCGCCGATGGCAACAACTTCTACTTCCACGGCAAAAAGGACCACAGCTTTTGTGTCGTCTCCGACACCGACCTCCACATCAACGCCCACTTCATCGGCAAGCGCAACCCCGCCATGAGCCGCGACTTCACCTGGATCCAGGCCCTCGGCATCCGCTTCGCCGACCATCGCCTCTACATGGGCGCCCAGAAGACTGTCAAGTGGGACAGCGACGTCGACCGCCTTGAGCTGGCCTTCGACGACATGCCCATCGACATCCCCGCCGTGATCGACGCCAAATGGCAGTCCACCACCGTGCCCGCGCTGACCATCACTAGGAACGCTGCGACAAACGGCATCAGGGTCCAGCTCAAGGGAGTGCTCGACATCCTGGCCAACGTGGTGCCCATCACAGAGAAGGACTCCCGCATCCACAACTACGGCGTGACCGAGGATGACAGCCTCGCGCACTTCGACATCGGCTTCAAGTTCCACAGCCTCACCGACGACGTCCACGGTGTGCTAGGCCAGACCTACCGCACCGACTATGTCAACAAACTCAGCGTCAGCACCAACATGCCAATTATGGGCGGCACCTCTAGCTATGTCACCTCCGACATCTTCTCCACCGACTGCAAGGTCGCCCGGTTTGGCCGCTCTTCTGGTATCGCCATGGTCACTGGCATGGCCACTTAAGCACCATCTCTCAACGGCTAGCTCTAAGTGTCTTAACTTGACATCGTAGAGTTAGCCCAGGAATAATCAATACCTATCTTCCACGGGCTGGTACCATCATGATACACACGATCATGTCATCTTAATACCCACATAAGCATGGTTTGTTCAATTGATATTCAAATGAAATAAAAGTGTTTACCGAAGACTATGTGGCATTTGAAATCCTTGATATGTTTTATTTTTAACTTTCCATCTATTCATCAACTATCATGCGGTACAAAGAACACCAAAAGTAACAAAAATTACATCCAGGTCCGTAGACTATCTAGCGACGACCACAAGCATTGAAGTGAGCAAAAGGCGCGCCACCGCCATCGCCCCTCCCTAACCGGAGCTGGGAAACCTTGTTGTAGTAGACAGTCGGGATGCCGCCGTGCTATGCTTCCACAGGACCGTGGCATCATAACATCAATCATCACTGATGAAGAGAAGATTCAAATTGTAGACACGAATAAAGATGAACGAAGACCGGATCCAAGCGGACCCGCTGAAGACAAACACCGGTCGAATCCTACAAGATCTCCTGGAGGCAAACCTTCACATGCCCTCCGACGATGCTAGACACACCTCCGGGACGGAGGCTTGGCGGGGAGAAATCCTTGCCATGTTGAATCATGTACGGTATATAACATGCTCTGAGACATGGCCCGAAACATAGTGAAAAAGAAAAGTAAAAGTACCCATTGAACAATTCACACCCTAGGAGGACAAAAGGTAGTCATGCTAGAAAAAATAGCCAATTTGTGATAGAATAAGAAATTACTATAACGGGGGTATTTTTTGAGAGCGATTACTATATCAAAAAAAGGTAATGTGCTGCAATTGCGAGATCCACACCTTCTTTTAATTACTGACATGTGGCTTGCAGATGCTGCATTGGCATACTAGATGTTTTTAGAAAATAGGCACACGGAGCGTCTGACTTTAAATTAATAAAGGCAACATAGGCAAACGTTAAATTTTTTAATAGACTTACAAAAAGGTCTAGAAGATCATAATAGCAAATTGAGGAAACATAACAAAATTCAAACTAAGCGCAAGATCATCAGTGGAGAGAGCATCGTTTTCATGAGGAAGCGCTCCTATGGAAAGAGCGAAGATGTTTGATCTTGCGCAAGATTTCAGAAGCCGCATCAGAGTCCTTCCTCTTCCCTAGAGGTTGCCATTGATGAAACAATAAGGACCACTTAAAAATGTAATTAGCAGGGTGAGATGAAAAGATCCCTCGCTTCTTTGAGCTGCCCGTGGGCAGCCTTGCTGTTTGGCCTCTTTTAATTGGCCGAATTAACTACCCCTCCTAATTAATCCCCCCTCCCCCCTAACTTAAGTGGGGGCGGGGGTGTCCATTTACGTAAACCCCGTAGCTCTCCGTAGGTGTAGCGTTGTCCATTTTTTAATGGTGAAAAGACATACTCTACTCTAAAACTTACAAATTATCTGGTATTGTAACCATTATTTCATCAGATTGTCCAATAACCTCACCCATCTATGTAGTTGTAGTGTAACTAATAACTAATGCCGTATCAACAAACAACTAATCTTTGGTTGGATGGTTAGGAGGGAAGTTGTACCTCAGCCCACCAAGGATGTAAACCCAGGTCTGACAACCGGCCGGTATATGTTTTGTGTGTCTCAGTGAAATGGAATAAATATTATTTTAGTGCGAAGTGACATATCGGTAGTGTTTGTGAATTTTGAAGCTCCGCAATCCTGGTCTTCGATAGGCCTGTGGTGGTGCATGGTGTGCATGCTTGTGTGTGTCTAAGTATGTAAAAAACAAATGGATTTGCTTACACTAAGAGTGAAAAAACTATTTTTTAAAAATTCGTCACGGGACACCACTTGACCAGAAAATTTCACTGGAAAAATTACTGAAACAGAGATACGCGTAGAATATAAACCGGAATGGATGGCTAGGTTGTGAGCGGTGGAGGCGAGCCTGCCGATGCCGTGGCACGCACAAAAAGCTAGCTGCAGCCTGCAGGCCGTGCATGCACGCAGCACGCGCTTGAAGCGATGCCCGGCCGCTTTACGTACGTGTGCCTGTCAGGATAGGTCCATCGCGCCGTCCAACGCACCGCAGGCAATCAGGCATGGCATCGCGACGATGGGAATGCAAGCTGAGCATCTCTTGGTACGTACGCGGGATATCATTTTGTCCCATGCAGATCCTTCCTTCACGAGTCAACACGACGCACGCCGGCCCGGCCGTCTCCTGCGCCTGCGCAGCCGGCCATGGCATGCACGCACGACGCTGTCGTCCCTTGGCCGCCACGTACGTCAACGACTCTCCCCTCTCTTCATGCACCGTTGCCGGCCCCGCCCTATAAATTTCCACGCCACACAACCATCAATCCCATCGCACCCAACCCAGACCTAAGCTAGCTACCACACTTGATCCTCCATACTGCTAGCTGAGGCAAGCTAGCAATGGCGAGGGCGTCGGCGTCGTTGTCCATGGGTGTGGTCGCCGTGGTGGCTGTGCTGGTGGTCCTGTGCGCCGCCGTGCCGGCCGCCGCTCAGGGCAAGAAGGGTGCTCCGCCTCCTAAGCTGCCGTCCAACTTCAAGACGATCCACCCTGGACGGTTCGGGAAGAGGGACCAGGTGCTCACATGCGACGACCAACAGGACAAGAAGAACCCATGCGTCGCCACCTGCGACAAGGTCCGCTGCCCCCACGAGTGCATCGTCATGTGCCCAGGCTGCAAGACCTACTGCAGTAAGCCTACCTACTAGCACATATACATACCATATATCCTTGTTAGATCCTAGCTATATGCTCTGCCGATCCACATCAACTGTGAATGAGATGCCTAAACTAATTGACATTGTTTTCTAGTGTGCGACTTCTACCCCGGCGTGTCCTGCGGTGACCCGCGCTTCACTGGCGCCGACGGCAACAACTTCTACTTCCACGGCAAGAAGGACCAGAGCTTCTGCGTCGTCTCCGACGCCGACCTCCACATCAACGCTCACTTCATCGGCAAGCGTAACCCTAGCATGAGCCGAGACTTCACCTGGATCCAGGGCCTCGGCATCCGCTTTGCCGACCACCGCCTTTACATG
Source organism: Elymus sibiricus (assembly GCA_039707655.1). Taxonomy (NCBI): domain Eukaryota; kingdom Viridiplantae; phylum Streptophyta; class Magnoliopsida; order Poales; family Poaceae; genus Elymus; species Elymus sibiricus. The sequence continues at coordinate 459,375,152 of CM077668.1, read as the reverse complement.
GGCGCCCAGAAGACCATCGAGTGGGACAGCGAGGTCGACCGCCTTGAGCTGGCCTTTGACGGCATGCCGATCGACATCCCCACCGAGGTCGATGCTGAGTGGCAGTCCACCATCGTGCCCACGTTGACTGTCACGAGGACCTCCGCAACCAACGGCGTCAGGGTCCAGCTCAAGGGAGTGTTTGACATCTTGGCCAACGTGGTGCCCATCACGGAGAAGGACTCCCGCATCCACAACTACGGCGTGACGGAGGAAGACAGCCTCGCGCACTTCGACATGGGGTTCAAGTTCCACGCCCTCACCGACGACGTCCACGGCGTGCTCGGCCAGACCTACCGCACGGACTATGTCAATAAGCTGAGCGTGAGCGCCAACATGCCAATCATGGGCGGCGCCGCCAACTACGTCTCCTCCGACATCTTCTCCACCGACTGCAAGGTCGCCAGGTTCGGCCATGGCCAGGGCGGCATCTCCATGGTCACCACCAGGGCCAATTAAACACCGCACACGATGGCTAGCTCTCGAGACATTTGAGACTTAGCCCAGGAATAAGCAATGCGGATTTATGAGATACTAATGCCACCAAAGACAGATGATCATGTCATTTGGATACGCACACAAACATGATTGTGCAATTGATACTGCAAATGATGAAATGAAATAAATTTATTACGGAAGAATATGTTGCATTTGAAGTCTTTGCTATGTTGAATCTTTTTGTTACTTTGTGTACAATATATAAAATGCAGCTTTGATGCATGGTTCCAAACATAGTGAAAAGGAAAATTTAGACGTACCCGTTGAACAACTTAACACCATCCCCGCACACACAAAACAATAGTTCAACAACATTGGTGGAGAAAAAATAGACACGTTGAACAAGACATAAGCCTATTCATGATAAATAAAATACTTTTGGTAAAATATGTTATGTGGCCCAAATGTGAGATCCACACCTCCGCGTGACTAACACATGGCGCGTAGATAGATGTAGTGTCGTGCAACAGATGTTACGGGCCAGACCTCGGTGAACTCAACGGTGGACGGCCAATTTCAAGTACAAAAATGCTAAACCTGCGGGCAATTTTTTACGGGCTCAAAGTTACTAACCACCAATTGACTGCCCTCGCCCCCCCCCCCCCCCCCCCCTCTTTTATTTTGAGCTGTGGAGCCCGGTGCCAACCAACCAACCAGCTGATGCCACATCATTATGTAATTACCGACCCATAAGAACCACCTGTAGGTGTAGCATTGCCCATTTATAGTATTTTTCAATATAGAGGACTTGACACATGTGCTGAAACAGCTATGGTGGGGGTGCATATGCTTCTTCTTTTTGGTGCCATTAGAGATCTAGCCCATATGTGGTGTTGGTCCACCTAGCATGGGCCTTTAGGCGCACAAGAGGCCCAAGGAGTTTACGGGCCTATCTAGGCCTGCTCACTTGATATTACATATGCTACATAATGCACCCGCTTGGCCCACTACCAGAATAAGTCACGTTCCCGACGGCCCATACTATGCCGACGGGGGCCGTCGGCATATATGGCGGTATGCCGACGGCCTAAGGCAAACCGTCGGCGTAGTTCGGCCGTCGGCATACCACCATCTATGCCGACGGGGGCCGTCGGCGTCACGAAGCCGTCGGCATATGTCGTGATATGCGTACGGTGGCCGTCGGCATAGACAGGCCGTCGGCATATATGTGGGCCCGGCCACAAGGTGGTTAACTGCCGTTTCACGCCGTCAAATATATGCCGACGGCCCTAACGGCGGCCATCAGCATACCTTTGGCCACGTCATCGATCCGCGGCACGTGCCACATCATCGATCCGTGGCATAAAGCCGTCGGCATAGCTATGTATTATTTTTTTTATTTTTTTTAAAAATTGAAATTTGATTAATTTAAATGTGCCTTATCTAAACATAAACATACATAGAACACCACGCGTGTCTGTTGGGCCCAGTTTACCGCCCGGTCAACAGTGCCAGGGTTAGACGGGACGGGGTACTTGGGGGGGTAGCTATGCCGCCAGGTCTTGCGCTGGGCCCTCTTACACGTCTGGAAGTGTGGTGGCAGGTGCAAGTACCCGGCACGCGGCTCCGTAGTATGACCTCCTCACGGACGTCGCTGCCGCCGTCGCACGGAGGGGGGAAACGGCCACGTCGGGCAGACACGGAGGGAATCTTGCGGTGGGTTGTGCCCGGACCTTGATCCGAAGTGTACCTATGGGCTGGCCTATCACAGCCAGGTGAAAATGTCCATCGGTCAAACCATGTCCGGCGAAAGTCAAAGGCCTAGATCCACCCGGTCAACAGTGCCAGGGTTAGACGGGATGGGGTACTTGGGGGGGGGGGGTAGCTATGCCGCCAGGTCTTGCGCTGGGCCCTCTTACACGTCTGGAAGTGTGGTTGCAGGTGCAAGCACCCGGCACGCGGCTCCGTAGTGTGACCCCCCTCACAGACGTCGCTGCCGCGGTCGCACGGAGGGGGGAAATGGCCACGTCGGGCAGACACGGAGGGAATCTTGCGGTGGGTTGTGCCCGGACCTTGATCCGAAGTGTACCTATGGGCTGGCCTATCACAGCCAGGTGAAAATATCCATCGGTCAAACCACGTCCGGCGAAAATCTAAGCCCTAGATCCGCCCGGTCAACAGTGATCCCCCCAAGTAGTCCCGTCCCGTCTAACCCTGACACTGTTGACCGGGCGGATCATGAAATTATTACACGGTGCAGACACATGTGATATAAGATGTGTGGTAATTTTTCATGTTTTTTTTAGATGTAGAAGTATCTGAAAAAAATCCCTCCTTGCGGATTGTTCTTTGCATGTCTACGAGTGGGGTGGGGGGCCTTCGGCAGTTAGCAATCCCACCAAATCTTGCGTTGGGTCCTCTTACATGTTCGAAAGTGTGGTGGGGTATTTAAATAGGCAATACGCGGCTCCGGCATGTGACCCCCTTCACGGAGGGCACTGCCGCCGGCACTTGGATGGGGGGGGGGGGGGAACGGCCACGTCGGGTCGACCCAGAGGGAAGCTAGTGGTGGGTTGGGCCCAGACCTTGTTCTGAGATGTTGCCATGGGCTGGCCTATCACAACCAGGTGGAAAGGTCCATCGGTCGAAGGCCGTTCGGCGAAAGTGGAAGGCGTAGATCTCCGGGTCAACGGGGCTAGGGTTAGGCCGGTCGGGGGCCTTTAGGGGGTACCAATGCCACCAAAACATCGCACTGGGTCCTCATGCATGTCTTAAAGTGTGGTGGTATGTTTAAAGAGGCAATACGTAGCTCCGGAGTGTGGGCCCCTTCACGGACGGCGATAACACCAAAGTAACGTTCGGCGGTTTCGCCGTTGCGTAAATTTTTCTAAGCACCCAGCATGCGATAAAATCATGAAATTATTACACGGTGTAGACACATGTGATATAAGATGTGTGGTAATTTTTCATGTTTTTTTGAGATGTAGAAGTATCTGAAAAAAAATCCCTCCTTGCGGATTGTTCTTTGCATGTCTACGAGTGGGGTGGGGGGCCTTCGGCGGTTAGCAATCCCACCAAATCTTGCGTTGGATCCTCTTACATGTTCGAAAGTGTGGTGGGGTATTTAAAGAGGCAATACGCGGCTCCGGCATGTGACCCCCTTCACGGAGGGCATTGCCGCCGGCACTTGGATGGGGGGGGGGAACGGCCACGTCGGGTCGACCCGGAGGGAATGTAGTGGTGGGTTGGGCCCAGACCTTGTTCTGAGATATTGCCATGGGCTGGCCTATCACAGCCAGGTGGAAAGGTCCATCGGTCGAAGGCCGTCCAGCGAAAGTCAAAGGCGTAGATCTCCGGGTCAACGGGGCTAGGGTTAGGCCGGTCGGGGGCCTTTAGGGGGTAGCAATGCCACCAAAACATCGCACTGGGTCCTCATGCATGTCTTAAAGTGTGGCGGTATGTTTAAAGAGGCAATACGCAGCTTCGGAGTGTGACCCCCTTCACGGAGGGCACTGCCGCCGGCACTTGGTGGGTTGGGCCCACGGAGACCGCACCGGCTTGCGAGAGGTAGCAATGCATGTTAAATAAAGGTGCATGTTAGGAGATGTTCTTTTAGAAATGAAGGTGCATGGTAAATAAAAAAAGCAAATTTAAAAACTAAAAAAAAATGAAAAATATCAATGCCGACGGCTCTACCGTCGGCATATCTTGACACGTGGCGTCTTATCTATGCCGACGGCAAAGCCGTCGGCATAGATCCTCCTTATCCCCTCGCGGTGCCCTCCGAACCGCTCATTCCTCTCTCGCCCGCGACCCCGCCCCGACCCCACGCCGCCGCCGCCACCCTCTCCGCCACTGGCTCACGCCGCCGCCGCCTCCACCCTCTCCGCCACCTCGTCGCACCACCGCCACCCCGGATCCACGCCACCCCGACCCCGCCCCGACCCCGCACCGCCCCGCCCCGACCCCGCCCTGACCCCGTGCCGTGCCGCCCCGACCCCGCCCCGTCCCCGTCCCACCCCCAAGCTCGCCGCCTTCACCCCTTCGCCGCCTCCGCGGGCGAAGGCGCCGCCCTGCCTCGGCCATTCCTCGCCCGGGCCACCCCTCTGGCGCCGCCGTGGGTCAAGGTGCCGCCCTGCCCCGGCCACCGTCCGCCCCGCGCCTCCTTGTCCTATCACGGGCCTCGCCTCGGCCCGGGCCTCCTCTGCCGCCGCCTCGGGCCGCGTCGTCACCAGCCTCGCCTTGTCCGCCCCGCCTTGTGCCATCCCCTGCCTCGTCCCGCCACCCACAGTGAGCTCCTCTCCCTCTCATCGCATCTCTCTTTTAGGTTTAGATGGATCGATGAATGTATGTATGTTAAATCGATGTTTTTTAGATGGATGGATGAATCATGGATGTTGGATGAATTGATATGTTGGCTATATTTTTTTTTTATTTTGTTTGATGGATTGATATGTTGGAGAGATTGATATGTTGGAGGGATTGATATGTTGGATGTTGGATGGATCATGGATGGATAGATGGATTGATATGATGCAATTTTTTAAAAACTTTTAGAAGTTTGGTTGTAGTGGAGGTTTGGACGAAAATCCTTGCTTTGTTAATACATTGGTGCTTGTGTATTATGTTACAAGTAAATCCAGATCAGTGTATTATGTTGTTTTGATAATACATCGGTGCTTGTGTATTCGATTAGCTAGGCAGAATAGAGACATTTGTGCAATGTATAGATGTTGGTGTGTTCGATGATGTAGGTCTGAGGTTTTTCTTTCGTTTAGCCAGTTGCGGTTATGGCCACCTTCTTTGTCGCTTGCTTGCGCCGTTTAAATTTGATACTCAAAATTGATTGCAAAAAATTGATATATTTGTTGGTTGATTCGTATGGGTTCTAGCAGATGTACGTTTCATGTCTTTTTTTTCTATGGTTTGTTAATATGCCTTTTTATGCTTATTTATTAATGTGTTTTTTATTCGTTATTATTATGCTTTTTTCTTCATTATTAATGTACTAATTATTTATTCTCTTTTCAATTCAGGTTCGCTAAACATGGGCAAGGGGAAGGCTGACGGCACGGGTTTCCTATCGAAGCTCACCACGATGACTAGTCGGAGTGGTCGACCCCATACTCTTCCCCCCCGACTACTTGGGGATGACTCCTCACAGGGAGGTCGAGGGAGAGGTGACCCTAGAGGTGGAGGGGGTGGGGGGGGGGAGAGCCCCTAGAGGAGGACAGGGTCGGGACCAGAAACAGCGCTCCCTCACCGACTTAGGGGTGTCCTCTGCCGAGGTACCCTCCTCTAGTGAGGTACCCTCTGCCGAGGAGGGGGAGGAGGAGGAGGTTCGCGAGGAGGAGGAGGTTCAGGAGGAGGAGGAGGAGGAGGTTGGGGAGGGGGACGAGGAGGAGGAGGATGGTGGTGGCAGCGAGGGGGTTGCCCACAACAAGGGGTGGCTGCGTGGTAATGCAAAGCTCCCTCCCCTTCCTGCTACTGAGGAGCAGAATTGGCTCATTGAGACCAAGGGGAAAGAGTAAGTGCCACTTAATCATAATTTAATTCTTTTGCTTGTACACATGCTAATATTTTCATTCTTTTGATTGTACACATGCTCATATTTTCATTCTTTCTATCTTTTGCAGCAACTGGATAATTCCTAAAGGGGCCCGTCTTCCAAACGGTGTCATCACCGTTTTGCTGAAGGAACACTGGCCGGGGTTGTTCCGTCCGGATCCAGTCAAGCAGCCTGAGCACCGGGTTTTGGCCACGAGCTGGGACCACTGGGAAGCGGCCCCCCACCCGGACCATACCATGTATGCTAAGGCCGTGATCACAAATTTTTGGGTAAGTTCTCTTTAGAAGCACGAGTCTTGAGTTTCGTTCGTAGTTTATCATCGAATGGTTTAACTCGTGGCTTCTTCCATTCTGGTTTTCTGAATGATTGTAGAAATACTATCGAGTTCTTGAGGAGCACAAGTCCACTGTCGACGAGATCGTGCTGCGCCAAGCGAGGAAGAAGGCCCGTCAGATGCAGTACGAGAGTAGACACGCCAGGAGACCATGGCGTGGCAGGCGAGAGTTGCAGCAGGCCAGGAGCACAACAGTCGCATGATGACGGTTAGTTTAGCCTCTTTCATTTCACTTCCATATTTGCACTTTCATTTCTTCTGACCTTCGTGTTTGCTTGGTCAATTCACATGCAGCGCGTTTTTGAGAGCATGGCGGCCGGCACGGTTCCTGTAATGGAACCATCACCACCACCTGCTGGACCTGCACCAGTGCTCCTTACCTTTGAGGAGTTTCTCGCACAGAACATGGAGACTCCGGTTAGTACATCCCCAAACTCATCAACCACTGCTTACCGTTTATTCAACACAATCATATATCCCCTTAACATGTCTTTTCGAACATCCAGGGAACCGGTCGATCATCCGTTGGTGGTGGTGCCAATGATGGCATCACTCCCACGTCACGGAGCCCGGTCACTCCGATCCACCGAGGTGGCGGTGGCGGTAGCGGTAGCGGTGGCGGTGCCGGTCCTGGCGATAGCGCTACCGCAAGCAGTGAGGACCTGGGCTTTGGCCGTTTGGGCGGTGAGGACCTTGCTAGTGGACCTCGTAGGGCTTAAGCCCTTTGTATGCTCGTAGGACTTGTGTGCTTCTCTTTATGTTTTTGTTATTGTGATGATGATGTTATTGTGATGATGATACTTATGTGATGATGGTACTTATTGTGATGATGATGTTATATGTATATGTGCTGTGAATTTGAATATATGTATATGTATATGTGCTATGAATTTGAAATGAATTCAAATAGAAATCAGGAAAAAAAAGGCAGCATCTATGCCGACGTCTTTGCCGTCGGCATAGACACCGCCGAGGCACCAGTGGGCGACACGTGGCACCTATGCCGACGGCTAAGCCGTCGGCATAGGTGCCACGTGTCGCCCAACTGTACTCCCTGGCACCAGTATATGCCGACGGCCAGGCCATCGGCATATGTTCAAATATATGCCGACGGCTTAGCCGTCGGCATATACTGGTGCCAGGGAATGCCAGCACTTGCCACGTGTCAGCACTATGCTGATGGCTTAGTCGTCGGCATAGATTTGAACATATGCCGACGGCTTAGCCGTCGGTATAGTTCTGACACGTAGCGCGTTTTTATTGGGGTAACTTGACGACGGCGCCGTCTGCCGCCGTCATACGAACGAGTTTGCCGACGGCCAATCTGTGCCGACGGCCGTACGGACACCGTCGGCATAGGTACCTATGCCGACGGCAGGCCCAGGTACGCCGACGTATACGATGCCGACGGGTCTATGGCGACGGCGGCCGTCGGCATAGGTCTATCCCGACGGGATTTGGACCTATGCCGACGGCTTTGGCCGTCGGCATAGCCAGTAATCCTGGTAGTGGCCCGTGTATAAACAGGTCGCATTTGGCAATTCTTGAACACAAACTGAGAGAGAGAAAGAGAGGGGGGGGGGGAGGGATAGGGAGAGGGAGAGGTAGAGAGATAGAGGCAGAGAGAGAGGGAGGGAGAAAGAGTTGTTTTGATTCATTGTGGAGTTGGAATCTTTCTTCGATGATGTGGTAAAGATATTGTGGTTCGGCAAAATATCACTTCTAGTGGACTATCCTCGGCCCAAATACGTCCATCGATCTTGACTTCCCATATATTTGGATGAGTGACTCAGTGGACCCGTAGAAATCTTTATTGGTAATGAAATTCGTGTAGGTGAACGAATGACAGTCTCGCTGCTCCGGACCAATTGCAGTCTCTTTACTTAAGCCTTAGAAGTATTTCGTCTTGCCAAGATTGATACCATGAAGAAGATATCTCCAAGTGAATATATATTATTATTCTTATTTATAGGAATTACATTTTATTTTCTTGGATCTTGAGTCGAAAGCATTGTACATGTAATGGTTACTAGTATGAATAAAGTTACAGATATTTCAAAAAAATGTATCCATCCCTGTCTAAGGTGATTTGGTTCATCACTACAAAGATAAATTCAAATAATATTTTTGTAGTTCCGTAATGTATCTTTTGGAAATGCAAAATAGTTATGTAGTTTTGTTTGTATAACCGTTGTCGTATATTGATAACCACTCCTAACTATTACTAGATTATACAGCGCTAGAGAAAATATGACAATATCTTATACATAATGATTTCCCAATTTTATGAACATATGCAAATGTAATAGCGTATAGCCAGGAATGGGGAAGTGGAATAACTTCTCATCCCATCCCCATATCAGATTATGGGATCAAATCTTCTCATACCTATCCCGTAATAGATGGAGGTTGCACGGGGCGGGACCCCATTGAGAGAGAGAGACACACACACACACATAGAGAGAATACTAGTAGTTGCATTTCTTCTACTACTAGTTGCATTTCATAAATTAAATTTGTCCATGTTTATACACTAGTGGAGAAACGGCCTTTAGTCCCGGTTGGGAAGGGCCTTTAGTCCCAGTTCACGAACCGGGACTAAAGGCCCCCACCCTTTAGTCCCGGTTGGCCACGACCCGGGACTAAATCCCTGCCACGTGACCGGCAGCGTGCGCCGGGGGCTGGGGACCTTTAGTCCCGGTTGGTGACACCAACCGGGACTAAATCCCTGCCACGTGGCCGGCAGCGCGCGCCGGGGCTGGGGACCTTTAGTCCCGGTTGGTGACACCAACCGGGACTAAAGGTTTAGGGGTTTAGGGTTTATTGTTTATTTTTCCTTTTCATTTTGTGTTTTCCATTTAATTCTTTTTCATTTCAAACATATTTTACCCTACTACATACTGTACACGTTATGCATATATAATAGAATTTCTCGTAGAACCAATCATATATCATAGAATTTCTCGTACGACCATGCATACACATATATATATACAATTTCTCCTACAATTTGCAGCTTATTACATGCATTCATTAGGTGAAATGGTATTCTCCGTCGGGAGATATGACCTGCTCAAGCAAAAATCCCGCCATTTCCTCTTGAAGTGCTCGTATGCGGTCCTTTGGTAGGAGCCTATCCCGCATCTCCACCATCTTTAAAGAAGGAGATCAATATGAATATATTAGCTGTGTGTATATATATTAGATCATGATAAAAAAAATTGTGAATAGTGTTTTGCATCTCTGCTCTGCTCCTTTCGGTTATAAAGCGAATGTTCTCGCAAACGTAGTATGCACAGAAATTAGTCCCCTTTTCCTGCCACATACACTTTACGAGAATAGAATTCAATCAGATAATAATCAAGCATGATAATTGTATTGAAACTAGAATTAAAGAGATGCGCGTACGTAGCTAGTACTACTTAATTACCTTGGACCGTCGCCATTTCAGCTGTGGTTTTCATTCACCGACAACCTCTTTGATGAACTTTTTCCAAACCCTGCCTGGCAAAGAAAATGAATAAAGGAGTTATTAATTACTTGATATGAGGAAATGAACTAAAGAGGCTGACATAGTGTGATAATGATTGAAATTACCTGTCGAGCATCAAAAACAGGCTGTTGTATTCTGCAGGGTCTTTACCTAGTGAGTCCAGTACTTCAACAGTTCCCTCGTCAACTCTAATGATTAGCAGGATCCCGTGGAATCTGTGCACACGTTTTTATAAGCGGGCATGCATAACTCATCAACCACACTTAACATCGAGTAAGCAAAAATATAATTTGTAGTACAAGACAGTAACACTCACCTGAAGTTGTAAGGAAAAAGTATTTCTGGTCTGGTATTTAGTTCCTTCAAAAACATTAGCAAGTTATTCTCTGTGTCTTGTTTGTGGTTATTTAACACATTTTCATTAATGGTATTTGGGTCAATGAACCCAATGCCATAGACTCCATCTCTTTTCAATTCAAAAATCTTCATTCTGCATAATACCACACAAAAGAATATAGTGAGGATAATTACAGGCAATGAACGAGCTGAGCTAGAGACTTAGATTACAGAAAGAAATCACTTACAGACAATAGCAATTGACGAGAGATTTGTCGAGTGCGTCTTGATTGAATAACTGAAAAATTTCTGGAAATTCAATCCACACATCTTTTCCATGGAAGTAATGCTCTCGCTTGACTTTCACCATGAGGCTCTCTCGCCCTGCCTTTTTTTCTCTCAGGTACCAGTCATGCAATCTGCGCATTTGCGTTGATAGAAGCTCCTCCTCGTCAGGCCTGACCAGAGGGTTCCAGGGGACATATTTCCATGCTAGTTCCTTCGGATCCATCGTGGGGACTTCCTCGATGCCTAGGAGTTGTTCAACAGTGATACCCATCTCTCTAGCCATCTCTCTATCAGCGTCGGTTACCGCCTTATCGGTACTCACCTTGAGCGGGGGGATCGATTGCACTGCTTGTTCTCCGAGCTGGGGAACAGTTTTCCCGCTTTTATTACTACCTGTAAGGCTCGACTGCTGCTTTTTTTGTTGATAATATGACTTGCTAATAGAGCGTTCATAGTCTGATCGCCTTTTCTCCACAGCCGGTTCAGCAAGATCCACAAAGTGTTTTACGACTTTCTCAGATATTTTCTCCTTCGGCGGCGGGGGTGGTTTCGGTGCAAAATGGGCCTTCACTTGGGCATCCACGACCCCTTTGTTTTCCTCCTCAGTCATCTCGTAAGCTAACTTCTTTTTGGCAGGAGGCTCGGGTTTCTTGTTTGGTGCTCTCTTCCGCTTTGTAGTCGGCTGACGCAGCGGAGATCGATATCGCGTACTCGCGATGGGCTCCGTCTCGAGGTGGGGTGGATTCGGCTGACGCAGCGGAGATCGATATGGAGGAATCGCGCTGCGCTCTGTCTCGATGTGGGTTGGAGTCGGCTGACGCGGCGGACTTGGAGGAGGAGTCGGTGGCCTTGGCACCGAGTTTGGAAACACGATGCATTCCTTTCTCCATACAATGAGACCACGTATGGCTTCTCCCAGTGTCTGCTCCCCTTGACCTCCAAGAAAATCAAGCTCTAGTGAGTCATATCCCGACAGAACTTCATCCACCCCGATATGAGCATAGCCAGGTGCAATCGGATTGCCGTGGATGGTTGCTTCAGGTGCATTCGGTAAAGCAAAGCCGTCCGCCACCTTCATGGATATGTTCTTCATTTTCATGTGTAGCTCACAAGTTGTCGTCTCTTGGATATCATCCACGGGGTAGCGAGCCAGCAGTGCACCATCGGCCGGGACCCCTGTGGAACCCACGCTGCTTTTCGGCATAGATGGGATGGTACTATCCAATGCTGGATCTGGTTGCTCCTGCCGCTGAGACGCCCTTTGCTGGCTAATTGTGTCGATCTGCTCCTGCTGCCGCATGAAAGCGCGTTCCAACTCTGCGTTTTTTGATTCTACCTTTTGAAGCCGGTCTGCATCCTGCTTCTTCTGGTTTGCATCCTGCTTCTTCTTTCTCGCACGACTTCTGTAAGTGTCGTTCCACTCCGCAAACCCCTCAACCCACGGAACAACGCCTTTGCCTCGTGTTCGTCCCGGGTGTTCAGGATTCTTGAGGGCGCGTGTAAGCTCATCGTTCTCTCTCTCGGGCTGGAACGCCCCCGTTCGAGCCTCTTCTATTGCTTCAAGTAAAGCGTCCGAGGCTTCTTTAAGACTTGCCTGTTCAATAATCTCCCCTGTTTTTGGGTCCAACTTTCCCCCATGCGCATAAAACCAAGTCCTGCACCTGTCGGGCCAACCCACTATTTTTGGAGTGACCCCTGCAGCAATCATCTTTTCCTCAGATTCATCCCACTTAGGCAACCCAGTCTTGTAGCCACCTGGCCCCAGAACATGGTGAAACTTTTTTTTCTCAGCATTTATCTTGTTTTTCCTCGACCGTTCCTTAGCTGCTTCCGATTCCTTGAACTCCACAAATAAGTCCCAGTGATCTTTTACCTTCTCTAGTGGTCCAGTGAATTCTGGAGTCTTCTTTTCTGCGTTGACGTAGTTGGCCCATAATCTTTTCTTCCAAGTCTGGAATTGTGTGGCCATCTTCTTAAGAGCACACTTCTTGACTTTCTCCCGTTGGAGATCTGTGAAACCCTCTGATAGGGTGAAATGTGACATGAGCGTATCCCAAAGCAGATTTTTTGCTCTTTCGTCGACAAAACTAACTCCTCGATCTTCCTTTGGCTTATTCCATTCTAGAACGGTGATCGGGATTTGGTCCCTAACAATTACTCCGCATTGACGTATAAATTTGTCTGCATTCATTTTAGGAGCAATTGGTTCGCCATCTTCTTTGATTTCATCGATGTTGTACTTTATGCCATCGGATAACTTTTGGCCGGGCCTCGTACTACCCTTGTAGAAGATTTGCTCGATCCGGAGGGCTAAAAGAAGAAAGATTCGTTAATATATATATATATATACAAATCAATTAATACATGTAATGATCACCAGAGGCCTTATATATATATATATATATATATATATATATATATATATATATATATATATATATATATACCTCACCGGACTTTGTTAATTGAAGAACATTTTCTTCGCCATCATTGTTTGTGTGCCCTTCGTCTATTGGTTCTTCCTCAATTCACTCACCGGACTCGTTCAGATATTGTGAGCCGTCATCTGGTTCAATCTCTGGGTTTTGGGAGCATATTATGTCGAACATGATATCCTCTTGATCATGGTCATCTCTGCCGCTATAGTCCATAGCTTAACTAATCCAGAAGAAATATAAAACAATTTAGTATTCAAATTAGAATGCATTCAATAAGCAAAAACTGAATCATAGTAGTCAGCCGCCGAAGAGGTTCGATCTGAGGGGCGAGGGATGGCGAGGAGGATTAATTTTTTTAGCAATATCATCATATAACATTAATACATCTCGAATATTATCATATAACATCACTAATACAGCTCGAATATTATCGAATAATCCAGTTGACTCGCAGTTCCTGAGGCGCGGGCGGTGGACACCCAAAGAGAAGGAACCATCACAGGATCATAGCTCGGGTGAGATCCCTGAAGAACTTGCCAGGTATTGGAGAACCTGACGTCCAACGCAACCATGTAGCGACGGACGTGCTCGTCCTCCTCCCTGACACGGCGTCGTACCACATCCTCGGGGGTCGGCTGCCTCCGCACCAATAGTGGCGCACGCGACCGCCACCAAAGAAGCTTCGGGTCGACGAAGGGAGCCCGATTCCTCACCAAGCTGCGCGCCCCGGAAGGTAGCACCTCCCAGTGCCAGCCCGGCGGAGCCCAGTCCCGGACATGGCGCCTCTCAAGCAGGTTGTCGCCGCCGAGTCGACGACGAGGATGCCGGCCGGGCATCGTCGACGTCGAGAACAAATTCTTATGAAAACCAATTCCTATGCAATAATTATCATTTTATTATGCTACTCATATTTAATAAACTTTTACAACTATAGTAGATGAGCAAATTTGAACAACATTTTATATCATTGATCCAACCATTCTTTTTATAGAGAACCCACACTTGAACAACATTTCTATTCATCCATTTAACATCCATCTATCTAACATTTCTATTCATCCATCATTCTAACATACATCAATATAACATCTATCCATCTACATATCCATCTAACATTCATCTACACACAAAAATACATAATAAATATATCTAATTAACATTCATCTACACACAAAAATTACATACTCCCAAAATCTCATGTCTCATCCATAATGTCGTTATCAAAATTAACCATCTGCTCACACTAATAATTAACATTAACATGACTTGCAAAATACAAGGACATTTTCAATCTCATCGATCATTGGTTGTCCATGGCGGCGACCGAGCTCGGGGTGTGCGGGGGGTAGTTAGAGGCTGTGCGCGGGCCAGGGGAGAGCGGGGGAAGACAAGGGGGGCTCACAGCGAGGTCGTCGCGAGTTCGGGGAGGGCTCAGGGAGGTCGTGGACGCGTCGGTGCTCGAGGGCGAGGTCGAGGCAGTGGCGGCGACCGGTGAGGAGGAAGACGATGGTGCGGGCGCTGTGGGGCTCTTCGCTCGCTCCCTTGGTCGAGGAAGATGCAGCGGGTTGCGGGCTCGGGGAGGGGCCGGAGCGAGCGGGACGGCGTCGGCGATCTCTGGAATCGGAGGTTGAAGACGAGCGGCCTGGCAGCGTGTGGTGTTCGATCTGTCTCCTGGGCGGTGGAAAATGCTAAGTGACAGTTATATAGGATCGACCTTTAGTCCCGGTTGAATCCACGCCCCGGGACTAAAGGACCTTTAGTCCCGGTTCGTGGCTGCAACCGGGACTAAAGGGTTGGCCTTTAGTCCCGGTTATAGCCACGGGCCGGGACTAAAGGTCTGTTTTCGGGGCCCAAATGAAGCGCGGGAGGAGTACCTTTAGTCCCGGCTAGTTGTGCCAACCGGGACTAAAGGTTTTTTTTTCATTTTTTCTGTTTTTGCTTTATTTTTTTCTTTTGTTTCTACTTACAGCCAAATATTTAGAGTTTTTGAGTGAATCTTTTTTGCTTTAGGTCACAAATATTATAAACTTTCTATTAGTGCCAGTAGTTTTCAAATTTGAATAGTTTAAATTTGAATTCGTTGAAATTTGTGTGAATCACTCGTTTGTGAATAACTTTAGTTTAAAAATAGATTTTTGAGTGATTCTTTTTCCTGCTGTTTAATATTAGTGTGTTTTATCAGTATGTTCAATTTGGTAATTTTTAGGTTATTTTAAATACATGTTTTAATCAAAAACAGATTCTGTTTAGCTCTTTTAGTTTTATACCTTCATTTGTTTTAAATATTTTAGTTTATATGTTTTCTTGTTATTCTTTTGCCAAATTATATTATGTTGCTGTTAGTCAGCATGAGGAGTTTTAATTTTCAACCCATACTTACTTCATTTGTTATTTTTCTTGCATTTAATGATTTTTTAAAGCTAAATGACCCTGAAATTGAAAAGCACTACAAATGAACTCTGAAAAGGTTGAAACTTGGCATGGTATCATCATTTCACTCACATAGCATGTGCTAAAAAGTTGAGAGGGTTATGGCCAAAACCGGATGCACTTCGTGTACAAACTCGACCATCTCTTTCGAAGTATCAAGGTTTCGGACGAAAACTCATCTGTTACAAAGGCATTTCATTTTTTTAAACTTACTTCAACTCCAGAATTTTTGTGCATTCAATATGCACCATTCAAAGCCACATACTTAAATTTCAACCGTTTCTAACTTCATTTGCTATTTTTCATGCATTTATTGATTTTTTTGAGCTAAATGACCCTAAAATTGAAAAGCACTACAAATGAACTCTGAAAAGGTTGAAACTTGGCATGGTATCATCATTTCACCAACATAGCATGTGCTAAAAAGTTGAGAGGGTTACGGCAACAACTGGATGCACTTCGTGTACAAACTGGACCATCTCCTTCGAAGTATCAAGGTTTCGGACGAAAACTCATCTGTTACAAAGGCATTTCATTTTTTTAAACTTATTTCAGCTCCAGACTTTTTGGGCATTCAATATGCACCATTCAAAGCCACATCCTCAAATTTCAACCCTTTCTAACTTCATTTGCTATTTTTCATGCATTTAATGATTTTTTGAGCTAAATGACCCTGAAATTGAAAAGCACTACAAATGAACTCTGAAAAGGTTGAAACTTGGCATGGTATCATCATTTAACCCACATATCATGTGCTAAAAAGTTGAGAGGGTTACGTCAAAAACTGGATGCACTTCGTGTACAAACTGGCCTATCTCGGCTACTCACTAGAGAAGAAAGTGATGACGGTGAAGCCGATCACATCCCAGAGTGGGATCTTGGGGTATAAAACTTTTTCTTCGCGTGTGTCCCTTTGCGCCGTAACCATGGACAATCTTCATCATTTAACAGGATGCTTGGGTCAGTCTTCACTGTGAAGGGAGGAATTTCATGAAACTTTTCATAATCTTCTGACATGTCTGTCTTGTCCTCCACTCCCACGATATTTCTTTTCCCTGAAAGAACTATGTGGCGCTTTGGCTCACCGTATGATGTATTCGCTTCCTTATCTTTCATTTTTCTCGGTTTGGTAGACATGTCCTTCACATAGAAAACCTGCGCCACATCATTGGCTAGGACGAATGGTTCGTCTGTGTACCCAAGATTGTCGAGATCCACTGTTGTAATTCCGTACTGCGGGTCTACCTTTACGCCACCTCCTGTCAGATTGACCCATTTGCACCGAAACAAAGGGACCTTAAACTCACGTCCATAGTCAAGTTCGCATATCTCCTCTATGTAACCATAATATGTGTCATTTTCCCTATTGGTGTTTGTTGCATCAAAGCGGACACCACTGTTTTGGTTGGTGCTCTTTTTATTTTGGGCGATCGTGTAAAATGTATTCCCATTAATCTCGTACCCTTTGAAAGTCAATATAGTCGAAGATGGTGACTTGGCCACCAAGTACAGCTCATCTCCAACACTGTCATCATTCATGAGATGTGTTTGCAACCAACCGCCGAAAGTCGCCATGTGTGTACGTTTAATCCAGGGGTCAGACTACTCTGGGTTCTTGGAGCGTACAATATCCACGTGTTCCTCGATATACGGAGCCACCAAGGTGGAATTTTGTAGAACTGTGTAGTGTGCTTGGGCCCAAGAATGCCCGTCCCTACATATTACTGAATCCTTTCCTAGCGTGCCTTTTCCACTCAGTCTCTCCTCATGCCGCGATTCAGGAATACCAATCGGCTTAAGGTCAGGAATAAAGTCAACACAAAACTCAATAACCTCCTCTGTTTCATGGCCCTTGGAGATGCTTCCTTCTGGCCTAGCACGGTTTTGAACATATTTCTTTAAGACTCCCATGAACCTCTCAAAGGGGAACATATTGTGTAGAAATACAGGACCCAGAATGGCAATCTCTTCGACTAGGTGAACTAGGACGTGCGTCATGATATTGAAGAAGGATGGTGGGAACACCAACTCGAAACTGACAAGACATTGCCCCAAATCATTCTGTAACCTTGGTAGGATTTCTGGATCGATTACCTTCTGGGAAATTGCATTGAGGAATGCACATAGCTTCACAATGGCTAATCGAACATTTTCCGGTAGAAGCCCCCTCAATGCAACCGGAAGTAATTGCGTCATAATCACGTGGCAGTCATGAGACTTTAGGTTTTGGAATTTTTTCTCTGCCATATTTATTATTTCCTTTATATTCGACGAGAAGCCAGACGGGACCTTCATACTGAGCAGGCATTCAAAGAAGATTTCCTTCTCTTCTTTGGTAAGAGCGTAGCTGGCAGGACCTTGATACTGCTTTGGATGCATGCCGTCTTTTTCGTGCATACGTTGCTGGTCCTGCCGTGCCTCCGGTGTATCTTATGTCGTCCCATACACGCCCAAGAAGCCTAGCAGGTTCACGCAAAGATTCTTCGTCACGTGCATCACGTCGATTGCAGAGCGGACTTTTAGGACTTTCCAATAGGGTAGGTCCCAAAATATTGATTTCTTCTTCCACATGGGTGCGTGTCCGTCAGCGTCATTCGGAACAGATTGTCCGCCAGGACCCTTTCCAAAGATTACTTTTAAATCCTTGACCATATCAAGTATATGATCACCAGTACGGTGGTCAGGCTTCTTCCGGTGATCTGCCTCACCTTTGAAATGCTTGCCTTTCTTTCTTAAGAGATGCTTGATCGGAAGAAATCGACGATGTCCCAGGTACACATTCTTCTTACATTTATCCAAATATATACTTTCGGTCTCATCTAAACAGTGCGTGCATGCGTGGTATCCCTTGTTTGTCTGTCCTGAAAGGTTACTAAGAGCAGGCCAATCATTGATGGTTACAAACAGCAACGCTCGTAGGTCAAATTCCTGTTGTTTCTGCTCATCCCACACACGTACACATTTTATGTCCCACAGCTGTAAAAGTTCTTCAGCCAATGGCCTTAGGTACACATCAATGTCGTTGCCGGGTTGCTTAGGGCCTTGGATGAGCACTGGCATCATAATGAACTTCCGCTTCATGCACAACCAAGGAGGAAGGTTATAGAAACGTAAAGTCACAGGCCAGGTGCTATGATTGCTGCTCTGCTCCCCAAAAGGATTAATGCCATCTGCACTTATACCAAACCATAAGTTCCTTGCGTCACCTGCAAACTCCGGCCACTTTCTCTCGATTTTTCTCCACTGCGACCCATCAGCGGGTACTCTCAACTTCCCGTCTTTCTTACGGTCTTCTTTGTGCCATCGCAACAACTTGGCATGCTCTTTGTTTTGAAACAAACGTTTCAACCGTGGTATTATAGGAGCATACCACATCACCTTGGCAGGAATCCTCTTCCTGGGGCGCTCGCCCCCAACATCATCCACTACAAAAAACTTGTTAATCCGTGACGGATTTCGGGTGACGTTCTGAAAATCCGTCACAGTCGATGACGGTTTTCTTTGATCGGTCACAGAAACCGTCACCGATCACCAAGATGTGAATGTACCCAGAAACTCTTCGATGCCCATATGGCCTTTGTTTTTCCCCTAGAGACAATATATTATAAATTTTAATAAAAAGAAATTCAATCAGGACTAACTAAAGGAGCATTTGGATGTTTACTTTTGGCAATACACCTACAGTATACGTTTTAGTAAAAAAAATGTGCGCCATGGATCGAACCGTGCAAATTGGACCTACTTGAATACTTCAATACCAATTGGTCAAGAAATCATGGTGTGATAGACTGCGGACATAAAGCTTTGCAATCATACACAACAACTATATATATAGAATATGTGACTCCAAAAATTAATTCATGTTTACTCAAAAAAATATGAATATAATTTGTTAATTTTATCTATATGGGAATCAACAAAATATATGTTTAACCTCTTGTCTAAACCGTCATGGTTGGCGAGGAGAAACTCGTGGAACGAGTTATAGTTGGAGGGCTTGTTTAAGGCCCTTGTTTAACGATGTCCAAACCGTCACGCCTTGCTGCTGTTCTTTTTTCCAAGGAAACGGACTGCTCCTACCGACGTGGCGATCCAGTGTGAGGATAAACTCGCGCTGTGATTGGTTGAGCAAACCAGCCCACGGATCGCAGATCTAAACCGTCCGCTACACTGAGATCTGACGGCTAGCAAGCCTCCCCCTCTTTCTCGTATGTTCTTCAGCCCACCCACCAGCCGCTGCCTTCTCTTGTACAACGAATCCTCTCTGAATCCCCTGATCCAAATCTCCGCTGCTGCACCAGCGCCTCCACGCCGGCCGAACTCGAACAACACCCTCCCCAGCCGCACCACCCCACATCCTTCCTCTCATGCCGCTAGCCTGCCGTACCCATCTCCTCCCATCCTCCCATTCCGACGTCTCCCCGCCGTGCCCACCTACCCCTCAATCGGCCACGCCCCTACACTCCCACCGCGCCGCCGCAGTGTCCTCTTCTCCAGCCGGATCATGCCGAGATCCGTGAGTCCACGACAATCGTGGGCGAATCACGCGCGGCCACGGCCGTCCTACCTCCCTACACGCTTACTGCAACCACCACCATCCCCTTTCCTCACCTCTAGCCTCCCCTGCCCCTTTCTCTCCCCACCGGCCAGATCCAGCCCCTGAAGCCTGATCTAGTGCACGCAACAACGGTCTCGTTGATGTAGATGCAGGTCGTCGCCATGTCGCTGTAGGGAGCGGGCGACCCTGTCGTTGGCATGCCGAACTGCGGGGGCTACACAGAGCCGCTACCGGGCCATGTCGCCGGGGGCTGCGCTGTGCTGCGGCGAAGGGGCCCGCATCCGACGCCTACGCTGTCCTCACCATCGGCTTCTCCGTTGACCGCGATGGGCTATGAGCCGCTCGCCCCACCAGGTCCCCTTTCCTCTCTACTTTGGATTTGTCGAGGCTTTCTTAACTTTTGTCGATGCGCAGGCAATGTCGAGCATGAGTTGAGGCGAGATATTGGCGGATAAGGTTCTCTCTCCGATGACGCCGGCGGGGATGGCTGGATCTGCGTCCAGAAATGCACGAGAATGACCCCCGGTGGTCGTCCGGCGAGCGCTGAGCCGGGCGGCGGTGGCTGTAGAGTTTTTCCTTTTTTTTATCATGGCGGTGGCTGCAGAATTAACATAGGGTGTTTGTAGTTTTTAGTTTCTTTTGTTTTTCTAGTATTTGACCGATGTATTGTCTGGAAATATCCGTAATTTCATGTTTTTGTGTAACTTTTTTCTGTTATGTTTATATATTTTTTCCTTTTATATAATGGCATGAGCATACATTTTCTGAAAAATTTATACTGTCTCAGGATTTGAATTTCTATGGAACAAGAGAAATAAGATGGGCTAATTGTTAAGATTGAAACCAGTGGGCCTTTTACAGTCCTAAAATTTAATGGGCCAAAATTCCAATTGGGCTGATTACGACATGGGCGTTAGTCTTGCATGGAGTTAAATTTAGTGAGCCAGAATTTTTGTTGGGCCGATTACTTCATGGGCCGCCACGTCAGATCCATGTCAGATGCTGATGTGGCACACAAGTTAACGCCGTTATGTGCATGTTAGTTAAGTGCCACCCATGACGGTCAAGAACAGTCATGGTCCATGACAGTTTTATATGATCCGTCATGGAGCGTGCAGCGGTCAAATTATGACGCGATATACATGACGGATTTTAAATCCGTCACACACACCCTTCCATGATAGTTTTGCACAGGTCGATGACGGATCCAATCCGTCATGGATTAACAGAATTCTTGTAGTGATCATCAGGGTCATCGCGGCTGATCTTATAACGCAATGCACCGCATACCGGGCATGCATTCAAATTCTCGTACTCCTCACCGTGGTAGAGCAGTCATTAGGGCATGCATGTATCTTCTGCACCTCTAATCCTATAGGGCAGAGAGCCTTCTTTGCTTCGTACGTACTGTCGGGCAATTCGTTGTCCTTTGGAAGCTTCTTCTTCATTATTTTCAGCAATTTTTCAAATCCCTTGTCAGATACACCATTCTCTGCCTTCCATTGCAGCAATTCCAGTGTGGTACCCAGCTTTTTCTTGTCATCTTCGCAATTTGGGTACAACAATTTTTTGTGATCCTCTAACATGCGCTGCAACTTCAACTTCTCCTTTTCACTTTCGCAGTTTCTCTTTGCATCAGCAATGGCCCGACCAAGATCATCAGCGGGCTCATCTGATACCTCTTCTTCAGCTTCTTCTTCTTCATTCTCTTCCCCCATTGTAGTACAATCGTATTCAGGGAAACCAGGATAGTTGTCATTATCCTCTTCTTCTTCATTCTCTTCCATTAGAACCCCTCTTTCTCCGTGCTTAGTCCAACAGTTATAGCCGGACATGAAACCGGACGTAAACAGGTGGACGTGAATGACTTTTGAGCTAGAGTAAATCCTATCATTCTTACAGACACCACATGGACAACACATAAAACCATTCCGCTTGTTTGCCTCAGCCGCACGCAGAAAACTATGCATGCCATTAATGAACTGGGGAGAGCGTCGGTCATCGTACATCCATTGCCGACTCATCTTCATTACACAACACCGAAAAGACCAAATTAATACAAGTTCATACATAAAGTTCATACACACTTATTCTCATAAAACAACATAAAACTATCTAGCTAAAGCATTTAAATACAACAACAAATGCGATCAAAATCGCAACTAAGGTAATAATTAATCCAACAGCATAATGATACCAAGCCTCTTTATTAACGGCATATTTTCTAATTTTTCTAATCTTCAAGTGCATTGCATCCATCTTGATCTTGTGACCATCGACGACATCGGCAACATACAACTCCAATTTCATCTTCTCTTCTTCAACTCTTTTCAATTTTTCTTTCCAATACTCGTTTTCTTTTTCAACTAAATTTAACTTCTCGACAAAAGGGTCGGTTGCAATTTCCGGTTCACATACCTCCTAGATAAAAATATCTATGTCAACTTGATGGGCATAATTGTCATAAACACGAAATGCAACAAATAGTTATAAAAGAGAATATACCACATTCGAATCATAAACCGAACGAGGGCCGACGGGGACGGATATCAAAACCATGGCACTAAGTATAACAAACAATCATACAAGTAAGAAAATTATACAAGTAACTATCTAAATCATACAAATAATATATTTTTTTATAAAAAGGATAAGAACAAGAGGCTCACCAAGGTGGTGCCGGCGACGGGATAGTGCGGGCGATCGACGGTGGTTAGGACGGGGATGGGAAGGCACTAAGTAAACCACACCTACACATATGCAAACTAAGAAATTAATTTGAGCTCAAATTGCATATAAATCAAATAAACTCCCACATAATTACTCCCAAACTAAAACCCACAAATCACTATACTTATAGAGCATTGCACGAGCTAATCTAGCAATGAGAGATGAAAGGACAAAGTTGCTAACCTTTGTGAACACTTGGATAGATGGGGTGCCTCAAATCTTAACAAATCTTGGCAAAAATGGAGGATGAGCTCGAGCAAGGGGAAGAGAACAGAGGAGAGAAAGGAGAAAACAGAGAAAGGAGAGCTTGGGCTCGGGCTGGACGAAGCACTATATATAGTGATATCTTTAGTCCCGGTTGGTATCTCCAACCGGGACTAGAGATCCATCTCTAGTGATACCAACCGGGACTAAAGGGGCTCACAGGGGCCCCAGCCTGACGCCAGCCTTCCACCACCCCTTAGTAACACCAACCGAGACTAGATGTTACAAATGAACCAGGGCTAAAGCCTAGCCGTTGAAACCGGGACTAGTGGTCACATTAGTCCCGGTCCAAAACCCGACCGGGACTAATGCTCCGGATAAAAGGCCTGTTTTCTACTAGTGATATACCCCTGTGTTCCAAAATACTTGTCGTGGTTTTAGTTCAAACTAAACCCACAAGAAGTATTTTGGAATGGAGGCAGTAACAACTAATAAGATCGAGTTGCCAACTTGCCATCAAGTGATCCAAGACATGGAATGGAACGACAGTTGACAAAGAGGACAGCCATATGCAGGCCTGAGTTTGATACGGTCGATTGATTGGGATGATGGGAAGGCGCACACACAGACACCTTTTCCCTACCTACGCAACCCCACTATGTGCATGCTAAAGTCGTACTACTAGTTCAGAGATCGATCGATCTCTTCACGCATGCATGCATGCGACCCGCGCGCGGCAAGAGATACTACTCCTAGCTATAAATTGGCACCTAACGCGTCGACATATATCAGACCCACCACCACACACAACTAAAGCCTATAGCAACTCCAAGCAGAATCGATCGCCGCGCTGCTCCACGGCGATGGCCGGCCTTCATGCGCTTGTAGCTCTGCTTGCCGTTCTGGTGGCCGTGTACGCCGTTGCCGGCGCCGCCGCTCAGGCCCAAAAGGGGCAGCCGCGCCAGGCGCCGCTGACTTCCGACTACCACGTCGTCAAACCGGCCGGACACT
Source organism: Elymus sibiricus (assembly GCA_039707655.1). Taxonomy (NCBI): domain Eukaryota; kingdom Viridiplantae; phylum Streptophyta; class Magnoliopsida; order Poales; family Poaceae; genus Elymus; species Elymus sibiricus. The sequence continues at coordinate 459,351,284 of CM077668.1, read as the reverse complement.
CCAACCAGAGAGTGTTGATGATGAGTATGAGGTGCCCCCCTCAGTGCAAGGTGGGCAAGTGCGACAAGAGCTGCCCCGCCGACATGTGCATAATGGTCTGCCCCAGCTGCAAGACAGTGTGCTGTAAGTGATAAAATGATAAAATTATCTGTAATACACGATCGCATTCACACCAATACACCCTCCATTCCAAAATGTAGGTCCTATTTGTTTTGTCTCTGAGTCAAACATTCTAAGGTTAGGCCTAGTTTGTAAAAAAAATATCAATATCTATAATACTAAATAAATACACTGAAAATACATTTCATGATGTACTTATTACTGGCATTTTTTGAGCAAGAAAACAGTAGGGAAGGCCCCTACTGTGCTATTTTAGATTTTATAAATGAGTGGATATGTACATATGAGGAGGAAAAAACAGAGAAAATGAAGAAGAAAAAAACTACTGTTTACAAGCTATCAAGCCAAGATTGCATCATGCATGGGCTCATTCAAAGAATCATTTGCTCTTGTTATGCATAAAACCAAACTTAGCCTCAGAGTGAGAATTTGTTTTTGCGGGAGCACTAGTGGAAAAACGGGATTTAGTCCCGGTTGGAAAAGGCCTTTAGTCCCGGGTCACCAACCGGGACAACTAAATCGGGACTAAAGGCCCCCACCCTTTAGTCCCGGTTGGCCACGACCCGGGACTAAAGTCCCTCCACGTGGCCGCGAGCGCGCGCCGGGGGCTGGAGGACCTTTAGTCCTGGTTGGTGACACCAACCGGGACTAAGGCCCCTCCACGTGGCCGCGAGCTAGCGCCAGGGGCTGAAGGACCTGTAGTCCCGGTTGGTGACACCAACCGGGACTAATGATTTTGTGTTGGGGTTTAGGGTTTTAGTGTTTAGGGTTTATGGTTTTTTTTTTCATTTTGTGTTTTCCATTCAATTCTTTTTCATTTCAAACATATTTTACGCTACTACATACTGTACACATTATGCATATATAATATAATTTCTCGTACGACCATACATATATCATATAATTTCTCGTACGACCATACATATATATATACAATTTGGTATATACAATTTCTCCTACAATTTGCAGATCATTACATGCAGGCATTAGGTGCAATGGTATTCTCCGCTTTCAGATATGACCTCCGTAAGCAAAAATCCCGAAATTTCCTCTTGAATTACTCGTATGCGGCTCTTTGGTAGGAGCTTATCCCGCATCTCGTGAATCTTTAAAGAAGGAGATCAATATGAATATATTAGTTGTGTGTATATATATTAGATCATCATAAAAAATTGTGAATAGTGTTTACGTACCTGAAGTTGTCTTACATCTCTGCGCCATTCGGTCGTAATGCGAATGTTCTCGCAAACGTAGTATGCACATAAATTAGTCCCCTGTTGTTGCCTCATGCACTTTGCGAGAATAGAATTCAATCAGATAATAATCAAGCATGATAATTGTATTGAAACTAGAATTAAAGAGATGCGCGGACCTAACTAGTACTACTTAATTACCTTGGTCTGTCGCCATTTTAGCTTCGGTTTCCATTCACCGACAACCTCTTTGATGAACCGTTTCCAAACCCTGCCCGGCAAAGAAAATGAATAAAGGAGTTATTAATTACTTGATACCAGGAAATGAACGAAAGAGGCCGATATAGTGCGATAATGATTGAAATTACCTGTCGAGCATCAAAACCAAGCTGGTGTATTCTCGAGGGTCTTTACCTAGTGAGTCCAGGGTTTCAACAGTTCCAGCGTCAACTCTAATGATTAGCAGGATCCAGTGGAACCTGCGCACACGTTTATATAGGCAGGCATGCATAACTCATCAACTATACTTAACATCGAGTAAGCAAAATAGAATTTGTAGTACAAGACAGTAACACTCACTTGAAGTTGTAAGGAAATAGTATGTCTGTTCTGGTATTTTGTGCCTTCATAAACCATAGCAAGTTTTCCTCTGAGTCTCAGGGGTGGTATTGTATCATTTTCTCATAAATGATATATGGGTCAACGAACCCAACGCCATAGATTGCACCTCTTTTGCATTCGAGAATCTTCATTCTGCATAATAGCGTACAAAAGAATATAGTGAGGATAATTATAGGCAATGCGCGAGCTCAGCTAGAGACTTAATTTACAGAAAGAAATCACTTACAGACAATAGCAACTGACGATAGATTTGTCGAGTGCGTCTTGATTGTATAACTGAAAATTTTCTGGAAACTCAATCATTATCTCGTTTTCGTAGAAGTAATGCTCTTCCTTGACTTTCACAATGAGCATCTCTCGCCCGTTCTTTACTTCTTTCATGTACCACTCATGCAATATTCGCATTTGTGTTGATAGACATGGGACCTGCTCAGGTCTGATCAGAGGGTTCCCGGGGACATATTTCCATGCTAATTCAGCCATGGGGACTTCCTCGGTGCCTAGGAATTGATCAACACTGATACCAAAGTATTTAGCAGCGTCGGTTACCTTATTGGTAATCACCTTGAGCTGGGGGATCGATTGCATTGCCTGTTCTCCGAGCTGGGGAACTGTTTTCCCGCTTTTATTACTACTTGTACGTCTCGACTGCTGCATTTGTTCCTGATATGACTTCCTAATAGAGCGTTCATAGTCTGATGGCCTATTCTGCACATGTGCCGGGGCTCGCTCTAGAAGTTCCACAAAGTGTTCTACGGTTTTCGCAGGTATTATCACCTTTGGCGGCGGGGGCGGTTTCGGTGCAAAATGGGACTTCACTTCAGAAGCCACGACCGCTCTGGTTTCCTCATCAGTCATCTCGTAAGCTAACTTCTTTTTGGCAACAGGCTCGTCGTTGGCTTTCTTCTTTGGTGCTCTCTTCCGCTTTTTACCCTGTTGCTGGGACATAGGGGGTGGAGTCGGCTGACGCGGCGGAGATCGATATGGCGGACTCGCGCTGGGCTCTGTCTCGAGGTGGGGTGGAGTCAGCTGACGCGGCGGACTTAGAGGTGTATTGCTACTCGGAGGTTAAGTTACTTTGTCATGCATTTAGTTGTTTTGAGCTAAACAGCAAGGTTAAGTTACTTTGTCATGCATGAAACCAGCACCAATGGATAGATTGGATTTCTCTAATCATTTTCATATATAAATCTTTTCCATCTGAGCTATGGTTGAATTACTATGAATTTTTGAAGTTTAAACTATTTTCTGGATTTTTCTGGTTATTTAGAAATAAACAAAATCTAGTAAATGATTTACTGCGTCAGCATGACATCATGCTGATGTCAGCAGGTCAACGGAGCGGCCCAGGTCAAATTGACCAGTGGGACCCGCGTGTCAGTCTCACAGTGACTAAACCAATTTAATTAAACCTAAACTAAATAATTAACAGGGGGGCTGGCCCACATGTCATTGACTCGGGGAGGTCAGACCCACTGGAGTTAAGCCGCCGACGGGGGCAGATGCGGCGGCGAGCTGCGGGTTTGGCCTACGGGCCACCATTCGAGGCGCGACTGGGCTCGTTGGAGAGCTCTCGCCGGCGCGCATCGGATGGGGGTGGTGGCCGGGCCAGTGGTCGTCGGAGACGACGGCCACGAGCTTGGCAGCGGCGGCCGGCGTTCGGGCATGCGCGGGAACGCGGCTGCGATGGCCTAGGCGATGCGGGGCTGGCACCTACGGCGTCTACGCGGCGTGGTGAACACGGTGGACGCACACCCGGGACCAAATGGTCACCGGAGCGTCGGCGGCGGCGAGCGCAGGCGGCAGCGGGTTCGGGCGCAGGTGGTGCGGCGGCTACGGCGTGCGACAGAGGAAACAGAGAGGGGGGGGGTTCGAGGGAGAGGCTCACGGCGATTCCAACGGTGCGGACGGCGAGCTCGGAGGAGGACCGGAGCAAACGGGGCGGCGGAGGCGATCTCGGCGGTCGGAGGTTGAAGACGAGCGGCCTGGCGGCGTGGTTCTGTTTCCTTCTCGCGGGCGGTGGCTGTCACCGGAACACCGGGCGGTTATATACACAAGACCTTTAGTCCCGGCTCCAGCCACGAACCGGGACTAAAGGTCCTTTTGTCCCGGCGCCAGCCACGAACCGGGACTAAAGGCCAACCTTTAGTCCCGGCGCCAGCCACGAACCGGGACTAAAGGTCTCTTTTCGGCAGCCCAAATTCCGCGCAGGAGAAGGAACCTTTAGTCCCGGCTGGTGGTTGCAACTGGGACTAAAGGTGTCTTTTTAAAGTGATTATTTTTGTGTAGAAAACTTTAGGTAAAACTCATAGAATATTTAGAGTTTTTGAGTGAATCTTTTTGCTTTAGGTCACAAAAATTATGAACTTTCTGTTAGTGCCAGTAGTTTTCAAATTTGAATAGTTTAAATTTGAATTCTTTGAAATTTGTGTGAATCACTAGTTTGTGAATAACTTTAGTTTAAAAATAGATTTTTAGTGATTCTTTTTCCTGCTGTTTAATATTAGTGTGTTTTATCAGTATGTTCAATTTCGGAATTTTTAGGATATTTTAAATAGGTGTTTTAATCAAAAACAGATTATGTTTAGCTCTTTTAGTTTTATACCTTTTTCCTTTGTTTTAATTATTTTAGTTTATGTTTTCTTGTTATTCTTTTGCCAAATTATATTATGTTTCTGTTAGTCAAAATGAGGAGTTTTAATTTTCATTTTTAAGAAATTATTTGACAGATTCAATTTGAACATATATAAGAGTTTCAACACATGGTCACGTTCAAAATATTGGTCAAAACCCTCAATTACCCTTTCTAGATATTTCAAGCTTTTGAAATATTTACAAAGGAAATATTCACCATAAATTCCAGGAAAATTCTAGCATGTCACAAATGCCATATTTGATGATCTTGCCAAGTCTCATGTCTTGGAGAACAAGATAACATCATCAAATTCCCTCAAAACCATCTCTGTCCATTTTCTAGTTTGAGCAACTTTACATTTTTAAACATGTCCAAATGAGCTTAAACTTGGTACACCTACTAAAATGGTCTAAATATTCATCTAGGCCAAGTGGTGCATCAAGGAGAGCAAATTAGCTTGGTTAAAGTATGCCAAAACCAATTCTGCCCATTTCTAGGGTTTGACAAAGTTACATTGGCAACTTTCTCCCATTGATCTCAAATTTTTACCACATTGCCAGATGGTCATGAGCATCACCCCCATTAAGTGGCACAAGTTGGAGAACAAGTTAACTTGATCAAAGCTTGTCAAAACCATTTCTGCCCATTTCTAGGGTTTGAAATATTTACATTGACAAGTTTCTTCAAATGAGCTACAAATTTGCACCCTAGCTCAAATTGATACCAAGCTCATTCCTGTTAAATTCCAAAGCCATTGGATTCCTCTAAGTACCTCTATTCATCATCAAACACCTTCTGCCAAAATCTTGTGGTCAATGATTGGGGTACGAAATGGATTCTCCTTTAGCTCAAATTTTTACCAGAGCTCACCCTAGTCATATTCTACCTCCAGTAACTCTCTCTCTTCCATAGCTCAATAATTGAGGGGTGAAAACCCTCACTTTACCTCTCTGGACAGCCACTATAATTAAAATACTAAAAGGACAGGAATAATTGAAAATTCATAACTTAATAAATAATTATTCAAAAATCATGTTTCAAATGCCAAAATGCCCTAGCTTTTTGGTTGGATTCCGACGCTCCGGAGTCCACCTAGGAACACCCAAAACACATATATACCCTAACTCTTACAAAGATTCCCTCCGGTTTGTCCGAAGTGGGACTTTCCAGCTATAAGTCCAGAAACTCACTAGAGAGAAAGTGATGACGGTGAAGCCGGTCACATCCCAGAGTGGGATCTTGGGGTATAAAACTTTTTCTTCGCGTGTGTCCCTTGCTTATGATTGCGTCGTAACCATGGAGAATCTTCATCATTTAACAGGATGCTTGGGTCAGTCTTCACTGTGAAGGGAGGAATTTCATCAAACTTTTCATAATCTTCTGACATGTCTGTCTTGTCCTCCACTCCCACGATGTTTCTTTTCCTTGAAAGAACTGTGTGGCGCTTTGGCTCATCGTATGATGTATTCGCTTCCTTATCTTTTTTTTTTCTCGGTTTGGTAGACATGTCCTTCACATAGAAAACCTGCGCCACATCATTGGCTAGGACGAATGGTTTGTCTGTGTACCCAAGATTGTTGAGATCCACTGTTGTCATTCCGTACTGCGGGTCTACCTTTACCCCGCCTCCTGTTAGATTGACCCATTTGCACCGAAACAAAGGGACCTTAAAAGAAGGTCCATAGTCAAGTTCCCATATGTCCTCTATGTAACCATAATATGTGTCCTTTTTCCTATTGTTGTTTGTTGCATCAAAGCGGACACCACTATTTTGGTTGGTGCTCTTTTTATCTTGGGCGATCGTGTAAAATGTATTCCCATTTATCTCGTACCCTTTGAAAGTCAATATAGTCGAAGATGGTGACTTGGCCAACAAGTACAACTCATCTCCAACAGTGGTGTTATTCATGAGATGTGTTTGCAACCAACCGCCGAAAGTCGCCATGTGTGTACGTTTAATCCAGGGGCCAGACTGCTCCAGGTTCTTGGAGCGTACAATATCCATGTGTTCCTCGATATACGGAGCCACCAAGGTGGAATTTTGTAGAACTGTGTAGTGTGCTTGAGTGAAAGAATGCCCGTCCATACTTATTACTGAATTCTTTCCTAGCGTGCCTTTTCCACTCAGTCTCCCCTCATGCCGTGATTGAGGAACACCAATCGGCTTAAGGTCAGGAATAAAGTCAACACAAAACTCAATAACCTCCTCTGTTTCAGGGCCCTTGGAGATGCTTCCTTCTGGCCTAGCACGATTATGAACATATTTCTTTAAGACTCCCATGAACCTCTCAAAGGGGAACATATTGTATAGAAATACAGGACCCAGAATGGTAATCTCTTCAACTAGGTGAACTAGGACGTGCGTCATAATATTGAAGAAGGATGGTGGGAACACCAACTCGAAACTGAAAAGACATTGGACCAAATCATTCTGTAACCTTGGTAGGATTTCTGAATCGATTACCTTCTGAGAAATTGCATTGAGTAATGCACATAGCTTCACAATGGCTAATCGAACATTTTTCGGTAGAAGCCCCCTCAATGCAACCGGAAGTAATTGCGTCATAATCACGTGGCAGTCATGAGACTTTAGGTTTTGAAATTTTTCTCTGCCATATTTATTATTCCCTTTATATTCGATGAGAAGCTAGACGGGACCTTCATACTGCTCAGGCATTCAAAAAAGATTTCCTTCTCTTCTTTGGTAAGAGCGTAGCTGGTAGGACCTTGATACTGCTTTGGTTGCATGCCGTCTTTTTCGTTCATACGTTGCTGGTCCTCCCGTGCCTCCGGTGTATCTTTTGTCTTCGCATACACGCCCAAGAAGCCTAGCAGGTTCACGCAAAGATTCTTCATCACGTGCATCACGTCGATTGCAGAGCGGACCTCTAGGACTTTCCAATAGGGTCGCTCCCAAAATATAGATTTCTTCTTCCACATGGGTGCGTGTCCGTTAGCGTCATTCGGAACAGATTGTCCGCCAGGAACCTTTCCAAAGATTACTTTTAAATCCTTGACCATATCAAATATATCATCACCAGTACGGTGGCCAGGCTTCTTCCGGTGATCTGCCTCACCTTTGAAATGCTTGCCTTTCTTTCTTAAGGGATGCCTGGTCGGAAGAAATCGACGATGTCCCGGGTACACATTCATCTTACATTTATCCAAATATATACTTTCAGTCTCATCTAAACAGTGCATGCATGCATTGTATCCCTTGTTTGTCTGTCCTGAAAGGTTACTAAGAGCATGCCAATCATTGATGGTTACAAACAGCAATGCTCGTAGGTCAAATTCCTGCTGTTTGTGCTCATCCCACACACGTACACCTTTTATATCCCACAATTGTAAAAGTTCTTCAACTAATGGCCTTAGGTACATATCAATGTCGTTGCCGGGTTGCTTAGGGCCTTGGATGAGCACTGGCATCATAATGAACTTCCGCTTCATACACAACCAAGGAGGAAGGTTATAGATACATAGAGTCATAGGCCAGGTGCTATGACTGCTGCTCTGCTCCCCAAAATGATTCATGCCATGTGTACTTATACCAAACCATAAGTTCCTTGCGTCATTTGCAAACTCCGGCCACTTTCTCTCAATTTTTCTCCACTGCGACCCATCAGCGGGTACTCTCAACATCCCGTCTTTCTTACGGTCTTCTTTGTGCCATCGCAACAACTTGGCATGCTCTTTGTTTTGGAACAAACGTTTCAACCGTGGTATTATAGGAGCATACCACATCACCTTGGCAGGAACCCTCTTCCTGGGGCGCTCGCCATCAACATCATCAGGGTCATCGCGGCTGATCTTATAGCACAATGCACCGCATACCGGGCATGCATTCAAATTCTCGTACTCCTCACCGCGGTAGAGGATGCAGTCATTAGGGCATGCATGTATCTTCTGCACCTCTAATCCTAGAGGGCAGACAACCTTCTTTGCTTCGTACGTACTGTCGGGCAATTCGTTATCCTTTGGAAGCGTCTTCTTTATCAGTTTCAGCAACTTTTCAAATCCCTTGTCAGATACACCATTCTCTGCCTTCCATTGCAGCAATTCCAGTGTGGTACCCAGCTTTTTCTTGTCATCTTCGCAATTTTGGTACAACAATTTTTTGTGATCCTCTAACATGCGCTCCAACTTCAATCTCTCCTTTTCACTTTCACAGTTTCTCTTTGCATCAGCAATGGCCTGGCCAAGATCATCAGCGGGCTCATCTGATACCTCTTCTTCAGCTTCCCCCATTGTAGTACCATCGTATTCAGGGAACCTAGGATAGTTGTCATCATCCTCTTCTTCTTCATCGTCTTCCATTATAACCCCTCTTTCTCCGTGCTTGGTCCAACAGTTATATCCGGACATGAAACCGGACTGAAGCAAGTGGCTGTGAAGGATTTTTGAGGTAGAGTAATCCCTATCATTCTTACAGACACCACATGGACAACACATAAAATCATTCCGCTTGTTTGCCTCAGCCACACGCAGAAAACTATGCACGCCATTAATGAACTCGGGAAAACGTCGGTCATCGTACATCCATTGCCGGCTCATCTTCATTACACAACATCGAAGTGACCAAATTAATACAAGTTCATACATACTTCTCATAAAACAACATACAACTATCTAGCTAAAGCATTTAAAGGCAACAACAAATGCGATCAAAATCGCAACTAAGGTAATAATTGATCCAACAGCATAATGATACCAAGCCTCTTTATTAATGGCATATTTTCTAATCTTTTTAATCTTCAAGCGCATTGCATCCATCTTGATCTTGTGATCATCGACGACATCGGCAACATACAACTCCATTTTCATCTTCTCTTCTTCAATTCTTTTCAATTTTTCTTTCAAATAATCGTTTTCTTTTTCAACTAAATTTAACTTCTCGACAAGAGGGTCGGTTGCAATTTCCGGTTCACATACCTCCTAGATAAAAATATCTATGTCAACTTGATGGGCATAATTGTCATAAATATGAAATGAAATAAATAGTTATAAAAGATAATATACCACATCCGAATCATAAACCGGACGAGGGCCGACGGGGACGGATATCAAAACCATGGCACTATATATAAGAAACAATCATACAAGTAAGAAAATTATAAAGTAACTATCTAAATCATACAAATAAGATTTTTTTTTTACAAAAAGGATAAGAACAAGAGGCTCACCAAGGTGGTGCCGGCGACGGGACGGCACGGGCGATCGACGGCGGTGAGGACGGGGACGGGAAGGCACTAAGTAAACCACACCTACACATATGCAAACTAAGAAGTTAATTTAATCTCAAATTGCATATAAATCAAATAAACTCCCACATAATTACTCCCAAACTAAAACCCACAAATCACTATACTTATAGAGCATGAAACGAGCTAAACTAGCAATGAGAGATGAAAGGATGAAGTTGCTAACCTTTTAGAACCCTTGGATAGATGGGGTGCCTCCAATCTTGACAAATCTTGGCAAAAATGGAGGATGAGCTCGAGCTAGGGGAAGGAAACAGAGAGGAGAGAAAGGAGAAGCTTGGATTCGGGCTGGACGAAGCAGCTTTATATAGAGATATCTTTAGTCCCGGTTGGTGATACCAATCGGGACTAAAGGTTTATCTTTAGTCCCGATGGGTGATACCAACCGGGACTAAAGAGGCTCGCAGGGGCCCAGCCTACCGCAACCCCTTTAGTCCCGGTTGGTATCACCAACCGGGACTAGAGGTCCCATTTGAACCGGGACTAAAGGGGGCCGTGCCCCCGTCCGCTCCTAGCCGTTGGAACCGGGACTAATGCTCACATTAGTCCCGGGCCCAAACCCGGCCGGGACTAATGCTCCGGATCAAAGGTAGGTTTTCTACTAGTGGAGGCATTACCGTTGTTTTATAGTTATTGTTTTTTTATTCTGTCAACTTGGTCAATCTTAGGAATAAACATAATATGACTTATATTTTGGGATGGAGGGAGCTCCTTGCTGCTCACGATATATGATTTGATATGTAAATATGATGCCGCTTCTTGACTAATTCAATCTTGACGACATTAATTTGCTTTTCCGATCGGTGTGGCGACAAGTGTGTGACTTTTACCCTGGCATGGTGTGCGGTGATCCACGTTTCACCGGGGGTGACGGCAACAACTTCTACTTCCACGGAAAGAAGGACCAGAACTTCTGCATCGTATCTGGCAGTGACCTGCACATCAATGCTCATTTCATTGGCAAGCGCAACCCAACCATGAGCCGTGACTTCACCTGGATCCAAGCTCTCGGCATCAGCTTCGGCAACCACCGCCTCTATATAGGCGCCCAGAAGACTATCAAATGGGACAGCGAGGTCGATCGCCTTGAGCTCGCTTTCGACAACATGCCCATTGACATCCCTGCGGAGATCGGCAGGCAATGGCAGTCTGATGCTGTATCAGATCTAACCGTCATGAGGTCCGCCATGACCAATGGCGTGAGAGTGCAGCTCAAGGGTGTATTTGACATCATGGCCAACGTGGTGCCTATCACAAAGGAAGACTCCCGCATCCACAACTATGGAGTGACTGATGACGACAGCCTTGTACATCTTGATATCAGTTTCAAGTTTCATGACCTCACGGACGACGTCCATGGCGTGCTCGGCCAGACCTATCGCACCGACTATGTCAACAGGTTCAATGTGAGCGCCAGCATGCCTGTCATGGGTCGCGCCGCAAACTACTTATCCTCCAACATCTTCTCGGCAGACTGCAAAGTCGCTCGGTTCGGCCGCCACGCCGGAATCTCCATGATCACTGCCACGGTCAATTAAACAGTGTGCTTACATGACTAGCTAAAGCTCTCATTGTCTCAACTTCCCAACATGGAACTAGACCAAGAATAACTAAGTTGATATGCTGCAAATGTACGTAAGGAAAGGGCAGCGGCATGCATGATACATACCATCATGTCATTTATCTAAAATACGCACACAAACATAATTTGTGCAATTGTGATTGGAATAAAAAGATAGCTGGAGAACATGTTGCTTGTGAAGTCCTTCCATCTTGAATATGTTGTTTTCTTGTTTGTCTATCTAGCTATAAGGTATAATATGCAGCTCTCCTGCATGTTTCAAACATAGTGAAGACAATAGAGCGCCCAAATTCATAGGGAATTTTTATAAACTATAAAGCAACCCTGTGGGCCCACCCGCCGGTGCATGAAAACACCACATCCGCCGGTGCTTGGCAAAAGGGGTGAAAGTGGCCCTGAAGAAACAGAAAATGAAGATGCAGAGAAGGAAGGGGAGGGCTCTGACCGGTACAAGAAGAAAGCGTGGAAAGAAACTGGAGATGGCAGAGGGACACCGAAGAAGCAGGTGGTGCGGCAGCAATCGGGCATGGGGCTCCCGGTCAACTGGTGGATGTTGTAGATGGCGCCCACCAGGAAGCATGACGCTCATCGGCTTGAACTATCGGGGCCTAGGGAAGCCTCGCACAGTTCGAGAACTTGTGTGCCTAGTGTCGGAGCTGAATCCGGCAAATCCCTCGGTAGGATATCCTTAGCTAGGTGACTTGGCGTGATGGTAACAAGGACAAGGATTTTACCCAGGGTCGGGCACTCACGGAGGAGATAATATCCTACGTCTTGCTCTTTGTTTATTGCGTTGGGGTGAGTACAAAATACCGAGAGATTCTAACATTGTCTCTAAGATGTTTTCTATGACAAGTCTGACCCTGACTTATATAAGATACCGGGGCCCTAGGATTACAAGAGTCCTAGTCGGCTACGTCGGAGGAGAGGAGTCCTCCAAGGATACGGAGTACTTGACTTGCACGACAAGGCTTCTAGAGTCTTCTTTGTAGAGCGCCATAGGCCGCCATTATGACTCGGGGCAGGATCAACCTAGGGGTCCTTAGCCCGGCCCACCAGGTCAGGAATTGACATGGTGAGAGACCCCAGTAAAGTTGAGAGAGAGAGAAAAGAGAAAGAGTTCACATTTGTGTGGCAATGAAGGCAGACATTTGGTAATTGATGGAGTAGGTGCTGCCTTATATTAGCTTTGGTGAGGTGGAGTGTTCGGCAGTAGCATGGTAGCCCGTGTGTGTGATGCTCAACCATGGATATAGATTTTTGAGGGAGAGACAAACTAACGAATCTCATTCCACATTCTTAAAACTTCAAGAAAATTTAGCATTTTAATTTCTTGGCTTCTTGGAGATTCTCTGCCAATTGTATCATGCTCAAGAGAAGGAAAATTCAAACCTCGGTTATGTCCAAAGTTTGCCACTTAACTTAACACACATGGGCGCATGGTTTTCTAAAATATACTAGATCTATATGTGTATGGATCCTTTTATGATGATTTGATTGAGCACTAAGCACAATAGAACACATAGCCCAAATCTTTGGTGCTTCAACATAATGGAGACCCTCTCTCATGTTAATTTCATCAAGAAACTAGTGGTTTGCTAATCAATATGAACCGCTAGAAGAAAACTTATCGAAAAGGGTCATTTTCAAAGGCCCTTAACTACCTTTGGCTTCATCAAACATTTCTTTTAAGATTTGGAGGGAGTAAGATCGAACCCCACAGCACTGTCAAACAAGCAAGCCTTCAAAAGTTATGCGAAACCACCGAATCACTCCAAAGTCAGGACTACTAAAGTTCAGTTGATGTGGCTATGCCGTCGAACAAAAACAGAGGAGTAGTTGTTGTGGCGTGCAAAAATGAAGATGGCTGCCATGTTAGGGATGGATTCTAATAGCTCAAGATATTGTTTCTAAACTGGCGAATGTCATGTAGGAAAGCACTAGCTTTTCCGGCAAACATGGATGCAAAGTATGTTTCATACTTTAGACTACCTAGAGGTTGAAAACAACAAGGAATAACTAAACATATACACGTGTATGGTATTGTTGTGTATGATATTAGAACTCATGTTCCAAGGCTTGAGAAGATTCATTTCAAGCATGAAACTATGACTCAAATGTTAGATATCTCACTAACTAGCAAAAGCAACGATGGGTTCGGATGTTGCTAGACATGCTTGGCTTGCATTTCGTTTCTCTGAAGTCTACTTACTCAATGGGACTAGTAAGCTTCAAAATATATGCTCCTCAATGTACAACCAGTGGAGAAACTTAAAATTAACCAACATAAAATTCAACACAAACAATGAAATAATGAAATCAAAACCAATCGAGAAAGCGACAAAATTACCAGAGGAAAAATACCTTGTGGATATAGTACCGAGTTTCTGGTGGATTTAAAGAAAAATATCAGGGAGGGATAGACAGAAAAGACCTAGTGTGAGAAAAAAAGGGAACATTCAATTCAGAAAATTTAATCAAACTATTCCAAATATCCACCGTGTTTTAAAGACCTTGTCAATGATGGTTCGCTGGTTATCCAGGAGGCGACCTCCTATTCCGTGCATAAGGCAATGAATAGCAAGTGTGTGCACCTCGCGCAACACAAGATCGACCCATTTATCATTTTGAATTTTTTACGGACTATTTTTATTTCACAGATTAAAAAATAATAAAAAATTAAAAAAATTAAAATGGAAAAATTAAGACATTTGCACATATATACAGAGTAACAACAAATTTTTGTAGGAAAATTTAGGTATTGAAAAAAATACATGGATTTGGAGAAAATGTTCATAAAATAAAGATTCTGTTTGTATTTCTTTTAAGTCTTCAGGTAATTTAAAAAGTGTTCAGATTAAAAGTTGTTCATTGAATTTGTAAAAGGTATTCACATATTTAGAAAAATCTGATGCAATAGAAATTTTTTAACATATATTTTAAAATGTTCATCTAAGTTTAGGGAAAAATATGTAATTTCAAAATTGTTCGCAATTTTGAATTGTTCATATAACTGCAATAAGTACTCACACATTTTTAAATAGAGTTTTTTGTAATTTAAAAAGTGTTCAAATATTTTCTTTTAAATGGTTCATATATTCTTAATGAGGCTTATGCAATTATAAAAATTTGGTAATATATTTATATTCCAGAAATAAGGAAAAATGGAATGAAAATTAGAGAAAAAGCCCAAAAAATTTAAAAATTGAAAGTAAAAAATAAAGAGGAAAGCCACGCGGGAAACATCGGAAGAAACTCAGAAAAATTGAAAAAAAAATCCCAAAATCCTGCTAGAAATGGTAGCACATAGACCAGCCCAACATCCGTAAAGCCATACGCGCAGGTCGGTATTCAGTGCGTGGTCCACTGGGCACGTCTATGTCTCGCTCTCAGTGTGTCAAATGTTCACCGGGTATTTAGAAAAATGTTTGACATGTATTTGAAAACTATTCAATAAGTGTTTAAAAAATGTTCGCCGCGTATGTGAAAATGTTCACCACATACAAAAAAAAATGTTTAACATGCATTTGAAAGATAATAAATGTGTATTTGGAGAAATGGTAATGTGTATTTGAAAATTGTTCAACGTGTAGACCAATAAAAATTCAATGTATATATAATTTTTTTTTGCATGTATCTGAAAAATGTTCAACGTGTATTCAGAAAATCTTCAATATTTATTAGAAAAATGTCAACGTATATTCAAAAATTGGAAAGGGAAACAAAATTAAAATAAAGAAAAGAAAAAAGAGAAAACCAAACGTTACTGTTTTTTGAGGCAAAACCAAACGTAACTTTCCCAAAACCGCTCCCAACTCTGCAACAAAAGGATCCCAAAACCATGAGTTATTGGGCCGGCGCACTCACGGTGAGCGCAATGTCCACCTCGCAATAAGTAAGATATAGATTTTGCGTGGACTCATCTAAAAAAAAAGATTTTGCGTGATCCACCAGCAAAACTGGACAAAACCAACACCAGGCATTCAGCTCATAGGCCCAGGCTCAAGTTGTCTATCAGCACCTGGGAGGTTGGGCATATGGACTCAACACCATGGTCGATTCTCGTGATAGTTTTTTTTTACATAACTAGGACAATGACCGTGGTGCAACGGATTATAAATATTCAGCAGTATGTTAGCTTGTGATTACCTACCCATTAATGCCACAATAAATAAATGTTTATCAGATCTTGCCTCTAAGTCACCTTACAGTTTGATGACAAGTTTGATAAGTAAATTAAAGTAGAATTGGTTCAGTTGGTAAGTAAATCAAGGTGATTGTGTATCATATACATGAAAGGTTGGATGAAGGGATGGTGGGAAGAAAAGTGAAACATGGAACCTTACATTCTTTTTTAAGTAGTATATATAGATAGTTTTGCCGACAATAGTATGAGAAACATAAATATATTTGGCCTATTTCGTCAGCACTGTATTGTGTTAAAAAAACAAATAGTATGAGAACCATGTGACCCGTTTGGGCAGAAAATATAGGCAGCCCTATATTTGTACTCGTGTTGGAATAGTTTTCCTATGACTATGAATTTGTAATTATTAATTTTCAGTACTGCAACGAAAATCCCAAACACTATCTTCCAAACTGAGGGAGTATCGGAGTAGCAACTTGGGTTTGGAGTTGCTTCATGGACGTAACGTGGGCGCTTCGCTAACCAGTGGCAAGCTGCCACCAGTTTGGTCAGGATGAATTAGCGGGAGGGAATCCACCCACCTTTTCCCTATGTCAACTCAAAAAACTACCTAAAGAGGGAACAAATTTCGTAATCTCAAAGTAATTTAGCATGCACTCATGTACAGTTGACACGTACATGGAACTATAAATCGGCGTCAACTCCTCAACGCCACCACAGCCAACGTTAACGCACTACAGCAATCTCAAACTCCGGTATATCAAGGCGCGCCGGCGATCCATGGCGCCGCAGCTCGTAGCTCTTCTCGTGGCTGGTTTGGTGGCCGCTGCCACCGTCGCAGCCGCAGGGGCGGGGCTGCCGTCCAACTTCGCCATGATAACCCCACGGGGACCGTTGCTGGGGAAGCGGGATGCGGGGGAGTACTGTGGCAAGAGGAAGTGCATGGCCAAGTGCGAGAGCCGCTGCCCCGACCAGTGCTTCGTCCTCTGCCCCAGCTGCAAGACTCTTTGCAGTAAGTATATGCACCTTCAACCAATTTGCCGCAACGTTTACCTTCTTTGATCCATACATAATACGTGTTGGTAACGTTAGCTACTTGTGTCATCTAAGTGTGCGACTACTACCCGGGCATCTCCTGCGGCGACCCGCGCTTCACCGGTGGCGATGGCAACAACTTCTACTTCCATGGCAAGAAGGACCAGGACTTTTGCGTCCTCTCCGATGATGATCTCCATGTCAATGCCCATTTCATTGGCACCCACAACCCCGCCACAGGTCGTAACTTCACCTGGATCCAGGCCATCGGCATCCGCTTCACGGACCACCGCCTCTTCGTCGGTGCCAAGAAGACCGTGAAATGGGACAACCGCGTCGACCGTCTGGAGATGGCCTTGGACGACGAGACCATTGATCTCCCAGCCAAGCTCGACGCGCGTTGGGAGTCGGCAGCCGTGGCAGGCCTGACCATCACGAGAACCGCCACGACCAATGGCATCAGAGTGCAGCTCAAGGGGGTGTTTGACATCATGGCCAGCGTGGTGCCCGTCATGGAGAAGGACTCCCGCATCCACAACTACGGTGTCACGGAGGGTGACTGCATGGCTCACTTGGACATCGGTTTCAAATTCCACGACCTCACCGACGATGTGCACGGTGTCCTTGGTCAGACATACCGCTCCGACTATATTAACAAGCTTAGGGTGAGCGCCAGCATGCCCGTGATGGGCGGCATAACCAGCTATGTATCATCGGACATATTTGCCACTGATTGCGCAGTTGCTAGATTTGGTCGCCGTACCAGCATCTCGATGGTTGCATCAAGGGATAGTTGAAGCACTTTTCCGGCTAGACATTGCTTAGCCACTAGCCAGCACTCAGTCAGACCCGAATAATTGACTTCGTGTACAAAAGTGTCATCTAAATAAAGGCACCTGGATCTTTTTTGAGAAAGCCCATATGATTTTCTATCGCACATCCAAATTCTAGACAACGACCCTTAGTCTTAAGGGCTGCACTCTTCTTACCATGCATATAATATTTTACGAAAGTTAAACTTCATAAAGTTTGATCAAGTTCATAGAAAAATATAATTATTTATGATACAAAATATATATCATATGTAACAATATTTTGTAATGAAACTAAGAGTATTGATTTGATATATTGTAATTTTTGGAGGGTTTTTTTATAAACTTGATCAAAACAAATTGATTTTCGGAGAAACATTATCTACACTACAATTTTGGAGCTCCAGGAAACCATGCAGCTGCTGTTTCGGTGATCGCAACAGCTGCCCAAAGGCCGCAGTCCGCATAACCAGACCCATCAACTAGAACCGTATCCTCCAAGTTTAGACGCAGCCGCCGCCTCCTCTCCAACAAAAAAGCTTAGGGTTCCTCTGCCTCCCGCTGACGCCGCCGTCAGTGTGCCTTGTCTCTGGTGGTGTTGAGGTCATGGAGGAGTGATGGACCCCGGCCTTGCAAGCGGGAGGGATCTTGCTTCGCTTTTAGGTGTTTTTCTAAGCTCTTTAGGATTTGTGTCCTGCTGAGGAAGACGAGGCGATGGCGTCTCCCTGATGATGGAATAATGTTCTCCATGCGTAGCCCCGTTCCGGTGATGCGTCTAGCGTCTTTGGAGGGCATGTGGAGGTGTGTCTCCAGCGGATGTCACAGGATTCGGTCGGTGTTGGTCATTTGTGGATCTGCTTGGATCCAGTTTTTGTTCTTCTTCATTCCTGTGTCTACAGGTTGGATCATTTCGATCTATACTTCTCTTCATCGGTGACGGTAGCTGTTCTGGTGCGCTGGTCCTGTGGGGCCTTCACACGACGACTTCCCGACTGTTTACTACAACATATTTGGCCCGGTTTCGGTGAGTGAGGGGCCATGACGGTGGCACGTCTTCGGCTCGCTCCATTGCTTGTAGTCATCGGTAGGTGGTCTACATACATGAATATAATTAATTTTTTGTGTTCTTTGTACTGTCATGGCAATGTTGATTAGATCAGAAGTTTCCTGCAAAACAAAAGAACCGCATCCAGTATAGCATCCCTCACTAGTAGAAAACATGCCTTTCGTCTGGAGCATTAGTCCCGGTCGGGTTTTGAACCGGGACTAATGTGACCACTAGTCCCGGTTCCAACGGCTAGGTTTTAGTCCCGGTTCATTTGTGACCTCTAGTCCCGGTTGTGTTACCAACCGGGACTAAAGGGGTGGTGGCAGGCTGGCGTCAGGCTGGGGCCCCTGCGAGCCCCTTTAGTCCCGGTTGGTATCACCAACCGGGACTAGAGATGGACCTTTAGTCCCGGTTGGTATCACCAACCGGGGCTAAAGATATCACTATATATAGTGCTTCGTCCAGCCCGAGCCCAAGCTCTCCTTTCTCTGTTTTCTCCTTTCTCTCATCTGTTCTCTTCCCCTTGCTCGAGCTCATCCTCCATTTTTGCCAAGATTTGTCAAGATTTGAGGCACCCCATCTATCCAAGTGTTCACAAAGGTTAGCAACTTTGTACTTTCATCTCTCATTGCTAGATTAACTCGTGCAATGCTCTATAAGTATAGTGATTTGTGGGTTTTAGTTTGGGAGTAATTATGTGGGAGTTTATTTTATTTATATGCAATTTGAGCTCAAATTAACTTCTTAGTTTGCATATGTGTAGGTGTGGTTTACTTAGTGCCTTCCCGTCCCCGTCTTAACCACCGTCGATCGCCCTCACCGTCCCGTCGCCGGCACCACCTTGGTGAGCCTCTTGTTCTTATCCTTTTTATAAAAAAAAAATCTTATTTGTATGATTTAGATAGTTACTTGTATAATTTTATTACTTGTATGATTGTTTGTTATACTTAGTGCCATGGTTTTGATATCCGTCCCCGTCAGCCCTCGTCCGGTTTATGATTCGGATGTGGTATATTCTCTTTTATAACTATTTGTTGCATTTCGTGTTTATGACAATTATGCCCATCAAGTTGACATAGATATTTTTATCTAGGAGGTATGTGAACCGGAAATTGCAACCGACCCTCTTGTCGAGAAGTTAAATTTAGTTGAAAAAGAAAACGAGTATTTGAAAGAAAAATTGAAAATAATTGAAGAAGAGAAGACGAAATTGGAGTTGTATGTTGCCGATGTCGTCGATGATCACAAGATCAAGATGGATGCAATGCGCTTGAAGATTAGAAAGATTAGAAAATATGCCGTTAATAAAGAGGCTTGGTATCATTATGCTGTTGGATCAATTATTACCTTAGTTACGATTTTGATCGCATTTGTTGTTGCATTTAAATGCTTTAGCTAGATAGTTTTATGTTGTTTTATGAGAAGTATGTATGAACTTGTATTAATTTGGTCTTTTCGGTATTGTGTAATGAAGATGAGTCGGCAATGGATGTATGATGACCGACGTTCTCCCCAGTTCATTAATGGCGTGCATAGTTTTCTGCGTGCGGCTGAGGCAAACAAGCAGAATGGTTTTATGTGTTGTCCATGTGGTGTCTGTAAGAATGATAGGAATTACTCTAGCTCAAAAGTCATTCACGTTCACCTGTTTACGTCCGGTTTCATGTCCGGCTATAACTGTTGGACCAAGCATGGAGAAAGAGGAGTTCTAATGGAAGAGAATGAAGAAGAAGAGGATGATGACAACTATCCTGGGTTCCCTGAATACGATGGTACTACAATGGGGGAAGAGAATGAAGAAGAAGAAGCTGAAGAAGAGGCATCAGATGAGCCCGCTGATGATCTTGCTCGGGCCATTGCTGATGCAAAGAGAAACTGCGAAAGTGAAAAGGAGAAGTTGAAGTTGCAGCGCATGTTAGAGGATCACAAAAAATTGTTGTACCCAAATTGCGAAGATGGCAACACAAAGCTCGGTACGACACTGGAATTGCAGCAATGGAAGGCAGAGAATGGTGTATCTGACAAGGGATTTGAAAAATTGCTGAAAATAATGAAGAAGAAGCTTCCAAAGGACAACGAATTGCCCGACAGTACGTACGAAGCAAAGAAGGCTCTCTGCCCTATAGGATTAGAGGTGCAGAAGATACATGCATGCCCTAATGACTGCATCCTCTACCGCGGTGAGGAGTACGAGAATTTGAATGCATGCCCGGTATGCGGTGCATTGCGTTATAAGATCAGCCGCGATGACCCTGGTGATGATGTTGAGGGTGAGCGCCCCAGGAAGAGGATTCCTGTCAAGGTGATGTGGTATGCTCCTATAATACCACGGTTGAAACGTTTGTTCCAAAACAAAGAGCATGCCAAGTTGTTGCGATGGCACAAAGAAGACCGTAAGAAAGATGGAAAGTTGAGAGTACCCGCTGATGGGTCGCAGTGGAGAAAATTCGAGAGAAAGTAGCCGGAGTTTGCAGATGACGCAAGGAACTTATGGTTTGGTATAAGTGCAGATGGCATTAATCCTTTTGGGGAGCAGAGCAGCAATCATAGCACCTGGCATGTGACTCTATGTATCTATAACCTTCCTCCTTGGTTGTGCATGAAGCAGAAGTTCATTATGATGCCAGTGCTCATCCAAGGCCCTAAGCAACCCGGCAACGACATTGATGTGTACCTAAGGCCATTAGTTGAAGAAATTTTACAGCTGTGTGACATAAAAGGTGTACGTGTGTGGGATGAGCACAAACAGCAGGAATTTGACCTACGAGCGTTGTTGTTTGTAACCATCAATGATTGGCCTGCTCTTTGTAACCTTTCAGGACAGACAAACAAGCGATACCACGCATGCACGCACTGTTTAGATGAGACCGAAAGTATATATTTGGATAAATGTAAGAAGAATGTGTACCTGGGACATCGTCGATTTCTTTCGATCAAGCATCTCTTAAGAAAGAAAGGCAAGCATTTCAAAGGTGAGGCAGATCACCGGAAGAAGCCTGACCACCGTACTGGTGATCATATACTTGATATGGTCAAGGATTTAAAAGTAATCTTTGGAAAGGGTCCTGGCGGACAATCTGTTCCCAATGACGCTGACGGACACGCACCCATGTGGAAGAAGAAATCTATATTTTGGGACCTACCCTATTGTAAAGTCCTAGAGGTCCGCTCTGCAATCGACGTGATGCACGTGACGAAGAATCTTTGCGTGAACCTGCTAGGTTTCTTGGGCGTGTATGCGAAGACAAAAGATACACCGGAGGCATGGGAGGACCAGCAACGTATGCACGAAAAAGACGGCATGCATCCAAAGCAGTATCAAGGTCCTGCCAGCTACGCTCTTACCAAAGAAGAGAAGGAAATCTTCTTTGAATGCCTGCTCATTATGAAGGTCCCGTCTGGCTTCTCGTTGAATATAAAGGGAATAATAAATATGGCAGAGAAAAAATTCCAAAACTTAAAGTCTCATGACTGCCACGTGATTATGGCGCAATTACTTCTGGTTGCATTGAGGGGGCTTCTACCGGAAAATGTTCGATTAGCCATTGTGAAGCTATGTGCATTACTCAATGCAATTTCCCAGAAGATAATCGATGCAGAAATCCTACCAAGGTTACATAATGATTTGGTGCAATGTCTTGTCAGTTTCGAGTTTGTGTTCCCACCATCCTTCTTCAATATTATGACGCACGTCCTAGTTCACCTAGTCGAAGAGATTGTCATTCTGGGTCCTGTATTTCTACACAATATGTTCCCCTTTGAGAGGTTCATGGCAGTCTTAAAGAAATATGTTCATAACCATGCTAGACCAGAAGGAAGCATCTCCAAGGGCCATGAAACAGAGGAGGTTATTGAGTTTTGTGTTGACTTTATTCCTGACCTTAAGCCGATTGGTGTTCCTGAATCGCGGCATGAGGGGAGACTGAGTGGAAAAGGCATGCTAGGAAAGGATTCAGTAATATGTAGGGACGAGCATTCTTGGGCCCAAGCACACTACACAGTTCTACAAAATTCCACCTTGATGGCTCCGTATATCGAGGAACTCATGGATATTGTACGCTCCAAGAACCCGGAGCAGTCTGACCCCTGGATTAAACGTACACACATGGCGACTTTCGGCGGTTGGTTGCAAACACATCTCATGAATGACGACAGTGTTGGAGATGAGCTGTACTTGTTGGCCAAGTCAGCATCTTCGACTATATTGACTTTCAAAGGGTACGAGATTAATGGGAATATATTTTACACGATCGTCCAAGATAAAAAGAGCACCAACCAAAACAGTGGTGTCCGCTTTGATGCAACAAACACCAATAGGGAAAAGGACACATATTATGGTTACATAGAGGAGATATGGGAACTTGACTATGGACGTGAGTTTAAGGTCCCTTTGTTTCGGTGCAAATGGGTCAATCTGACAGGAGGCGGGGTAAAGGTAGACCCGCAGTACGGAATGACAACAGTGGATCTCAACAATCTTGGGTACAGAGACGAACCATTCGTCCTAGCCAATGATGTGGCGCAGGTTTTCTATGTGAAGGACATGTCTACCAAACCGAGAAAAAGAAAAGATAAGGAAGCGAATACATCATACAGTGAGCCAAAGCGCCACATAGTTCTTTCAGGGAAAAGAAACATCGTGGGAGTGGAGGACAAGACAGACTTGTCAGAAGATTATGAAAAGTTTGATGAAATTCCTCCCTTCACAGTGAAGACTGACCCAAGCATCCTGTTAAATGATGAAGATTCTCCATGGTTACGGCGGAAAGGGACACACGCGAAGAAAAAGTTTTATACCCCAAGATCCCACTCTGGGATGTGATCGGCTTCACCGTCATCACTTTCTTATCTACTGAGTAGCCGAGATAGGCCAGTTTGTACACGAAGTGCATCCAGTTTTTGCCGTAACCCTCTCAACTTTTTAGCACATACTATGTGGGTGAAATGATGATACCATGCCAAGTTTCAACTTTTTCAGAGTTCATTTGTAGTGCTTTTCAATTTCAGGGTCATTTAGCTCAAAAAAATCGTTAAATGCATGAAAAATAGCAAATGAAGTTAGAAATGGTTGAAATTTGAGGATGTGGCTATGAATGGTGCATATTTAATGCATAAAAAGTCTGGAGTTGAAATAAGTTTAAAAAAATGAAATGCCTTTGTAACAGATAAATGCTGAGAAAAAAAAGTTTCACCATGTTCTGGGGCCAGGTGGCTACAAGACTGGGTTGCCTAAGTGGGAAGAATCTGAGGAAAAGATGATTGATGCAGGGGTCACTCCAAAAATAGAGGGTTGGCCCGACAGGTGCAGGACTTGGTTTTATGCGCATGGGGAAAAGTTGGACCCAAAGACAGGGGAGATTATTGAACAAGCAAGTCTTAAAGAAGCATCAGACGCTTTACATGAAGCAATAAAAGAGGCTCGAACGGGGGCGTTCCAGCCCGAGAGAGAACGACGAGCTTACACGCGCCCTCAAGAATCCTGAACACCCGGGACGAACACGAGGCAAAGGCGTTGTTCCTTGGGTTGAGGGGTTTGCGGAGTGGAACGACACTTACAGAAGCCGTGCGAGAAAGAAGAAGCAGGATGCAGACCAGAAGAAGCAGGATGCAGACCGGCTTCAAAAGGTAGAATCAAAGAACGCGCTTTCATGCGGCAGTAGGAGCAGATCGACACAATTAGCCAGCAAAGGGCGTCTCAGCGGCAGGAGCAAACAGATCCAGCATTGGATAGTACCATCCCATCTATGCCGAAAAGCAGCGTGGGTTCCACGGGGGTCCCGGCCGATGATGCACTGCTGGCTCGCTACCCCGTGGATGATATCCAAGAGACGACAACTTGTGAGTTACACATGAAAATGAAGAACATATCCATGAAGGTGGCAGACGGCTTTGCTTTACCGAATGCACCTGAAGCAACCATCCACGGCAATCCGATTCCACCTGGCTATGCTCGTGTTGGGGTGGATGAAGTTCTGTCGGGATATGACTCACTAGAGCTTGACTTTCCTGGAGGTCAAGGGGAGCAGACACTGGGAGAAGCCATATGTTGTCTCATTGTATGGAGAAAGGAATGCATCGTGTTTCCAAACTCGGTGCCAAGGCCACTGACTCCTCCTCCAAGTCCGCCGCGTCAGCCGACTCCAACCCACCTCGAGACGGAGCGCAGCGCGAGTCCGCCATATCGATCTCAGCCGCGTCAGCCGAATCCACCCCACCTCGAGACGGAGCCCAGCGCGAGTACGCGATATCGATCTCCGCCGCGTGAGCCGACTCTAAAGCGGAAGAGAGCACCAAAGAAGAAACCCGAGCCTCCTGCCAAAAAGAAGTTAGCTTACGAGATGACTGAGGAGGAAAACAAAGGGGTCGTGGATGCCCAAGTGAAGGCCCATTTTGCACCGAAACCGCCCCCGCCGCCGAAGGAGAAAATATCTGAGAAAGTCGTACAACACTTTGTGGATCTTGCTGAACCGGCTGTGGAGAAAAGGCGATCAGACTATGAACGCTCTATTAGCAAGTCATATTATCAACAAAAAAAGCAGCAGTCGAGCCTTACAGGTAGTAATAAAAGCGGGAAAACTGTTCCCCAGCTCGGAGAACAAGTAGTGCAATCGATCCCCCCGCTCAAGGTGAGTACCGATAAGGCGGTAACCGACGCTGATAGAGAGATGGCTAGAGAGATGGGTATCACTGTTGAACAACTCCTAGGCATCGAGGAAGTCCCCACGATGGATCCGAAGGAACTAGCATGGAAATATGTCCCCTGGAACCCTCTGGTCAGGCCTGACGAGGAGGAGCTTCTATCAACGCAAATGCGCAGATTGCATGACTGGTACCTGAGAGAAATAAAGGCAGGGCGAGAGAGCCTCATGGTGAAAGTCAAGCGAGAGCATTACTTCCATGGAAAAGATGTGTGGATTGAATTTCTAGAAATTTTTCAGTTATTCAATCAAGACGCACTCGACAAATCTCTCGTCAGTTGCTATTGTGTGTAAGTGATTTCTTTCTGTAATTTAAGTCTCTAGCTCAGCTCGTTCATTGCCTGTAATTATCCTCACTATATTCTTTTGTGTGGTATTATGCAGAATGAAGATTTTTGAATTGAAAAGAGATGGAGTCTATGGCATTGGGTTCATTGACCCAAATACCGTTAATGAAAATGTGTTAAATAACCACTCACAAGACACAGAGAATAGCTTGCTAATGTTTTTGAAGGAACTAAATACCAGACCAGAAATACTTTT
Organism: Elymus sibiricus; assembly: GCA_039707655.1. Lineage (NCBI taxonomy): Eukaryota > Viridiplantae > Streptophyta > Magnoliopsida > Poales > Poaceae > Elymus > Elymus sibiricus. The sequence goes on along the minus strand of CM077668.1, from coordinate 459,325,589 downwards.
TCCTTACAACTTCAGGTGAGTGTTACTGTCTTGTACTACAAATTCTATTTTTGCTTACTCGATGTTAAGTGTAGTTGATGAGTTATGCATGCCCGCTTATACAAACGTGTGCGCAGATTTCACTGGATCCTGCTAATCATTAGAGTTGACGAGGGAACTGTTGAAGTACTGGACTCACTAGGTAAAGACCCTCAAGAATACATCAGCCTGAAGTTGATGCTCGACAGGTAATTTCAATCATTATCGCACTATGTCGGCCTCTTTAGTTCATTTTCTGATATCAAGTAATTAATAACTCCTTTATTCATTTGGAAGGGTTTGGAAAAAGTTCATCAAAGAGGTTGTCGGTGAATGAAAACCACAACTGAAATGGCGACGGTCCAAGGTAATTAAGTAGTACTAGCTACGTCCGCGCATCTCTTTAATTCTAGTTTCAATACCATTATCATGCTTGATTATTATCTGATTGAATTCTATTCTCGTAAAGTGTATGAGACAGGAAAAGGGGACTAATTTATGTGCATACTACGTTTGCGAGAACATTCGCTTTATGACCGAAAGGAGCAGAGATGCAAGACATCTTTGGGTACGTAAACACTATTCACAATTTTTTTTATCATGATCTAATATATATACACACAACTAATATATGCATATTGATCTCCTTCTTTAAAGATGGTGGAGATGCGGGATAGGCTCCTACCAAAGGACCGCATACGAGCACTTCAAGAGGAAATGGCGGGATTTTTGTTTGAGCAGGTCAAATCTCCCGACGGAGAATACCATTTCACCTAATGCCTGCATGTAATGATTTGCAAATTGTATGAGAAATTGTATATACCAAATTGTATATATATATATGTGTATGCATGGTCATGCGAGAAATTCTATGATATATGCATAACGTGTACAGTATGTAGTAGCGTAAAATATGTTTGAAATGAAAAAGAATTAAATAAAAAACACAAAATAAAAAGGAAAAATAAACAATAAACCCTAAATCCCTAAACCCATAAACCTTTAGTCCCGGTTGGTGTCACCAACCGGGACAAAAGGTCCCCGGCGCGCGCTGCCGGCCACGTGGCAGGGATTTAGTCCCGGTTGGTGTCACCAACCGGGACTAAAGGTCCCCAGCCTCCGGCGCGCGCTGCCGGCCACGTGGCAGGGATTTAGTCCTGGGTCGTAGCCAACCGGGACTAAAGGGTGGGGGCCTTTAGTCCCGATTTATTAGTCCCGGTTGGTGAACCGGGACTAAAGACCCTTCTCAATCGGGACTAAAGGCCGTTTATCCACTAGTGCCTGCAGGCCAAGCTTCTGCCAAAGTTCTCTCGCTGGAGTACATTGAAATAGCAAATGAGAGACATCTTCGGCTGCTTGCTTACGGATCGGGCATTGCCCATTCTTACGCCTTAAGCGGGATAAATCCATGCAGCACCCTCCAACAGAAAGTTTTAGTTTCTAAAGGGATATTTTGCTTCTAGAGGATATCCCATGCAACATTTGGCTGAGTAGTACGTACTATCTTTGTTCCTATATAAGATGTTTTTTCTCATGAAAAATATAAGAAGTTTTTGGTAGTACTACTTTCCACGATTGCTCAGGGAGTAGCCGGGCATGCACATATGCATGGTAGCGGAATGTGCGTTGGAAGCGATGTCCGACGCTTTACGTGTGAATGACACTACTGGGATGCCAGGGGCACATGCATTTTCCGATCTTGCAATAAAAAAGTGCATGCATGTCTATGAAACGAGCTGCATACAGGGGCGAAGCCAGCTATTTGGCATGGTTTGGCCAACGCCATACCTAAACTGCCATCCAAATACGTATATATACTACTTTTTTTGAGGGGCACGTATATATACTACTATTAGCCAGCATAATTTTTAGGTTTTGGGCTGAGAGGTAGTGACATGTGCCTTCTATTGGGCTTGGTAGTTACTGCCGATTGAGTGATGGGCCATGTGGGCATGCCCGTGGGCTGTAAACCAGCGCACGATCGAGACTGCCCCTGACAAGACGTGTTCGAGCTCGTGAGATCGAGAGGCGGCAGCTAGGGCACGACCGCACCGACGCACGGCAGCCGGCAGTCAGCCACGGGTAGGACGTGGGCGCGCAGCCGGCGACCGGCGAGGCAGCGATAGGGACTCGGCGAGGCAGCGACCGGCAACTCGGCAACGATGGCGAGTCCGCGAGGGTTTGCACATGGCGCCGCCACCAAAGAAGAGAATTAAGTATGTAATGAAAGGTATTCCGTTGTTCTACCGCTTGAGCGCATCGGTTCAACTGTATCATGTACTCATGTTACTTGCTTGAACATTTATTTAATTATTCTAGTGATATTGCTACAGTTAGTTTTTCTTGATTTTTTTTTGCAGATTTAAAGAGTATTTGCGCCCAAGCTTATAGGCATATATGCTGCATATTTCTCCAATGATGATCGTCCGCATGTAAGACTTCTAGTTGTTCATCAACCATAGAGAAGACATGATGCCATTGTCACATTCTGCTTAATGAAATTAAACCTTCATTATGGGTATGTATTCTTTCTAGCTATCTTCACTTGCATAATGTGCTTTCTACCATTATATTACTAATTCATGTTTTATCTATGGTTTTTATATCTTATAGGGCTTGTTTATACCGGTCTAGTTAATATAGATGATACATTGGCAATTGATCATCCATGTAATCTTCATCAAGTGAGGTATTTAGAGTGCCAATACTTAACTTTTGGATTTTGGTTGTATTTGTTGAACACCAAGTAATATATGTCTAGTATTCTAGTGAGCTTTTCCATAGTTGAGTTGTACATGCTTTTTTCGTTCATAAACTCCGCCACACCTGAAAATTATTCCTGGCTCCGCCACTGGCTGCATACATAGCACTCTTCTTTCACCACCACGCCAGTCTACCGTCTCCCGCGCGGGCGCTTGATCCGAAGCACAAGCACGATCGGCCCAGTAGCAGCAGCAATCCTCGTCGCATCACACTCTGAGCACAACCACGATCATTACTAAGCAAAGCAATGGCCGGCCTGTTTTCTCCTTCGTCGCCGTGGATGGGAGCGGTCGCCTCGGCCGCGGTGCTGCTGGTGCTGTGCGCCGCCGGCGCCGTGTCACCCGCGGCCGCACAGGACACGCCGCTAGTCTGCATCTCAGGCAGCCGTGTGCAATGCCGGGCAAGCTGCCAAGCACGCTGCCCCGGCAAGTGCTTCGTCGTCTTTTTTTTTTTTTTTGCATGCCGCAAGTACTTATTATGTACATCCATCATATGCTTTGCTCCTAATTACAGTAATTATATATGGCGATCAACACTAATTGGGATGTTTGGATTTTCTTTTTTGTTCTTTTTTCTAGTATGCGAAACCCCGACCAATTCCCATGCATCACCAGCGGCCTGACCGCCCCCCACGTGCTTCAGTGGCAGGATCAATTCAACCGTGGGCTTAGGGTTTAAGGTTGCGTTCAATCCCCGTCGTCGTCGGATACTTTTGGTCCCTTTGGATCCAGCTGTCATTTTGGCGCTGAGAGGTGGGGTCATGGATCTTCAAGAACTTTTGTTCTTCGTCAGCGTTTAATGATAGTCGTGGGGTTTTCGAATAAAATTACTCTAGTTTTTCTTGGCACTGCCAAGGAGCTAGAGAGGTTTGTAGCCTCTTAGATCTGATGCATTCAAGTTATTGTGGCATGCACTTTTTTTTGGTTTGATTCTTTACGGAGTTGGATTCTAATTTCCTCCGCACTATGGTGAATACCTTGAGATTTGACGGCTTGCATTTCTAGGGGATCATCTCCAACCAAGTAGTTCATTCCTCAAGGCTTCTCGTCTTTTTATAGGCGCCCCGAAGGGCTTTGAGAAATCTTTATTGGTAATCAAGTTTGTGCATGTAAACGAGTCATGGTACAATTATTCCCATCTAATTGCCGTCTTTTTTACTGAAGTTTTGAGAGCATTTCGTCTAGCAAAGATTGACACCATGGAAATGATGTCTCCAAAAGATATCATTGTAATTATTAGTCATAGTAGCTATTGTGTAGTTTCTTGCATCTTATATCCAAATCATTGCACGCTTAATAGTTCTGAGTAGGATTAAAGTTAGACCTACGCATCGGCCGACTGTTGTATGTCAGGTGTCGGTTGGCACGTGAGCCGTTCGATCAAGCGATCTCTAGTCTACTCATGCTCAACACGAAAACCTTTTTCTCCATACCTGCACCGCAACCGGCTAGAAGCGTCGCCTCACGCACTGCCGTCGCTCGCCCCTTGCAGCGAGACGTCACTGTCCCCTCGCAGCACCACCTAGCCTTGTACCACCCCTCACAGCCCCGTGATTTTTGGCAACTGCGACAATCACCCCTCGCAGCACCAGTGGATGTCGCTCGAAGCAGTCTACCGCTACTCGTAGCATTGCTCCATGAGCTCGCTAAATCAGTGATCATGTCGCAATACTAACTATAGCCGCTCACCTCCCCGCGTGATGCATGTCGCCATTCATAGCCCCGAAGCACAGGCGACCGCCGCTCACCGCACCTGGTACCGTCGTTCGCGGGCTCGCAACACCGGCTACAATCCCTTGCAGATCCGTGCGACGCCGCTCACCACCCCACATGACCGCCATTCGCAACACCGCACGACGCCATACGTCACACCACTGGTGGTCGTCACCCCTTTGCATCAGCATACGTCACCCTTCGAAGGAGCATTGTGTGAGCTCCGTAGGTGCGGTCCAAGGTTCACATCAGGGATTTTGTGATGGGTAATTTGAAGAAAAGCCCCTGGGAAACATGAGACGCACAGGTGCGGTCCAAAGTTCGCCCACACGACAGCGACATGGACGTTTTTCCCTCCCAAATCGTTTATGGCCTAAATCTTACCACTTGCTGAGTTCTTACCCTAAAATTGTGTAACAATTTAAGTTAATGGACTAACCATTACTAGAAAATCTTTAGTGTCGTCCCCTTTGTCATGTTCTATTCCGTGGGCATTCGAGAAAGATGATCTTTGCGGAGTACAACTCTCCGCAAAAGCATGAGCTCGGTAATGGTGGGCCTATGCCGAAAGCGCTCGGGAAAACACTCAGCAAACAAAACACACTCGGCCCACAGTTTTTTTTGCCGAGTTCTGTTCTGGTGCTACACGAGAAAGGAGCTGACATGTATCCCTCATTCACGTGGCTGATGGCTCTTTGACAACAGGACTCTGTTTGCCGAGCACTCAGTAAACATTTTCCATTTTTTTGAAATGCAGAAATAGTTTGTTGAACACACAAAAGAGGAACTCGCAAACATATTCAGGTGCTACCATGAGAAACATTTGCTGAATGCAGCGTGGGAAAACAATCAAATTTCTTTTATTTTATTGCAGAAACTCTTTGCCGAGTGCCCTTTGTCAGCACTCGGCAAATATTCGAAACTCGGCAGATATGATTGGGCTTTGCCAAGTTTCAACACTCGGAAAAAGATTTTCGGTCTTTATCGAGCGTCGGAACTCGGCAGACTTGACAGATACGCTGCATTTTCCTTCACACTAAACTTCACCGAGCACCTGTGTGACAACACTACAAAAATGCATGCACGACAAACAGCTGGGACATGTGGCACTCTCCTGTCCAGTGGACTTTACTGAGCATCTGCACGGTGACATTCCGCAAAGGTGCACGCACGGCAAACATATGGGACATGCGGTGACCCTTGTGGATCAACCATCCCCAAGTGTCGGAAAAGGGGCACTCAACGAATGCTTGTGCCACGTGTCAAGTGCCATCTCCGTCCGTCATACATTAAGCCACTTTATGCTGTCAAGCATCCTGTTAAAACACTCGGCAAAGTGTTTACATACTGCCCGAAGAAAGAAACTCGGCAAAGGGCACTTCATCTGAAGGTGTATGTCGAGCCCCCTTAGTCGAGTGCAACACTCGACAAAGTCTTTGCTGAGTACACTGGGTATTCGGCAAAAACGGGGATTCCGGTAGTGAATGACGCATGTTGCTCATGCATTATGGTGATTGTCTCTAAGAAAATACCAGTGGCTATGCTAACGCATTGAGAGCCAGTGCTTGGTAGTGCCTAGCGACCGTGCACACTTGTGACACTACTATTATTGAAGGAAAAGTTGATCGTAACTCGATTGAAAAACAGTTGAGTGTTAATAAAAGGCAAGATTGGAGTACAGCCAGTTTATTTTTGGGAGATGGCCAGTTCTTCGAAGAACATGTTCCGATGAGTTCGCTCAGCGGTCTAGCAGAGGTCCTTCCCACTCCCCAGCGTACGCACCTACGCTCTTGCATGCATGCACTGGTCAGTGGCGTTCAACGTACGGTCACAAGGACGCAAGCACCGGTCAATCGTGATCAACGTCCCAAGGGGCGGATTTCCGAATAAGTCAATGCTTGAAACTGGTCAGCTTCTCCATGCACCTAGCTAGCCCAGGAAGTCGATCCGTCAAGTGTAAACGCGCGCCACGCGCACTCAAGTGTATGAGGCGGCACCGTGTCATCGCTGGCTCACTGCATATAAGCACGGCCGTCCATGGGCATGTGCGGGCTGTGAGACCGCACAGGGCCCTAATATCTACTATATTTTTCGTTTTGGGCCCCTTTTCACAGCTAGCACAAAATTAGGCCTAGTCCCTGGCTCCGCCGAACTGGGCCTTCTCCTCAATCTTCTGAAATAGGGCTTTCCTTAGTCCGATCCACACACCCTTGCCAACCGATCAATCTAGCTCCACGCGGTATGCTCGAGAAAGGAAAATACCCTCACCGGGATGAACTGACGGAAGTGCGCCGCCGCCGCATGGAGGCTGAGGCTGGCGGCGTTGCACGGAGAAACAACCCACAGCCCTGCTGGCATGGATAATTCATTCCACGATTCTGTTGGCCGCCGGTGGCCGAGACAGAGGTGAGGGCATCACCGATCTGTACACAAGGTGCGCTCAAACTGAATCCCTATTTAATCTAGACTATTTGGTCCTCACGGAGATGAACTGATGGAGGTGCTCAAACCGAATCACCGATCTGAATAATTATATTAGCGAGTATATTGTGTGCATATGCATCAGTTCATCAATCCAAAATTTTCAGGGAATATAAATAATAGGCTAGTTGATCGAGTTGTCACACACCAACATTTCCAAGCTAGCTGCTCGTTTAAAATTCAGGGTTCAGTCTTTTTTTCGTTTTGTTATCTTGATAAGCCTATAATTCATGGAGTGTTTGAATTCATTCATATTTCTTTCATAAATAAATCATCTATCCTAGAAATTTAGGGCCTCATTTTAGAATAATTCATGGTCGACCGGCAGTGTTTCAAGAATTTCGCCCACATCCTGCTGCACAACCACGACGTCGAGCTCCTCAAAGAGTTCCGGCTACACGTCGGCTACGGTGGCGGTATGCGCCGGCACGCTGATAGCTGGGTTCGCCGCGGCATAAGTCAGGATGAGACATGGCTTTGCGGGCTCAAAAGGTTGCATCTCACCAACGTGTTTTTGGACGATTATTTCGTGAGGCACTTCGGTTCGTCGTGCCGTGATCTGGAGGACATGCGACTGAAAAACTGCAGTTACTCGCTCACCGAGGGCACAGAGATCACCTCCTCCTCGCTGGAGAAATCCATCGTCGGCATACGTGAAGTGGAGGATGGTTACTGGGGGTTGGCGATAGATGCCCCTAGGCCTAGAAAGCCATAAGCAGTCTAGGCTGGCATTATTTTGCGATGCTGGTAAAACCCCTATGCCAAGTAAGAATTGTTCCAAGGATCGGGCTCTTCTGGCGGCTTCAAGTCTTCTGCGAATGCTGTTGCCTGCGGTGGCCGGGGCCCTACCAAGGGCTATCGCGGCCCTTCCAAGGGCAACTCAGGCGGCGGCGGATCTCGCAACGGTGGTGGCGGCGGCCATAACACCGGCGGCGGCAGCTATGGAGGTTACCACCAGAAACAGCAAGGTGGTGGCTATGGTGGCTACCACCAGAACCAACATGGCGGCGGTGGCAATCGTCAAAACGACGGTCGCCCCTTCTACTCCAACAACAGGGGCTACCAAGGTGGAGGACAACCCAGCAACAACAACACAAATCGTGGGTATGATCCTAATGAGTTTGGCCCTTGCCAAATTTGCAAAAAAAACTAACCATATAGCTAAAGACTGCAATTGGCGCTATGCCGAAGATCACAACTACCAAAAGAAAAGAGTTGCTGCAGCTGCCTCATATGGAGTTGATACCAATTGGTATCTTGACAGTGGTGCTACGGACCACATTACCGGTGAGCTGGAAAAAGTGACCGTGCAAGAAAAATATCATGGCCATGATCAAGTTCAAACCGCCAACGGTGCAGGTATGCGAATAAGTCATATTGGTCATTCTATTATCAAAACCCCATACAAAGATTTACATCTCAAAAAAAAATTGCGTGTCCCAAGTGCCTCCCAAAACCTATTATCTGTTCATCGCATTGCTATTGACAATAAGGTTATCATTGAAATTCATCCTTTCTTCTTTTTGATCAAGGACCTGGCCACGAGGAAAATTCTTCATAGAGGTAGATGTGTGGGAGGGCTATACCCGTTGATTTCTCAGTTTAGAAGCTCAAATAAACAAGCTTGGGGTGCCATCGCACTTTCATCGGAGAGGTGGCATGCACGCTTAGGACATCCGTCTTTTTCCATAGTTCAACAAGTGCTTAGAAATAATCAGCTCCCATTTGTTGGTGAGCATAGTAGTGAAACCATTTGTGATTCGTGTCAATGAGCAAAATCTCATCAATTACCATACCCTATATCCACTAGTGTTTCTATAGAACCATTGCAACTTATTTTTTCTGGAGTATGGGGTCCAGCCCCTACTTCTGTTGGTCGCCATTCCTACTATGTTAGTTTTATTGATGACTACAGCAAATATGCATGGATCTATCTTCTTAAGAAACGATCTGATGTTTTCCAAGTTTTCAAAAAATTTCAAGCACTTGTTGAACGTAAATTTGATCGTAAAATCATTACTCTCCAATCTGATTGGGGAGGTGAATATGAGAAACTCAATTCATTTTTCCAACAACTTGGCATCTCGCATCATGTTTCATGTCCCCACGCTCATCAACAAAATGGTTCCGCTCAACGAAAACACAGACACATTGTTGAGGTTGGACTAGCTCTTTTAGCAGGTGCTTCCATGCCTCTCAAATTTTGGGACGAAGCTTTCTTGATTGTTGTTCATCTTATTAATATGCTCCCTAGTCATGTCATCAACAATGAAACTCCAGTTCAATGATTGCTTCTCACCAAACCAGATTACACCTCTCTTCGTGTTTTTGGATGTGCCTGTTGGCCCAACCTTCGTCCATACAATAATCGTAAACTCATGTTTCGATCCAAACAATGTGTTTTCCGGTTATAGTGCTCAACACAAGGGTGTCAAGTGTCTTGATGTTCCAACTGGGCGTGTCTATATTTCCCGTGATGTTGTTTTTGATGAAACCGTTTTCCCCTTTGCCCATCTTCATCCTAATGCCGGAGCCTTGCTTCGCAAGGAAATTCTTCTCCTTCCTTCACATTTGTCCGGTATTGATCACGGGGGTGATAATTGTAATGATCAATTGACTAATTCTGCTAACCATGAAAATGAGGCATGTGATACTACAGACCAGGGATTGAAGAACCAAAAGGAAACAGCGAAGAAAATGGTGAAAAATCCTGTCAAAACGGGTTATATCACATGTGTCTCCCGCCGCGAGACAACCCTGCAGCAAGATCCGCCTCGGGATCGGTGGAGGCGCATCAGATGGACCAGGCTGACCGATCCACCTCGGGATCGGAGGTGCGTCAGGCGGACGCGTCTGCCTCGCCAGCGCACGGTCCACACTCCGCCATGCGGCAACCGCAGATTCGTTGGAGGCGGCGCCCGACCCGCACCAATCGTCGTCGTCCACATGGCAGGACGGGACGCGGCCCAGCGGCTGCTTCGCTGACGAGCCACGCACGTACGTGCGGCGTAACGTGCACCCGGGCCCAGCGCGGAATCCCGTGCTGACTCTGTCGGCCTGGGATCTTCTACGCCCAGTTCTTCGCTACTGCAGCAGCCGTAGACCACAGAAGATCCTCCGGTGCATGGCAGTGAATCTGCTTCGGGATTGCCCGTGTCAGGACGCAGCGAACCTTCTGTGCAGCAGCTGGGATCCTCTGCGCCAAGCAACACCGTGGCTTCTCCCATTCCAGCTCATACACGCCTACAAAGGGGAGTTACCCAACCAGTTAATTACAAGAAAATTCTTAAGTATGGTCTAACATGTTCAACAGGTGAACCGTGTAATATATAGGATGCACTTAAGGATACATGGTGGAGAAAGGCTATGGAGGAAGAATATCCGGCACTTCAGAAAATAAAACCTGGCACTTGATTCCTCATGATCAAGGTAAAAATTTGATTGATTGCAAGTGGGTATTTAGAATCAAGAGAAAGTCTGATGGGACTATAGATCGTTATAAAGCTAGGCTGGTTGCTAAAGGCTTCAAGCAAAGGTATGGCATAGATTATGAGGACACTTTTAGTCCTGTTGTGAAAGCTGCTACCATCCGTCTTGTTTTGTCCATTGATGTGTCAAAAGGATGGAGCCTCAGACAGCTAGATGTACAGAATGCGTTTCTTCATGGTGTTCTGGAAGAGGAAGTTTACATAAGACAACCTCCTGGGTATGAAAACAAAGATGCACCCTTCCATGTCTGCAAGCTGGATAAAGCTCTATATGGACTAAAGCAAGCCCCAAGGGCATGGTATTCACGTCTAAGTCAGAAATTGCAAGCACTTGGTTTTATTCCTTCCAAGTCTGACACCTCACTATTTATCTACAACAAGTCAAATACATGTATATTTGTACTTATATATGTTGATGATATCATTGTTACAAGTTCATCTAATGAAGCAGTGACATCATTGCTAAAGGACTTAGGGAAGGAATTTGCTTTGAAGGATCTTGGGGACTTGCACTTCTTTCTTGGTATTGAAGTAAAGAAGGACCGGGATGGCCTTCATGAGGTAAGCAGACCTTCCACTTTTATATTCCATGAGGTAACAATATGAATGAGACTAGTAGTAGAGATAGGCAAAAAACAAAAAAGAGCTCCGTACCTTGAATTGTTGACAGGAGGGCGTTCTTGCTTCCGTTCCGCCGGAGAGCCAATAATGGGAGATCGGAAGTAGAAGAGTTAGGGTTGGTTGGGGATAGATAGATTATAGATGGCATTTTATAGTGCGCCTCCTCGATCGTGCTCGCGCGGAGGAACGAGAGCAGACCTTCCACTTCCGAGGCTCATTATTGATGCGAGCGAAGTGCTTGTGTCCTCGTCTTTTCTCGTTGGCCACGTGGTTCGCTGCGATTGGGTTCGGTGGAGAGCCTCCGCAGCGACCTTTGCTTCGCGATTAAACATTTTTTTTAGATAATAGGGCATTAAAGGCCCTGCTTTATATAAAAGCAAAGATCTGAGGCTGCGGATACCAGCGAATGCACATCTCCACACGCACACGCACGAAGGCCATCACAACTCCAGGATAGGACCATCGCACGCAGGCGACCTCAAAAGCCCAGACACACGCAGGCGTCAAACGTGAGAAAAAGGAGACCACCTAGCAAGACTTCGCGATTAAGCATTGCTTCGTGATTAAGCAAAAGAGGAAGCTTCCTCTTAATTTCTTCTCCCCATTTCGAGTAAAATGCATCGTTGCCCCCTAAACTTTTTTTTTTTTTTTTTTTTGCAACGACGTTGCCCCCTAAACTTGCTGGCTAGGTCCAAAACCTTCCTCATACTCAGAAAGTGTATCAATACGGTCCCAATGCTTGACAATACAGACTCAATACGGTCCCCAAACTTGGAACACTGGTCCTGACATACAATTGCGCATACGATTCGCGTACACAGCAGCGTACCAGGCATCCCACATCAGTGGGACCCTCTCTCCATCTCTGTGGGACCCACATGTCAGTGGGCGCGAAAAAGAATAACAAAATAAGAGAGTGCGGAAAGTGGGAGGAGGGATTCGAAGCTGCAAGTGTGGTTCTGGCCGGGCTTTCCTTCAGTATCTAATAACCTTGCTTCTGCTCGCCGCTGGCGCACCTCTGCGACCAATGGAGTAGGTGGCAACGTCCGCACAGAAGCTAACCATCTGAACCGTTGACCGCTTTTGATATTTTTTACTTTTACCGCCCAGCCCTCGGTTGTCTAATACGCTTCTTGCCGTGGCCAACGCACGTAGTTAGGTAATAAGGCTCGCTAGCTTAAGACACGCATGTAGCTAGCTGCTGGATGTATTCCGCGCGGAAGACACGCATAGTACGTGAGAAACTAGCTACCGATCGTATCCGGCGGAAGCACAAAACACACGCGCGCGACAATTTGAATGGTGACAGGTTCGTGTTCTAAGTGCATGTTACTACGTTAGACGTATACTAGTAGAAGTGCCCGTGCGTTGCAACGGGCGTAGAATCTTGCAAAACCTGCTCCATGTGTCATTACGCACCATTTCTTATATTTAATTTTGATAAACATCGGTTTTAATGTTACATTGATTATTGCTTTTCGGTTGAATTTTGGTCGTTAAGAAGCCACCTTAGCGTTCTTCGTCTGATTGAAGAGTAGTGGTTCATGGAATAGACTCTGAATTGGTTTTATTTTTTGCTTTTTGGAAAACATGGTTTTTTTTTTAAAAAATGAATGCTTTATTAAAATTTGAATATTTTTTTAAGGAGAACATTTATATAAAAAATTGTGAATATTATTATTTTTGAACATTTATAAATGCAATTTTTTTAAATGAAACAATTTTTGGGAATTTTAACCAGTTTCTAAAAAGTGTGAATATATATATATAAACATTATTCTGATCACGGGATGAGAATAACATTCTGATAACTAGTCGACCCGTCGCAGCAGTAATAGTTGAACTGCACCTTAGGGTCAGGTTGAACTTCCGCAAACATTGTCCAAATGTGGCTTGCAATATACCGTTGGAAAGCTATGGACATGAGGATCACAACCTATGTTGAATATTTTCCCAAAATCTCCACGGTTTAAGAGCAGTTTTGAAAACCGTTTTTCTTCATACAAAAAAACGTGAATCGTATTTTCGAGCTCATTTCTAAACGGTTTGTCAAAATGAGGCAAATGATACGGCGTTGGAAAGCTGCTGCAAATCCGCTCATTTCCCATATAGAAATCTTTCCCAAATTCCCTACGGTTAAAGAGCAATTTGAAAAATGGCGGAATTTCTCAAACCGAACAGCCGTGTCCGTATTTTTGGCTTCATTTGAAAACGGCTAATCCGATTGATGCAAATGATATGGCGTTGGAAAGCTTATGAAAATGCGCACTTTTTCATTTAAAAAGTTTGTTCCCATTTTAAACGGTTTAAAAGTAATTTGAAAAACGGCCGAAGTTTGACCGAGATCATATTTTCGCGTTCATTTCTTAACGGTTTGTCGGAATGCAGCAAATGATATGGCGTTGGAAAGCTTGAACAAATGCGAAACTTTTTTGTATAGAATGTTTGTCCTAATTCTCTATGGTTTTAAGTCAATTTTGAAAATGGCCAAAATCGTTTTTTGACCGTCATTTTCGCAAACTTTATCAGAACGGGGCAAATAATATACCGTTGGAAAGCTATCGAAAATGCGAAACTTTTTCATGTAGAGAGTTTTCTCTAATTCCTAGCCGTTTTGAAGTAATTTTGAAAACGGCGAGATCATGCGTGCTGCCTTCATCGCAAAAACAGAGTCTTCGAAAACGCACTGCGTGAAGAAGTTGAACTTCTGATGCGTGTCAGTTCGAACTTCACTCTGTTTCTTGCGTGCTGTTTTTTGCGCGTAACTCCTAACCCGTTTATCAGAATTGAGCAAATAATATACCGATAGAAAGCTATTGAAAACATGCATCTTTTCCGTGTTGACCATTTTTTTCATATTCTCAACGATTTAAGAGATTTTTTTAAATACGTAAAAATTTGTTTTTAACGGTATACATGAAAATTTTAAATCGTTTATCGGAATGAAGCATATGATATACCGTTGGAAAGCTTATGAATAGGAGCAACTTTTTCATGTAGACATTTTTTTCAAATTCATCGCCGTTTTGAAACAGTTATAAAAATGCAAAAATGACGTTGATTTTGTTTGTTTTTTGAACATGTAAATGAATAATGAACTTCTTGCACAAGCTATTTTGAACTTGTCCGGGAGCAGCACGCGGACTTCTGTCAACAAACCTTTTACTCTTTTAGTTTTATACTCTTTTTTTTGTCCTCTAAAACGCAATCTGTGCATTACTTGAACTGCTCGCTGTTTTCACATCGAATTGCTCTCTGCTTTTTTCTTCGTAACTCCTCAACTGTTCGTTAGAATTTCGCAAGTGATACACCTTCAGAAAGTTGTTGAAATTACGCAACTTTTTCTAGTTGATCATTTGTTTTCAATTTCTCCACCATTTAAAAGATTTTTCGAATACGGAAAAACTTTTTGTTTCGAACAACATACACCAATTTTTTAACCGTTATTTGGAATAGAGCATATGATACACCCGTCGAAAAGTTGTTGAGTAAGAGAAACTTTTTTCATGTAGAGCATTTGTTTTTCAATCTTCGCAATGGTTTGAGAAAATTATTTGAAAATACCAAAAACAACATCATTTTCTGTGTTTTGAACATGTAAATACACGGTAAACCTCTCTCACAAGAATTTTTGAACTTTATCAGGCCGAGCACCAGAACTTCCGGCAACAAAAATTTTAGACTCTGCCATTTTATTCTTTTTTTCTCATATGAAACGCACTCCAAGCAGTAGTTGGACTGCTAGCTGTTTCACATTTGGACTACACTAACATTTCTTTTAGTTAACTCCTAAACCCTCTGCTATTTTAAAGTAAACATCGAACTCCTCTGCTATTTTAATTTGAACTCCTTGGGTTTTATTTAAAAAAAATGGGAAATCTGATATTTCTAATAAACATCGAGATGAACTTTTATTCTACTTAGCTACTTACTTTTATTATTATAGAAACGGAAAAAATCTTAGTTTTTATAAACATCCAACTGCTCAGTTATTTTAATTCAAACCTCTTCGTTTTATTCTATAGAACGAGCAAAAACCTCGTTTTGTAAATAAACATCGAATAGCCCCGTTCTTTAAATTTGAACTTTAGGTTTTTTATAGAAACGTAGACAATCTTCGAGCAAAAACCTCGTTTTTCTTGTTGAGTTTGTTTTCAAATTCTCCACAGGTTTTTAAAGTTTTTTGAATACGATAAAACTTCATACCTCATACTTTCTTTTTAAATTGAACTTCATACTTTCATTTTTCCAAGAATGGGGAAGAATTTGAGTTTTTCGTATACATTGAACTACTCCATTTTTTTAATTTGAAGTTCTTGATTTTATTCTTTATGAAAAAGGAAAATCTAAGTTTTTTTAAACATTGAACTGCTATTTTTTTTTAATTTGGACTTCTTGGTTTTCATTCTTGTGTAACGGGAAAAATCCGAGTTTTCTAATAAATATCAAACTGCCCCGCTTTTTTAAATTGAACTTCTTGGTTTTATTCTTTAGTAACGAGGAAAATCTAAGTTTTTTATATAGATTGAATTACTCCGTTTTTTAAATTTGAATTTCTTGGTTTTATTATTTAGTATCGAGGAAAATCCCCTTTTTTTATATATTTTAAACTGCTCTATTTTTTTAATTCGGACTTCTTGGTGTTATTCATTAGTAACGGGAAAAGTCCTACTTTTTATAAACTTGTTGGACTGCACTTTTTTTTTAATTTGACCTTCTTGGTTTTGTAATAAACATTGAACTTCTCTGTTATTTAAATTTGAACCTCTAGGTTTTTTAGAAACGGTGAAAATCCATTTTCTATATAAATTTTAACTGCTCTATTTTTTTAATTTGAACTTCTTGGTTTATTCTTTAGTAAGGGGGGAGAATCCTTGGTTTTTAATAAACATCGAACCGCTCCGTTATTTAAATTTGAACTTCTAGGTTTTATTCTCTAGTAACGAGGAAAACCTGAGTTTTTTATAAACATCGAACTGCTCCATTATTAAATTTTGGACTTCCTGGTTTTTTTCTTTAGTAATGAAAAAAAATTCTAGTTTTATAATAAACATCGAACCTCTCTGCTATTTAAATTTGAACTTCTAGCTTTTTTACAAACAGTGAAAATCTATTTTTTAATTATCTTTTTGAACTACTCTGTTTTTTAATTTGACCTTCTTGGGATTTTTTTTAGAAAGGTGATAAATATGTTTTTGTTACGAACATCGAATTGCTCTATTTTATTTTTAATTTGAACTTCTTGGTTTATTTGAAAAACCGAAAAACCTTATATATTTTTTCTTATAAATATCGACCTGTTCTATTTTTTTTAATTAGAACTTCTTGGATTTTTTTAAAAGGGGGGAAATCTAATTGAACAGTTTTTGTTTTTGAAATTTGAACTTCTTTTTGGTTTTTATTTTTTTCAACTTTGAATTGCGCATTTTTTTTATTTTGAACTTCTGCATTCTTTTTTGTATCAACCAAAAAAGTAGAGAAATACCAGACTATGTTGTATCTTGTGAACTTTTGATTTTTTGTGTCACGACATTTTATGTATTTTTGTTCTCTGTGAAATGGCCTAGGCGGTCCCTTTTTTATTTGATGAATTTCTTCTGTATTTGGTACATGTGAATTTCGAAATTTCTGAAACATAAACTTCGCGTGCTATTTAAACCGCAAGAATTAGCAAACATCCATTTTTCTTGAACTGAACCATCATTTTTGTACCGAACTTCTGTATGTATACACTAGACTCCTATTTATTTTATCTTGTCGAAAATCTCAAATTAAAATTTGAACTTCTGGATCAAACATGCACATGGAACTGACAACGTTTTCACATACCTACCGTGTTTCTTGCCTACATGCTTCTACAATCACAAGAAATACAAGTCTATCCACACAACTATGCCAACCAAAATTAAAAACTTGCATTCAGAGGTTGCTATGGAGTTTCAACTTTGTACATTGAACTCCCTAGCTGGATAAAAGAGAACAAAAGAGATCAACATATGAAGTTACGATCCAAAAATTTATTAGGCCGCAAGCAACAACATTGAACTCTCTCAGAATCAATATATGAACTTCCATAGTTTTCTTTTCTCTGAATCAATTTATTAGGTCGCTGTCACCGCATGTCATGGTGTCAAGTGGAGTGGTTACAACTAACCATAAGAATTTACAAAAAATACTTCATGGGGCATCAACAAAAAAGGAATCTGAAAATGGTGTTTTTCCATCTTCAAATATAGCTGCCAACAATGAATTCCATAGCATCTCCTTCCTAGACATTTACACAAACACCTAGCGGGCAACGAATTATGAAAGAACATCGCAACACACAGAAGTAGCAGCGGCAAACGTCTCGCCGGAGAAGCGGATGCGCTTGCTGCTGCGCGGGGAGGAGAGAGGCGTGCATGAACTTTTTACTGCATCTGACCTTTTGAACATTGCATATATGAACTTCTCTGGCGAGATAAGATTGTTTTTAACAGCATGTCATGAATAAGTCTCTAGGCCTAAAGCACTCAGAGCATAAAAATGTACAAAAAATGAAACCTGCCGAATGAGCCGTGACAGTGGAGAACATGTTCCTAAGTGACTCCACATCTGGACTCACAAATCTGCTAACTTCATCATTATGGCGCACTGTGCTCACTGAACGGGATGGCAAAACTACACAAGAACAAAGTATTCTGCTGCCTGACCAATCTGTTCATTGGTGCGTGCCCCTCTGCATGGTGTCAAGCTAGACGGCGGGGCCGCCGTACCGAGCGAGCTGGTACTGCTCTCATCTTTCTTGATGTACTTTCCAGGCCAACTCAATCAACGAGCGAAGTTATGGAACCTATAATCATAGCAAAACAAGAATCCATTAGATAACAACAAGGAGCTTTTCCACTACTGACCATGTATTGGAATATCCAAACTCCGTGTGGAATGAATATAAAAATCTCAAAGTAAACTGATAGTTGAACACAAGAACGGGTGATGTTATGGAATCTATAATAATATACCTCGCTACAGGAAGTGAAAATTTTGCCATGTTGAACTACATCCCAGAAACAACACAAAGATCACACACCCTGTTATGAACTCCGACCATCTTCCTCACAAACGGCAACAACTCTGTCCCCAGCACCTCATGTGACCTTCTCCCCTGCCGCGTGGTGACCTTCCTTCCTATGTTCACGTGGGTAGCGGGTGGCAGAGCGGCATGTAGGATCCTGGAGACACAAACTTTTGAGCATAACTGAGAGAAAAAAGCACCAAACAACTTTACACCTGAACATCAAACAAGATTTCTTCTTTCTGAACATTCTTGTACTAAGAATTAATAATGCTAGAAGAAGTTGAACTGAATTTCTTCGTCTTTCTGAACTTTTGCAACAACATATAACTTCGCCCACATCTGCATGGATCAATAGATGCAACCAAAGCCAACAAAACAGAGGGATCCAAAACAGAGGCCTCCCAGCATCGATGGCAGTTGACGCACGTGGGCCGCAGCAAGAAGGAGGGCGGCGCGTGGATGGGATGGATCGGTCGTGGCGGAGGCCTGCAGGGGAGTAGTGCTCGGGCAAGTTCCCGGGGACGCGCGACTGAGGTGGTCATGTAGCGCGGCCGCGATTGCTACAGGGTTTGCGTGCGGAGCGCAAGGAATGGATCGGCGGCGGCCGCAGTGCCCGGGAGGAGGTGGGATGGGGGCGGCAACGTGGGGCGGCGCGGTTCGAACTGCAGAGGTGGTTCGAACGTTCGGCGGGGGACGGCTCGAACTGCTGGGGATCAGGGGCTCTTCTGGTCAGATCCGGGGCGCCCGTCCTCCTCCTCGTGCTGCATGGTAGTTGTGCCGGCGAGCATGATGGGAGGCTGTGGGGGACGGAGGTGGACGCCGCACCGGCGCATCGGGTAGCTCGGGAGGACGTGGCGCGTGGGGGTTTGGGGAGGCCCCGCCGACGGCAGGCAGCGGTGGGAGCTGGGGGGCGCTGCGGCCGGCGGCGGTAGGTGGAGGCGTGGCGCCGGTGGCTTGGGGTGGGCGGCGCGTCGGTGGCTTAGGGTGGGCGGCGCGCTGGTGGCAGAATCGGGGGAGAAGCCAGGGCGGGGCGCCGGCGGATCGGGGGGAGGTGGCGCGGCGGGTTCGGGAACACCTCATCGGCTCCTATATAGGGGGAGGAGTTATCAGAATATTATTATGATACTATGATCATAATAGTACTACTATATATATATATATATATATATATATATATATATATATATATATATATATATATATATATATATACACAAACTCTATTCATCATCTAGGGTGAAGAATAAGTAATTCTTCACCCTGGTGTAAACTCTCGCAAGACGTGAGAAGGTAGGGTGAGGAATATGAATTCTTCACCCTGGGTGACGAATAGTCAATCCCTATATATATATATATATATATATATATATATATATATATATATAAGGAAAATAGATACTACCATCGGTGGTAGTTACCCCCGTCCTCCGTGCCATCCGATTGCATCATGATCCGTCTGATTCTTAACGGGTCATGGATAGGGAAAGAGGGATTTCTCGTGCCCGCTTCGTGGGTTAGTTATGCTAGCTCCCGATTTACTTGCTTCGGCTGCGCGTTTTCTCTCCTCTATATTTGGATCAGGACGCCGGATGTCATCCCTGGAAAAAAGGATTGGATCTGAACGACGGAACCAAAGCGAGCTCGCCTATCTCAACTACCAATTCAAAACGTGCGTCTGCTAGCACAAAGGTATGGCTCCAGCAATTGATTTACACGCATGCGTCGCGATGCTAATTGATTTCTTTTTCCTGCAAGCATTCGTCAACACAGAAGTGTTCATGTTTGAATCAGGCTAGAGATGGCTTCCATGTTGGGCAAGACAACACGGTGGCTACTGCCATCGCCGCCGCCGTCGAATACCATGCCACGCCACCTGCTACAGCTGCTACCACTGACAGCATCTGCATGCTGCAACATCCTACATGGCCTCAATCCCCAGCGGTGACCAACCCGGGAGATTTTTCTGGCGTTACGGCGACGACAGACGACCGCACATGGCCGATGGGTGGCTGCTCTATTGTGGTGGTAGAAACAACCTGCACGGCATGGCGGCAGCAGCGGCAACACGGGAGTACGGCCGACAAGTGACTGACTGACTGCTCTGGCACGGCGGCGTCGAAGTCGCACCGGCCACGCGGTCGTCTCCCTGATCCATTGACATCTACAGCCTGGACGAACATCACGCACTGAAGCCTATCAATGCAGATCCTCCTTTTCATGTTGAGCCGATCATGATCGTAAACGACCGAGCAGCGATAGCAAGACGTGTATTCGAGTGAGATGAGCAGTATTTTCTTTAGGATGAGATGAGCAGTTATTTGGTGGTCAACGTTGCTCCTTCATGTGATGCATGGCTGACATCACGTATGCATGCATGATGCACCTACTAGACCGTGAAATCAATACCAAATGCATTATTAGAAGTATAAATAGAGATATATTAACATGTACTCCACTTCATTCTGGCCGGCCTACACACTCTTCCTTTTTTGTGTTACTATATATACAATTCAATTTTAGTTTTTTAATAGTAGCTATATACTCCATACTTTATACTTGACATTTTTTCCTGAATACAATATACTCCATACTTAATATTTGCGTTTTGAAATATACTACATACTCCATACTTCCACATATGGAACACATACTTCGTACTCCTTCTTTGAGTATAGACATGTACAATATGATTTTGGAGATATCATCATGTAATATGCATCCTCGTCGACGCTGAACATATACTCTCTACTACTCCATACTAGTTTCAGTTAAAAGTATATATATACTCCCTACTAAATATCACAGTTCGAAGTATATATACTCCGGAAGCCATACTACATACTGCCATACTCCATACTACCTTTTTTTGAAAGAAAAAATGTATACAAACTCCATACTAGTGAGCCAGATGTACACGTTCATATATCGATGATTGCTATCTCCCTAGTCCCTACGATGCATGCATGACATCATTTATCCATCACATACGTATTGATTTATATAGGTTCGTCCTTGTATAAACATACTCTCCACCCATATGAGTTGTCCGTACTTTTTGCACAGGAAAAAAAAATCCATACTCCATCCATGATTATTCTACGTAGTGTATAAACTCCATACCATACTACATCTGAGATTATTCTACATACTCCGTACGCCTAGAAACAAAAATTCATACATACTACCGCTTTCAGAATCAACTAGTACATACTATTTTTTTTTTTGCATCGAACTACATACTACATGCTCACTCAATAATATACTATTTTCCAATAATATACCAAGTACCATCCCCGCAATTTTACTAGCTGCCGCCTCCTCCTCCTTCACAAAAAAGCTAGGGTTTCTGCCTCCCGCCGACGCCGCCGCAGGTCCGCCTCCTCTCCGGTGGCCCTAGGGCCATGGGGACACGGTGGATCTCGGCAAGGGCCGGCGGGAGGGCTCCGTTTTTAGTCGTTTCTTTCAGTTTTGCTAGGGTTTGTGTCCTGCTCAGGAAGACGAGACGGCGGCGGCTCCCTGAAGATGGAATAAAGGTCTCCCCGCCTAGCCCCCGTTCCGGCGGTGCGTCTAGCATCGTTGGTGGGCGTGTGGAGGTGTGTCTCCGGCGGATCTATCTTTGGTGGATTTGCTCGGATCTCGTTCGTCTACGTTCGTGTGTCTTCGGATTGGATCTTTCTGATCTACGTTATTCTTCATCTGTGGCGGTTGCTGTTCTGGTGCGCTGGTCCTACGGGGCCTTAGCACGACGACTTCCCGACTGTTTACTACAACAAGTTGTGTCCGACTCCGGCGATGGAGGGGCGATGACGGCGGCGCGCCTTCGGCTCGCTTCAGTGCTGATAGTCGTCGCTAGGTGGTCTACGGATCTGGATGTAATTTCTATTATTTCTGGTATTCGTTGTACTGCCATGATTGAAGATGAATAGATCAGAAATTTTCTCGCAAAAAAAAAAAAGTACCATCCCCGCAAAAAAATTACCAAGTACCATATACGGCTATTTTCAAATTATATACAATATACTTTACGTTATTTTTTACACAAGGTATTTGCGGCAACACGCCATACTAGCGCGTCTCTTATCCATTCAACACAATCGGTTAGTTTGGAAGACCTACAAACTAGAAGGTTGTTGAAACTAAACGCATGCAGTCTGCTAAAAAAAAATTCCCGAGTGGTAATCAGACGCTAGTTAGTTGCCCTGCTATTGGGTTTCCCACATCCACTAACCCGTTTAGTATGGAGATAGAATGAGACACGTGTATATATATATATAGGTAAATTGTTTGGGGGCACCTAGGTGCCCAGGCACCTAGCATTTAATAGCTCGCATTTGCATTTGTTGATTTGGAAATAATTAAAACACACATTAATTGGCGGAGAGAGAATAACAGAATAAAAGGAAAGAGATAAATATTTAAGGCTCATAAATTATGGTCGTTGCATGTAACCTTTTTTGGGACACGTTGATAAGGTTGCATCACAAATTGTTATGTACATACGCGGGTATGTACATACGTACTAACAAAATTATGTACATATGTAGGTATGTACATACGCGGGTATGTATATACCTACTAAAGAAATCATGTATATACCTACTAACAAAATTATGTACATACGTGGGTATATGTATATACCCAATGATTTATTCTAGGTTTTATCTAGTAATGGAATTATGTACATACAGGGGTATGTATATACCTACTAACGAAATTATGTATATACCTACTAACGAAATTATGTACATACGCAGGTATGAATATTGTATGTATATGGGTATTTTGAATTATGTACATACGCGGGTATGTATATACTCAATTATTTATTCTAGGAATCAATAAATGCTATATAAGGAGGTAATAAATGTTGATTTTTATTCCCAATGGTATTTTAATCTCCTACCTTTCTATCACGTGTCATGCATGCATGCGATGGTCAACGAATTTAAGCCTGCGAAATTAACTAGTAATTGAGGCATTTACATTGGTTTCCAAATCAACCGCTAAACACGATCCAACGACAGATAGGCAAGGTGCCCAGGCACCTAGGTGCCCCAAACGGCCGTTATATACATCCTACCACCCGGTGGTAGTTACCCTCATGTCTCATATCACTAGTACAAAACAGGGCTTTGGTCCAGGCCAGATAAAAGCATCAATCCCGGTTCTGTTACGAACCGGGACCAATGGGTGCATCAGTCCCGGTTCGTGAGGCCAGGGCGCCGGCCGGGCCACGGCAGGCACCAGTCCCGGTTCGTCTGACCCCTTTGGTCCCGGTTCCAGACACGAACCGGGACTAAAGGGCCTCGCTCCTGGCGCAGCCCCTTTAGTCCCGGTTGGTGGCTGGAACCGGGACTAAATGTGTGTCTTCTGTCCCGGTTCTAGCCACGAACCGGGACTAAAGAGATGCCTACATATATGCTCTCCCCTGCCCGCTCACTCCTCTGTTTTTTGGCCGGCCGGTGTGGGAGGTGTGTGCTGCTCTGCTCTCACCTCCTATGCACATGAGGTGTTCGATGAAATGCCCGAGTCACACTTAAGCTTTCTCCTCTCCAAGCTCGACCTCCAAGCTCCATTTTCTCCAAGATTTTTCTAGGTTTGGCGGTGCACCAACTACACAAGTGTTCTAAAAGGTTAGCAACTTCATCGTTTCATCTCTCACTGCTAGTTTAACTCATTTCAAATGCTGTAGAAGTAGAGTGGTTTGTGGGTTTTAGTGGAGGAGTGTATGTGGGAGTTCTTTTGATTTAGATGCACAATTTGAGCTGAAATTAACTTCTTAGAGTCTGCACATGTGTAGGGTGCCGTCCCCATCCCCGTCCTCACCGCCGTCGATCGCCCGCGCCGATCTCGTCGCCGACACCACCGTGGTGAGCCTCTTGTTCTTATCTTCTTTTTAAAAGAAAAAAATTCTTACTTGTATGATTTAGATAGATACTTGTATAATTTTCTTACTTTTATTATTGTTTGTTATTATATAGTGCCATGACTTTGGTATCCGCCCCCGTCGGCCCTCGTCCTGTCTATGATTCGGATGTGGTATATTATCTTTTATTATGATTTGTTTCATTTAGTGTTTATGACAATTATGCGGACCAACGTGACATAGATGTTTTTATCTAGGAGGTATGTGAACCGGAAATTCCAACCGACCCTCTTGTCGAGAGGTTAAATTTAGTTGAAAAAGAAAACAATTACTTGAAGAAAAAATTGAAAAGAATTGAGGAGGAGAAGATGGAATTGGAGTTGCATGTTGCCGATGTCGTCGATGATCACAAGATCAAGATGGATGCAATGCGCTTGAAGATTAGAAAGAATAGAAAATATGCCATTCATAATGAGACTTGGTATCATTATGCCGTTGGATCAATTGTTACCTTAGTTGCGATTATGATCGCGTTTAAATGTTTTTCATAGTTTCAATGTATGTTTTAATTAGATGCTCTAGAGAGCTATATGTTGTTCTATGAGAACTATATATGTATGAACTTTATGTATTTATTTTTTCAGTAATAACATTTGATCACTACTGTACTTTGGTTTTAATGTGATGATGAACTTGTATTAATTTGGTCACTTCTCTATTCATAATGTTCTGTAATGGTTTTTGATATACTTAATTATATAATGCACGCAGATGAACCGGCAATGGATGTACGGTGACCGACGCACCTCGGAGTATCTTGAGGGCCTGCATAAATTTCTCGAAGTGGCTGAGGCAAACAAGCAGAATGGTTTTATGTATTGTCCATGCCCTGTCTGTGAGAATACGAAGGATTACTCTAACTTGAAAACCCTTCACGTCCACCTGCTTGAGAAGGGTTTCATGCCACACTATAATGTTTGGACCAAGCACGGAGAAAGAGGGGTTATGATGGAAGACAACGAAGAAGAAGAGGATGATGAAAACTATCACCCTGAATACGGTGATACTGCAACGGGGGAAGCTGAAGATCAAGAGGAACTAGACGATGTGCCCGATGATGATCTTCGCCGGGTCATTGTTGATGCAAAGAGACAATGCCAAAGTGACAGGGAGAAGTTGAAGTTCGATCGCATGTTAGAGGATCACAAAAAAGGGTTGTACCGAAATTGCGAAGATGACAACACAAAGCTCGGTACCACACTGGAATTGCTGCAATGGAAGGCAGACAATGGTGTATCTGACAACGGATTTGGGAAGCTACTGAAAATAATGAAGAAGAAGCTTCCAAAGGATAACGAATTGCCCGACAGTACGTACGAAGCAAAGAAGGTTCTATGCCCTCTAGGATTGGAGGTGCAGAAGATACATGCATGCCCTAATGACTGCATCCTCTACCGCGGTGAGTAGGAGGATTTGAACGCATGCCCGGTATGCGGTGCAATGCGGTATAAGATCAGACGAGATGACCCTGGTGATGTTGAGGGCGATCGCCCTAGGAAGAGGGTTCCTACCAAGGTGATGTGGTATGCTCCTATAATACCACGGTTGAAACGTCTGTTCAGAAACAAAGAGCATGCCAAGTTGATGCGATGGCACAAAGAAGACCGTAAGAAAGACGGAAAGTTGAGAGCACCCGCTGACGGGTCGCAGTGGAGAAAAATCGAGAGAAGGTGGGGGGACTTTGCAGGTGACGCAAGGAACGTATGGTTTGGGTTAAGCGCAGATGGCATTAATCCTTTTGGGGAGCAGAGCAGCAATCATAGCACCTGGCCCGTGACTCTATGTATCTATAACCTTCCTCCTTGGTTGTGCATGAAGCGGAAGTTCATTATGATGCCAGTGCTCATCCAAGGCCCTAAGCAACCCGACAACGACATTGATGTGTACCTAACGCCATTAGTTGAAGAACTTTTACAGCTGTGGAATAGAAAAGGTGTACGTGTGTGGGATGAGCACAAACAGCAGGAATTTGACCTACATGCGTTGCTGTTTGTAACCATCAATGATTGGCCTGCTCTCAGTAACCTTTCAGGACAGACAAACAAGGGATACCACGCATGCACGCACTGTTTAGATGACACCGAAAGTATATATTTGGAGAAATGCAGGAAGAATGTGTACCTGGGACATCGTCGATTTCTTCCGACCAACCATCAATGTCGAAAGAAAGGCAAGCATTTCAAAGGTGAGGCAGATCACCGGAAGAAGCCCGCCCTCCGTACTGGTGATCACATACTTGATATGGTCAAGGATTTACAAGTAATCTTTGGAAAGGGTCCTGGCGGACAATCTGTTCCGAATGACGCTGAGGGACGCGCACCCATGTGGAAGAAGAGATCTATATTTTGGGACCTACCCTATTGGAAAGACCTAGAGGTCCGCTCTACAATCGACGTGATGCACATGACGAAGAATCTTTGCGTGAACCTGCTAGGCTTCTTGGGCGTGTATGGGAAGACAAAAGATACACCGGAGGCACGGGAGGACCAGCAACGTGTGCACGAAAAAGACGGCATGCATCCAAAGCAGTATGAAGGTCCTGCCAGCTACGCTCTTACCAAAGAAGAGAAGGAAATCTTCTTTGAATGCCTGCTCAATATGAAGGTCCCGTCTGGCTTCTCGTCGAATATAAAGGGAATAATAAATATGGCAGAGAAAAAGTTCCAGAACCTAAAGTCTCATGACTGCCACGTGATTATGACGCAACTGCTTCCGGTTGCATTGAGGGGGCTTCTACCGGAAAACGTTCAATTAGCCATTGTGAAGCTATGTGCATTCCTCAATGCAATCTCTCAGAAGGTAATCGATCCAGATATCCTACCAAGGTTAAAGAATGATTTGGTGCAATGTCTTGTCAGTTTCGAGCTGGTGTTCCCACCATCCTTCTTCAATGTCATGACGCACGTCCTAGTTCATCTAGTCGACGAGATTGCCATTCTGGATCCTGTATTTCTACACAATATGTTCCCCTTTGAGAGGTTCATGGGAGTCTTAAAGAAATATGTTTGTAACCGTGCTAGGCCAGAAGGAAGCATCTCCATGGGCCATTAAACAGAGGAGGTCATTGGGTTTTGTGTTGACTTTATTCCTGACCTTAAGCCGATTGGTCTCCCTCAATCGCGGTATCAGGGGAGACTGACTGGAAAAGGCACGCTAGGAACGGATGCAATAATATGTAGGGACGGGCATTCTTGGGCTCAAGCACACTACACAGTTCTATAGAATTCTACCTTGGTGACCCCGTATGTCAATGAACACAAGAATTTTTTGCACTCCAAACACCCGGAGCAGTCTGACGACTGGATTACATGTGAACACATCAGGACTTTCGGCAGTTGGTTGCAAACACATCTCATGGGTAACAACATTGTTGGAGATGAGCTGTACTCGTTGGCCAGGGGACCATCTTTGACTGTATTGACTTACCAAGGGTACGAGATAAATGGGAATACATTTTACACGATCGCCCAAGATCAAAAGAGCACCAACCAAAACAGTGGTGTCCGCTTTGATGCAGGAACCAACAGGGGAAATGACACATATTATGGTTACATAGTGGACATATGGGAACTTGACTATGGACATGATTTTAAGGTCCCTTTGTTTCGGTGCAAATGGGTCAATCTGTCAGGAGGCGGGGTACAGGTAGACCCGCAGTACGGAATGACAACAGTGGATCTCAACAATCTTGGGTACACAAACGAACCATTCATCCTAGCCAATGATGTGGCGCAGGTTTTCTATGTGAAGGACATGTCTACCAAACCGAGAAAAAGAAAAGATAAGGAAGCGAATACATCATACGATGAGACATGAGGGGGGAGGAGTCCTCGACGATCGTCTGAAACTGACTGTTATAAAACTTGTCAACTTTGCATGATGTTTACCACTAATCCATTGCTCATATGCATATGATTCCTTGTTGTGATATTAAGTTCATGTTTGCCACTAATCCATCTCTCATGTTTGTATATTGCCATGTTGTAATATTTGCAGAAACTATGGACAGAGACTTAGAAAAAGAAGAGTTGTTGGGGGATATAATCCGCGACGGAGGTGATATCACCTTGTCGTTTCTCAATGACACCGATGGTCAGGAAAGAGAGGATGACGGCTCCGGTGATCCAATGGAGGAGGAAAGAGATCATGACGGCTCCGGTGACCGAATGGAGGAGGAAGGAGATCATGACGGCTCCGGTGACCGAACGGAGGAGGGAGCCTTAACTGTTGCAAAGTCCGGCGAGGTATATATACATATATTAATTAAGCCTCTGCTGACTTGATGCATTAATTGTTTTGTATGTACATATATTAACGCTTCTTTCTTCTTTTAATTAGCCCTCCGGATCGAGCCAAACTTCCGTAAGCCAAACTTCCGTAAGCCAAACTTCCGTAAGAAAAGGTTGCGCCAGGATGAAAGGTTCACGATCGAAGAAGTCGGTCGAGATGGCCAACCGATTGCTCCTAAGCGGAGCAGGGACACATTTATACATCAGTGCGGAGTGGTTGTTAGGGACATCGTCCCGATCAGCATCCAAGAATGGAATAAGAAGAAGGACCCTGAAGTTTCTTATGTCAAGGATAGACAGAAAGATGATCTTTGGACCTCGCTGATGACAAATTTCAGCCTACCACTAGAGGCGGATCCGAATAAGGTCAAGGCGTTTGCTCTTAAGAAGATGGCAGAACTATTCAAGAACTGGAAGAAAGATTTGAACAAAAAGTTTGTCGAGAAAGACAAGACTCCAGAATTCACCAGTCCATATGAGAAGATAAAAGATCACTGGCCCGCATTTGTGGCCTACAAGAAATCGGACAAGGGCAAGCAAAGGTCAGCGACAAATAAGCTAAATGCTGCAAAGAAGAAGTATCACCATGTTACGGGGTCAGGTGGCTACAGCAAAGCCCGGCCTACGTGGGACAAAGCTGAGCAAGACCTGCTTGCTAAAGGGGTCCAACCAGCGACATTGCACTGGCCAGATCGGTCAAGGACTTGGTTCTTCGGGGTTGGGGGAACTTTGGACCCAGACACAGGGGAGTGTGTTTGGACGAAAGCTCAACTTGCAATACCCGTCAAGAAGCTTGAGGAAGCAATCCAGGCAGTGCAGGAAGGGAGGTTACATCCCGACAGAGAGAATGACGAGCTGACACAGGCCCTCGGGAATCCTGAACACCCTGGACGAACACGAGGCACATCAGGCTCCGTTCCGTGGGTATATGGGTTTCCCGACAGCGGTGGTTATAGAAGCCGAGAGAGAAAGAAGAAAGCGGAAGCAAGCGAAATGCAGAAGCTCAGTGCAAGATTAGCGAAACAAGAGGAACTTGAGAGCCAGCGAGCTACCGGCCAACTATCTCAACGGCACGAAGATCCTTCCTTCGACACTGCCCCAGAAGCTACCCCACCATCTCAGCGGAGAAGCAGCGTGGCTTCCACGGAGCTCGTTCAGCCTGATTTCACGGCTCCTCGCTCCCCCGTGGATAGTATCACGGAGGCTGAACATTGTGTGCTAATGGAGAAATGCCAGAACCTGACCTTGAAGGTGGCGGTCGGCTCTGTTTTACCTCCTCGACCTGAGGGAACTTTCCATTGCCGTCCGATTCCACATGGCTATGCTATTGTCACGGTGGATGAAATAATGGATGGATTTGAGGGGCTGGAGCTTGACTACCCTACAGGTGAAGGGGATAATCTTCTGGAAAATGCCTTAAGGAGTACCTGTCTATGGAGAAAGGAGAACATCAAGCTTCCAAACTGGACGCCGCCTCAGCAGACGCAGCCGGATCCTCAGCAGATTCCTCCTCACAGTCCAACTGTGCTATCTCCGCCGCCTAAGTCGTCTCCGGCGCGTCATCCGTCTCCGCCGCCTCAGCGGACTCTAACGGAGGAGGCCCCTCAGCAGAATCCTCCTCCGCCTCAGCTGTCTCCGGCGCGTCAGCCGTCTCCGCCGCCTCAGCAACAGCGGAAGAGAGCCGCCGCCGCTCCGGCGGCTAGCAGTACAAAAGGCTGGAAGAAATTCAAATTTGGTCCAAGCCTCAGGGTTCCTCCAAAGTTACCATATGAGAGGACTGACGAGGAAAACAAGGACATCAGTGCTGCCGAAGTGCAGGCCCATTTTGAACGAAAACGTCCACCTCCGAAGGAAACAATAGATCCGGTGAAAGCGAAGCGCACTCTGGATGCCCTTAAGCGACCACCACCGCCTCCGCCGCAATCCAACTATGACCGCTGTATTGAAAAGACATATGATGAAGTGCGGCGGTCGGGAAGTACTGCCAGTGCTTCAAGACGAAGAAGTGGGAAAACAATTCCCCAGCTCGGCGAACAGGAGAAGCAATCGTGCCCCCCGCTCAAGGTGTCTAGCGATATCGCTAATCATCCGGGGCTACTGCCCGGTACCACTCTTGGTGATTACGTGGGCGATGATGTACAGTTTGAAATGGATGAGGTAGTAGAGATCTTTAGATTTGAGCACGGGAAGCCTCTCGTCAAACCTGATCATCCTCCTCTAACAACGATGATGCGAAGATTGCATGAGTGGTACTTGGAAAGCTGCAGGAAGAATGGGTCCGATTGTTTGATGGTGAGAATTAAAGATGAGCACGACCTCATTGGAGTCGACCTGATGCCTGTTGAATTTGTGGAGTTATTTCAGTTATTCAATCAAGAGGCCCTCGACAAACAACTCATGACTTGCTACTGTCTGTAAGTATTACTTCTGTAATTAAGTCTCTAGCTCAGCTCGTTCATTGCATGTATATATAATTATCCTCACTATATTATGCAGATTGAAGATCGTCGAATGCCCAAAAAGACAAATCTATGACATTGGGTTCATTAGCCCAAATACCGTAAATGAATGGACGGTACAAAACAGAGTTAAAGAAACCGAGGAAAACTTGCTAAAAGCGTTCCTTCGACATCAAAACAAAAGGGAAATACTCTTTCCTTACAACTTCAAGTGAGTATTACTGTCTTGTGCATATTCGGTTTCGCTTACTCGAGGTTAAGTACTGTAATTGATGAGTTATGCGTGCGCAGGTTCCACTTTATTCTGCTATCCATTAAGCTTGACGGGGGAGTAGTAACTGTCTTAGACTCGAGACGTAAAGATCCCAAGGATTATGCGGACATGACTGCAATGCTCCAGAAGTAAGTTCAATCAATACCGGGACCATATCGGCAACTTTCGTTCATTTCCTGATATCAAGTAATCACTTTCTTTGCCTGGCAGGGTTTGGAAACAGTTCACCGGAATGGTTCCGGGTCTGAAGAACGAGCTGCGATTTACACACCCCAAAGTAAGTAGTACTAGCTAGTTTCGCGCATCTCTCATTGATTCTAGTTTCATCAATACCATTATCATGCTTGATTATCAGTTTGATTGAACTCTATTCTCGTAAAGTGCTGGTGGCAGGCAGCCGGGAATAATTTATGTGGATACTACGTTTGCGAGTTCATTCGCGACTCGACCACTGAGTGGGGCTTCTTGTCTGACAAACAATTTGAAGTACGTAAACAATATTCACAATTTTATTTTATTACCATCAATTGTGTTGACTTTTATTCATATATATGTATTGACCCCCTTCTTTAAATTAGATCTGGCAGATGCGGGATGAACTCCTACCACATGATCGCATACGAGCAATTCAAGAGGAATTGGCGGGATTCTTTCTTGACCACGTCATACCTGAAAAGGGAGAATACCATACGGAAATTCAATGCGAGTTTGGCGCTTGATGATGTCAGGGATGTTATATTGTATATATGTAGTAGCGTCGGATAGATATACGAAAACTTGTTGTTCGACCAAGCACGGAGAAAGAGAGGTCACTTCTCTCTATATATGTTCATGACGATCTTGTGTAATTAATGGTTTCCTTCATTTGCTTACTAGCTAGCGTCGAGTTCTCTCTATATGTAGTAGCTAGCGTCGACCAAGCACGGAGAAAGAGAGGTCACTTCTCTCTATTAGCTAGCTAACACAATATGAAACCCCTAAACCCTCCAAAACCCCAAAACCCCCCCTTTAAAAAAACAAAAAACAAAAACCCCAGCGCCTGCGAGCTGCTGACGTGTGGCTGCCTTTTGGTCCCGGTTGGTGTTACCAACCGGGACTAAAGGTCCTCCTGCCTGAGTGCTGCGCAGCGGCCACGTGGAGCTCCTTTAGTCCCGGTTGGTGTTACCAACCGGGACTAAAGGTCCTCTTGCCTGGGCGCCCCACAGCGGCCACGTGGAGCACCTTTGATCCCGGTTCGTAGGCCAACCGGGACTAAAGGTTTTGGGCATTAGTCTCGATCGTTTTGTCCCGGTTCCAGAACCGGGACTAAAGGCCCTCTGGAACCGGGACTAATGCCCTGTTTTCTACTAGTGTATACTATCATGTGGTAGTATATATATTACTTTATGATTCTAAGTATTTTCATATACTATATCTAAGATATATCAAAGCAAGCTATATGAAAAAATTGCATTTGAGTACATAGTTTTTTGTATATTTTGAAAATACCATCATATTTGTACGTATAAAACAACATACTAAAAAAATAGTACATACTACCTAAAAGTGGTATATATACTATCCAAATATTCTTATATACTACATACTACACGTACATACTCTCAGTTTTGACAGATACTACATACAACATACAAAACTCACATGAGGGTAACTACCACCGGGTGGTAGGAAACATTTGTCCTTTTTTATAAAACTATTTTTACTATGTTGAGTTTTTTTTAGATATAGTTAGTTGTTTGGTTGGGAAGAGTTATTCTTGTATTTTTCATTATTTGGGCTTGGCCCAAACAAAGCACTTGACGTAGACACTTCACGTACGGAGAGAACACTTTGGTATAAAAAAACATACAGAGAGAACATGCACTCTCTTTTCCTAAAAAAAAAGGCACGCATGAACTCATCTTCCTTCCCGTTCCCCATTCTCAAGTCTCCCTGATAACCAGCGCCGCCGCCGCCTCGCGTCACCTCGTCGTTCTCGGAGCAGGAGGTGAGGAATAATAGCGCTACCGGCGGCCGCTCCGCCGAGTCCGCCGCCCCCACCGCCGTATCAATGGAATCTTGCGCAGCTCCCTCTTCCTCTCTGTTCCCTCCCAACCCTCCTCCTGCATGGTCCAACCATGGTGGTCGGGGGCGAGCAGCCGCCATCTGGTGCCCCTGCCGCCGTGTTGAACCTGTGCACCATGACCCCTAGCAGCTGCAGTGGTGTTGGTGCTGCTGTTGGTATCGCTATAGTAGTCAAGGCCACGGGTATTGTTGAGATTATTAATTAGGTATACTTCCATCTAGTTTTTCCATTCTATATACTATATCCGCCGGATTATATTCATATGCATATACTATTGTAACACCCCTGTAATTAAGCTACAGTGACCCCCCTTTGATTAATGTCAAGTCATCATAATTTTGCTAAGCCAATTGCCACTTGTCTCAAATTCAAACGAAATTTGAATTATAAATTGCAAGTCAGAAATTATTTTCTTCAAACACTAAAATAAAAATGTTCATATTATTAGAAATAATCCCCTGAGCAATAATCATATTGAACCCAACATTGTTTGAAGCTCCAAAAATGCCCTTAGCTATTTTTGAATTGGACCAGCAACATTTAAAGGAACCATTTAAATTCAAACATAATTTTAAACATTTCAAAATGGTCCCAAACTTGGTGGGCAGCTCCACAACATTGTAAAGTGTTTATGTGACTAATATCAAGTTTAACTAAATTCATTTAGTGACTAAACAAAATACAAAACAGAAGCAAAACAATAAACAAAAAAAAGATAAAAGAAAAAGAAAATGCACTACTGTGCACTGGAGACCCAGTGCTACAGAAGCGCAGCCCAAGCCCACCACAGGCCTTTCTTCCTCCTTTGTCTCTATACAGATATACAGAGGAGGGCGTGGCGCGCATCTGGTCGCCATGGCCATGGATGGCCACCACGTGCCCCTCTCGGCCCTATAAACCTGCCCCCCCCCCCCCCCCCCCCCCGAAACCCTAGCCCGCGCTCGTCCAATCCCCTCTCGATCCCTCTTCGCCCCCCTCCTCTTTGGCTCGAATTCGAGCTCGAAAGCTCCGCTGTGACCACTGCCTCGCCATCATTGCCGCGGCCACCGTCGTCGCCGTCGCTCGGGAGCACGTCCAGGAGGTCCGCCGCGGCCGGCTTCGTCCGTCCCGGGCACCAGCTCGAGCCGGGGAGCTGCGTAGCTGACGCCATCGCCGTCTTCTCCGCACGGCCGCCACCAACTCGCCGCCGTTGCCGTCGCTCCGGTCCGTCCCCGGCCTCCCCGACCTCGCCATCGCGCTCGCGGTGAGCTCCTCCTCCATCCCCCCTGCTTGCCCCTTAGATTCGTTGCCGTAGCCGCCGCCCGCATCCTTCCCTGGCCGCTCCTGGAGCTCTGCTCCCACGCGCGCTCGCGCGCCTCTGGCCGCGTCCGGCCGCTCCCGTGGCCGTGCCCACGCGCGCGCCCGTGCCTGCTTGCCGCTGTTGCTGCTCCTAGCTGTTGCGCTGCTGCTTGCCGCTGCTGCTGATGCTCTGCTGCTGCGTACTGCTGCTACTCTTGCGCCGCTGCTTGCTGCCGTTGCTTCTCTGCTACTGCTGCTCTTGCGCTGCTGCTCCCTGCTGCTCCTTGCTGCTGCCGCTGCTGCTGCCTGCTAGCGCCGCTGCCGCCGCCTTGTGCTGCTGCTGGTTGTGGCCGCCGGCACCCTGCTGTGCCGTGCGTGCCCAGCCACTGGAGTGGCACAGGTTGTGCCACTGCCAGGTGGGCCGGCCCTATTAATTACTGCATAGATTAGTTTAGTTTAGGGTTAATTTAGTACTAGATTAGTCTAATAGAAAATGACATGTGGGTCCCCTTAAGTTAACTTAAAAAAAATCATTTTGGAAATTATTAAAACACTGACATGTGGGACCCCCTGCACTGTTCACTTTGACCAGTCAATGCTGACTGGGCAGTTGACCAAGTCAACTGGCCCCACCTGCCATACACTGGCTGGGTACACTTCTGGGTACCCCTAGCCTTTTTCCCATTTTATTTTGAAATAAATATAAATTTCAGAAAATCTAGAAAATCGAATAAACTTTGGAAATTCATATAAAATAAACCGTAAGTCGGATGAAAATAATTTATACATGAAAAATGATCAGAAAAATATAACGAATCCGAATATGTCATCCACATGCATGACAAACATCGTTATCACAATGAACATGGAACTTTTGCTACCAGATCAATATACCGAATAATATCTGGAGCCGGGAAAATATTCCCAAATATTTTCTTGCTTCAATTAAAATGCCTAGTAATGCATTAGGTCACATCATCACCCCATTTTGTTATGCAATGCATTGTGTTGCATTTGTTTGCTCTGTTATTTATCTGTTTCCCCCCATGTTGTTTCTTTTCCGGTAGACCCTGAAACCGCGGTAAACCCTGAGATCGTCTACGACTACACTTCCGAGGATCTGTTCTCGTCTGCAGAGCAACCAGGCAAGCAAACCCTCCCCCCCCCTTGATCATTCCGAAATCACCCATTATTTCTCTCTTATTCATGCATTAGACTTTTGCTGCTGTTATGTTCTGGTAGCTCCTATTCTGATGCATAGCTTGATGTTGTAGCCTGCTATTGTTACATTACCTGCTATCCTATCATGCTTAGTTTAGCTGGTATTATTTCCATCGGATGACCTTACATCCTTGTCCGTCTTGCCATGCTATAATTATCGGGCTGAGATCACTCTGTGTGATGATCTCGGAATTACTGCATTTACCTTACTATATTATACATGTTATGTTAAAGTCGGGTTGGCCCCAAGGGTACCCGCGAGAGATTACTGTAGCGGAATGACAGGGCATGCAGAGACCATCCATGTAGAGGTGGCCCTGGTCCCTGGTCGTCGTCCGCGTTTACTTTATAAAAAAATACTTAACGAGTTCCGGGTATTTGATCTGAGTTGGCCACTGGCTTATACGCACTAACCGCGTGCGGGACAATGGTTATGGGACCCTCGGAGCCGTCCGTTCTTACCGAAAGCTACCCAGATGTCGCATGGTGACCGCGGGCCTGTCGGGCAAGTTCCATCCATGTAGAGGTGGGCTTGGACCCGGCTCGTCACGCAATGCGCAGGAGTGCTTAGGGTGATCGGCCGATGACCCCTTTGCGCTTAGGATGTAGACCGACGGGTGACCTCTCTTGAGAGCCTAGGTAGGACTTCAGCGTGTCGATACTTTGAGGCCGGGCATGACCTGCGGAAAGGTGTGTCCGGCCAAAGGGATATTGAGCGTATCGGGAAATGTGGTGCACCCCTGCAGGGGAGTTAATCTATTCGAATAGCCGTGTCCACGGTAACAGGACGCTTGAAGTTGTATCCTGACCTCTAACAACTATAACCGGATACTTATTGAAATACTTAACTGCTATAATGCCCTGATATCGCTTTCTCGTGGGAAGTCGAGGAAGGATCTCAGGGTATGATGCTGATATATGATGTACTATATGTTATTACTAAGAGCAAGTTGGTATCTTATACGCTACTCTCTTCTGATGCTGCAAGATGTTAGTCTTCGATAGGATGAGCTTCTCCCCCTTATTCTGGCAATTCTGCAGTATAGTCCACAGATATAGCCCCATTCTTTGATACCGATGCATACTAGCATAGATCTGATCTAAGTCGTGCGAGTACTTTGGATGAGTACTCACCGTTGGTTTGCACTCTTTTTCCTTCAACCCGGTTGCTGCTATCATATAGTAGCCCCTCGGATGCAGGTTCCCCGACGATGGTTACTACGTGGAGATCGACGTCGCTGAGTAGTTCGGAGGTCCCAGGCAGGAGGCCTTGCCTTTTCGATCTAGTGTCATTGTTTTGTTTCTGCCTTCTTAAGGCACCTTTGTAATTGTCTGTAGTCAGACCTAACCCTTGATGTATTATCGGGTCTTATGACCCCGTGTTTGTAATATAATGGTATTATGCTTAATTTGTGTCGTAGAGTTGTATTGTGATATTAACGTGGAGTCACTGTTCATGATCGTGCATGCTGCGTGTATGATTAGTGCACGATTATGAATGGGGGCGTCACAACTATATCCGACGGATTCCATGTCACCTAGTAGGATTCGGACTGCTATTCAACATGTGCACTTTTCAGCTTCTGGTTTTGTTTTGTTTATTCTCATTTTTCCATGCGTGACCAGCGCAGTGCCGCTGTTGTCGGGAGGAAGAACGACTAAGCCGATGGCGCAAAGGGCGAGAGCGAACCGAGCTTTCAAACCATGCAAGTAAGAATATTTAGAGACCGGTCATAAAATCCTTGAACCATAAGGAAATACTATCTCTGTATCAAAATATAAGACGTTTTTGTAGTTCAATATATTTTGGTACGAAGGGAGTAGATATTTAGGTATGATATTCATACATAGCGTTACATACTACATTGCATGGTAGGTTTATAGGCCAAAAGAAAGGCATGAGATCAGTTCATGATAAGCAAAGCTACATAGGCAGAGATGCATCATATAGATAGCTTTGGTCATTCAGCATATGGTAACTAAGATATGCAGTCATTTGCATGAGGTAGAGTCGTCGCTGCATGTGCCATCGGTATCAAAAATGACCTCATCGTGCTCTTCATGGTGGGTGTGTTTGGTGGGCTGTCATTGGCGAAAGCAGAAATGCCTTCCATATCATCGTCCAATCCCCAATAATACTTGTTTGTTTTTTATCTATTATCTCTGTTACATAACTATTATCTCCAAAAGGTACCACACAACAAAAGACTCACACCTGTTGAAATGATGCAATGTGAGATAAGAAACATGACATCATGAATAAGGTGAGTAATAACCTTTCTTGATATGAGATATAAAAAAGGAAGCTAGCAAAGAATAAGTAGACAACAAGTGATGTTTGATGGACCAAGCCGTACCAATATCATAGAACCATAACGGTTGCATTTAACTATCGTGATGTTGCCTATTTCTATTGTTTTACTGAACTGTAACAAAAGGAAAATCATAATTATTTTTCCCAACGCAAGCCGATAGATTTTGGTAACCAGTTCTGGTTAGATCCAACAAAACCACATGCTGAAAAACAAACGCAAAAGAATTCCTTAGAAATGTGAGTAGAGGATGGAATCTATATACCTGAGGTTACTGACTTAATTCCTGCCCATCTTGCCTGTCAACTGTGGGGGGTGAGCAGGCAGCGATGACTCATTCCTAATTTTTCAAGATCATGAGAAAAAAGATGCAAATGTTTAGCTACAGGGGGACATGCTTATGCAGCAGTACTATTGATTCAAGTGTACCTATTCTTATTTTTCACTATGTCAGTCAGCAGCAAATCATCATTTTCTTTAGTGCTAGTTGCAACCACAACAGCAACCACAATGAATCAAAAGAAGGTGAGACGTTGGTGGGTAGCCGAGTAGTGACTTTGGTATTACCCAAAGAAAGGCAAATGATCTTATCAGGTTTTGTTCCATCTGGCTTCTCCTTAAAGAGACCCCGAACATTTGCGTCAGCAAGACAGCACCACATAATCTTGATGAAGTAGATGTAGTGTCATGCATGTACTCTAAAAATTCTGGTACAAACAATCGAATGCATAAATCTATTAATTTGGTGAAATAGACTTAGCTGACAATATTTGTACCATTAACAATGTACAAAACTCACTGCTTTAAATATGAAAATCGATGAAAGGGCACTCTGGTATGCAGCTGAAAATATATTATCAAATTATGAATAAGTAGCAGGTCTCTGGAACTGCAAATGAAAGATCATATATATTATTAAAAACGAACCTAGGAAATATGGATCCCATGATCACATTTGCAGAAAAATTTCATATGAATGTTAAACATTAAAAACATAGATCTGGTTCCCTTTTCAAAATACCATAAATGTGTGTGGTGTCAATAAAAACCTGTATATCTCCAAGTACGTCATACATTACTACAGATATACCAAGGAAAGATTATACACTCTGTTAGAATGATTTTAAGAAATCGGCAAGCTTGTAAAACTTAAATCCCAACAGACATTCCTTTAATTAATATTCAAAGAGGGAACTATTAGATATATACTACGAATATTATTAGAGAGAATTATTAATCTGAGAGTTGCCGTTTATTGATTTGGAAGAAACAATATACAACATCCGAATCCTCTCCATGTTGGAATCATCAACTAACTCCGTTGACAAACATAGGGGTCAATGGAAGAACTTCTATAAAGCTCCTATAAACAATCGATGTGAACTGGATGTAGTGAACGCAAGATTGCTGCAGGGTGCCACTTTAGGCGATGCATAACGACCCCAGCTGATTCTCCTCGGCTCCCTACAATATATAATTTGGTAAAGAGTACTGCAGCACGATAGACATGAAAAAAAACATTTTTCTTGATGAAACATCACGGATCAAGCCGGTTTATTTGAGGCTTTCTGTTGAATTCATCAGACCAGAGAACAAAGGGATTTAGCGATGCTGGGTTATTTGCTGGCGATGTGCGGCAGGGTTGATGGGAGATGAACTCGAATTTGGTTGGAGTGTGAACTGCGTGCCACCAGTACTATGTAATTCCTCCACTCATCAGCCTCAACTAAGGATGGTGGCCTCCTGAAAAATTTGCTAAAAACAAAATTGTACATAAGACAACCGTAAGCACCATATTCTCAAGACATTTATAAAAAATGATTCAGATGTTGATGTAAAAACGCTGGACCTGGAAAAGAAAGAGGCCAAAGTATGCCTTCAAATTCAGTAGTTCCATGAAGCTTATGAACTGGCCCTTCATATCTCCTCATATGCAGCTAGTGCATCTCTTATCTGTGGCAAAGAGAGGGTGCCAAACACTCAAACTGAGCACAACAAAAAGGGTACAACCATGGAACAGGAGGAACACATTGTAGGCCTGGATGGGGAGAAGAATTGGCGCGGATAGTGATGAAGACATGCTTCCAAAACATAAGTTGGAGGAGACGGGGCTCATACCACACGCACTGTCCGCAGCGTCCGCAATGCAGGGCCATGGCCTTCTCAAGATCAATCGATGGGCGACTTCCTTGTCTGCTGCCACCACAAGGCAAGGCTCGACCTCAACTCTAGATCAAGCGCAGTACTCTTCGAAGCAACAAACCATAAGTTACATATCATGGTGCCTACAAAAGTTAAAGAATTTCAAATTCTGTCATTACAGTAGATTCAGGACTTCACTGTATAACAAAAATATTGGTAGGTTTCATAAACAGAAAGACCTTATGACAGCACAAAACGAAATCAAAAGTTTGTCAGGCTTAAAGCTAGACAAATGAATTTATTTCAAAGTGGTTCCAACGGAATACGATTTGCAAATTACCATCAAACTTGAAGCATTGTCTCGCAGATGTTGGATATCTTTATCAGTTGACTTCTGCTCACGCTTTAAACGCTTTTTTCCTCCATTAACATCTCCTGAACGAATCTTCTTCGAATTCCCGGCAACGACTAAATTCTGAAGGCGACAAGGCAACCAAGCTCCATCAGGTAATTTACAGTATAACATGTCAGGAACATCTACTTTAGCAATTCAAATTAACAGCTTAAGTCAAAACAATACAGAAATGAAAAAGGTAATTTGAGTGCTACACGTGCAGATAAAATATCAGATTCTAATACAAAAAATCCACATCGCATTGAGGCCTAACTTACTTACAGGACATACATGGTGTATTTTACTAAAATGTCAGAACGAATCACTTAATCACTAATTTATTTCGTCATTTATACAGTTACGGAAAGCAAGAACACTGTCTTACTATATAGACCATGCATGTCGCATGATCGGTCATCACACAACAAATATCTGACAGAAAAGAGCGGCTTTTACTTAAGGAAATTGATGACCAAGTGAAACGGCCCCCAACCCTGTATACATGCCAACTTTGGTCAGAATGAACTAAATATGCGTTTTCTTTGGATAGGATGAACTAACACCATACACAACTTATTATTTCTTTGGAGAGAATGAAACCATGTATAAGAACAGAGGGAAAACATGGCAGCAAGACTCGGCTGTGCTTTCCAGGCAACAAATGCCCTTCTTTTTTTTTCACTGAACCAGCAACACACGCCGGCTCCATCTTCTCTTCTGGTGAGGGCGTGCGTGAGAGGACGGAGGAGAGGGCGTGTGTGACAGCGAGAGGGGGTGGAGGCTAGGACGCGAGGACTGACCTCTCGGGTGGACAGACGGTGGCGCGAGAGCCGGACCGAGCTGGCCGTCTCTGCGGCCCACGCTCTTCCTGCGGACGACGACGGCCCCGGCGCCGTGGACCAGCGCTGTGGCTCGAGCTCCTCCCGGGGTCGCCGCTGCACACGTGGAGATGCGCCGTGGACCACCGATGCGGCTCGATCTCCTCCGGGGGTCGCCGCATCACGTGTGGAGATGGAGGTGGCGGAGGAGGCAAAGTTGTGCCAGTGCAAGAAGAATAGGGCGGAGCTCAGGGCGGGGAGCTGGCGGCTGCGGGATCGGGCGCTACGAGCGGTGGCTGCGGGATTGGGGGAGGGAGGTCGAGAGAATGGGAGAGGCGAGCGATTGGTGGCTCGAAGACGCGAACGATTGGCTAGGGTTTCACCGTGCGAACCGAACGACTGGCTAGGGTTTCACCGTGCGAACCCCACGCTCGTTGTCTTTTCTCACGCAGGACACGCGCGAGGCACACTGCAAAGCTGGGCCAGCCGGCAAAGGAGGCCCACCCATCATCCACTGGTGCACAAAAGCATAACGTGCAGAGTAACCAAGGGGTGGATTTTTGACAGCGGTGTTAAAACGTACGAACGCAGCAGATCGTAGGGACGAAAACGACCGCACGACGCAGATAGCCCAGATGGGCGGGTAGTCTAGCGAGGTTTATAGGATAAATTCCCCTAATTATTTCTCGCGCCCACTGACATGTGGGTCCCACAGAGATGGAGAGAGGGATTGGCCGACGTGGCTGCCTGGTACGCTGTTGTATACGCAAATCGTATGCGCAATCGTATCTCAGGACCGGTGCTCCAAGTTTGGGGACCGTATTGAGTCCGTATTGTCAAGTATTAGGACCGTATTGATACACTTCCTGAGTTTGAGGACTGTTTTGGACCTAGCCAGCAAGTTCAGGGGGCAACGATGCATTTTACTCCCCCATTTCCTAGGCCAGCATCTCTTTTCCACCGCGCTCCTAGAAGATGGAGGATTTTTATAGATAACCATCCTAAGAGCAACTCTAGCAGGCTCCTTGTCTTTTAAAAAAACTGCCATTTTAAAGGCTAGACCCACTCTAGCAGAGCCTTTATATGGCAACATATCATTATAATTTTTAAAGGGCATAGCCATTATATCGAGGGAGAGTATGGCTGTGTGCATCGCTTGATGCAGAGGCCGGAGGTAATCCTCCATTTCGAAAAAATATCGAGGGAGAGGAGGCAAGTTTTTAAGGTCCACTCTATATCTTCCTACAATTGGCAGCAAGGACATTTCACATCAACCGCCCGCGTCGGAGGCCGCCTCCGAAGCCGTGTTGCCGCACCACTGGCTCCCCCGGCCACTGCCCGCCGCCGGACCACCGCCGTCCGGCTCAGCTACTCCCCGCGAAACTTCTCCACCTTGTCCCCGCCTCCCACGTCCTCCCCTACACCCCGCGCCGCCACCACCGCATATGGCCGGCGCCTCCCGAGCACACCGCGCCATCCCTGTGAGTTCCACGGCGCCTCCGAAGCACACCGTGCTACCACCTCCTGTCATGGGTCAACCTACATCGACTCAGCCTAGTGGGCCGACCCAGCAGCCACTACGGGAGAGGTGTCCACACCACTGGAAAAATCATTTTTGTCAAGTGTCGGCGTCTTTGCCGAGTGCATTTCGTCGGGCACTCGGCAAACAAGGTCATTGCCGAGTGTCGTGAACAAAATACTCGGCAAAGAAGCGAAACTCGGCAAACAGGTGCTTTGCCGAGTGCCGTGGACAAAATACTCGGCAAAAGAGCAAAACACGGCAAACAGGTGCTCTGCCGAGTGTTACACTCGGCAAAATGGGGTATTCGCTGCGCTGCACTGTTTTGGCTGTCGAGATTGCATACGACCTCGGATGGAGATGATCCAAAAATCAAAATTGTTCATTTTGACGATACGAATAATTTTTATGTTGAGCACTTTTTAATTTTAGGCCATATTAATTACACTTTTTGTCATGCCAAAATATGGTGTCAACACATGCCCCCTGCAAATGCATGAATTTTTTGTAAAATTAGGCTGAAAAATCCTTTTTGTGATCTTTAGTCTATGTTTAGGCCTTATCCAAAAGAAAAAAAGGAATTCCAAACATGAGGGTGCCAAGAATCGACCCCCAAAATGGAGTTATTCGTATTTTAATTCCAAAAATGCAAATGAAGTAAAAAGATATATTCAAACTTGGCATGATGTCATCATATGACACGTATAGGATGTGGTAAAAATTTGAAAAGGTTTCGTAAAAGTTGTGATGTAGACTGCTTAGAAACAGGCCCATATCCGAGGAAGATACTTGGTTTCGAGAGGGATTGGGTCAGGTTTGAAGGCGATGCGACCGCTGCTCATCCTTTGCCCTTGAATTTTTTTTCTATACCCAATATACGCCGTTACATGACACATGTCAAAATTTGGCATCTTTCGGGATTCGTTTGCTATATTTAAGCCATTAAGTGCATTTTTAGGCATTTAGTGAATGTAATAAAGAATTGAGCTGCAAGTGGATGAAAAAGTTGGCAAAATTATGTTGAAAAATCACATTTGTGTTTTTTAGTCCGTGTTTGGGCCTTGTCCAAGAAAAGAAAAGGAATTTCAAACATGAGGGTGCCAAGACTCAACCCCGAACATAGAGTTTGTTGGTTTTTTTAATTTTGAAAAATACAAACGAAGTCCGAAAAACATGAAACTTGGCATGGTGCCCTCATATGACACCTACAAGATGTGCTAAAAATTTGAGAAAGTTTCATAAAAGTTGTGATGTACACTACTTAGAAACCGTACCATCTCCGAAGAAGAATCATGGTTTTAAGAGGGAACTGGTTAGGTTTGAAGGCGATGCGACTGGG
This sequence comes from Elymus sibiricus, assembly GCA_039707655.1. Taxonomy (NCBI): domain Eukaryota; kingdom Viridiplantae; phylum Streptophyta; class Magnoliopsida; order Poales; family Poaceae; genus Elymus; species Elymus sibiricus. The sequence goes on along the minus strand of CM077668.1, from coordinate 459,281,413 downwards.
TAGTCATGAGCGCCAGCACGCCATGTTTGCTCATGCTGATCTTGATCTTGACGAGCTTTCCGGTATATCGTGTGAGGCCATAGAGATCGCCACCATAGAACGTGATATCCATGAGCTTCTCCTCGTGAGGCAATTCCTATGTCGTCCATCCGACCTCCGGGTGGCCAAGCCTGAAGACCGCCACGTCGTTCTGGTAGGTGATGGCGGCGAGGATACAACTGCTCCAAGTGGGCGGCCCCGAGAAGATGATCTTCCACCTAGTGGAGACAGTGCTGTGACGTGCGCGGATGATCTCCCTTTGCTCTGCGGAGAACGCCACCTCCGCGCCCGAGAAGAGATTCACGATCTCGAGCGGGGCCTTACTTGTGGCGACCCAGCCACCCTCGTGACAACCTACGAGGCGCCTGTCGGTGTCCTCGATCGGTAGTGGGACATGCGGCAGGACCATGCCGTCTTGGGGGCAGTAGCAGCTCACGCGTTTCGTCTTGCTTGGTTCTAGGATCAGCCATGGAAGAACGGGCCACGGCGGGTGCGTCGAGGCAAGGGCGCGCCACGACGGGCACGCGGCGGCGAAGCGGACCCGGTCGAGCGGGGCCTCGAGCCTGGCGTAGACCTCGCTGAGGAGATCTTCGGGGAGGTTGGGCCACAGATCTGCCGTCGCCGAGCTCCTTTTGACGCTGCCGTTGCCGGCGGTCGTGTGCAGCGACATGTTAATTTCTGAACGTGCCCTCCTAACTAACTTTTTTATTTTGCGGGGGATCTTCTAACCCGCATGGGTATCCCATCACATCCCTATAACCGGCGGTCGTATACAGGATGATCGCGAGCGTGCCCACACGTATCCCATCACATCCCTATACCAAGCATGTAATCAAACAATTTTGGAACCTGATCAACTCTTATGCTTTATGCGATTTGCAGCGAGAAGCTAGCTAGCCTCTGGTCCGTAGCGTACCTCTTATTCCTCCCCGGCCGGCCGGCACCCGCCAGTGGCAGCGGTGTGACGCACGGACGTCAAAAAGAGGTGGCGTAGTGTTTAATAGTAAGGTTTTTATTCACAAACGTAAGTTATTTGTTTTTTCACGAGTCAGAAAGTTTTCTTAATTTTTAATCAAAACTACCTATATGTTAAGAAAAGGCGGCTAGGGTTTTTGCCTCCCGTCGGCGGCGCCGCCGATCTGCCACGTCTCCTGTTGCCTTAGGGCCATGGGTGCGCGGTGGATCTCGGCCCTTGCCGATGGGAGGGCTCCGTTTTTTGGTGCTTCTTCAAGTTTTGTTAGGGTTTGTGTCCGGCTCAAGAAGACGAGACGGCGGCGGCTTCTTGAAGATGGAATAAGGTCCTCCCCGTCTAGCCCCCGTCCCGGTGGTGCGTCTAGCATCGTCGGAGGGCGTGTGGAGGTGTGTCTCCGGCGGATCTCGCGGGATTCGGTCGGTGGTTGTCTTTGGTGGATCTGCTCGGATCTAGTCTTTGTTCGTCTTTGTTCTTATGTCTTCAGGTTGGATCCTTCCGATCAAAACTTATCTTCATCGGCGGCGGTTGCTGTTCTGGTGTGTTGGTCCCATGGGGCCTTAGCACGACGACTTCCCGACTGTCTACTACAACAAGTTGTGCCCGGCTCCGGCGATGGAGGGGCGATGACGGCGGCACGCCTTCGGCTCGCTTCAGTGCTTGTAGTCGTCGCTAGGTGGTCTACGAATCCGGATGTAATTTTAATTATTTCTAGTGTTCGTTGTACTGCCATGATTGAAGATGAATAGATTGAAAGTTTCTCGTAAAAAAAAAAACTACCTATATGTTTTTTGCAAATGTTTAAGTTCGACTTTATATTTAAGAATACCACTTGCGTGTTAAATACTGCTTCAAAAATTGTAGTTAAGGGTGTTAACTTTTTTTTAGATTATTAAGGGCGTTAACTGAGCTGAAAAATTGTTTGAGAGGAAAAATAATCCAGCCCAAATAGCTCGAGGAGAGAAGACCCGCCTCCGCCTTCCGCATTGCGGGCTGCAGCGTGACAACGCAAATGAGCAAGGCAGATCCTATTTGACGCTCGCTAGCGTCAAAACGTCGTGGCTTCGCTGAAGCTCGGCCTCCCGCCGCCCCAGTTTGGGCCGGCCCATGGTCACTTCGCTGTTTCTTCTCTTTTCTGTTTCTTTTTTTCTTTTCTTTTTTCTGTTTCTGTTTCTGTTTCTGTTTCTATTTCTATTTCTTTTCTTTTCTTTTCTTTTTCTTTTTTCTTTTTATTTTTTTCTTTATTTCTTTTTTCATGTATTATACAAAGCTCATTGTGTGTTACAAAAATGTTCATTGTATATTAAGAAAATGTTCACAGGATATTACAAAAAATTCACCAAGCATTATAAAAATGTTCATCGTATATTAGAAATTGTTCAACGAATAATAAAAATGTTCACTGTGTTTTTGAAATTTGTTCAGCGTATATTTCACAAATGTTCAATATGTATTCAAAAATTGTTCAACGTATATTACAAAATGTTCAATGCGTATTCGAAAATTGTTCAACGTATATATTCATATTTTTTCAAAAATGTTCATCGTATATTAAAAAAAGTTCATCGTATAAAACAAAAAGTTCATCATGTATTATTAAAATGTTCAGAAAATGTTCAGTGTGTATTTTGAAATAATTTTCACCGTATATATAAATTTGTTTATAGTAAAGAAAATTATAAAAAAGAAAAAGTGCAAAACTAATAAAACCAGGAGAAAGACCAAACCGGGAAGGGAAAAATGACCAAAAACGTGAAGCCACTGCCCCCCAGCACAACACATAGCTCTGCCGTTGGCAGAGAGGCTTTGTGCCTGGGACAAGATATTCAGATTGGTGCGGCTGTGATTGCATCGGACTGTGCGGGAGTTATTCAAAGCATCTAGGAAGGTCCCCGAGGTGTCAATGCTATGATAATTGAGGAGGTTAGGCACGTGAAAGAAGAAGCTGGTGTATATCGTTTCGTCATGAGTACCGAGAAATGAATGCCGATGCTCATAACATTGCGTGAAATTCGCTTAGTTTAGCACCAGGCCGACATGTTTGGCTTTTGGAGCCCCCGGGCCATGTAAACTCTGTTATATCTATTTAATAAAACGAGCGTTCCATCGATATTTATGTCCAGAGCAATAGAAAAACAACTACCTACTCTAAGACTTGACCTCTCTCTCTACGCAGCAGAGAGTATCATTAAAACTATTGCTACGCACGTCTTGCGTCAAGACTTTTTTAACCAAGACGTGTGAAACTAGCCACCCCATGTGCGGCGCACATGGGGCCTTACACGGGGCCACCCTGTGTACACCTGTACACAGGGGTTGTCGGGAGTGGCCTTGCTGGGAGACGGGGTTGAACCCAACAGGGAGTACATCCATCATATAGTTTGCTTTTAATTACAGTAATTATATGTGCTGATCAACACTAATTGAGATGTTTGGACCTTTTCTTTTCTGCTTTTTCTAGTGTGCGAAATGTACCCCCGACCAATTTCCATGCATCACCAGCAGCGTATCCGACTCGCGCGTGCTTCAGTGGCAGTACCAATTCAACCGTGGGCTTAGGGTTTAAGGGTGCGCTCTACCGCCGCCGCCGCCGCCGGAGATACTTTTGGTCCCCTTGCCTCCGGTTGTCATCTTGGCGCTAAGAGGTGGGGGGGGGGGGGGGGGGGTCTCGGATCTTCAAGAACTTGTGTTCTTCGCCAGCGTCTAGTGATAGTCGTGGGATTTTCGAATAAAATTACTCTAGTTTTTTTTGGCACCGCCATGGAGCTAGAGAGGTTTGTATCCTCTTAGATCTGATGCGTTTATGTTATTATGCATGCGCTTTTTATTGGTTTGATTCTTTACGGAGTTGGATTCTTTCCTCGGCATTGTGGTGAAGATTTTGAGATTTGACGGGTTGCATTTCTAGGGGATCCTCTCCGACCAAGTAGTTCATTGCTCAAGGCTTCTCGTCTTTTTATAGGCGCCTCAAAGGGCTTTGAGAAATCTTTATTGGTAATCAAGTTTGTGAAGGTAAACGACTCATGGTACCATTATTCCCATCTAATTGCAGTCTTTTTACTGAAGTTTTGAGAGCATTTCGTCTTGCAAAGATTGATACCACGGAAATGATGTCTCCAAAAGATATCATTGTAATTATTAGGCATAGTAGTTATTGTGTAGTTTCTTGCATCTTATATCCAAATCATTGTACGCTTAATAGTTCTGAGTATGAATAAAATTAGACCCACTCTAGTCGTCGGCCGGCTGATATATGTCAGGTGTCGGTCGCCTCGTGAGTCGTTCGATCAAGTGATCTAGTCTACTCACGCTTGACATGAAAACTTATTTTTTTCCTCATACCTGCACCGCAACCGGCTAGAAGCGTAGTTCACGCACCGCCGTCGCCCGCCACTTGCAGCGAGACATCACTGCCCCCTCGCAGCACCACCTAGCCTCCTATCACCGTGTGTTTTGGCAGCTGCGACAATCACCCCTCGCAGCAGTGGATGTTGCTCGAAGCACCATCAACCGCTGCTCGTAGCACCGCGCGATGAGCTCGCTGCATCAGCGATCGCGTCGCAGCACTGACTACAGCCGCTCGCCTCCCCGCGTGATGCATGTCACTGTTCATAGCCCAGAAACACGGGCGACCGCTGCTCGCCACACCAGATACCGTCGTTGCGGGCCGCTCGCCACCCCGCGTGACCGCCGTTCGCATCCCCGCACGATGACATTCGCAGGCCCCTCACACCACTAGTGGTCGTCGCCCCTTTGCAGCAGCGTACGTCGCCCTTCACAGCAGCATTGTGCGAGCTCCGGAGGTGCGGTCCAAGGTTCACATCAGGGATTTTGCGATGGGTAATTTGAAAAAAAAACCTAGGAAACATGAGACGCATTGGTGCGGTCCAAGGTTCGCCGACATGACAGCCACATGGACAGTTTTTCCCTCCCAAATTGTTTATGGCCTAAATCTGACCACCTGCTGAGTTAGCCTAAATTGTGCAAACACTTTGAGTTAATGGACTAATCATTACTAGAAAATCTGTAGTGTCGTCCCCTTTGTCGTGTTCTATTCCGCGGGCATTCGACAAAGATGATCTTTGCGGAGTACAACACTTGGCAAAAGCAAGAGCTCGACGATGGTGGGCCTATGCCGAAAGCGCTCGGGAAAACACTCAGCAAACAAAACACACTCGGCCTACAAAGTTTTTTCCGAGTTCTTTTCTGGTGGTACTCGACAAAGGAATTGACACGTGTCCCTCATTCCCGTGGCTGACGACTCCTTGATGGCGGGACTCTGTTTGCCGAGTGTTGGCTAATGGACACTCGGTAAACATTTTCCATTTTTTTGAAATGCGGAGATAGTTTGCTGAGTACACCAAAAAAAAAAACTCGGCAACCATATTCAGGTGCTCCCAAGTGCTACCATGTGACACAATTGCCGAATGCAGGGACACTCGGCAAACAATCAAATTTTCTTTTTTTTATTGCAGAAACTCTTTGCCGAGTGCCCTTTGTCGGCACTATGCAAATATTCGAAACTCAGCAGATATGATGGGGCTTTGCCAAGTTTCAACACTCGGCAAACATTTTCGGTCTTCACCGAGCGTCGGAACTCGGCAAACTTGTAAGACACGTTGTGTTTTCCTTCACACTAAACTTCGCCGACCGCCTGCGTGGCAACAGTCTACAAAAATGCATGCACGACAAAAAGTTGGGACATGTGGCACTCTCCTGTCCACTGGACTTTGCTGAGCGTCTACACTGTGATATTCCGCAAAGATGCACGCACGACATACAGATGGGACATGCGGCGACCCCTATGGATCAACCTTCGCCGAGTGTTGGAACAGGGGCACTCGACGAACGCTTGTACCACGTGGCAAGCCACTTTATGATGTCAAGGACCCTGTTAAAACCAAAGTTTTAAATAGCCGGCTATAGCCCCGCTATAGCGATTTGAGCAGGGTGCCGCTAAATGAAAGGCTATATGATTCATGTACAATTGTGCGAAAAAGTTCTGAAATAGCCGGCTATAGCCCTCGCTATAGCTGATTTGGAGGACCGTCGCTATTTGGCATAGCCCGCTATTTAAAACAATGGTTAAAACACTCGGCAAATTGTTTACTGAATGCCCGAAGAAAGAAACTCGGCAAAGGGCGCTTCGCCTGAAGGGGTATGCCGAGCCCCTTCGTCGAGTGCACACTCGACAAAGTCTTTGCCGAGTACACTGTGTATTCGGCAAAAACGGGGATTCCAGTAGTGAATGACGCATTTCGCTCATGCATTATGGTGATTGTCTCTAAGAAAATACCACTGCCTGTGATAACGCATTAAGAGCCAGTGCTTGGGAGTGCCTAGCGACCGTGCACACTTGTTACACTACTATTGGACGAAAAGTTGACCGTAACTCGATTGAAAAACAGTTACCAAAACCAGCTCTTTCTTTGCATCTTGCAGTTCATCATTGACCATCCTTTCTTTGATAATCAGAGTTTGATTTTTATTTTGAGTTAATTATTACACTTTAAGTACATGAACTTGCAGATTCATACAACAACTTGTTAAATGACACAAATTGGAAATAATAAATGAAATAAATATAAAATGTGCAGGATTCGAACCGGAGACCACAGCCAAGGTTACGCAGTGCGCGCCCAGACTAACCATCTAACACGAGACCGCTAGTTGAGATGGACCTCCTTCTATCCTTCGCTTGTATGCCCGGATCCCACCCATCAGTTGAAGAGAAAGAAAGAAACATGGTTTTTTTTTTTTTTGGCGCAGAAAAAGAAAGATGGATTAAAACGACATGCACATACGTTCATCCGTCAAGGGCGTGCGATGCCTTGCTTTGCCTGCCGCCCGGCCGGCTTTCTTCTTCTCTTTGTGGAGAGAAAAAATGTACAAGTACAAATCTAATGTACGTGCTTTGAACGAACATGTTAACAGTATGCGCATGAGTTATGTATAATTCCGTAGATTGTGCCCCCTAGATGCATACTACGTGGTAACTAGCTAAGCTATATCTGAACGTACGTGACTGCACACAATGGTGACAGTATGTGTATATTCGTTTGTTGCATGTCTGAACGGACGACCTCCTGCACGTCGTCCTTTCGCGCCTCAAGGCCCGGCAGGTGGTGCAGACGTGCGTGCTTTCCACGCGGTGGAGGCACCTCTGGCGCTCCGTGCCGTGCCTCCGCGTCGACCAGCGGGAGTTTCATGCCGCCGACGGCTCGGTCGACATACAGCGGGAGTTTCATGACTGAAAAACTGCAGCTACTCGCTCACCGAGGGCACAGAGATCACCTCCTCCTCGCTGGAGAAATTGGCCATCGTCGGCATACGTGAAGTGGAGGATGGTTTTTTGTTTCGACAAAGGGTGGATTTTATTAGCTCAAAAAGGAGCATCAAGAGGATACAAACCCAAAGAGCACACACACCCGGCCTCTGCATACCTAGGATGCACACAGCCAACACCAATAAACGCATAAAAAACACGCCGGCAAATACCAAAGTCATATAAGACCAAAACTATGCGTAGGCGAAGAAAAAAGAAAAACCCAAAGCGATCAGATATACGATCGGCAAACTACATCAATGATCATATCCGCACCAACCAGCTCATGACACCACACAGACGACGAGGTTCTTCAACAACAATGCCTTCAAGAAGGGAGCGACAGTCAATCGTCGCCGTCATCGGATCCAACCACCAAGGCCAGAATCTAGGTTTTCACCCTGAAGAATCGATCCAAGCATATCCGAGCAATGCCTTCAACAAGGTAACGACGTAAATAAAACATCGCAATTGCCAGGTATAACCAGCTCGGGCCAGACCTAGGCTTTCACCCTGGAGCTCGCGACCGGGTGCTCGAGAACACCACCATCGAAGTCACTCAAGTGTTGTCGCCACCACTTTTCCGCGAACCCAGCAGCTACATGCGATGTGACCACTGCCACTGCACAAGCATCCCTCTGCGTCAAGCCGCCATCCATAGTTTGCATCTCACCGCCGAAGTCAACCATTGGACCTGGAAAGATGAACCCTCCAGGACATCTCTCGGCAACCACCGCTGTCGTGGAGCCACAGGAGGTCGCTACAACACAATCTACAGTCAACCCACTTGGCCGACCGAATCTGGAACACCATCACCAAGCCGTCCAGATCAGAATCAGGCAACCACACCGGGTCAGCCATGGACGACGCCGAAGCTGCGGCCGCCCGACAACAGATCCGACCGCCGCGCCATCCACATGACCGCAGACAGTTGCCGCCACCTAGAACCTCATGGGCCACCGCCCAAGTTCCCAAACTCCGCCGCCCGCGCAGGAGACGGCCGGAGGACCCGTCACCGCGGCAGAGGCCGGAGGCAGCGAGGGCAGCACGTGAACAAGAGCCCGGCCCCGAGGAGCACGCGCACACGACACTCGCGCCAGCCTGGCACACCGGCCGACGCCGCCAGATCCACCCGAGGCATACGCACATTGGCCAGATCCCGGCCATGCCACAGCGATCCGCTTGACCGCCTGGGAGGCTGCCCCGCACAGCCCACCATGCGAGCGGGTAGGGCAGGGCCCGCCACCGCCGACGCCTTGCGGGCTTTGCTCGGCGGCGCTTGCCGGCAGCGGTGGGGAAGGAGCAGCGGAGACGTGTGTCCGGCGGCGGCTGATGGGAGTTGCGCCCGTGTCGCCCAGGGGGCAGGCGACGTGGGGCCTTCTTTTTCGGACCGACCTCACCAAGTGGAGGATGGTTATTGGGGATTGGCCATACATGCCCCTAGGCCTAGAAAGCCATAAGCAGTCTAGGCTAGCATTATTTTGCGATGCTGGTAAAACCTGTGAAAAGCGAGGCTTAAGCGTATGCGAGGTGCAGGGACGCGTGCGTGTTGATATAGGGCGCAAAGGCCAGATAGATTACAAGGTTGTTAGGCCAAGGATTGATCTCCAAGTTATCTAAAAGATGGGATCATATCTCTTTGGCCTAACTGAAATACAACAACCAACACGCACACAACTACCTACACAATTACAATGTTTAACACTCCCCCTCTATCACAACTATCTAAGTTGAGATTGTGCCTAAAAGCTTCTAACTGCCTCAAAGAGAACGGTTTAGTAAACCCATCTGCAACTTGATCACCAGTAGGTATAAACCTGATATTCAGCAGTTTGTTGGCCACCCTCTTTCGAATAAAGTGATAGTCAATCTCAATATGCTTTGTCCTGGCATGAAAAATAGGATTAGCAGATAGGTACGTAGCACCAAGATTATCACACCAAAGTGACGCTGCCTTTGGATGATGAACACCCAATTCTGTCAACAAATTTTGGACCCAGATAACTTCAGCAGTAGCATTAGCTAGAGCTTTATATTCAGCTTCTGTGCTTGATCTAGAAACAGTAGCTTGCTTGCGAGCACTCCACGAGATCAAATTACTTCCAAGAAATACTGCAAAGCCCCCTGTTGATCTCCTATCATCAGGACAACCTGCCCAATCTGCATCTGAAAAAGCACTTACTAGCACTGAGTCTGACTTGCCAAGTCTGAGTCCATGACTCTTGGTTCCCTGAAGATATCTAAGAATCCTTTTTACTGCTGTCCAATGTACACTTGTGGGAGCATGTAAGAACTGACAGACTTTATTAACTGAATATGAAATATCTGGCCCTAGTCAATGTTAAGTACTGTAATGCTCCTACAATACTCGTATACTTGGTGGAGTCCTCTGCTCCAAGCAACTCCCCATCATGAAGAGATAATTTTTCCGAGGTAGCTAAAGGTGTAGATGATGGCTTACACCCTTTCATTCCCATCCGCTGAAGTATTTCTAGCACATACTTTTATTGTGACAAAACAATACCATCCTTTACATCTTTTACCTCAATCCCAAGGAAGAAATGCAAACTGCCCAGATCCTTGAGTGCAAAGTCCCTGCGGAGATCCTTGAGGAGATCTTCAACTGCTTTAGATGATGAGCTTGTAACAATTATATCATCAACATAAATAAGCATAAAGATGGTTATTCCATGCCGATGATAAAAGAATAAAGAGGTATCTCCTTTAGAAGCAACAAAACCAAGAGATTGTAATTTTGAGGACAGCCGAGAGTACCAAGCTCTAGGTGCTTGCTTTAGCCCATAAGTGCCTTATCAAGTTTGCATACATGCTATGGTGAGTCTGAACTTTCATACCCAAGGGGTTGCCTCATAAAAACTCCCTCTTCCAAAACACCATGCAAAAAAGCGTTCTTCACATCTAGCTGTCGCATGCACCAATTTCTAGATACTGCAACTGAAAGAATTAATCTAATAGTAGCAGCTTCCACTACAGGACTAAAGGTGTCCTCATAGTCAATCCCATACCTCTGTTTGAAACCTTTGGCAACTAGACGTGCCTTGTACCTGTCAATAGTGCCATCAGATTTTCTGTTTACCTTATAGACCCATTTGCAGTCAATCACATTTCTGCCTTTGACTGGTGGAACCAAACGCCATGTTTTATTCTCCATTAGGGCAGCATACTCTTCATCCACTGCCTCCTTCCATTCGGGTTCACCTAATGCTTCCCCCAAATTTTGCGGTTCACCTGTTGCACAAAAAGAGCCCCAACGAATACAACCATCTTTATATATTTTTGGTTTAATAACACCACTTTGTGACCTGGTGTGGGAGCACACAGGAGGAGGCGGAGTTGGTCGTGCAATCTGCTGTTGTAGTCTGTTTGACGAAGATGACACAGCAGATCCGGAACCAGCCACAGAAGAACCGGAGTCAGACTCCTGTAGCGATCCTTTATCTGCCGCCAGCGAATCGGACTGAGCGGGCGCTGCCTTCTCTCCAGAACTGCCACTTGGCGGTTCCTCACCGGACGCAGGCGGCGCACTAGCGTCCGTGCGCCCCGCCCCGCCTCTGCCACGTGGGCTCTTTTCAGCCGCAGACGGAGGCCGACCGGAGGCACGTGCGGGTGGCCCACCCGTGGCTGGCGCGGGTGCCACCTGGCTAGGGGACCGCACATCGGCTGGCCCACCTGCTGGCGCTGATCCCGCGGTTGATCCGCCTGCAGCTGCTGCAGGGAAGGAATCCCGAGGAGATACTCCTGCCGCGATCAACATCGGAAGCCACGCCCTGATCTTCTATGGCTATTTCGTCCGTTTGCTGCTGCATAAAATCGTACGAATTTTCGCCCATTGCGTCATCATTTTCTTGCCCCGTTTCCTGCACACTTTCAGCAGAGTTTTGATCAAAGGTATCATTAGTCATTGACACGTGGCCAGTAGGATCTTCTACTCCCCCTTGAACAAAATGAGGTGAAGGTAGGAGATGGGATGGCAAGAGGATGCGCTCTTTGCGAAGTTGAGTGCCGGCGTTGGGATGAAGTTGGGCAAATGGAAAAACGTGTTCATCAAAGACTACGTCGCGAGAGATATAAACATGACCTGAGGAAACATCCAAGCATTTGTATCCTTTGTGAAGACTACTGTACCCCAAGAACACACACTGTTTTGAGCGAAATTCGAGCTTGTGTTTGTTGAAAGGACGCAAATTTGGCCAAACGGCACACCCAAAAATGCGGAGAAAGGTATAGTTTGGTTTAGTACCAAAATGACGTTCTCATGGGGTTTGATTTTTGATCACTCGACTAGGGACACGGTTAATAAGATAAACAGCAATGAGGAATGCCTCGTCCCAAAATTTCAAAGGCATATAGGCGTGAGCAAGAAGGGAAAGCCCAACTTCAACAATGTGCCTATGTTTTCGTTCAGCGGATCCATTCTGTTGATGAGCATGGGGACATGAAACGTGGTGGGTGATGCCATTGCGCTAAAAAAAGGAGTTGAGTTTTTGATATTCACCCCCCAATCCGTTTGCATAGCAATAATCATGCGATCAAAAAGGCGTTCAACATGTTGTTGAAAGAGATGAAATTTCTGAAACACATCAGATTTATTTTTGAGCAAATAGATCCAACTGAACTTGCTAAAATCATCAATAAAGCTCACATAATATTTTTGTCTGCCTACAAAAATGGGTCCAGGACCCCAAACATCCGAAAAAATGAGCTCTAAAGGAGCTTTTGACTCACTAGTGGAACGAGATGGGAGTTGATGACTCTTGGCCATCTGACATGCATCACAAACTAAAAGATGATCTTGTTTATTTGACACTGGAAGATTAAAATCTCGAAGAATTTTCTGAACTACCGGGAGCGAGGGGTGCCCTAAGCGTTTGTGCCATCGAGAAGTAGACAGTTTGATGGCACCAAGAACTTGACGTTGAGGGGCAGTCTGCTGACCGGTCACGGGGAACAAACCCCGCCTACTCCTGTTTTGAAGAATTGTTCGCCGAGTGGCTTGATCCTTGATAGAAAAAGTTCAGGGTGAAGTTCAAGATAAACATGATTGTCTTTCATAAGTTGATAAGCAGAAAGGAGGCTTTTGTCAGCACTAGAAGCATGAAGGATGTTGTTTAAATTCAAGGAACCATAAGGAGTAGATAGAACCGAATGACCAACATGTGCAATTTCCATACCTTGACCACTCGCGGTGTGGATTTGCTCGGTGCCGGTGTAGCGATCATGAACAGCAAGCTTCTCCAGTTCTCCGGTCACGTGATCAGTCGCGCCGGTGTCAAGATACCAATTGGTATCCACTCCATATGCATGGGCGGCGTTAGCCGAATGGTTTCCACCGCCACCACCATGACCACCACCGCCGTTGCCACCTGTAGGGTTGCGGAAATTGTTGTTGTAGCCACGATCATAGTGCCTCTTGCAGCGCCACGCACCATGGCGTTCAAGTTTGCAGATCTGGCACCGCTCGCGGTCACCGCGGTCACCGCCTCCTTGGCGCGGCGCACCACCGGAACCACCAGCAGCAGAGTTGTCGGAGTAGTGTGTAGGGCCGGTGTTGTTGCTGTTGTAGCCACGAGCGCCGGCATTGCCGCCGCCGCCGCCGTTGCCGCCACCAGAGCGGCCGTAGTTATCGCGACTCCCGCCTTTAGCAGCGAGATTTGTGGAGTATGCAGCAGTTTGCGCGGCGATGCGTACCTCGGTTGATCGGTGATGGTGGGCGTCGATATGGCGGAGACAAAGCCGTTGTAGTCCGGCTCATGCAGGAGGCCCTGAAGGATGTGGGAGACGACGTCGTCCTCGTCGAGTGCCTTGCCGGTGGCTGCCAGCTCGTCAGCAATCCCCTTCATCTTGGTGAAGTAGGAGGCTGCCGAAAGATCACCCTTGCGGGTGTTGCCGAGCCACGACCGGAGCTGGATGACGCACGCCCTGGACTGCGAAGAAAAGCTCTCTAGTAGAGCCTTCCAGATGGTTGCTGCGGTCGTGAAGGTGCTAACCTGCAGCAAAACTTCACGGGAGAGGGACACGAGCAAAAACGTGAGCACCTGCTGATCTTGGGTGACCCAGACGGTGTGTTCAGGGTTGGGCACGGAAGTGGTTTCCTTCTTGCCGGAGACCTCCTTCTCTGAGAGGATCACTGCGGGGGACTCCTGGATAGAGCCGTCGAGGTAGCCCATCATCCCCGCCGCCTTGATGTGTGGCAGCACCTGCGCCTTCCAAACGAGGAAGTTCTCCCGGTTCAGTTTCTCGGTGATGGTGTGGCCGAGAGACGCGAGAGAGGGGGCGGCCATGGCGATAGAGGTTGAAGAAGACATAACCCTAGATGCGATGGAAGAGACTAGCTCTGTATACCATGTAAAAAGCGAGGCTTAAGCGTATGCGAGGTGCAGGGACGCGTGCGTGTTGATATAGGGCGCAAAGGCCAGATAGATTACAAGGTTGTTAGGCCAAGGATTGATCTCCAAGTTATCTAACAGATGGGATCATATCTCTTCGGCCTAAATGAAATACAACAACCAACACGCACACAACTACCTACACAATTACAATGTTTAACAAAACCCCTATGCTAAGTAAGAATTTCATTTTCAAATTTCAAAACTAATGTTATATCTGAATAGCATGAAAAATGAGTTAACAACCTTTATAAAGAATTAAAAAAAGTAGGCAGGAAAGCCAAGAATATTTTCCAACATAGAATCTGTATGCAGTACATATACAACTTGCACACGATAATGTAGGTCAGGAAGGGCGATCGGCGGGAGGCTCTGGCCCTCGCCTCCCTCGAGTAAGATGACGGGGGATTGGCTACCGCCGGCGAAGAGAACGCGGCGGAGGCCTTCCCGGCCTCCGGCCATCCATCACCGTCTCCCGCCCTGGCCATCAGTGATGCGTTGGCCAGCTGTTACACCATTGAGGAGATTGCGCTAAATGTCGGCAACTACGTTCCGGCGCCCGATCCGGCGCAGGCTGAGCAGACTCGAGCCGGCATTCAGGGCATTCCTTCCGAGCTGGTGGGTGGCGCTGCGCCGTCCACCGGAGTTGCGGCGTCCGTGGCGTGGACCGCTGCCGACGTCCTCGACAGCAGCTGGACAACGGTGCGGCGCAAGACGAGGTGCACGAAGTGCCATGCTTCGGAGTCCGCATCAATGTCGCCAGCAAGGCGCGCGATTCCGGCGACGAAGGCAGTTCGGACGGCGTTGGCGCCGGTCGTCAATTGGCCGGTATGGATTTCGAATTCGCCAGTTCGGGCTGGGTCGGGCGAGCTAACGTACGGGCTGGCCCGATTCAGCCCAGCATGCAAGCCCTCGGGGCCCAACCCGACCGCGGGTGGGTTTTGCTTGCATACTAGGGCATCGGCGGAAACGATCCCACCGGTACTGCACCTCCTATCCCCAAAATCAGCCAGATGCACCTTCAGCCTAATAATCAAGAAATCAAACCAGTTACGACGTTATGCGTGTAATTTCCGCAATAATGAGGATGTAGTCTGCGACGCAAGAACCAGTCATAACTTATCACAGGGTTATTAGTGTGTGACGAGTGTACACACTTTGGATGAACTCTGAGTGCCGCTCATTCTGAATATTACAGAATAAAAATGCTGAAAGCTATTATGGAGTATGTGGCAAAATGTGGTTATATTTGAAATCCCAGTGATACTTGGGTTTATCTTGAACATGAGAGCGGTTTTGTGTAGCTTGAGTTCCCCGGTACCCTCTATCAGGGCCGTACATTGCAGCTTCTCGTGCTTTGAGAAGGCTTGATCTGGGCGATCTATTCCCTGCAATCGAACGTTGTTATGGCGACATATATGAGCAAATGAATATGGACAAAGATTTATTCTTAGAAGCAGATGAATACAGAATTTTCCCAACAATCACAAAAAATGGAAAAGGCAACTAATGCAGTGCAGACAATGATACTCTCTAGTTATCCTTTTCCACGACAGCAAAATGCTTGAAAATTATTGCCTGGATACCTTTTTTTTTTTCTTTGCGACTGTATTGCCTGGATACCTTGTGGAAACATTTGACAGTTAAGTTATCATTCTTTTGTTTGACAAAAAAGACAGTATAGGACAGGTTAGTACTGTCATCTCTTTGAGGATTCAACTCGACAATGGCTTGTGCATACTTGGTCAATCCGTCGCAATCGTAAGACCTGGTCCTGGTGTAGCGCTCTAATGTCAACCACCGGAGCGCGTTCTTGTCGCAAGTGACGTGGTGGGCATGACCTAGATCTTGCGTGAGGTTAAATGTGGAATAGCTCCGACATCGGAATTTCCTCCATTATTCTACTCACTAGCCTTGCATGTACCTGCTGTTTGTCCTCTTCCTTTATCTTTTGTCTGGGTCAAATAATTGTATGTACATGCTCTTCAACCAATGCTCGTTGATAGCTTATCTTCTGATTTTATGCAATTGCGATGTACGTAGCACCCCAGTCACTAAATTAAGGGCTCAAACTATGAAAATACTGTCATTCTCCTAATGCAATTGGCAGAGCCCTTGACTACATTTATATATTCTTCACGCGCTTTGTTTTGCTCAGATTTTTCTCCAAGGAGTCGGTATGATTGATTACTTGTTGGATGAGCCGAGAGCGGCGGTTCAAGTCCTTGACCATTTCACGATGTATAGTCGACAATTGGTGTCACCTTGATAGCAACTGGCCTATTCTAATGCATGAAGAGCTTCTAACCTTCAAATAGACGAACAACTAAAAGCATTCGAGGAACTGTCCTAGCATGGAGCTCTCTCCATGGCTCATCTTGTTCAGTGTTCTTTTGCAGGCTTTTGTCATCTTGGCCGACACAAATGCGCAAGACAGTATGTATTTCTTGCTTCTTCTTTCAGTTTGGGTTACTGCAGTGCTAATCTGCTCATTTTTTTTCTTCTTCCCTTCCTGTCTATGTTTGCAGCTGCTGGCCTCACTGGGATCGCAGCTTCCTGGAACACCAAACCATCAAACTGGGATGGCAATGATCCATGTGGCGACAAGTGGATTGGGATAATTTGCACCCAGGACCGGGTCACATCTATGTTAGCATCAGCACCATAGATTTATATACGGCTATGTATTTATTTTTTAATTATCCATTGCATGATGAACAAGGATCACTCATAGTTGTATCGTTTTCCTTTGTTGGATGTTTTGCAGAAGACTGTCAAGTTTATCACTGTCCGGGACTCTTTCAGGGGACATTCAATCTCTGTCGGAACTACAATACTTGTATGTAATTTCTTCTCTACAGTAGTTTAAGCACTTCCGATTGATTTACTTCATTTCAAAGGGGATGAAGAAGCCAAAGAATACTTTTAGGAAAACATATTACTCAATCATCAATCTGAGTTTAGTGAAGAACTTCAGAATCAGGACTAAACATGAACATAGTTTGATTTCTCATGGTAAGCAATTTTATGAGGTGTTTCTCTCTTTTTTGCTGCAGAGACTTATCCTACAACAAGGAGTTAGGTGGCTCTCTTCCTTCATCCATTGGAAGCTTGAGCAACCTCCAAAATTTGTGAGTAATTAAACTTGGAGCCCAGCTGGTTCATTAGGTTCAAAAAGTCCAGCACATGGATTCTTCTTTGACTTATTACTCTATCCTTTTTCTGCAGAATACTTGTTGGCTGCAGCTTTACTGGCGAAATACCTAAAGAGATTGGCCAGCTCTCAAATCTGATATTTCTGTAAGGAGCCCAAACTTGTATATATTGTTAGGAAATATGCAACTTGTATTTCCTGGGGTTAAGGGCCAGTATACATATACATGTAATAATGGTAAATATGCAGAAAACCCCTCATACAATGGGGAAAATACACAGGCTATACATAGAACATATTATAACTCTAACAACCCCCCCTCAAACTCATGATGGACCCACAACACTAAGTTTGGAGAGATAAAATCCATCATGCGCTCTAGTCTTGGCCTTCGTAAAGAAATCCTCCAACTGCAACTCGGAAGGCACATACTGAAGAGCAATAACCTGGTCCTACACCAGCGCGCACAAAAGAAGCATCAACACCAATATGCTTGATGATCTCGTGCTTCACAGGGTCACGCACAATACTGATAGCACATGTACTGTCAGACAAGAGTGTAGTGCGTGTAGCAACAGATACACCAAACTCCTGAAGTAACCATCGTAACCAAGTCGCCTGTGCCGTCAAAAGAGTCATAGCTCGCAACTCAGCCTCAGCACTCGAACGGAAAACTGCAGTCTGTTTCTTCGTCTTACAGGCAATGAGAGAACCACCAAGAAAAACACAACAAGCAGAAAGTGAACGGCAATCTGAGGGATCACTAGCCCACGTAGCATCCGAATAGGCCTGAAGCTGTAACGAGCTGGAGTGAGGAAAGAAAAGACAGTGAGAGATCGTGCCACGAAGATAACGTAGAACACGAAGAAGATGACTATAGTGAACCGAACTGGGAGCAGAAACAAACTGACCCAAATATGGACAGGATATGAGATATCCGGACGAGTGACAGCTAGATCGACAAGGCTCCCAACAAGATGACGATAACGCGTCGGATCAGACAAGGGATCACCATCAGAAGCACGGAGGTGAACATTGAGCTCCATGGGAGTCTCAACAATGCGCCCATCGATAAGAGTAGCACGAGCAAGAAGAATCTAGATATACTTTTCTTGGGAAATAAAGAAGCCATCAGAAGTAGAGGAAACCTCAATTCCAAGAAAGTAACGAAGAGGACCAAGATCAGACAAAAGAAACTGCTCACTAAGATGTGCCTTAACAAAGGCAATGTACTTGGGGTCGTCAACAGTGATGACTATGTCATCAACATATAGAAGAAGAAGAGTCCGACCATGGGGAGAAAGGTGAACAAACATCACAAGATCATGAGCGCTCGCCGAAAAACCAGTGGCGCTCACAACAGAGGCAAAATGCTCAAACCAGGCACGAAAGGCTTGCTTAAGGTCATAGAAAGAGCGACGAAGACTGCAGGCCATGCCATCAGGAACAGAATACCCATGTCGTGGCTGCATATAAACCTCCTGACATAACTCACCATTAAGAAAGCCATTCTTAACATCAAGTTGAGACACAGACCAATGGCGAACAGAGGCCACGGCAAGAAGTGTACGAACAGTGGTCATATGAGCCGCACAAGCAGAAGTGTACGACAGTAATCACAACCATGGTCCTGCTGAAAGCCACAAGACACAAGACAAGCTTTATAGCACTCAAGAGAACAATCAGAGCGAGTCTTAACCTTGTAGACCCACTTACAAGTTATGGGACGAACACGGGGAGGAAGAGAAATAAGATCCCATGTGCCAGTGCACTCAAGAGCAGCAATCTCCTCGGCCATCGCAAGCTGCTATTCGGGATGAACAACAGCATCACGATAAGAAGCCGGCTCAAGAACATTAGTGCCAGCTAGAAAAACCATAGCGGTCAACAAGCGGAAGTGGACGATCACGTAAGCCATAAGTAGGCTGAGACGAGAAAGATGGCACATCAGTAGACGCATCCACAACACGTGGATGACGAGTTTAATACTGAGAAAAAGAGGGAAGAATATGAGGAGGAATCACCGGGATAGACTCAGGTGAAGGAGAGAATGAATCCACCGATGAGGAAGGTGCAGAATCCTGTGACAAGTGAGGTGAGGAAACCATAGGAGATGATGGCGTCAGATCTGCAATAGTCAGAGGAGTGGGAGTAGTGAGACGGGTGGACAAGAGCTCAACAGGAGTGATAGGTGTGTCGGGAAAAGTGAGAAAATAAGTATCCTCCACTGAAAAGGTCAAGGAAGATGGATGCGGGTAGAAGGGACGAGACTCATCAAAAGTCACATCTCGAGAAATACGCATCCGACGACCGACAGGATACCAACAACAATAACCCTCATGCTCATCACTATATCCTAAGAAGACACACTCAACAGATTGAGCAGTTAATTTGGTGCGTTCAGGGGAGGGGGGGGGGCAAGAAGAACATAGCAAACACAACCAAACAAATGAAGCGTCGAATAATCAGGAGAATGATCAAAAAGACGCTCGAAAGGAATGCCACCCTGCAGAGCAGAGGATGGCTGAATGTTGATGAGATAGGTGGAAGTGGAAACAACCTCAACCCAAAAGTGAGGCGGAAGAGAAGCGGCAATCATCGACGCACGAGCCATCTCAAGAAGGTGACGGTGCTTGCGCTCAGCCACACCATTCTGAGCATGAGCACCAGGACAAGAGAACTGAGCAAGAGTACCATGCTCAGCAAAAATACCACGCAACATCTTGGAGATGTACTCGCCAGCAGAGTCAGCATGAAACACACGAATAGACGAGGAGAACTGAGTGTGGACCATGGCAGCAAAACACTTTATATAGAGAGAGAACCTCACTGTGAGAAGACATAAATAAAGCCAAGTGTAGCGGGAGAAATCATCTATAAAAATAATATAGTATTGATGGCCCCCTTTCGAAGCGAAGGGAGCCAGACTCCATACATCTAAATGAACTAAATCAAAAGGACGCCGAGACACTGACTCACTAGTATGATAAGGTAACTGAATCTATTTGCCAAGCCTGAAACCCTGACACTCTAAAGTGACATCTCCTGAGACAGACCCCAGAAGACCTCGACGAACTAAAGATGGCAGACGAGAACCACAAAGATGACCAAGTCGATGATGCCACTGCTGGAAGGAGCCAGTAGTTGAAGCGACGGAAGCAGATGGACTAGCGATAGTGGTGAAAACGGAAGGAACGTGAAGCCAGTCTAACTACCAAAGATCTTTAGAGTCACGGCGGTGAAGGCCAGCACCAACCAAAGTGTGCGTGCGACGATCCTGGACAGAACAAGAATCAACGTCAAGAATGATGTGACAACCAGAATCAGTAAGCTGGCTAGCAAAAAACAGGTTCATGGTAAGTTAAGGAACATGAGAAACATCAGGAACATAATAAGGAGTGGCAAGAGTGCCTTGACTAGCAACATAAAGAGTAGTACCATCAGCTGTGAGTACATGAACAGGAAAATCAAGAGATCTAAGAGAGGATAAGGTGGAAGAATCAGAAGACATATGAAAGGAAGCTCCAGAATCCAGAACCCAAGGGGATGTACCTGACTGTTTAGATGGTGGTCGCTCAGTGCCAGAAGCATCAGTCACAGAACATGCAGCACCCGTCGAAGGAGAAACTGAAGTGGCAAGCAGATGCTTAAGTCGCACAATATCCTGCTCAGTCAAGGAGACAGCTGAGGGTGTCGGAGTAGAAGCACGAGTCCCAGAAGAAGATGTGCGCACCTTGTTGCACATGTGCCGCTTCTTCGGGAAGCAATCAGACTCGGGATAACCATCCGTGCTGCAGTAGCCGCAATGAGTACAAGAGCAACCCTCACAACCAGGAGGAGTGGGAAGGAGCGGCGGAGCACTGGAGCGGGAAAGAGCCGGTGCAGCAGATGGCATAGCAGGAGCTCGAACAGCGAGCATAGAGGGAACCTCAAGTAAACTAGCACCATGTAGGCGAGTCTCCTCAGCATGAATCTCAGAAAGCACCTCCATAAGAGAAATACGACCACAAGCAAACAACTAGGCGCGTCGTGGCTCAAACTCCTTACAGAGCCGAGACAAGAACTCGTAGACCCGATGAAACTCCAAGTCCGGCCGCACAGCCTGGCAACACTGGCAAGAACCACAACCAGCAGTGCGAAGAGAGTCAAGCTGGCGCCGGATAGCAGAACTCTGTGTGTAGAACTCATCAACAGTGGAGTCACCCTGCAGAAGAGCATGCTCCTGGCAAACCACAGACAGGTATAAGGCATCACCAAAGGGTTGATAGCGCTGGCCAAGACGGGTCCACATCTCAAACACGGTAGCGAGGCCCATAAACTCAGAGACAAACTGAGGCAGAACACTGGAAGTGAGAACAGCCGCAGCACGATCATCATCATCAAACCACTGAGTGTAAGCAGACAGAGCCTCATGGTAAGTGGGAAGAGCCTCCTCATAGGTCAAGAACTGCTGGTCATAAGAACGAACTGCAGCAACATCAGCAACCTTAGGTGCATCCTTAGTAGCCTGAGTAGCATCCGTGGCAAGAGCCGGTGGCGACGGCGGAGTAGGAGTCATAGGAGGAACCTGGTGCGGCGGACAGGGGACTCGCCAGAAAGAACGCCCTGGAGACGAATGCCATGTATATGAATGCACATAAAGGCAACGAACTCGGTGTAGTTAGTACCATTTAAAATCATCGGGAAACGAGGGATGACAACATAGCCAGACGACATAGACATTATACCTGTGTTTTTTTTTTCTTTTTTTCCGTTTTTTTACCAAAATCTACTCAGCCAAACCTAGCAGCCGAATCGGCGAAAGCAGCCATGAGGCTCAACAGACGCAGCGGCGGCAGACCAGCGCGACGCAACAACAGCAACCGACGGGCGGTGATCGACGGCCGGCGGCAAGATCTGACGACTAGCGGTGGGTGGCGGCGAGCTCGGACGACTGGCGGCGGGTGGCGGCGAGATCGGGATGAGGCGGACAAAGGGGAGGCGACGCGTCCCGATCTGGAGGCGTTGACCTATGGCAGCTGCTCGGCCCGATCTGGAGAGAAGGGCAGCGGGCGTCCTGATCTAGAGGGCGCTGAGCGGCGGTGGCGGCGTGATCTGGAGGGATGCTGACTTGCGGCGGCTGCTCGGCGCAATCCAGAGCTGGAGAGCGACGGGCGGCCGGATCTTGCCGGACTGGTGGCGTTGACCTGCAGGAGGTGAGCGGGCAGACCCGTGAGGGGATGCAGGAGTTGCAAAGGGGACGGAAGAGAGAGAAAAACAATGGGGCCGGCAAAGAAAGCACCAGCAGCGCGCGAGATTGGATCGGGAAGAGCACGAGTTGCACGTGCGAAAAAATTACCTAGGGCTCTAATACCATGTTAGGAAATATGCAACTTATATTTCCTGGGGGCCAAGGACCAGTATATATACATGTACAGGTGGTAAATATGCAGAAAACTCCTCATACAATGGGGAAAATACACAGGTTATATATAGAACATAATTTTTTTTTAAAACGAGGCAAAAGACTTGCCATTTTCATTAATTAAGAAGAAGAGAATTGCCCGGTTAATTGACGGAAAACCGCACTACTAGGGAAAACCCTAGCAGTAGCGCGGGGTTTTGTAATATCAGTAGCGCGGGTGGGCGCGCTACTGCTACGGCACTACAGCTAACTATTAGCAGTAGCGCTGTTCCACCCGCGCTACTGCTAACAGAGTTTAGCAGTAGCGCGTTTAGGTGAAACTCGCTACTGCTAAAATCTGCAGCGCGCCTATTTTACACGCGCTACTGCTACACACATACCCCGCGCTACTATTACTATTGTCTGTAAAAAAAAATCTGCAACGTTTTTTCTCTGTTTTTTAATAGGTTTATACAATAGCCTGTCATATCATACACACAATAGTCTCATCATATCATACACATGCAAATATTCTCATCAAATCATGCCATCATCATCCAACACAAATGACGTCTCTCATCATTATCGATCTCGAAATAGCGATACAAGTTATGATATGTCTCGAATACATGCAACTACATTGTCATCCCATACACATGTTTCATCATCCATCTAAAACGATGATATAGAAGAGAAGAGCTATCACTATGAGTAAGAGCGGAATTATGCAGTACATGAGGTGCCGGTTGTGATTCCTCTCTCGCGCTAGTGTGAACCTCAAGTAACTAGCTTCTGCTTCTTGTCTGCTATCAAACCCTTTATGGCTGCAGCCCGAGAACCGTGACACTTGAGCCTGACACTCGGGCCACTCATCGTACACTCCCGGAACCCTCCCTATGTACACGGCATAGCACTTCTTCGCCATCAAGGAACTATGTACCTGTTAGAGATGCATCTTCATCAAGCGAATTCAACAATAATATGCAACATAATATATTTGAGCAACACGAAAAGAAAGAGTTAGCTAATAGATGCAACATATAGTAAACATAATTAATCAATGCAGGTTCACCGTACCCAAACTAATTAACTAGATGTACGCAGGTCATCATACCCAAACTAACAAACTAGCGTTACGCAAGTTCAGCAGGACCGTTGACATCACAAAGTTTCATCGCTACAGAAACTACAAGTTCAACCGACACATCATCATTGGCATTGTCAATCACTGGAAGTTCCACCCATCCATATCCGAGAGGATGCACCCTAGCTTCGTGAACGGCGTCAGGTCTTGACGTTGCATGCCTATGCGAGTTCTGACGTCAGCTCGCGATATAGGGCCGTGGTGGAACATCCCCTTCTCTTCGACAACTTCTTTCATGATGATCGTTGCAATGTCCTTCTGGATGCGAAAGAAGTCATCTCTGACTCTATAATCCATTTCGTGTCCTAAGGATTCTGCCCATTTGTGGATATGTTCATCGTTTCTTGTTGTCATGCGAAGATGTTGGTGATCCCTTCTGTACTCCATCATGAGATGGAGGAGGTAGAATCCATCGTTCTTGCTTGTTGTCGGTTGATGGATGGAGCAGAAGGTAGTTTTATGCGAGAAACCCGTCTTGTTCTTCCTTTGTTTCCAGATCGCCATGTGGCCACCCCTCATGCTGAAGCCGTGGAGAGCATCATCCAGAATATCCATTATGTGGGTGTAGTCTTTCTTCTCGAAGTTTCTGGACGAGTCGAAATACACGGCGTGGGAGACTCGCGGGAAAAGAACGATAAGGACGGCGCGCCCGTTGCTGCGGAAAAT
Source organism: Elymus sibiricus (assembly GCA_039707655.1). Taxonomy (NCBI): domain Eukaryota; kingdom Viridiplantae; phylum Streptophyta; class Magnoliopsida; order Poales; family Poaceae; genus Elymus; species Elymus sibiricus. Next base: position 459,257,325 of record CM077668.1, on the reverse strand, counting down.
AAAGACACCTCAAATTAGTCTCCATATGAGCGAAGGAATGATTGAAACGTACGAAAGGGTTGTCCGGCAATGACTTACATTGGATGATAAGGCAGGAGAATCGTTTCCTTGTCCTTATTCGTTACCATGAAGTATTCGATGTAGTCCCTATCAGCTTTACGTTCAAACTCGCCGAGACTCAAGAAGGACTCATGCATGTAGTATGAATCCGCCACCGAGATTTCCGAAATTTGTTCACTCCTGATGACAAAGTTCATATGTAGCGCAAAAAGGCGGACGATCGTAAAATCAAGCCGACTCATGAGAAACATCTCAAAGATGTGATCAAACCGCAGGAAGAACACCTCCGCGGGCAGTGTGTCGACGTAGCACTTGGCCTGAGGCACACGAACCGCGTAAAGCGGATATCCTGGATCCTCCGAGGCGAGAAGGCTTTTCTCAGTCGACAGCACATGGTCGTGCAGTCTCCTGAGATCCCCTGATATGCCCTCTAGCGGTTTCGGCGGTAGGATCGGCTCGCCCGCGACATGGTACATCGCCGCACCTTTGACCGGTACACGGTGTGCAAAACCGGTCGGCTGGCTGCTAGAAACTTTGGCAGCTTTGGCGGCAGCAGTGCCTCTCTTCGGCGGTCTCTTCCTCTCCTTTTTCTTGGGTTCACCTGTTGGGGAACGTTGCATGGGAAACAAAAATTTTCCTACGCACACACAAGATCTATCCATGGTGATGAGCATCTACGAGAGGGAGAGTGAATCTACATACCCTTGTAGATCGCTAAGCGGAAGCGTTAAGAAACGCGGTTGATGTAGTCGAACGTCTCCGCGATCCAAATCGCAAGTCGTCCCTCGATCCAAGCACGATCTAGCGCCGAACGGACGGCACCTCCGCGTTCAACACACGTACGGCTTGATGACGATCTCCGCCTTCTTGATCCAGCAAGAGGGAGCGGAGAAGAAGAAGAGTTCCAGCAGCACGACGGCGTGGTGATGTTGGTGAGGAACTATTTCAGCAGGGCTTCGCCTAAGCACTACTGAAATTATGACGTAGGAGGAACTAGAGGTTGCCGGCACACGGCTTGGGGCAATCTAATGTGTCCCGTGTGCTAGCCCTACCCCTCTATTTATATGTTGATCCTTGGGGTCTAAACTTGGAGTAAAAGCCTCCTCCAGGTCGGTTTTGCCCGCACAAGGTCGGTTTGGCCCGCAGGGAAAGAGTCCAACTCGGATCCCTGCAGTACCGCGCACAAGCGGTAGTACCGCTTACGATAAGCGGTAGTACCGCCTGTAGCGGTAGTACCGCTGCTACGGTAGCGGTAGTACCGCTGCTACGGTAGCGGTAGTACCGCTTGACCAGCTTAAGCGGTAGTACCGCTGATACAGTAGCGGTAGTACCGCTTGACTAGCTTAAGCGGTAGTACCGCTGCTACAGTAGCGGTAGTACTGCCTTACCAGCTTAAGGCAGTAGCAAAACTTCCTTTTGCACTTTCCAATACCTCGTGGGCTTTATCCCTTTGGCCCATATAAAGTGTTGCTGCACCCGAACACTTCGGTAAACATCCGGAACCCCTTCCGGTGAATTCCGGAACCCTTCCGGAGATCAAAACACTATTATCACATATATCAATCTTTACCTACGGACTATTCCGGAGATCCTCGTCATGTCCGGGATCTTATCCGGGACTCCGAACAACCTCGGTCACCAACAAAATAACTCAACTATACTAATCGTCACCAAACGTTAAGTGTGTAGACCCTGCGGGTTCGAGAACTATGTAGACATGACCGAGACACCTCTACGATCAATAACCAATAGCGGGACCTGGATGCCCATATTGGCTCCTACATATTCTACGAAGATCTTTATCGTTTGAACCTCTATGTCAAGGATTCAGTTAATCCCGTATACTGTTCCCTTTGTTCTTCGGTATGTTACTTGCCCGAGATTCGATCGTCGGTATCTCTATACCTAGTTCAATCTCGTTTACCGGCAAGTCTCTTTACTCGTTCCGTAATACAAGATCTCGTGGCTAACACTTTAGTCACATTGCTTGCAAGGCTCATTGTGATGTTATATTACCGAGTGGGCCCTGAGATACCTCTCCGTCACACGGAGTAACAAATCCCAGTCTTGATCCATGCCAACCCAACAGACACCCTCGGAGATACCTGTAGAGCACCTTTATAGTCACCCAGTTACGTTGCGACGTTTGATACACACAAGGTATTCCTCCGATGTCAGGGAGTTGCATGATCTCATGGTCATAGGAACAGATACTTGACATGCAGAAAACAATAGCAATAAACTGACACGATCATATGCTACGTTCGTAGTTTGGGTCTTGTCCATCACATCATTCTCCTAATGATGTGATCCCGTTATCAAATGACATCTCATGTCCATGGCTAGGAAACCTTAACCATCTTTGATCAACGAGCTAGTCAACTAGAGGCTTACTAGGGACACAGTGTTGTCTATGTACCCACACATGTATTTGAGTTTCCAATCAATACAATTATAGCATGGATAATAAACGATTATCATGAACAAGGAAATATAATAATAACCAATTTATTATTGCCTCTAGGGCATATTTCCAACAGTCTCCCACTTGCACTAGAGTCAATAATCTAGTTCACATCACTATGTGATTTACATTGTAATGAATCGAACACCCATGCAGTTCTGGTGTTGTTCATGTTTAGCCCTTGGAAGAGGTTTAGTCATCGGATCTGCAACATTCAGATCCGTGTGTACTTTGCAAATATTTATGTCGTCCTCCTTGATGTAATCGCGGATGGAATTGAAACGTCGCTTTATGTGTCTGGTCCTCTTGTGAAATCTTGGTTCCTTGGCTAGGGCAATGGCACCAGTATTATCACAAAACAGAGTCATTGGGTTAAGCGCACTAGGCACTACTCCAAGATCTGTCATGAACTCCTTCATCCAGACACCTTCCTTCGCCGCCTCCGAGGCAGCGATGTACTCCGCTTCGCATGTAGAATCAGCTACCACGCTTTGCTTGGAACTGCACCAGCTAACCGCACCCCCATTAAGAATAAATACGTATCCGGTTTGTGACTTAGAGTCATCCGGATCAGTGTCAAAGCTTGCATCGACGTAACCCTTTACGACGAGCTCTTGATCACCTCCATAAACGAGAAACATATCCTTAGTCCTTTTCAGGTACTTCAGGATATTCTTGACCGCCGTCCAGTGTTCCATTCCTGGATCACTTTGAAACCTTCCGACCATACTTATGGCAAGGCTGACATCGGGTCTTGTGCACAGCATTGCATACATGATAGAGCCTATGGCTGAAGCATAGGGGATGACACTCATCTTTTCTCTATCTTCTGCAGTCACTGGGCATTGAGTCTTACTCAACTTCACACCTTGCAATACAGGCAAGAACCCCTTCTTGGACTGATCCATTTTGAACTTCTTCAAAACTTTGTCAAGGTATGTGCTTTGTGAAAGTCCTATTAAGCGTCTCGATCTATCTCTATAGATCTTGATGCCTAATATGAAAGCAGCTTCTCCTAGGTCCTTCATTAAAAAACTCTTGTTCAAATATTCCTTCACGCCTTCCAACATTTCTATATTGTTTCCAATCAGCAATATGTCATCCACATATAATATTAGAAACGCTATAGAGCTCCCACTCACTTTCTTGTAAATACAAGCTTCTCCGTAAACTTGTATAAACTCGAACGCTTTGATCACCTCATCAAAGCGAAGATTCCAACTCCGAGATGCTTGCACCAGTCCATAAATGGATCGCTGGAGTTTGCAAACTTTGTCAACATTCTCTGGATCGAAAAAACCTTCTGGTTGCATCATATACAACTCTTCCTTAAGGAAACCGTTAAGGAACGCTGTTTTGACATCCATCTGCCAAATTTCATAATCGAAAAAGGCAGCTATTGCTAACATGATTCTGACGGACTTAAGCATCGCTACGAGTGAGAAGGTCTCATCGTAGTCAACTCCTTGAACTTGTGAAAAACCCTTTGCCACAAGTCGAGCTTTATAGACGGTGACATTACCGTCCGCGTCCGTCTTCCTCTTAAAGATCCATTTGTTCTGAAAGGCCTTACGCCCTTCAGGTAATACTTCCAAAGTCCACACTTTGTTTTCATACATGGATCCCATCTCGGATTTCATGGCCTCTAACCATTTCTCGGAATCTGGGCCCATCATCGCTTCTCCATAGCTCGTAGGTTCATCGTTGTCCAACAACATGACTTCTAAAACAGGGTTGCCGTACCACTCAGGAGCAGTACGCGTCCTTGTCGACCTATGAGGTTCGATAGCAACTTGATCCAAAGCTTTATGATCATCATCATTAACTTCCTCTTCAGCTGATGTAGGCTCTACAGAAACATCTTTCTGCGCTGCGCTACTTTCAGGTTGAAGTAAAGGTTCAACAACCTCATCAAGTTCTATTTTCCTCCCACTCAATTCTTTCGAGAGAAACTCTTTCTCAAGAAATGTTCCGTTTTTAGCGACAAACACTTTGCCTTCGGATCTGAGATAGAAGGTATACCCAACTGTCTCTTTTGGGTATCCTATGAAGACGCATTTCTCCGCTTTGGGTTCCAGCTTTTCAGGCTGAAGCTTTTTGACATAAGCATCACATCCCCAAACTTTAAGAAACGACAGCTTTGGCTTCTTGCCAAACCAAAGTGCATATGGCGTCGTCTCAACGGATTTCGATGGTGCCCTATTTAAAGTGAATGCAGCTGTCTCTAATGCATAACCCCAAAACGATAGTGGCAAATCGGCAAGAGACATCATAGATCGCACCATATCCAATAAGGTTCGATTACGACGTTCGGACACACCATTACGCTGTGGTGTTCCAGGCGGTGTCAATTGTGAAACAATTCCACACTATCTTAAGTGACTGCCAAACTCATAACTCAGATATTCTCCTCCTCGATCAGATCGTAGGAATTTAGTCTTCTTGTTACGATGATTCTCAACTTCACTCTGAAATTGTTTGAACTTTTCAAATGTTTCAGACTTGTGTTTCATTAAGTAAATATACCCATATCTACTTAAGTCATCAGTGAAGGTGAGAAAGTAACGATAACCACCGCGCGCCTCAATGCTCATCAGACCGCACACATCAGTATGTATGATTTCCAATAAGTCACTTGCCCGTTCCATTATTCCAGAGAACGGCGTTTTAGTCATCTTGCCCATGAGGCATGGCTCACATGTGTCAAGTGATTCAAAATCAAGTGACTCCAAAAGTCCATCAGCATGGAGCTTCCTCATGCGTTTTACGCCAATATGACCTAAACGGCAGTGCCACAAGAAAGTGGTATTATCATTATCAATTCTACATCTTTTGGCATCAATGTTATGAACATGTGTATCATTACTATCGAGATTCAATAAGAATAAACCCCTCACATTGGGTGCATGACCATAAAAGATATTACTCATATAAATAGAACAACCATTATTCTCTGATTTAAATGAGTAACCGTCTCGCAATAAACAAGATCCAGATATAATGTTCATGCTTAACGCAGGCACTAAATAACAATTATTCAGGTTTATCACTAATCCCGATGGTAATCGAAGAGCGAGCGTGCCGACGGCGATCACATCAACCTTGGAACCATTTCCCACGCGCATCGTCACTTCATCCTTTGCCAGCCTCCGTCTATTCCGCAGTTCCTGTTTTGAGTTGCAAATATGAGCAACCGCACCGGTATCAAATACCCAGGCACTACAACGAGAGTTGGTAAGGTACACATCAATAACATGTATATCATATATACCTTGTTTGTTGTTGGCCGCCTTCTTGTCAGCCAAATACTTGGGGCAGTTCCGCTTCCAGTGTCCAGTTCCCTTGCAATGAAAACACACAGTTTCTGGTTTGGGTCCAGCCTTGGGTTTCTTCACGAGAGGAGCAACTGCTTTGCCACTCTTCTTGGAATTACCCTCTTACCCTTGCCATTTTTCTTGAAACTAGTGGTTTTATTGACCATCAACACTTGATGCTCCTTCTGAATTTCAGACTCAGCGGCTTTCAGCATCGCAAACAGCTCGGCGACTGACTTGTTCATCCCGTGCATGTTATAGTTCAACACGAAGCTCTTGTAGCTAGGTGGCAATGATTGAAGAACTCTGTCAGTGATAGCCTCTGGTGGAAGGGGCATCCCCAATTCAGCCAGACGGGTGGAGTACCCAGACATTCTGAGTACATGATCACTGATAGACCCGTTCTCCTCCATCTTGCAAGCATAGAACTTATCGGAGATCTCATATCTCTCGATCCGGGCATTCTTCTGAAAGATAAACTTCAACTCCTGGAACATCTCATATGCTCCATGACGTTCAAAATGTCTTTGAAGTCCCGGTTCTAAGCCATACAATATTGCACATTGAACTATTGAGTAATCTTCAAAACGAGCCTGCCAGGCGTTCACAACGTCTAGAGACTCAACTGGAGCGGGTGGATCACCAAGCGGTGCATCAAGGACATAAGCCTTCTGGGAAGCCATAAGGATAATCCTTAGATTACGGGCCCAGTCCACAAAGTTACTTCCATCATCTTTCAACTTAGCTTTCTCTAGGAACGCATTAAAATTCAGGGGTACTACCGCGCGAGCCATGATCTACAACATAAATATAGCAAAGACAACTTAGACTATTGTTCTAGATAATGAGTTTAGGTAATCATATTACTTAAAAACTCCCACTCAAATTGACATCCCTCCGATCATTCGAGTGTAACATGATCCAAATCCACCAACTCAAGTCCGATCATCACGTGAGTTGAGGTGGTTTCAATGGTGAACATCTTCATGTTGATCATATCTACTATATGACTCATGTTCGACCTTTCGGTCTCTGTGTTCCGAGGCCATGTCTGTACATGCTAGGCTCGTCAAGTTTAACCCGAGTGTTCCGCACGTGCAACATGGCTTACACCCGTTGTATGTGAACGTAGAGTCTATCACACCCGATCATCACGGCGTGTCTCGAAACGACGAACTTTCGCAACGGTGCACACTCGGGGAGAACACAATTTATCTTGAAATTTAAGTGAGGGATCACCTTATAATGCTACCGTCGTCCTAAGCAAAATAACATGCATAAAAGGATTAACATCACATGCAAATCATAAGTGACATGATATGGCCATGAACTTGTGCTTTTGATCTCCATCTCCAAAGCACCGGCATGATCTCCATCGTCACCGGCATGACACCATGATCTCCATCATCTTGATCTCCATCAACGTGTCGCCATGAGGTTGTCGCGCCGACTGTTGCTTCCACGACTATAGCTAACGTTTAGCGATAAAGTAAAGCATTACATAGCGCTTAATGATTGACACGCATGTCATACAATAATTAAAGACAACTCTATGGCTCCTGCCAGTTGCCGTACTCATCGACATGCAAGTCGTGATATTCTATACAACACATGATCATCTCATACATCACATATATCTCATCATGTAATTGGCCATATCACATCACAACATACCCTGCAAAAACAAGTTAGACGTCCTCTAATTGTTGTTGCAAATTTTACGTGGCTGCTACGGGTTTGCAAGAACCGTTCTTACCTATGCAAAACCACAACGTGGTGTAGTGATTGCTTTTTGATCTTCTAAAAGAACCCTCTTCATTGAAATCGATTCAACTAAAGTGAGAGAGACAGACACCCGCTAGCCATCTTTATGCAACGAAGTTACATGTTAGTTGAAGGAACCTGTCTCGCGTAAGCGTACGCGTAATGTCGGTCCGGGCCGCTTCATCTCACAATACTGCCGAATCAAATATCAACTAGTAACGGCAAGCAATATGTATACACCCACGCCCACAACTCGTTTGTGTTCTACTCGAGATCTCATCTACGCATAGACCTAGCTCTGATACCACTGTTGGGGAACGTTGCATGGGAAACAAAATTTTTCCTACGCACACACAAGATCTATCCATGGTGATGAGCATCTACCAGAGGGAGAGTGAATCTACATACCCTTGTAGATCGCTAAGCGAAAGCGTTAAGAAACGCGGTTGATGTAGTCGAACGTCTCCGCGATCCAAATCGCAAGTCGTCTCTCGATCCAAGCACGATCTAGCGCCGAACGGACGGCACCTCCGCGTTCAACACACGTACGGCTTGATGACGATCTCCGCCTTCTTGATCCAGCAAGAGGGAGCGGAGAAGAAGAAGAGTTCCAGCAGCACGACGGCGTGGTGATGTTGGTGAGGAACTATTTCAGCAGGGCTTCGCCTAAGCACTACTGAAATTATGACGTAGGAGGAACTAGAGGTTGCCGGCACACGGCTTGGGGCAATCTAATGTGTCCCGTGTGCTAGCCCTGCCCCTCTATTTATATGTTGAGCCTTGGGGTCTAAACTTGGAGTAAAAGCCCCCTCCAGGTCGGTTTTGCCCGCACAAGGTCGGTTTGGCCCGCAGGGAAAGAGTCCAACTCGGATCCCTGCAGTACCGCGCACAAGCGGTAGTACCGCTTACGATAAGCGGTAGTACCGCCTGTAGCGGTAGTACCGCTACTACGGTAGCGGTAGTACCGCTTGACCAGCTTAAGCGGTAGTACCGCTGATACAGTAGCGGTAGTACCGCTTGACTAGCTTAAGCGGTAGTACCGCTGCTACAGTAGCGGTAGTACTGCCTTACCAGCTTAAGGCAGTAGCAAAACTTCCTTTTGCACTTTCCAATACCTCGTGGGCTTTATCCCTTTGGCCCATATAAAGTGTTGCTGCACCCGAACACTTCGGTAAACACCCGGAACCCCTTCCGGTGAATTCCGGAACCCTTCCGGAGATCAAAACACTATTATCACATATATCAATCTTTACCTCCGGACTATTCCGGAGATCCTCGTCATGTCCGGGATCTTATCCGGGACTCCGAACAACCTTCGGTCACCAACAAAATAACTCAACTATACTAATCGTCACCAAATGTTAAGTGTGTAGACCCTGCGGGTTCGAGAACTATGTAGACATGACCGAGACACCTCTACGATCAATAACCAATAGCGGGACCTGGATGCCCATATGGGCTCCTACATATTCTACGAAGATCTTTATCGTTTGAACCTCTATGTCAAGGATTCAGTTAATCCCGTATACTGTTCCCTTTGTTCTTCGGTATGTTACTTGCCCGAGATTCGATCGTCGGTATCTCTATACCTAGTTCAATCTCGTTTACCGGCAAGTCTCTTTACTCGTTCCGTAATACAAGATCTCGTGGCTAACACTTTAGTCACATTGCTTGCAAGGCTCATTGTGATGTTATATTACCGAGTGGGCCCTGAGATACCTCTCCGTCACACGGAGTAACAAATCCCAGTCTTGATCCATGCCAACCCAACAGACACCCTCGGAGATACCTGTAGAGCACCTTTATAGTCACCCAGTTACGTTGCGACGTTTGATACACACAAGGTATTCCTCCGATGTCAGGGAGTTGCATGATCTCATGGTCATAGGAACAGATACTTGACATGCAGAAAACAATAGCAATAAACTGACACGATCATATGCTACGTTCGTAGTTTGGGTCTTGTCCATCACATCATTCTCCTAATGATGTGATCCCGTTATCAAATGACATCTCATGTCCATGGCTAGGAAACCTTAACCATCTTTGATCAACGAGCTAGTCAACTAGAGGATTACTAGGGACACAGTGTTGTCTATGTACCCACACATGTATTTGAGTTTCCAATCAATACAATTATAGCATGGATAATAAACGATTATCATGAACAAGGAAATATAATAATAACCAATTTATTATTGCCTCTAGGGCATATTTCCAACATCACCGTCCAGACCCTTCCTTACCCCCACCACCAGTGTCGTCGGGCTAAGCACTTTACGACCCTCGGCTAGATGACCCTGCGTTGAGGCGGCATCTGGAGGCGTGTCCTGTGAGGATTGCATGAAGAGAGACTTCTTGCAATCAACTCTAGGACGTTCCTGCCCGGGCAGATCATCCATCTCCTCATCCGCATGCTCATAGCCCGAGTCATATGGCTGACTCATCATTTGTCCGTCGTCATAGGCGGCACCGGTATTGAGGAACCGGAGAGGATCCTCCTCCTCCATCTCATCATCCATTCCTTGTTCCATGGGGCCGACTACATCATCCACTATTGGACCCCCTTCCTCGCATCGTCCGCCGCTCTCACCCGGCACGAGAGGCGCTGGTAATTGCATAGGAGGGGTGGTGGTGTTCATACCTTGCTGATGTGTGGTCATTGGTGTGCTCTCGGCCGCCTCCAGACGAAGAAGATTCTTCGGCCACAGCAGCATCCAACCCTTGCATTCTCCAAGCCACATCGGGGTCTTGTCCTCCTCTCCCCCGAGCCGTACTGGAGGAGTCAAATCCTCGTGGCCCGCTTTCACACTCGACAAGGTAACCCTGAAGGTGCCAACGGGGATCGGCTGGCCGTGGAACGTGAGTTCCAAGGGCTTCATTATCACTGCCTTTCCCACGTCCACCTTCCGGCCGTTGATCATGTAGAGTATGGTGCATGGGGTTTCGTCGGCCTGCGAAGACATGTCTGCGGCGTAAGACATCCGAAAGGCAACGAAAAACGGAAGATTATATATATGTTGGTGCGACGTGTAATTACCGTGAGGGCGTCGAGGTCAGCCAAAGACGAAGGCCCGCCTAGCACGCCAGAGACAGAGGACGGGCTGCTATGAGTGGGTACGGGAGCAGGACCTTATGCGGTAGCAGCAGCAGTTGGTGGTGGTGCAATTTCACTGAGTTGCTCCCGACGAAGCTGGGCATGGGAAAATCCTGTGCCGTCTTGTCTGGATTTTGCTTCGTCCAGTCGATTATAGCCGGAATCAAGTTAGTTGCGAAATCATATCTGCAGGCAGCTACAGCTGCATTGACTGCCTGCTGGACCAACTCATTTTTGTTCGCTTCTGCGGCCTCAGCTGCTTTTTTCTCGGCCTCAGCTGCTTTTTTCTCGACCGCAAGCTTCACCTTCTCGTCGATGTTCAACTGACTGAACTTCTTTTTCTGCATTTTGGCCTCCGGGCCCTCGTTGTAGTAGTACTTCCACGTGGCACCGTCTCCGACGCCGTGCACACGTCCATATTGCGGCCGCTGGTCCAAAGGGAGTCCTTTCAGTTGGTTCAAGGCCCGGTTGAGAGGGGTGTCCCACTTGGGCCTCATCAACGACTGAGACGATGAGTCACTTTGGGCCGCAAGCCTGTGTTGCTCCTTCTGCAAAAGGAACGTGAACCGTTTACGAATGTTACTACAACGTGTAGTCCACTTGATCAGAAGCTAAATGTAAGGTGGTAAAAGAATAATTACCAGTAATCTAATCAATTTCCTCGTGATCAGGTCTGTGTACCAAACCTTCTTTTCCTTGTCCCACTTGTACCGGGCCCTGATGAAGTCACGCTCCTGCGGGTCGGTGAACTCCGCGTAGGGATCTGGGATCCCCGCGGCTTCATGTTCCGCGTCCTCCTTATCCCATATGGGCCTCTTGCCAATGAACCCACGGCTTCCGAGGCGTTGGTTCCCCGTGTTCCTTTGCTGAAGCTCCTTGTATTTCTCAGACTTAATCTTGGCTGCCTCGGTAGCGGAAGTGTCCTTGAACTTTTCAAACTCCTCTGCCGTAAGTGTCGGATTGTCCGCCAAAATCTTGGAGAGGGGTTCGTTAGCATCAATCGCTCATTTCACCCTCCCTTTCCAGGCGGCCAAATCGTTGCTGAACATGCCCATGGCGTGGTTATTGATACCTTTCATGGCAGCATCATCCCACGGGTTTTCTATGCGGTCATCCCGGCCGGGGAACTGGAATCTCTTGTGCAGCTTCGTTAGGAGCAAGTGCTCCAGATGTGGTTTCTTCCTTAAGTCATTGTCGTTGATGCTCGCGGTTTCCCGTAGGATGCATCCGACTTGGTTGCCGTAGCACTTGCGAGCTTCATCCGGCGCTACTGGCTCGAATTTGCCGGGGTGCATCTCTGTGACCAGGATTCTTCCGATGCCGAGTTTGTTAGGGCGTCGTGTCCTCTGCTTCTTCTGCTTCTTCTTTTCGTTGCCGGCTTCGGCGCCGGTACCTTCGACGCCGCCATCGGTGCCAGTGCCATCGGTGTCGATGTCGGCGGCAGTACCATCGTCCGCTATGACCAGGTCGCCCTGCAAACCTTCTGTTTGCTGACTAGACAAAAAGTCGAGGTAATCATGTTCACGGACATATTGTATGTCGTCGGCAGCGTGGTCAAAAGCCCCGGTTTCTACGATTAAGTCTGCTCGTTTAATTCTTAAACTATAATAAATGAGTAATGACATAAAAAAAGGCCTATGGTTTGCCGGAATGCCGTTTCATTCCCGTCCCAGCAAATGCCGGGCACTCGATATGCCTACTTTCTAGCACAAGTCATGCCGAAATTCACGGGAAATTTCGGCATGACCTTTGCTAAAAAGTGGACATATCGAGCGCCTGAAATTCACCGGAACGGAAATGAATCGACATTCCGGCAAAACATAGGCCACTCGGATCATTTCCCTACAAACAAGAAAAGCCAACATAGGCAACAATAGCACATCATCTCCATCATTTGGCACATCATATGGCAACAACAGCAGCCAACATCATTTGGCCCTTCAATTATTCAAAATACGTTCACCATCAACAGCCAACATCATGTATATCAAAGAAATTCATGCACTTTAATTATTCAAAGAAACTCACCATAAAGAAATTCACCATCAAAATATGTTTTAAATTCCTAGGTACTGTTCTAATATAAAACAGCTACTGTCCTAATAAAAAACCCTAGTTAAATTCCTATCTACTAACCTAGCATTAATTCTGTTTTAACTAGCTAGGGTTCATAATCTAGCATAGTTGCTTTAACTAAAAAAATTTAAATAGCAACAATTCTGTTTGAACTAAAAAAATGTAAATAGCAACAATTTTTTTACTAGGGTTCATAACACTAACCTAGGGTTCAAATGGCACCTAGGTTTCATAATCTAGCACTAACCCAAGGGTATACATGGCACTAATCTAGCACTAATTAACCTAGGGTTCATATGGAACTAATCTAGCACTAAATAACCTAGGGTTCGTACATATGGCAGAGAGAGAGAGAGAGAGCAATGAGAGACAAGAGGGGAGGGGAGAGGAGGGGCTTACAGGTCGGCGAGGTCGATGGAGGAGGAGGAGGTTGGACTTGCGGCGACGTCGAGGAGGAGGAGGCAGGCGTGCGGCGACGTCGAGGAGGAGGCAGGCGCGGCGAGGTCGAGAAGGAGGAGGCAGGCGCGCGGCGACGTCGAGGAGGAGGCAGACGCGGCGAGGACGGGCTCCGGCGACGGCGCAAGGAGGCAAGGGCGACGAGGGCTCCGGCGACGGCGTGGAGGAGGGGAAGGGGATGGAATGGGGGGAATGGGGGGAATTGGGGAAGAAAGGCCCGTGCGGTGCGGTTAACTCAAACATAGCAGTAGCGCGTTTATGGACCCGCGCTATAGCTAACTTAGCTGTAGCGCGGGCTACCCAAACCGGCGCTACAGCTAACTTAGCTATAGCGCGGGTGTGGACCCGCGCTACTGATATAGCTAACTTATCAGTAGCGCCGGTTTGGGTAGCCCGCGCTACAGCTAAGTTAGCTATAGCGCGGGTCCATAAACGCGCTACTGATATTCCTTTGATTTTTCTTTTCATTTTCTCCTTTTGCTTTTTCTTTTCATTTTATTTTTCTTATTTCCTTTCTCCTTTTTCTTTTTCTTTTCATTTCCTTTTCTAATCCTTTCATTTTCCTTTTCATTTTCTTCTTTCCTTTCTCATTTTTCTATTTCTTTTCATTTTCTTCTCATTTCCGAAAGACGACCGAGCCGGGAAGAAGGGGATTGGATACAATGTATATAACTCAGGCGACGATATATATTACACATCATTTGACCGATAACGATTAAGTGCGTACACAAAATAAATACATATATATAAATGATGGTTTCTCAGCGTCGACGTTTTCGTTTCTGAGTGAGCTTCTTTCCCTTCTTGTTCGCTGTCGAATAATTGAGCCCCTCATTGTGACTTTTCCTTTTCCATGGAGTACGATCTTTCTTGGGTAATGTAGTATTGATTCTTCTTTTGACGTATGCTTCATCGTTATCGTCATCTTCCCTCATCGGGTTGCCGTACTGGTCGTAGTCTTCCTCGTTGGCGACTCCATCCATTCCGATGATGTTCCTTTTGCCTCTCCTCACGACAACACGGCTGGAATTGCTCGGGTCGGTTATGAAGAAGCATTGTGTCACGTGCTTAGCTTGTACCCATGGCTCGTTTTTTGCGATGGCGTTCACGGTAGCGCTCTTGGCGTCGGGTATAGACATGGTAGTGAAATACCGGTTTTCTCTTTCGACGTTCTTAGCCCATCTGACATGGAACATCGTCGCATCGTGCAGTCCAGAGTAGTCAAGCTCCCAGATCTCTTCGACCCTTCCGTAGAATCTTTCAGTTCCGGCGTTGTCGCCGGTCATGCATTCCATTGTCACCCCTGAGTTCTGAAAATCACTGTTTATATCTTTGGCCTCCGTGTAGAACGTGTATCCGTTGATATCGTATGCCTAATAGGTTGCGAGGTTGGCCACGGGGCCATGTGCTAAGGCGTATATGAGCAATCCGTCCGTAGAGCCCTCTTCCGGGGGATTAGCAAGAACATGCTCTTTGAACCAAGGCAGGAAAGTGGAGTTGTGCTCTCTAATAACTTCGGCGTTCGTCTTGCATAGCCCCCGGTCACGGTACTTCTTTGCGATGGTTTCTTTGTGCAGTGTCGCGAAAGGATCTACCACGTCTAGGTGATGTAGCACTACTAAGTTTGCTCTGTCAAAGTCATTGCGTCGACCCGAGTGGTCCACATGCAGTTGTTGGGGAACGTTGCATGGGAAACAAAAATTTCCTACGCACACGCAAGATCTATCCATGGTGATGAGCATCTACGAGAGGGAGAGTGGATCTACATACCCTTGTAGATCGCTAAGCGGAAGCGTTAATAAACGCGGTTGATGTAGTCGAACGTCTTCGCGATCCAAATCGCCGAGCGTCCCGCGATCCAATCACGATCCTTCCGATCTAGTGCCGAACGGACGGCACCTCCGCGTTCAACACACGTACGGCTTGATGACGCCTTCACCTCCTCGATCCAGCGAGCGATGGTGAAGTAGTGGTTGAGTTCCAGCAGCACGACGGCGTGGTGATGGTGGTGAGGAACAATCTCTGCAGGGCTTCGCCAAGCGCTACGGAGATTATGACGGAGGAACTAGAGGGCTAGGGTTGCCGGCACACGGCTTGGGAAATCCTGATGTGTCCCGTGTGCTAGCCCTGCCCCTCTATTTATATGTTGAGCCTTGGGGTCTAAACTTGGAGTAAAAGCCTCCTCCGGGTCGGTTTTGCCCGCACAAGGTCGGTTTGGCCCGCAGGGAAAGAGTCCAACTCGGATCCCTGCCGAACCGCGCACAGCCGCGCACAAGCGGTAGTACCGCTTCACACAAGCGGTAGTACCGCTTGGGCGGTAGTACCGCTTCACACAAGCGGTAGTACCGCTCGGGCGGTAGTACCGCTTCACACAAGCGGTAGTACCGCTCCGGCGGTAGTACCGCTTCACCAAGCGGTAGTACCGCTTACGCGGCAGCAAAACTACTTTTGCACTTTCCAATACCTTGTGGGCTTTATCCCTTTGGCTCATATAAAGTGTTGCTGCACCCGAACACTTCGGTAAACATCCGGAACCCCTTCCGGTGAACTCCGGAACCCTTCCAGAGATCAAAACACTATTATCACATATATCAATCTTTACCTCCGGACTATTCCGGAGATCCTCGTCATGTCCGGGATCTTATCCGGGACTCCGAACAACTTTCGGTCACCAACATAATAACTCAATTATACTAATCGTCACCAAACGTTAAGTGTGTAGACCCTGCGGGTTCGAGAACTATGTAGACATGACCGAGACACCTCTACGGCCAATAACCAATAGCGGGACCTGGATGCCCATATTGGCTCCTACATATTCTACGAAGATCTTTATCGGTCGAACCTCTATGTCAAGGATTCAGTTAATCCCGTATGCTGTTCCCTTTGTTCTTCGGTATGTTACTTGCCCGAGATTCGATCGTCGGTATCACTATACCTAGTTCAATCTCGTTACCGACAAGTCTCTTTACTCGTTCCGTAATACAAGATCTCGTGGCTAACACTTTAGTCACATTGCTTCCAAGGCTCATTGTGATGTTGTATTACCGAGTGGGCCCTGAGATACCTCTCCGTCATACGGAGTAACAAATCCCAGTCTTGATCCATGCCAACCCAACAGACACCCTCGGAGATACCTGTAGAGCACCTTTATAGTCACCCAGTTACGTTGCGACGTTTGATACACACAAGGTATTCCTCCGGTGTCAGTGAGTTGCATGATCTCATGGTCAAAGGAACAGATACTTGACATGCAGAAAACAATAGCAATAAACTGACACGATCAAATGCTACGTTTACAGTTTGGGTCTTGTCCATCACATCATTCTCCTAATGATGTGATCCCGTTATCAAATGACATCTCATGTCCATGGCTAGGAAACCTTAACCATCTTTGATCAACAAGCTAGTCAACTAGAGGCTTACTAGGGACACAGTGTTGTCTATGTACCCACACATGTATTTGAGTTTCCAATCAATACAATTATAGCATGGATAATAAACGATTATCATGAACAAGGAAATATAATAATAACCAATTTATTATTGCCTCTAGGGCATATTTCCAACAGTCTCCCACTTGCACTAGAGTCAATAATCTAGTTCACATCACTATGTGATTTACATTGTAATGAATCGAACACCCATGCAGTTCTGGTGTTGTTCATGTTTAGCCCTTGGAAGAGGTTTAGTCATCGGATCTGCAACATTTAGATCCGTGTGTACTTTGCAAATATTTATGTCGTCCTCCTTGATGTAATCGCGGATGGAATTGAAACGTCGTTTTATGTGTCTGGTCCTCTTGTGAAATCTTGGTTCCTTGGCTAGAGCAATGGCACCAGTATTATCACAAAACAGAGTCATTGGGTTAAGCGCACTAGGCACTACTCCAAGATCTGTCATGAACTCCTTCATCCAGACACCTTCCTTCGCCGCCTCCGAGGCTGCGATGTACTCCGCTTCGCATGTAGAATCAGCTACCACGCTTTGCTTGGAACTGCACCAGCTAACCGCACCCCCATTAAGAATAAATACGTATCCGGTTTGCGACTTAGAGTCATCCGGATCAGTGTCAAAGCTTGCATCGACGTAACCCTTTACGACGAGCTCTTGATCACCTCCATAAACGAGAAACATGTCCTTAGTCCTTTTCAGGTACTTCAGGATATTCTTGACCGCCGTCCAGTGTTCCATTCCTGGATCACTTTGAAACCTTCCGGCCATACTTATGGCAAGGCTGACATCGGGTCTTGTGCACAGCATTGCATACATGATAGAGCCTATGGCCGAAGCATAGGGGATGACACTCATCTTTTCTCTATCCTCTGCAGTCACTGGGCATTGAGTCTTACTCAACTTCACACCTTGCAAAACAGGCAAGAACCCCTTCTTGGACTGATCCATTTTGAACTTCTTCAAAATCTTATCAAGGTATGTGCTTTGTGAAAGTCCTATTAAGCGTCTTGATCTATCTCTATAGATCTTGATGCCTAATATGAAAGCAGCTTCTCCTAGGTCCTTCATTGAAAAACTCTTGTTCAAATATTCCTTTACGCTTTCCAGCATTTCTATATTGTTTCCAATCAGCAATATGTCATCCACATATAATATTAGAAACGCTATAGAGCTCCCACTCACTTTCTTGTAAATACAAGCTTCTCCGTAAACTTGTATAAACTCGAACGCTTTGATCACCTCATCAAAACGAAGATTCCAACTCCGAGATGCTTGCACCAGTCCATAAATGGATCGCTGGAGTTTGCAAACTTTGTCAGCA
Source organism: Elymus sibiricus (assembly GCA_039707655.1). NCBI lineage: Eukaryota > Viridiplantae > Streptophyta > Magnoliopsida > Poales > Poaceae > Elymus > Elymus sibiricus. The sequence goes on along the minus strand of CM077668.1, from coordinate 459,239,317 downwards.
TTCTCTGGATCGACAAAACCTTCTGGTTGCATCATATACAACTCTTCCTTAAGGAAACCGTTAAGGAACGCTGTTTTGACATCCATCTGCCAAATTTCATAATCGAAAAAGGCAGCTATTGCTAACATGATTCTGACGGACTTAAGCATCGCTACGGGTGAGAAGGTCTCATCGTAGTCAACTCCTTGAACTTGTGAAAAACCCTTTGCCACAAGTCGAGCTTTATAGACGGTGACATTACCGTCCGCGTCCGTCTTCCTCTTAAAGATCCATTTGTTCTGAATGGCCTTACGCCCTTCAGGTAATACTTCCAAAGTCCATACTTTGTTTTCATACATGGATCCCATCTCGGATTTCATGGCCTCTAACCACTTCTCGGAATCCGGGCCCATCATCGCTTCTCCATAGCTCGTAGGTTCATCATTGTCTAACAACATGACCTCTAAGACAGGGTTGCCGTACCACTCGGGAGCAGTACGCGTCCTTGTCGACCTACGAGGTTCGATAGCAACTTGATCCAAAGCTTCATGATCATCATCATTAACTTCCTCTTCAGCTAATGTAGGCTCCACAGAAACAACTTTCTGCGCTGCGCTACTCTCAGGTTGAAGTAAAGGTTCAACAACCTCATCAAGTTCTATCTTCCTCCCACTCAATTCTTTCGAGAGAAACTCTTTCTCAAGAAATGTTCCGTTTTTAGCGACAAACACTTTGCCTTCGGATCTGAGGTAGAAGGTATACCCAACTGTCTCTTTTGGGTATCCTATGAAGACGCATTTCTCCGCTTTGGGTTCCAGCTTTTCAGGCTGAAACTTTTTGACATAAGCATCACATCCCCAAACTTTAAGAAACGACAGCTTTGGCTTCTTGTTAAACCAAAGTTCATAAGGCGTCGTCTCAACGGATTTCGATGGTGCCCTATTTAAAGTGAATGCAGCTGTCTCTAATGCATAACCCCAAAACGATAGTGGCAAATCGGCAAGAGACATCATAGATCGCACCATATCCAATAAAGTTCGATTACGACGTTCGGACACACCATTACGCTGTGGTGTTCCAGGCGGTGTCAATTGTGAAACAATTCCACACTGTCTTAAGTGACTGCCAAACTCATAACTCAGATATTCTCCTCCTCGATCAGATCGTAGGAATTTAATCTTCTTGTTACGATGATTCTCAACTTCACTCTGAAATTGTTTGAACTTTTCAAATGTTTCAGACTTGTGTTTCATTAAGTAAATATACCCATATCTACTTAAGTCATCAGTGAAGGTGAGAAAGTAACGATAACCACCGCGTGCCTCAATACTCATCGGACCGCACACATCAGTATGTATGATTTCCAATAAGTCACTTGCCCGTTCCATTGTACCAGAGAACGGCGTTTTAGTCATCTTGCCCATGAGGCATGGCTCACATGTGTCAAGTGATTCAAAATCAAGTGACTCCAAAAGTCCATCAGCATGGAGCTTCCTCATGCGTTTTACGCCAATATGACCTAAACGGCAGTGCCACAAGAAAGTGGTATTATCATTATCAATTCTACATCTTTTGGCATCAATGTTATGAACATGTGTATCATTACTATCGAGATTCAATAAGAATAAACCCCTCACATCGGGTGCATGACCATAAAAGATATTACTCATATAAATAGAACAACCATTATTCTCTGATTTAAATGAGTAACCGTCTCGCAATAAACAAGATCCAGATATAATGTTCATGCTTAACGCAGGCACCAAATAACACTTATTTAGGTTCATCACTAATCCCGACGGTAATCGAAGAGCGAGCGTGCCGACGGCGATCACATCAACCTTGGAACCATTTCCCACGCGCATCGTCACTTCGTCCTTTGCCAGCCTCCGTCTATTCCGCAGTTCCTGTTTTGAGTTGCAAATATGAGCAACCGCACCGGTATCAAATACCCAGGCACTACAACGAGAGTTGGTAAGGTACACATCAATAACATGTATATCATATATACCTTGTTTGTTGTTGGCCGCCTTCTTGTCAGCCAAATACTTGGGGCAATTCCGCTTCCAGTGTCCAGTTCCCTTGCAATGAAAACACACAGTTTCTGGTTTGGGTCCAGCCTTGGGTTTCTTCACGAGAGGAGCAACTGCTTTGCCACTCTGCTTGGAGTTACCCTTCTTACCCTTGCCATTTTTCTTGAAACTAGTGGTTTTATTGACCATCAACACTTGATGCTCCTTCTGAATTTCAGACTCAGCGGCTTTCAGCATCGCAAACAGCTCGGCGACTGACTTGTTCATCCCGTGCATGTTATAGTTCAACACGAAGCTCTTGTAGCTAGGTGGCAATGATTGAAGAACTCTGTCAGTGATAGCCTCTGGCGGAAGGGGCATCCCTAACTCAGCCAGACGGGTGGAGTACCCAGACATTCTGAGCACGTGATCACTGATAGACCCGTTCTCCTCCATCTTGCAAGCATAGAACTTATCGGAGATCTCATATCTCTCGATCCGGGGATTCTTCTGAAAGATAAACTTCAACTCCTGGAACATCTCATATGCTCCATGACGTTCAAAACGTCTTTGAAGTCCCGGTTCTAAGCCATACAACATTGCACATTGAACTATTGAGTAATCATCAGAACGAGCCTGCCAGGCGTTCACAACGTCTAGAGACTCAACTGGAGCGGGTGGATCACCAAGCGGTGCATCAAGGACATAAGCCTTCTGGGAAGCCGTAAGGATAATCCTTAGATTACGGGCCCAGTCCACAAAGTTACTTCCATCATCTTTCAACTTAGCTTTCTCTAGGAACGCATTAAAATTCAGGGGTGCTACTGCGCGAGCCATGATCTACAACATAAATATAGCAAAGACAACTTAGACTATTGTTCTTAGATAATGAGTTTAGTTAATCATATTTTAAAAAACTCCCACTCAAATTGACATCCCTCCGATCATTCGAGTGTAACATGATCCAAATCCACCAACTCAAGTCCGATCATCACGTGAGTTGAGGTGGTTTCAATGGTGAACATCTTCATGTTGATCATATCTACTATATGACTCATGTTCGACCTTTCGGTCTCTTGTGTTCCGAGGCCATGTCTGTACATGCTAGGCTCGTCAAGTTTAACCCGAGTGTTCCGCACGTGCAACATGGCTTACACCCGTTGTATGCGAACGTAGAGTCTATCACACCCGATCATCACGGCGTGTCTCGAAACGACGAACTTTCGCAACGGTGCACACTTGGGGAGAACACAATTTATCTTGAAATTTAAGTGAGGGATCACCTTATAATGCTACCGTCGTCCTAAGCAAAATAAGATGCATAAAAGGATTAACATCACATGCAAATCATAAGTGACATGATATGGCCATGAACTTGTGCTTTTGATCTCCATCTCCAAAGCACCGGCATGATCTCCATCGTCACCGGCATGACACCATGATCTCCATCATCTTGATCTCCATCAACGTGTCGCCATAAGGTTGTCGCGCCGACTGATGCTTCCACGACTATAGCTAACGTTTAGCGATAAAGTAAAGCATTACATAGCGCTTAATGATTGACACGCAGGTCATACAATAATTAAAGACAACTCTATGGCTCCTGCCAGTTGCCGTACTCATCGACATGCAAGTCGTGATATTCTATACAAAACATGATCATCTCATACATCACATATATCTCATCATGTAATTGGCCATATCATATCACATCATACCCTGCAAAAACAAGTTAGACGTCCTCTAATTGTTGTTGCAAATTTTACGTGGCTGCTACGGGTTTGCAAGAACCGTTCTTACCTACGCAAAACCACAACGTGGTGTAGTGATTGCTTTTTGATCTTCTAAAAGAACCCTCTTCATTGAACCGATTCAACTAAAGTGAGAGAGACAGACACCCGCCAGTCACCTTTATGCAACAAGTGCACGCAGCGGTGAAACCAGTCTCGCGTAAGCGTACGCGTAATGTCGGTCCAGGCCGCTTCATCTCACAATACCGCGGAATCAAGTATCAACTAGTAACGGCAAGCAATATGTATACACCCACGCCCACAACTCGTTTGTGTTCTACTCGAGATCTCATCTACGCATAGACCTAGCTCAGATGCCACTGTTGGGGAACGTTGCATGGGAAACAAAAATTTCCTACGCACACGCAAGATCTATCCATGGTGATGAGCATCTACGAGAGGGAGAGTGGATCTACATACCCTTGTAGATCGCTAAGCGGAAGCGTTAATAAACGCGGTTGATGTAGTCGAACGTCTTCGCGATCCAAATCGCCGAGCGTCCCGCGATCCAATCACGATCCTTCCGATCTAGTGCCGAACGGACGGCACCTCCGCGTTCAACACACGTACGGCTTGATGACGCCTTCACCTCCTCGATCCAGCGAGCGATGGTGAAGTAGTGGTTGAGTTCCAGCAGCACGACGGCGTGGTGATGGTGGTGAGGAACAATCTCTGCAGGGCTTCGCCAAGCGCTACGGAGATTATGACGGAGGAACTAGAGGGCTAGGGTTGCCGGCACACGGCTTGGGAAATCCTGATGTGTCCCGTGTGCTAGCCCTGCCCCTCTATTTATATGTTGAGCCTTGGGGTCTAAACTTGGAGTAAAAGCCTCCTCCGGGTCGGTTTTGCCCGCACAAGGTCGGTTTGGCCCGCAGGGAAAGAGTCCAACTCGGATCCCTGCCGAACCGCGCACAGCCGCGCACAAGCGGTAGTACCGCTTCACACAAGCGGTAGTACCGCTTGGGCGGTAGTACCGCTTCACACAAGCGGTAGTACCGCTCGGGCGGTAGTACCGCTTCACACAAGCGGTAGTACCGCTCCGGCGGTAGTACCGCTTCACCAAGCGGTAGTACCGCTTACGCGGCAGCAAAACTACTTTTGCACTTTCCAATACCTTGTGGGCTTTATCCCTTTGGCTCATATAAAGTGTTGCTGCACCCGAACACTTCGGTAAACATCCGGAACCCCTTCCGGTGAACTCCGGAACCCTTCCAGAGATCAAAACACTATTATCACATATATCAATCTTTACCTCCGGACTATTCCGGAGATCCTCGTCATGTCCGGGATCTTATCCGGGACTCCGAACAACTTTCGGTCACCAACATAATAACTCAATTATACTAATCGTCACCAAACGTTAAGTGTGTAGACCCTGCGGGTTCGAGAACTATGTAGACATGACCGAGACACCTCTACGGCCAATAACCAATAGCGGGACCTGGATGCCCATATTGGCTCCTACATATTCTACGAAGATCTTTATCGGTCGAACCTCTATGTCAAGGATTCAGTTAATCCCGTATGCTGTTCCCTTTGTTCTTCGGTATGTTACTTGCCCGAGATTCGATCGTCGGTATCACTATACCTAGTTCAATCTCGTTACCGACAAGTCTCTTTACTCGTTCCGTAATACAAGATCTCGTGGCTAACACTTTAGTCACATTGCTTGCAAGGCTCATTGTGATGTTGTATTACCGAGTGGGCCCTGAGATACCTCTCCGTCATACGGAGTAACAAATCCCAGTCTTGATCCATGCCAACCCAACAGACACCCTCGGAGATACCTGTAGAGCACCTTTATAGTCACCCAGTTACGTTGCGACGTTTGATACACACAAGGTATTCCTCCGGTGTCAGTGAGTTGCATGATCTCATGGTCAAAGGAACAGATACTTGACATGCAGAAAACAATAGCAATAAACTGACACGATCAAATGCTACGTTTACAGTTTGGGTCTTGTCCATCACATCATTCTCCTAATGATGTGATCCCGTTATCAAATGACATCTCATGTCCATGGCTAGGAAACCTTAACCATCTTTGATCAACAAGCTAGTCAACTAGAGGCTTACTAGGGACACAGTGTTGTCTATGTACCCACACATGTATTTGAGTTTCCAATCAATACAATTATAGCATGGATAATAAACGATTATCATGAACAAGGAAATATAATAATAACCAATTTATTATTGCCTCTAGGGCATATTTCCAACAGCAGTTCCCTCCGGCCGTTGGTGTGACCTTCTCCTCCAAGCCTCCCAAGGTGCTTGTTAACGGGCAAACCAACAACAGGGTCTCCGCCATATAGATAATTCTCGCAGAAAGAGGTGCATTCTTGGGTCAGATAGCCCTGGATGATGCTTCCATCCGGACCGAGATAGTCGTGCACCGTCGTCATCAGCGCGGCTCTCATATAGAAATACTCGCCTTTGCTGGCGTCCCATGTCTTGGCCGGTGTTTTCCATAACGTGTCTAACTCCTCTTGAAGTAGCCCCAGATACAAATTAATATTATTTCCCGGTTGTTTCGGCCCTTGAATCAGCACTGCCATGTGCTATGGTTGGTGTTCTGGTTGCCAAACGGATTCATGCCATCGGTACTCGCGCCAAGCACGATGTTCCTTGGATCACCTGTGAAAAATCGATATTCGGCGTTGAACGCTCTCCACTGGCTTGCATCCGCGAGGTGTCTCAGCTTCGGATCATCTCCATCGTCGGGCTTCACCCTCTCCGCATGCCAGCGCATGAGCTTTGCTTCCTTAGGATCTACGAAATAACGCTGCAGACGGGGAGTGATCGGTAGGTACCATACAACTTTCTGGGGAGATTTCTTTCCGGCCTTCTTGTATCGAGAAGCATTGCACACCGGACAGTTGTTTTTTTCCGCGTGCTCCTTCCGATAAATGATGCAATCGTTGATGCATGCATGGTATCTAATGTGCGGAAGATCAAGAGGGCACACGATCTTCTTGGCCTCATCGACACTAGTGGGCACAGGTTCCCCGCGGGAAGAACCTTCTTTAGATACTTGAGAAGCTCATCGAGGCTTCTGTCGGTCCATTTGTTTTTAGCCTTTGTCTTTAGAAGTTCAAGCGTGAAACTCAAGCGGGTCACCTCAGGATCGCAACCATCATACAATGGAGTACGAGAGTCTACCTCCAGTTGCTCCAGCTTGGCCTCCTCTCTACAAGCAGCTCTGTCGTTAGTCGTCTTCTTGCGAAGCAGGTCTCGAACATGAGGGTCCCGCACGACTGAACTTAGTAGCGACGAATGCTCTGGCGTGTCCGCGTCTTCTCCGCCCCCATGTCCGGCCTCTTTTCCGCCCCCATGTCCGGCCTCTTCTACGCCGCCATGTCCGGCCTCTTCTCCGCCACCATTATCGGTCATCTCTTCGTCTGGTCCAATGTCGTCATTGGCTGCCCCATCGACGTCATCATCTTCACTTATCCACCGAGTATAGCCATCCATGAAACCAGTCATGAGCAGGTGCGCTTTCAAATGGCCTTCCTTAAAGGGGTCGAGCAAGACTCCTCCTTTCCATCTTCGACACGGACAGAAAATCTCCTTCCGGTTATTTTCATACATGTCGTGCACCGCGGATCGCAATCATCTTTCCACCATCGTTCCACTGACCTTCATGATCGCCTGCATGGTATAATTAATAAGCAAAAAGATTATAAACGCATACATGCATGCATGCATCAAAGTCATACAAAAATTCGACATGACCTTCCCTAATAAAAGGACATATAGAGTTTGCCCGCAATTCGCCGAAACGGAAATAAATCGACATTTCGGCAAAACATAAGCAACTCATGTCAAGAACGATCCGACAAATACACATAGGCGGCAACTCATGCCACACGCACATTCCCACCATCATAGCGCGAACACACATATTTCCATTCTTACAAAGCACAACTTTTTCCAACGAGCACACGGTAGCTATAGATGGCTGGTACCGCTATCTAGGGATCGAAAGTAGTGGACAAAGATGCATGGCTTACTTCTAAAATGGGTAGATCTAGTTGGAAGGAGATGCTCTACCTAACTAGTGGAGAGGGAGGGAGAGCTAGCTAGTGAGACAAAGGTAGGAGTGGGGAAAGGAGGGAATGAGGGAGAGACAAATAAAGTGAGGAAGAAGCTAGAGAGAAAGAGAGGTCATTAATGGAGGAGATGGTGGATGGGGGCATTAATGGGGAGAGAAGAGAGATAGGAGAAGTAAGAACTAAGTGAGGGAGCTAGAGGAGGGAGAGGGGAAAGGGGGAGAGGGGAAGGGAAAGGAGGAGGGGGAGGGTGGGGAAAAAGGTGGCTGCTACGCATACCAGTAGCGCGACATTGCTAACAACGCTACTGCTAAGCTCTATAGCAGTAGCGCATGTCGGTGGCCCATCGCTACTGCTAAGAGGGGCCCACCTGCTGGCACCGTGCACACATAGCGGTAGCGGTGGGCCACCGACACGCGCTACTGCTACGGGAATAGTAGTAGCGCTGGTTTTTGTCGGACGCTACTAGTACGGGCAGCCCCGGTGGGTGACGATGGGACCACTTAGCAGCAGCGCTCGTTCACAGGCCAGCGCTACTGTTAACTTCCTACCTGTAGCGCTGGTAAGTGCCACGCGCTACTACTAAGTAGCAGCAGCGCTGCGACCCAGCCCCGCGCTACTGCTAAGGTTCTATCTATAAGCTTTCTCCTAGTAGTGCCGGGCTAAAACCGATACAACCCAACCCATATGACATGGGCACCACCGGCCATCCTGGCCACCGACATGGACCCGAAGCTGCAAAGAAGAAAAGACATCCGCCGAGGAGTCACAAGCGTCATCGTCATCACCGGTTGCCTCGAACAGGCGACTCCGACTTCACCATAGAGCTCCATCATCGAAGCCAACCCGCAAACAGCCGCAGAAGCCACGACGGCACATGCCAACGGATGGCCACACGCGCAAGCAACCGACAACTCCGACTTTGACGACGAGCATCGAAGGGGAAATATGCAGGACTTGCGCCGACCGTGCCCTCCGCAAACGACCACCGAGTGCCTGTCATCGTCACCACCTGGACTCGCTCCACCGCAGCTCCGACTTCAAAGCAACCAAGCAACCAACGGGAGGGCACCTCGAACACGCCGGGAAGAACTGACTACCGAACTCCACGCCGCGACCCGAGCTCCTCCCGACGCCATCATCGTTGCCAAAACAAAAGCCAGCGCCCCGCCTCAGCAAACCACGCGGCGAAGATGCCGCCATTCACCGGTCTCCCAGTCGTAGCCTGCTCCGAGACGATGCCCCCAAGGAGGAGAAAGACGCGAAGACGCCTCCATCGCCCGATCCACCTGATCAGAGGTTTCCCTCCGGAGCCAATGCTGCGGAGAAGGAGGAGCACACCTCCAAGACGACGCTTCCAAGAAAGGCCACGGCACCAGCGGGCGCCGCCGTTGCCGGCTCCAATGAAGATCGGAACAAGGATTTCTCCCGGAGTTGTGTCGACCACCTGCCGCCACCGACCGCTGCCAACGAGCCACCATCCCAGCCGAGGTCGGCCTCACTCTGGCCACGGGATCCCACGATCCACCACGCCCAGGCACGCACCACCCCCTGGCCGAAGCCGCCAACCACCACCGCAGCACCGCCGCGACCACCACCACCGCAGCAACCACCTGCATCGCAAAGAGCAGCAACCAGAACGGAGCACCAACGTGCCAGATCCAGATCAAGCCGCTCGAGCGAAGTAGCTGAGCAGGAGCAAGCCATCCACGCGCAGCACACCTCGCGCCCCGGTGACGTCACGCCCACCACGCCCAGCAAGTCGCCGCGCCCGACGCGCCCAGCCGCCGCCGCGCAGGTTGCCGGTCCACGCCCCACGCGCGCATCCGAAGTCGCCGCGAGCACGCACGCCGTCCGCACACGCCGTCCACGCCCAGGCCGCACTTGAAGCTCGGACCGAAGCCGCCGCCCCGGCGCCCCACCCTCCGCCCGCAGCCAACGCGAAGCTCGGCGCGCCGGCCGCCATCCGCCGCCCGCCGCCGCCAGCTCCCCCTCGCGAGCGCCCAAGAACCGACGGGAAGAAGAGGCCCCGCCGCCGCCGGATCCGGGCGGGCTTCGCCAGGCGGAGCCCACCGGCGACGGCGAGGGAAGGGGGTGGGGAGGAGGGGGCGCGGTGGATGGGGCTGCGTCGCCGCCCGTGTCGCCCCGGGGAGGGAGCGACGCGAGGGCCTTCGGTGTCGAAGAGGATAACCATAGAACATAATATAACTCTTAACATATATGCATCTAAAGTTCTCGACCATTGGGAGGACTGAAATGGCTGAACTTCTCTTTTAACCAAAAGCCCAGTTTTCCCTATCTGTCTACCATGAGACCTTCCAACTGTTATGGTTGACATGTTTGCTGAAAATGAAATACCTCGACAAAATCGCAATCATATGTGCTACTTTTGAACCTAGCAAGATGCAACCTTTACATCAGTTTCCTGTTTATGTACCAGGAAGATTTTACCTAGCCATCGTTCCTAACAATATCTCTGCACTTGGTTTTAGTAAAATAAGGTTGATCATTGCAGTCTGCCTGCAGATCTCTGAACTCCAACAGGTTCACCGGTCGCATACCGCCATCACTGGGTGGCCTCTCGAAGCTATACTGGTTTGATCTGGCTGACAATAAGCTTACTGGAGGACTTCCTGTATTCGACGGGACAAATCCCGGTTTGGATAATCTGACAAGTACAAAGCACTTGTAAGTGCATTCTCCGAAATGACCAAACTTGATAGCTCAGGATTTTTTTCTTCAAATCTTGAAGAATTTACATCTCCTCGTTTACGTACGTACCATGTTTTGCCAGCCACTTCGGGGTGAATCAACTCTCTGGCACCATACCGAGCCAGATTTTCAACTCAGACATGACGCTGATACACTTGTAAGACTATATATCCAAAATCTTTAATCCACAACTGCCTGAATTCTGCAGCGAGGCTGATTAAGTGATTTCTTCCATCTTTTCAAGTCTTGTGGACAATAACAACTTCTCTGGTAGCATCCCCCCTACTTTAGGCCTTCTCAATGTGCTGGAAGTTCTGTAAGTAAATGTATATCATCAGCATATTATGATACTAGCTAGCAGCAAGAATATCTGATTCCAATCATGAAGTCCAATCGACGCAGACGTTTCGATAACAACAATCAGTTGTCTGGGCCAGTTCCCGCCAACATCAACAGCCTCACCAAGCTTGCTGAGCTGTGAGTCTCGTGTGTGTTTATGCTTTTTTTTTGTCAGTGTCAATAATTAATATATGAGGAAACTTTTCGTTTTCTCTAGCCATCTAGAAAACAATCAGCTCACTGGTCCACTGCCAGACCTGACAGGAATGAGTGCACTCAGCTTTGTGTAAGCGATGAATTCACCTTTCCTTTCTGAAAACAAGACTAGAGCTGCCTGCGATTAAATCATGAATAACTTTGTCACAGGGGCATGAGTAACAACAGCTTCGATTCATCCGATGCACCAGCTTGGTTCACTGCTTTGCCGTCTTTGACTTCATTGTAAGTTCCTAGCTCTATCGATCTTTTCTGCTCTCTTGTGATGTTTCATCAGGCCGGCAAACTTATCTCAATTTTCATTGACTCCAGATACCTAGAAAATCTGCACATTAGTGGGCAGCTCCCTCAAGGTCTTTTCAGCCTTCCTGCGATTCAGACACTGTGAGGGGCCGCTACGTGCTAGTTTTCACTGCTAGCTGATTAAGTGGAAAAAAATGTACAGATAGATATGATCATACATACAATTCATATTCAATTAAACTGTTACTGGCTGACAATTTCAGGAGGCTTCGGGGCAACCATTTCAATGGCACCCTAAATATTGGGTCGGACTTGAGTACTCAGCTCCAAACAATTGATTTGCAGGACAACCGGATAGAAGAGATCACTGTTGGGGGCACCCAATACAACAGGAAACTGATGTATGTAAGGACACGTACTGCATTACGTCACAACTTGAACTTCCCTGACGGATTCAGTTTTCATATATATATATATATATATATATATATATATATATATATATATATTCTCGATTGTCACAGACTTTCAGGAAACCCAATATGCAACCAAGGGAACAACGAGCAATACTGCAAAGCCACGGGACAATCTAACCCCGACGTGCCGCCATATGCTACTTCTAAGAACTGTTCTGGGCTGCCATCCGCATGCGTCTCAAGCCAGCTTCTCAGCCCAAGCTGCACGTGTGCTGTGCCGTACAAAGGCACACTGTTCTTCAGAGCGCCGTCATTTTCTGACCTCAGCAATGACTCGTACTATCTTCTACTAGAGAAGGATATGAAGACCAAGTTCTTGTCACACAAGGCCCCAGTCGACTCGATTGCTCTTCATAACCCATTCTTTGATGTGAACAACAACTTGCAGATGAGCTTGGAGGTGTTCCCCAGCGGCAAGAGTCAGTTTGGGGAGCAGGACATTTCTGACATTGGGTTCCTTTTGAGTAATCAAACATATAAGCCACCCGCCACTTTTGGTCCATATTATTTCATCGCCCAAAGATATCCTGTTGCAAGTGGTAAGACAATTAATTGATGAAAAAACTTGGTGACATAAGCTACCATTAATCGTATGCTGACGTATCTATTGGGTCGATTTTGCATCAACACAGAGGTGGCAGTATCAAAATCAAAGGCGAACAAGTTGCCACTTATCATCGGAATTGCAGCCGGTCTTATTGTAGTGGTGCTTGTTCTTATTTTTGCCATCATCAGAAAGAAGAGAAAAACAAAGAAGATCGAAGAGAGAAGCCAGTCTTTTGGTTAGCGCTGATCGACCATCTCATCTTTGACCAACCAACGTTGCTTGATTTGCATGCTGACTACTGACTGAGGTAGCGCTACGTATACCATCTGCAGCTTCTTTGGATATGAAGAGCACCAGCACCAGTGTGCCACAACTGCGTGGTGCGCGGATGTTCACGTTCGCTGAACTGAACAAGATAACTAATAACTTCTCGGGGGCGAATGTCATTGGAAACGGCGGCTTTGGGAAGGTGAAGCAGACATGCTGCTCCTCCATGCCATGCATTTAACTTCATATTAGTATGTCACAAGTGATGGATCAAATATTCAGAGGTCTTGTTGCTCCTTCCTTACTGCAGGTTTACAGAGGGACGCTTGCCACTGGGCAACTGGTTGCTGTCAAGAGATCCCAGCAGGGATCCCTGCAGGGGAGCCTTGAATTCAGAACCGAGATCGAGCTCCTGTCCAGGGTTCACCACAAGAACGTGGTCAGCCTCGTCGGTTTTTGCCTTGATCAGGGTGAGCAGATGCTGGTCTACGAGTACATCCCCAATGGCACACTGAAAGAGAGCCTAACAGGTGAAATTTCTGCCACCAGTGTCTGTCACGTGCATCATTTGTCATTGTTGCTCATGCGTGCTGCTGCCTGGAAATTTCTGCAGGGAAGTCCGGCGTGCGGCTGGACTGGAAACGGAGGCTCCGTGTCATCCTCGGCACGGCGAAAGGCATCGCCTACCTGCACGAGCTCACTGACCCTCCGATCGTCCACCGGGACATCAAATCGAGCAACGTTCTTCTCGACGAGCGGCTGAACGCCAAGGTCTCAGACTTTGGCCTCTCCAAGCTTCTTGGCGAGGACGGCAGGGGACATGTCACAACTCAAGTGAAGGGCACAATGGTTAATTTCCCACGCCGACCAACCACCTTAAAAGCTTCATTATAAGTTGGACAGTCCTAATTTGACATACTTGGACATTTGCTACACATGTGGCAGGGGTACTTGGACCCTGAGTACTACATGACGCAGCGGCTAACGGAGAAGAGCGACGTCTACAGCTTCGGCGTGCTGCTGCTGGAGATAATCACTGCGAAGAAGCCGCTGGAGCGTGGGCGGTACATCGTCCGACAGGTGCACGCGGCGCTGGACCGGGACAAGGACCTGTACGGTCTGCACGAGCTGCTGGACCCGGTGCTGGGCGCGTTGCCCTCGTCGCTGGGCGGGCTGGAGCAGTACGTGGACCTGGCCCTGCGCTGCGTGGAGGAGGCCGGCGCCGACCGACCGTCCATGGGCGAAGCAGTGAGCGAGATCGAGCGGATCACCAGGATGGCCGACGGCGTCCCCGAGTCGGCTTCAGAGTCCATGAGCTACGCCAGCAGGACGCCGCGCCACCCGTACGGAGGAGACAGCCCGTCTGAGTACGGCGGCGGCGGGCTGCCGGCGTCGAGGGTGGAGCCCAAATGAAGCTAGGTTCGTGGCCAGCCAAAATTATGTATCATGTAGAGTGTGATGCTGTGAGTTGAATTTGTATGGTATGTTTTGTACAGCTTAGTTAGTACCTTATTCTCCGTCTGCGTAAATGTTTTTGTTTTTTTGAGTGTTGGCTGCACTACAGGAAAAACATACTACGCCGAGTGTGCAAACCACCCGGCGAACGCTACGCCGGGTGTGACACTCGGCGTCATGCACTCGGCCTACAGTCCGTCGGTATACGGGCGTAAGCCGAGTGTCTTTTGTCAGAGGCTCGGCGTACAGATACGCCGAGGTGAAATCGACAGCCCACGGCAAAAAAAATCAACTGACGGCCAGGCATGCTAACGGCACCGGGAGTAAGCCGAGTGCCCGGCACTCGGTTTTATCTATGTGAGGCCCACTAGAGGGTGCCACATGGCCAACCAAAAGGCCGAGTGCCTGCCGACGGGAGCGGCATAGATGTAAGCCAAGTACCGAGGCTCGGCTTTCAGATGGGCCCAGGAATGGCGTGGAGGCGCCACGTGTCTGACCGTAAGCCGAGGGGGCGACCTGTACGTGCACACGGCGTATACGTGCGCCGCGTGCCAACGTAAGCCCTAACTAGCACGGCGTATATGTACAGATTAGTGTCTGGATCAAAGTTTTAAATAGCGGACTATGCCACTTAGCGGTGGCTCAGCCAAAAGCTATGAAAAGCTAAAACGGGGCTACAGCGAGCTAAGCCCCATTTAGACGTTGTTTGGATACGATGGTTATACCAAACCAGTTTCCGTTAATCACGTTTAGGCATCTAACCACCGAAAACCATGTTTGGTTAGTCCAACTAATCCCTGGATAAGAAAAACTCGGTTTACCACAAACCGGAAAAACGAGTATTTGGAAAAACGACTATTAGTCGTTTTCCCATAAACCAGTTTAGCCTATCTTCGTTTCGATCGCAAATGGCTTCCTTGGGATGTTGGCGGGCAGCGTCCAGTACGTCCATTACGGCAAGATGAGTCCTTCCAGGTGCCGTGGCTGCTGCTCCTCGGCGAGGACGACGGACACCGTCCTCCTGACCATGGACCGGTGGGCGTGGTCGGTGCCGCCGCTGCGGCCGCCGTGTTTGTGATGGACCGGTGGGCATCCTCGGCGCTGCCACTGCGGCCGTCGTGTTTGTGATGGACCGGTGGGCGTGCTCGGCGCTGCCGCTGCCACCGTCCTCCTGACCATGGACCGCTGCGGCCGTCGGCGTCGCGCAGCGTCCAGTACGGCAAGGTGACCAAGGCTAGCCGATTCCAAATGTCGGAGTTGTGGCTAGTGCTACCTAGCGATAGCGAGAAGAACGACCTACAAGACCGTCGACGAGGTGCTGCAAATCCAGCACGTCGACGACGCCGGCAAGCCCACCGTTGTCACCGTCAACTACGGAGCTGCCCCTACAAGACCACCTCGGCTGCGACCTCTGCCGCGGCGTCCTCCACTTCCACGTCACCATACTCAAGGGCATGAGGTTGATGCGCACAACGTGGAGCTCCCCATCGGCCATGACGTGGTCGATCACGCTCATGTCCATGTCCATGTCGGGCCCGTCGGGAGCAGCACGAACTGCGCCGTTGTCGGCGTCCTACGCAAACGGTTTGGGCTCTTTCTCAAGGTTGAGGATGACACGAAGCAGCAGCAACATCAAAGCCTGGGTCACCATCAAGAGAACTCACGCATGTCCAAACAAAGTATTCTATAAATCAGTTTTAAGAAAACAACAACTTAAAACAAGGTTTTCCTAAAAATCCTCTTAAAACCGATTTTGCTAAAACTTATTCCAAATACTAGTTATCCAAACAACCCCTTAGTGTTTCAGCTTAAATCAAGAAAAAATGAAAATATAAGCATACAATCAAGCATCAATATAACATATATTTGACAATTGACATATAACAACTAGCATCCAGCCAAAGCAATATAACAATGACATGGTGTAGTTCATAACAGCAACTAGCACATAACAAGGACAATTTTGGAACTAGTATTCAATTCATCATGCAGTTCAATTCAACTAGGTACAGCCAGCGCTACTGTATTTTGAGTGAATGGTTTGGTGATGTACGTACGATGCTTTTTTAGATGTTAGACAGGACAAGAGAAATAAATCGAGAGGAACATCTATCTTTCTTTTGTGAGGCTTTTATTTTGCTGGAAAGGTCATTGTACTTCCAAGACCAGCACACATGTTAATTGTGATGGATTATGAAGTATCCATTGTCCCGCTAGAAGTTTCATTCGTACTATGAAATATGAAATACTGTAGTGGCGTCCTTAGAAGAATAGAAGGAAGCTCGACCTTAAACTATAAGTTGCGTCAGTGTATATGCTACTTCCAGGGAGACATCAGCTTTTACATTCAGGATTTCTCACACCAGCAAGTGGGTTACGGAATTGGAATCTATTTAAAAACAACACTTGCATGGCTAGTAAGTAAATTTGATGCGATCATATGACGCATTAGTTTGACCAATTAAAATCTCAACCTGGTTGAAGACATAAGAAGCTTACCTTCGGATGGATTTTGCGGGCTCATGGTCGGCGTGGAGGAGTTGGTTGCCGTGAGTGGCGGCTGGGAGCTGGTGGAGCAGGGCTGTGGGAGCAAGTCGGCCGGAGCAGCAAGCGCCGCCGCTCCTTCTTCCTCGCGGCCGGGAGCAGCGTGGCCAGGAGAAGGGACGGCCGGAGCAGCATGGGCCTCCGCTCCTTCCTCGCGGCCGGGAGCAGCGACAGCCGGAAGCAGGGTCGGCCGGGGAGTGTCGCGAGGAGCTGCCTCAGCCCAAGATTCGCCCGTCGCGGCCGCCATCACCATTTTTTTTCTTTCTGTAGGGGACGAGAGGAATGGGTACCCCGAGAGGAATAGGGAATACATTGCTAGGTTAGAAGAGACACGCCCGTGATTATACTGGATGCTTCTTTTTCTGACCATGATTATACTGGATCATGTGGCGCGGTGGTAAGGGACTATACGGGGCAATTCGTCGCAGCCGCGACAGCGGTGTTACAGCATGTACCCGATGTAGTTTCTGCAGAAGCTGCGGCCTTGCTAGAGGGACTGAAGTTAGCGACAAAACTGGGATGCAATAATATCCTAGTTCGTATGGACAATGTCACGGTAGTTGAAGCTGTCAAGGAAGATGAAGGTTACTCAATGGTGGCAGCACCAGTTTTATCTGCATGTCATAGTGAGTTCGATAGTTTCGGGAAGGCTTTTATCGAGTTTTGTAATAGGGAGTCTAATGTAGTCGCTCATGTGCTTGTTGAGTGGGGGCAGGAGAATCAACCTTCGGAGTGGTTCGACTCACCGCCGAGCTTTATTGCGAAATATTTAGCGGATGATGTAAGTGTGATTTGATTTTAATAAAGCTAGCCATGATGGCCTTCCTCTCAAAAAAATAAAAAAACAGAAGAGACACGCTCGTATTGGTCTTGGTCCAAAATTTGGCCCGCGCGGGTTGATTTGGATTGAATTTTTTGGCCCAGCCGGGACGGTAACGCTAAACTGAGGCCGAGAGGTGAGGGGACCTCGCATCTTCAAGAGTTCTATGTTTTTCGTCATCGTCCAGTGATCATCGTTTTTTTGTGAGAATAAACTTACTCTCGTTCTTTTGGCGGTGCCATGAGATTAGAAAGTTTTCTGTCCTCGCAGATCCGATTATTCGGATCTGATGAGTTTATGTTGGTGTGTCAAACTTTTTTTGTTGGTTTGAATCTTTGTGTAGTTGAAATCTTTTATCGACATCATGGTGAAGATATTGTGATCCGACGGCCTGCACTTCTAGGGGATCATCCCCGGCCCAAGTACGTTCATCGATCAAGAATTCCCATCCTTTTGGATGGGCGACTCAAGGCGCTTTCAAAAACCATTATTGGTAATGTTCGTGCGGTTGAAAGAGTGACAACATCGTTGCACCAGTCTAATTGCAGCATCTTTACCGAAGTCTTTGCAGTATTTCTTCTAGCAGAGATTGATACAGCGAAGAGAGTGTTTCCAAGAGATTCCATTGTAATTCTTAGTCATAGGAGTTACTTTGTATTTTCTTGAATTTTAGATCCAAATCAGTGTACCTGTAATTGTTATGAATACGAATAAAATTACATGTGTTTCTTAAAAAAAAAAAAACTGAGGCCGAGATTTAGCGCTAAACGATGCTTAGCACCAATATTAGCTTTAGCGTATTATCCCTGTAAACGCCATAGCGCCTAGCGCCGCTATAGCCCACTATTTAAAACTTTGGTCTGGATTAAGCATTAGGTAATCTCTACTGTTAAAGGCGAATAGGTACGTAGCCGTCGTTCGTACCCAACGCCCGTCTTAAGTCGATTCACCCCTTGGTCCGTCCCTCCTTGTACGATATCCCCCACCCCTCCACCGATTTTCCTCCCCCTCCTGGTTTTGATCTATTTAAATCAATCTCTTCTTCGTTAGCGCATAACGCGATCAATTCACGTCAATCACGGACCGTATTCTTCTCTTCCTTATCTTGGTTTATTTCCTTCCTTTTCTGCGTATTGATTTTTTTCTCTCCATAAAAAGCTCTCCCTTCCTTTCCAGATTGACGTATAGTCCACCTGGCGTATCTTGTCTAGGGTACGCAAGACCCCCTCCTGCGTATCTTGGTCTAGGGTACGCAAGACCCTACCCGCGCCGCTGCTGGATTCCCGCTCGCACCGCGCCGGGAGGCCACCATCCTCCTCAAGGAGAAGAGGCCGGAGCACCGTGACCAAGGAAAATCGCGGCGCCGCGAGTACTCGCCTCAAGTCTGCGCCAGCAGTGGAGGACACTCGAGGCCCAGACCCACGTCGCCTCTGGGCACCTAAGTTGACTGTAGCCGCCGAGCCCTTTTCCCGACGTCGCCGCCCTGAGCATCACTGCCTCCCCACGGTTCATGATTGGACGGCCGGACTCCGCCTCCTGCCCTACTCCATCCCGGCATAGAACCATCGCCAAGCCACCGGGAGACGGGAAACAGGGAGAAGATGTCACGGGAGGTCGCACAGATTTTTTTTCTTTTCGAAACCGAGGCAGAAGACTTGCCTCATATATTAATTAAGAGAGAATAGAGTTTGGATTACAAAAGCCACACAAAAGATTGTTACTCTCCCGGCATTATCTCTACTCCTAAAAGGGGAGTCTGCGGTTGCGATGGTGCGTTTGGTACGTCGTTCGTTCGTTCGCCTCCCCTTCGTCCGTCCGTCTCATCCTTGTGTCTGCTAAATGGAAACAAACTCAAAAAAAATCCTAACAATAATTAGCCTGATCACATACTAAAACAGCAAGCACAAGATATGAAAAATAATCACATCCCAACCTTGTGGCGCTAAACTGAAACAAACCCAAAAGATTCCTAACAACCCCGCAAAAAAACAATAATTAGCCGGATTACATCCTAAAATAGCAGACATAAGATATGGAAAAGAATCACCGATTATCAAAGAGATATTTGGTTGCCAAACAAAAAGATAATCCCCTCAAATATCTCCGTTATATGGAGGTTGTTATTTAAGTACGTATTTGTTACAGGGACACCCATGGCTCAAGCGCTCCCCGTCAAGCACACAGACAGATCGCTGGGAGATAACAGGAGGTCACCTGTTGTTGCAATCACGAGTTTATCGTCAAACCACGCCCATTGCGGTCTATCGTCACCTGGGGGTCACATGAGTTTACCATCGACCAGCTGTGCAGTCTTGCTTTCATCGCCTGGAGGTGAGTTCAACTTTGACACCGGCTCTGCCTTACCCTTTTTGTCAAAGCAATCTGATTCTCCAGTGCCATGGTGTTGTTCCTCAGTGATCTTCATAGTCCTGATACATGCAAGTGAATTATAAGCTTAGATGATGGCATTATTCATTTATTTAGTTCACAAAAGACAATGCATGACGAAACACTACAAAAATGATGTCATAGTTTCTGCAATTCATGGTCAGATAGGTTGTAGTTACACAAAAGTTCTTATCAAGAAATACTATGCCACATCTTACAACACAAGACAAAAATAAAACCCTACACACTGGCCATGCAGAAAACCCTACAACACTTCAAGGAATACTGAGTGGTGTTGAACATATTGCTTCCAATGCAAGTGGTACACAAGACAAAAATCAACAAAGGCGGAATCGTGATAAAGCACGGCGAGATAGGCTAACACCCGAGCAAAGAGAGGAAATGAATGAACGTCGAAGAGCAGCTAGACAAAATAAAACGTATGAAGAGAGGAATGCGAGCCAAAGGGCAGCCAGGCAAAATCTGACAACTGAGGAGAGGCAGGAGATGAACGCTCGTAGAAGGGCAGCCAATAAAAATAAACCAGTTGATCAGAGGCAAGAGACAAATGCCCGCCGAAGAGCACGCAGGCAAAGCATGCCACCTGACGAGAGGCAGGCGTTGCGAGCTCAGCGCAACGCAGACCTCGCAGCTAAGCGGAAGACCCCATGTGCTGAATCCATCGCAATGCCTCGCCCAGATGCACATCTCTTATGAATCACCATGTTATGTTACTAATGTTTCCATATGTCCTGTCTATATTTGTTAGTAACTTGTTAACGATGCTCTGTAGGATTCAGTTGTATATTGCTACTATATCAGTCCACTATGGAGGCGATTATCAAATGGAAGTTATACATTTGTACTTGCGTATAAAACTATAGAAAGCATGAATTACCTCACGGGTGCATTTTGATTGATTATTACTTCCATGGATGTCAGAGTAAAATGCTTACCTTACGCAGGTGTACAAACAGGAATCCTGAACCAACCAATACTCCAATGTACACCAAGCATGCCTTAAAAGCTAGAAATGTGAAAGGATGTCGTGATTACTTTCTAAACTTAGAACACCAGAAGATACAAGTTTAAGGTGGTCTGAGAGGCCCACGGACCACAACAATCACAAAAATGTGGCAATATATGATATTTTAAAGGAAGGAGCTATCATGCTTATTTCAGTTTTTTCCTAACACCAGATGGTACTCGACACTGAAGGTCATCAAGGATGATGATTTGCTGTTCCTCTACTTACCATTTGATCGTTATGAATTAAAAATAAAGTTTCCCGCAAAAAAGATAGCCTAAACAGGTGACTAGAGCACAAAGTAGCAGTCTGTTATGGTATCTTCATACTTCCACCGTCATGGGAAGTAGAGATAAGACCAAACGTTGCCACAGAATAATAGATATCGATCAAACTTTATTTTTAATACATATCGATCAATCAGGTATTCTTGCTGAAACATACAATTTCCCATGGATCTTTCATTTCTGTTCCAAGGAGAACAAGAATTGCAATTGAGAACAAGGTGCGTGTTTTTTCATGCAAATTATGCAGAAAAAGGAACCATTAATATCTAAGAAAACAGGGCAATCGATCAAGTGTACCTAAAAACACAGTTCCCCATGAAGCCTTATTTTCTGTTCCAAAGAGAACAATAATTACAATTGAGAACAAGAAGTTGTGCGTTGTGATGCAAATAATTCAGAAAAAAGAACCATAAACCTAAAGAAGCTGGTATACTTCACAAGTCATGTACCTAAAGAAGCTTTCAATGGTAGCCCTTCATATGGCTTAAGTGAAATAGCAAACTACAACGGGAAGTTATGAACAGATGGAAATACTTTATGCATTGTGTGTTAATTCGAAGTCAGATACATTGGCAACAGTATCATGGTACAACGGAAACGGAAATGAAGTAGTCCACCTAATAAAAATTGTTATCAATTAAAGTAAAGTAGTCATGGTACAACCAGAACATAATACAGGTATGTTTGATAATTATAACAATACTATGGTTTCCACTATTTCCATGTTCAGGAGCTAAAAATTCCAGATAAATTCAACTGTACAAGATGCACGTGATCACATACCTGGTGGAAGGACTCCATGGACAACTCGGTGAGCCACGCTTCGAGGTGGATCCAGCGTGTTGACGACCATGTCGACACGGCTGAGCTCCCGCAGGACGCCCACGACGACGCCGTGGGAACTCTCGTCTCCCGAAAAGCCCGGTGTCGTGGATGTTTGGGGCCGCTGATTTGGAGGCAACGTGAAAGGGAATTGCAGACGGATTCAGCTTCCTACAGGCTCGCCTCGACTTGATCCGGTGGCGACGGAGCAGCGCAAGCTCGGGACAACGGGGAGGCGATTCCAACCGGATCCAGCCTCCTGCGTGCTCTCCTTGACTGGATCCTGTGGCAGCGGAGCTGCGCGAGCTCGTTGATGGCAGGACAACGCGGGGTCGGGAGCAGCGCGAGCGCGAGTTGGGCGGAGCAGAGTGAGCTCAGGGTGAGATTGAAGAGAAAGGGGATCAGGCCAGCAGGGTGGGTGGAGTTATCCTTTTTTTTTTTGAGCGGTAGTTATCTTTTTCCCAAATGCTAATTAGTGCAGCTGCACTATTTGACTCTCCCGAGCGCACACCCGCGGGAGCCGTCGGATCTAAATCGGGGGCGTCAGGTGCCGCACGGTCGGATTTCTGGAACCACCACCCACCTCCTCTCCTTCACTCCCCCGATGCAGCTGTCTCTTCCTCTCTTGCTCTTCTTCTCTCGATGCGGCGCGTGCCATTCTCCCGATGCGCCGCCGCCGCCCCCGTATCTCTGCTCAGCCACCACCCCCGTCTTCCTACTCAGCCACCGCCCATACCATCTCCCCCCTCCCATCACCTTCTCTCCCTCGCCTATGGGGATTCCAGATCGAGCAGGTGAGGCTGCAGTGCTCCCAGATCCACGACGCGCCACTCGTCGTCACGGCTAACGACCAAGTCTTCCGCTTCCCTGCCAACCCCTCGCAAGGTGCCTCTCTGTGTTGCATCTGTGGCCTGCGGGGCGCAGTTCGGGTGGGTGTAGGTGCTCTGTATCTCCGGACGCACTTGTGGTCTGCTCGCCGCCGACCACTATCCGGCAGCGCAGACGCGGACGAACCCCACGGTCATCAGCATCAACCGGAGCTACGTGCTTGATGTGCGTATGTGTGAGTTGATCTGTACGTGTTGTGCGTGATTGATGTCTGCTTGATGCGTGTGTGTACTTGTAGATTGCTGTTTACATATTACTAGAGAGAGAAGCTGACCTTGAGCCCTGACGTGTTGGGACCTTTTCGATCTATGTTTCTTTTTCCGCCTAAAATCAGATGTGCATACATATTGCTCTAGTTATTGTACCATTCCTGCTTACATTTTTCTAAACAAGGATTGTCATGGAGTTTACACAACTAGCATCTGTTTAGTTGCCTTACGCTTGTGTAAAAGTAGACTAACTATACTGGCAAGTTGCCTTACAATTGATAAAAATAGTGTGTCTCTTTTGGTATGTACATGCTTGGTGCACATACTTTGCTAGCTATTTGTACCGAATTAGCAACTTTTTACAAGCATGACTAATGCAATTATAATATGTCGCAGACCATTTTGTGTTAGAGTTGTTTGTACAAGAACCAGTTGACGTCGGGAGCAAGAAGGACGCCGTCATCGACTTCTGCTTGGGGTTCTACTCTCTCTCCTCCACCCAAATCCACTTCTGGTATCACACTAGATCCCTTTCTTATTACCATCATACGCGATGGGGTAGTTGTAGCCTCTGTGTGCATCCAGTTGCAATGTGGTTTGTGGTGTTGTGTTTTGTTAAAGCGTAAGCAATGGCAGTTTCAATTTAATGTTGGTTTCGGTTTTCCTCTAGTGGGATGCTCAAATTTGGAAATGGGGCCATATTGCATTTTCACCAATTAACACTTTATTTGGTGTGTGGCCTTAATTTTACAACCGTGGTAGTTTGCATGAAACTTCCCTTTTTTGTCACTCCCTGCTTGAGGTAATATGGTGATTTTTATCTAGCATCGCACACTTTTTGATCTGTGGTGAATCATTACTGCGGTATGTCTTTTATATCCAATTAACAAAATTAGTCATGCAATTTAGAGTGACAAGCAGGAGCATCATAGAATACAAAGTAGTCATTCAACCATTCATGTTTTATCGTGGCCCAAAATTGAGTGTTGTTTTCAAGGTTTTCGAGTCAACGAGTCGTTCTGGGGTAGCGACTCTTGAATAGTCGACCCTGCAGTTGCGACTCGTCGACTAGTCGACACGTTGTTGAGTCGACTTTTTTTTACGACTTATCTGAAAGTATTTAGATACACACACTTTGATCTGTGGTGAATCATTGTTGCAGTATGTCTTTTATATCCAATTAACAAAATTAGTCATGCAATTTAGAGTGACAAGCAGGAGCATCATAGAATACAAAGTAGTCATTCGACCATGTATGTTTTATCGTGGCCCAAAATTGAGTGTTGTTTTCATCTGAAAGTATTTAGATACCGATACATAAAATGTTGCCTCAACGTTACTAAAAAGAGGCTAACTTTGATGCTAAGTTGCTTAGTAGGTGTTGTTTAATTGCCTAAACTACGAGCCTCCAAAACAAGCATGTTTTTCATTGCACCCCACCTGCATGCTTTAATGCTAATTTTGATTAATTTAATGCTAAGGTGCCAACATACTATTTATTATTTACATTTCTTAAACTATGAGTATTGTTAACAACACCCCACCAATTAAGTTGCATACAAATTATTTTTATGCTGTCCAAATGGATAAGCTATTGCAGTACCAGTACATATTATTTGCCTAATAGTGGAAATAAAAGTTGTAATATTTTTTCTAAGTTGCCTATTAATTATAGCAATCCTTTTCACACATAGGAATCTTCTAAGTTGCATATAATCCATACACTAAGTCACCTTTTCCATCCACCGCCTCGCCTAACCATATATACTAAGTCACCTCATCCATCCATCGAGTTGTCTAACCCTATATATTTGGACTCCTGGCGTCAAGAACTTTAAAACTAGATCAATTTTGGATACATTTCAAACACATTTAATTTTTGACATTTCACATTTCATATGTGAAATAAACCCATTTCACTAGAAAAATCTGAAACAAACCTATTTCACTAGAAATATGTGAAAATAACATTTTTCACATAAACCTATTTAACCCAAATATGAAACTCAAATGTCAACTTGTGAAACTAATTATTTGGAAGTGTGTAACATTTTATTTCAAAAGAGTAAAATATGTTATTTCAAAGATGTGCAATTGAAATAGATGTGATTTTTGCGAAACAAGCCAGTGAAAAGTAAAATGCACCCACTGAAAGTGAAAAAAATGTGAACTAAAATCTCAACTTGTGAAATTGAAAATTATGAAATGTGTAACGGTTTACATCAAAAGAGCGAAATATTATTTTTCAATAATGTGAAATTGAAATAGATGTAATTTTTGTGAAACAAGCTAGTGAAAGTGAAATGTAGGTTCTGAAAGTGAAAAACAATATGAACTGAAATGTCAACTTGTGAAACTGGGTTTTTTTTTTTTTGAAATGTGTAACAGTTTATTTCAAAAAAGTGAAACATCATCTTATTTTAAAAATGTGCAATTGAAATATATGTGTTTTTTATGAAACAAGTCAGTGGAAAGTCAAATGTAGGTCCTGAAAGTGAAAAATAATATGAAACTGAAATGTTAACTTGTGAAACTGATTATTTCCAAATGTGTAATAGTTTACTTCAGATGAGTGAAACATGTTATTTCAAACATGTGCAATTGAAATATATGTGTTTTTTGTGAAACAAGCCAGTGGACAGTGAAATTCATGTTTTAAAAGTGAAAACAATATGAAACTAAAATGTTAATCTGTGAAACCGATTATTTCGAAATGTGTAATAATTTATTTCAAAAGTGTGAAACATGTTATTTTAAAAAATGTGCAAGTGTAATATATATGATTATTGCGAAACAAGCTAGTGAAAAGTGAAATGTGGGTTCTAAAAGTGAAAAACAATATGAACTGAAATGTCAACTTGTGAAACCGATCATTTCCAAATGTGAAACGGTTTATTTTAAAATAGTGAAATTTGTTCTTTCAAAAATGTGCAATTGCAGTAGATATGATTTATCTGAAACAAGCCAGTGAAAAGTGAAATGTAAGTTCTGAATGTGAAAAACAACACAAAACTAAAATGTGAACTTTTGAAACTGATTGAAATCATTTTATTCATAAGATTTCAAGCGGGTGAAATATGGAAATGTGTTTCATGAATTTTAAACTCATTTAAAATGTATCCAAAATCGGTCTTGTTTTAAAGGTCTTTGCGACATGAGTACAAATATATAAAAAGTTTTGAAATCGGAAGACTGGTTTAAGAGATATGGATGATTTTAAGTTAGCAAAGGTGAAATAAATGGATGATTTTTTTTTTGAAACATAAATAAATGGATGAATTAGTTTGAGAGAGAGAGAGAATGGGTAGCACATGCATGCAAGACCCTGTGTAATCTGACCAAAAGCTGACTTTGGTTGGACCCGTGTATCCTGTTTGCATGTTGTATAATTATGAATTATGTATTCCCGAAACACAATGCTTCGCTTTTTATATTGCACAGTGGTGCACTAATCTTCAGACCGGAATGAGCGGCTCCAGATCTGCCGGTACACGCCGGAACCGCTCAATTTTCCATTTTGATGGTTACGGAGTGTGTGTTCGAAGCGATGTCTGACGCTTTACGTGTGAATGTGACCGCTGGGTTTCGAGGGCACATGCATTTTCCGATCTTAATATAAAAAAGTGCATGCATGCACATGAAACGAGCTGCATGCATGGCACGCTCTTCCTTCTTCACCACACCAGTCAACCGTCTCCCGCGCACCCGCGCGCGGGCGCTTGATCCGAAGCACAAGCGCACGATCGGCCTATAAATCCCCATAGCAGCAGCAAAGCAAATCATCCTCGCATCACACTCTGAGCACAACCACGATCATAACTAAGCAAATCAATGGCCCGCCTGTCTTCTTCTTCGTCGCCGTGGATGGGAGCGGTCGCCTCGGCCGCGGTGCTGCTGGTGCTTTGCGCCGCCGTGACACCCGCGGTCGCACAGGACACGCCGCTAGTCTGCATCTCGGGCGGCCATGTGCAATGCCGGGCAAGCTGCCCCACACGCTGCCCCGGAAGTGCTTCGTCGTCTGCCCAACCTGCATGACATACTGCCGTAAGTACTGAACATCCATCACATATATTTTGCTCCCAATTACAGTAAATATATATGATGATCAACATTAATTGAGATTTTTGGACCTTCTTTTTCGTTCTTCTAGTGTGCGAAATATTCCCCGACCAATTCCCATGCGTCACCAGCGGCGTGACCGACCCGCACGTGCTTCAGTGGCAGGATCAGTTCAACCGTGGGCTTAGGGTTTAAGGGTGCGTTCTCAAGAACCGGCGCCACCGCCGGAGAAAGTTTCAGTCCCATCGCCTTGGGCTACCATCTTCCCTTAAGAGGCTAAGGGGCATCGGATCTTCAAGAGTTTGTATTCTGTGTCAGCATCTAATGCTTGTCGTGGTGTTTTTCAAATAAAATTACTCTAGTTCAGTGTTTTGGCGGTGACATGGAGCTGGAGATGTTTGTATCCTTGAATATCTGATGAGTTTATATTATTGTGTCATGTTATTTTTAGGGCAGAGCTAGACGCCGGTCGACAGGCCCAAAATTTCGGCCGGCCACACTCTGCCTGTTGATGATCCAACTCTCAGCCGTCACATCTAATCCCCTCCTTCAAACTGAACCATCCACCCCGCAGCACACACAGGGGAGAAAGCGGAGTCGCCGCGATGTGGCGGCCGCTTTAGTCGGCCGCCCCGGCAGCACCAGCGTGCTGTCAGCTTGTTGTCCCTCGTCTCACCCCTGCCAGGATTGCAGCATAGCCGCTATAGTGTGCCAGCTTCTGCTATTTACGACTGCAGCTGTAACACCGGCCGGTTCTAGCGCACGGTCACCATGGTTGTAGTATCCTCGCATCACCGGCTCTGGCTTGCCGCCGTAGTCGACTAGCACCGCCATGCTAATGTAGAATGACAATATGTCAAATATAAGTAAATTGTAAGAGAATAACATATTACATTTAGATATAGGGTCAGCAACACATAAGAATAGGATACCTCTATGACATTGTTACCCATCTTGTAGTCACCAAAGTACAGACCCTTTTTCTCTGCCTACTTGAGGTACAACAAATATGTGCAATCCTGTCATGACGGGGACAAGATTGCTACAACTTACTACACAACTTTTTGTGCTAGTATTCCTCTTTTGTGTTTGATCTCCTCCAACATTTAGGTCGAGTCTCCGCTCCAAGGCTTGAGAAGAATCATTTCAAGCATTAAACTAGGGAGTCAAATCTCAAAGCTGTGACGAGCAAACAAAAGTAGCGATGAATTTGGAGGTTGCTAGATAAGTTAAATTTTGTAACCCACCTAATGTTGGTAATGTACCTATTCTGCTGATCACTGAATGAATTAAAGGTTGTGCTCTCTAATAAAAGCGCACTTATTAAATAGTGCTATCCCGTAAAATGTTATCAAGTTATATGGGTACAGCTCACCAATGAGTGCAAACTATGCTTCCAGGGAGTACTCCACATTAGATTAAAAAAATCAATTCGAAGACTTCACGGTATGATGTCTAGGCAGCGAACACTTTTTCAGGATGATCTTTAGCAGCAATGTCACGTGCGCAAATATGGTAGACACCACCATGAGAACTGGTGTAATCCAAATGTACTATGAGAACTATAGAATGCAAATTACATTCTGGTAACGACTATTACAGAAAAAGTAATGACGCCTTTAACTAGTTCAATAACACTCGTAGAGTTAAATAAAGTACAACCAGGACAAAGTGAGGAGGGCAAATGCGACAAATATTGAGTTCAAGACTTGAAGGGCAAGACGCCTCTCCTGGTACCGGCGGACGAACCCTAGGTACCGGCGGCGGTCATGGAGGCCGACCGCCCCGGAGGCGGCGCGCGAGGCGGAAGCGGCGGGTGGCGGCTAGGGTTTGGATCGGTTAGGCTGATACCATGTTAGAAGGGAATAGAGAGAGTATTGGCGTAATGCGATGGATGTTGTATTGAGCCTCACAGACGAGTATATATTGAGTTCAAGACTTGAAGGGCAAGACGCCTCTCCTGGAGATAAGTAGGAGACGGATTACAAATACTAGACTACCAAATACATGTAATCCAAATATATCTCTAACAGTGCGCAAGTGTCTCCCAACGGGCACGCGCACACGATTGTGCGCTGTTTCACAGAGAGCGCCGCCCGAGCGCAGGAGAATAGGTTCACCACGAGGAGCTGGTGGGAGCCGGACGCGGTGGCGATCCAGCCGCCTCGTGGGATCCGACGAGACAGTTGCCCCACGGCAACCACGGCAGAGGGATGCGCAGGGCCCTGCCGTCCTCGGGGCTGTACGCCCTTGCCGTCCGGTCGCGCATACTGTTGCCCGTGGACGGGAGCAGCAGCGGCAGAGCCGGCAGCGGCCGGTGCCATGACGTGGCGGCGCGCCACGTAGGGCAGGCGGCAGCGAAGCGCACCCAGTCGTATGCGGTGGCGGATCTCAGGTAGATCGTGCCGAGGAGGTCGCCGGGCAGGTCGGCCCACCGCCGTTCTTCGCCGGCGCCGTTGCCGCCATCACCTGCCATCTGCTGACTGATTCTCGATTATGGGTTGGATCTTGTGTGGTGGTTGGCAGGAAGGCATGCACGATCTCGCATGCGTAGAAACGATCGCCCTTGTAGTTGTATATAGGGGGCAGCAACGGACAACTATACATGCGTGAAGATCTCTAGAGTAATTCTGTTTTTTTAGCAACAGTACTAATTCTGTTTGAATTTATTATTTCTCTGATGAAGCCGAGAACCATTTTTTAAGTTTAGAAGTGTTATTGCCCCCTTTTATTCATTTATTTACAAGTCAATTGCCCGTGCGTTGCAATGGGCATAAATATTATACTCCCTCTATCCGAAATTTCTTGTCGTGAAATGAATGTAACGGAAGGAGTAGCAAGTTAATACCTTTGCGTAAAAAATCCAAATGCTACCTGCAAATTTTTATGTGTTCTTAATCACATCCAAATGCTATCTGCAAATTTTAAGGCAAAAATGTTAAGCATTTTGGCATGTGCAAAAAAAACAAAAAACAAATTAAACACCAAATGTCACCCCAAAATGTCGCCTCAATTTTTTTTTTCACTGACGACACACTGCTGCTCCGTTTCGCATGAAATTTGTCAACCATGCTTGCGACACTAACACAAACATCTACGAAAAAATCAGAATTTTTCAATATTTTTTTTACAATTTGTTTGAATTTACTGTTCATCCAGGAGCGTATGTTCCCTGTAGCCAAAACGCCCCTCCCACTCCGTCCCACAATGTAAGACGTTTTTGCAAGCTAACGTTACATTGTGGGACCAAGGGAGTACTTTCTTGTCACATTTTGTAACAAGTTAAACAACTCTCTAGTTAAACTAGTTGCACCCAGGGGCGGAGCTACAGGGTGGCCAGGGTGGGCCGCGGCCCACCCTGGGATTTTGGATCAGCCTTATATACATATGTATCTCTAACTGGGCCAGAGACCAAAAAGGCCCAATAACACTACCAGGGACATCTGATCCACATCGAGTCACGCCCTCGTTCTCGTCCAAATCGAGCAGAACAGCCGCCTCGTCCAGACGGCCTCGCACAGGAGTGCCCCGACACCCAGCTGCCGTTCCTCGCCTCATCGGCTGGCCGACCACACGGCCTCGCGCGGTCGCCGGCCGGCGCCCAACCCACCTCTTCTTCCCTCCTGCTCGGCCCTCGTCTCTAGCTGCGCGCCCGCGCCCCCTGCGTGAGCGCTGCGCCCCTGCCCCTGCCCCCGCCTCCGCCTCCCTGCAAAACCGGCGGCCGCCACTGCCGCTCAGTCAGCAGTCTCCGGCGGCAGCAAGCCAGCAAGTGAGCTACCCGATTTAGGTACCGAATACCCCAAATTTCTGATTTAGGGTTTGCATTTTTGCACTATGCAATCCAGTACATGAACACATACATAATTTTGCACATCAGTTCTGATTTCTGCCTCAATTAGCTTTATTCATAGCATCATTTCTGAGATTTAATTGAGAATTTTAGTTTTTTGTAAGACCATATTGATCTATTTCTATGTGATATTGTAATTAGTTAGAACATTCACATATCATATATTGCTTATGTTTTTTTTTGGAGTGGACCACCCTGCTGTTAAATGCTAGCTCCGCCACTGGTTGCACCAAGTTTGATCTGAGCTCATATGTTAACAAGTCGAGCAGAGCTAACTCTTAGCAAGCTCTAACGAGTCGAGCACACCTATGTTGCCTCTATTTGTTTTCATAAGGCGTGTTTGCTGTAGAGCATGCTTGACTAGCTACCAGGGCCTGCTCGCTCCTGTTGGTTGTGAGCAATAATTCCGATTCTCTGGAATGGCGCATACGGATCAGAATGTCTCTCATCTTTGGGAGCATGGCGATGAAAGAAAAGGAGACGAGCATATGCGTATGCATCTGATTATGGTCGATGAGAGGGTAATTCATTTATTATTATTTCCTAAATATCGTTTATTATCTGGCGTTGCTTTTCTATCCAGTTCATTCTTTGTTTATTTATGCACCTGATTCTGTAATAAAAAGATAAAAGTATATTTTTGTTACCTCGAGTTTACAAGATGAGGCGGACAAAATGTGTGCTTCTTGTGAACTTGAGGGGCAAAAAGATGAGGGGGTCCAAATTTCTACTTGTTGTAAACTTGAGGGACTAAAGTTTTATGGGATATCCTTCTTTTTCCCCATTTTCTAGTGTGGTCTCCCTAGTCAGTACCCTGTTTGATGTTTCAAATTGTTCTATTGGATCAAAATTGGTGATAATCTCATAAGAATGAGGCATTAGAGAATTAGAGGAAACTCTCAAACACATAGAAACAAGAGTGCATACCATGATGAACGAGATAGTATGAGGTCTTAGAGGAGTCAACAACAGTTATGGAGGAAACTCTCAAACACATAATATATACTTACTCTTAATCTCAGAACACTATTGGATAAAACCGCACGCAATGAAGGTACATGCCACCTTCTAGTAGTTATTGAAGGGAAAACATATGAGTTGAGCCTGAGGTACATTACATGCAGGTTATGAGAAATTAAATGCCGAGAGGTAGAAGCCAGATGCAAACATTGCAGCCATTACTTTCATCTACCATGGGGTAATGGTATCCCCGTGACAAGATCTTCTCCAAATGATGTGTGCCTTGGCTTTCACAACAATACACTGTGCAACTACCAATGTCCAACCTTGTTGAACAATCCAATTCGTTGTAACGATAGGAGCGTTCCTTGGAGTAGTAGATGCGGTTCCTTTCCACCCCACCACGATTGTCCGCCCCTGACACTTGAGATGCCTTGCAGAATGTTGGAGCCAGAAACAATGTGTGGTCATCCAAGCTCGTAACCTCTTCCCACATCGTGCTGCCGTCGGCGAGCTTGAACACCCTGATAAATTTAGTGTTACGGCGGCCGCTTTCTGGCCAAACTTCCACCGCTATTGCTAGCTTGCCATGCAGTTCGAAGATGTATCTTGGGTTGGAGATCACCTCCGGCACTTGTAAGGTATTCATCTCGATGTTGATGTACTGGAGTGGGCTGACCACCAAATTGCCTTCCTCAACGCTGATGTCAAACTTGAACAGTTCACTGTTTGTGAAGCTATAGAGCTCACCATTGCAGAAGGCGATGTCTGTATATTTGTTCATTGCCCGTGTCACATCCCCATGTCATCCACCGGCCATCTGGGGAGCCAATCCTGCGATGGTCATCCGGGGAGCCAATTCTGCATAGCGCTATGTTGCATTTTTTGGTTATTATGGCGGCGAGGATGCAGCTGCTTGACGAAGGGTCCGTCGAGAAGATGATTTTCTTGATGTAGATGGGGCGGGAGCGGTAAAAGTATATCCCATAGGGCTGCGTACACAAACACGCGATGCGTGGGAGGGACGCCTGATCGCCGGAGAAGAGGTTCACCACTGTGAGCTGCTCGGAGACAGACGCGGTGGCGATCCAGCCGCCATCGTGGGATCCGACGAGCCGGTTGCCTTGTGAGAACCACGGCCGCGGGACGCGCAGGGCCTTGCCAGCCTCCGGGCTGTAAGCGAGCGCCTCCCGGTCTCGCTTGTTGTCGCCCGTGGATGGGAGCAGCAGCGGCAGAGGCGGTAGCGGCCGCCGATGGCTCGCCGCCGCAGCGCGCCACGACGTGCAGACGGCAGCGAAGCGCGCGCGGTCGTACGTGGAGGCGGATCTGAGGTAGACCGTGCCGAGCAGTTCGTCGGGAAGCTCGGCCCACTGCCGTTTGCCGCCGGGGCCGGCGTCCCCGGCCATCGGTGCTGACTAGTTCCGGATGGTGGATTGGATCTTTGTGGTGGTTGGCAGGAAGGCAAAGATAGAAACGGAGCGATCCGATAGATATGATTGCATGCACGTACAGGTGTCTGATCCATCGGTTCCGTAGCTTCCGGTTATTCTCGATCGATTCCGTGGCTTGTTAGTTTCTGTTTGGAGATCTCCCTAACAACGTTTCTTAAAAAAAAAATCTCCCGAGAAACCAATACGAGATGTTTCTTTTTTTTTAACACAATACAGACGGGACACTCATACATACACACATATACTCATCCCTATCAACGCACGCACGCACACACTATCCCTATGAGCATCTCCGAGAGACCGAGCCGACACATCATCTTGGGATTGAAGAAGTCATCACCGACGCCTTCTTAGTCGACGGAAAATAAATTCAGGAAAATGCAAGCAGTGATGTCAAGTCTAGGACTTCAACTCTAGCAGATTGGGGACACCAGTCCTCCTAATCATTCAAGCACAGATTGGTTCGCACATCCGATAAAATATAATTGTCGTGTTTTTCTTTGAAATACCACATGGCATCATTAGTTTGAATGACTACACCATTTCTAATCCTTACTGCCTGTGTAAAGATAGAATTGACCATGTTCAACTTGATTTCACTAGTAACAAAAGAATCAAGATTGAGATTATCATAAACATACTTACGGATAGTGAAAACACTAGTGCCTAGATCACATAAAGTATTAAACTTGTTCAATCCAATCTTAGTTTCTATAGTTGGCTCAAATATATCCTCTTGTTTAGCTGGAACCTTACCATACATTTTGTTTTCTTGACCATCTAATTCACGTACCTTAGCTGTAACTTGATCAACGAAACGTTTGTATGCCTTATCATTTGATACCTCGTGTAATGGATGCTTCAGTGTCAACATCTTGTTTTTCCATACAACCATGGTAAGTCTTCTTTGGCAGCTTTAGCACAGTAACAAAACTGGATCAGGGGGTGGTAACCTTTTTTTTACCTACAACCATGGCAAAAAAACAGATTTTTTGTCATGTTACAATAGGTGAAACGAAGAGGGCTGCCTTTTTTCAACTTTGTGTTTCTTCCTGATAACTCATATACATAAAGAATGGCAATTTTGTTGTGGATTCAATGCAACATTGTAGGGGAATTTGTTTTACCTTCTTTTTTGGCCTTGTGTTCTTGCGTTTCGGATGGATCCCAATCCTCTGATAAGTGGCTTAGAATGGGGCTGGTAGTTTATGCTTCGAGGGTATGGTAAGTTTCATCCTTAGGCTGCTCTCAACATGTGGATCTGATCAGGTGGAGGGGATGGAGGGTGTCGAGAGGAAGAGAGAGAGAGAGAGAGAGAGAGAGAGAGAGAGAGAGAGAGAGAGAGAGAGAGAGAGAGAGAGAGAGATAGATGGAAGGGAAGTTCTTTCTTGTGGGGAAGGCAAGGATCCAAGGGGGGTTGGTGGTGTGTGGTGTGGAGGGTGTGAGGGGTGGGACAAGTGCTTTTTGTGTGGGCCTCCGTTGAACCGATGGCTCGGCCTCGCGCCCTCGGACTTGCGGGAGAGAGGTAGGATCGATCGTTCAGATCTGTTGCGGTCTACTAAACGATCGGCAGGTATCGTCCTTTTTATATAAACTTGGTCAAACATATAGATGTTTGACTTTCTAGATAATTAATACATCTTTTTTTTAATGGAGGGAGTAGCCCACTATTGGGATACCTTAGTTCATGAAAGGGAAGGATAAAAAGGAGGTACATGCATGACGAGGATGTAAAATTCCATGGCAGAAGCCACATGCAACTATTACAGCCATTATTGGCATCCCACTTGTGGCAGTGGTATCTTCGTCATATGATCGTGTGCAAGTGGTGCACTGCACGGCTTCACTTTTCAGGCAATACAGAATTTCGACTTGCTCAAACTAGTAGATGCAGTTTCTACCCCATCCCCCTCCATTGCCCAACCGTCGTCGACATAGGCATAGCCTTGGGCAAGAAGCGACTCGAAACATGGTGGTCATCCAAACCCGTCACCTATTGCCACATTGTACTGCCATTGGTGAGATCAAACACCCTGAAATTTTTAGTGTTATCTGTTATCGGTTTTACTCCTACGCGACCGACCGCTAGAGCGCTCGATCCTAATCTCCCCCCCCCCCCCCCCCCTAATTCCAACGGTGGGGGCCTGGGCGCGTGGCACTTTTCCCCCTCAATTAACCAAAACAGGAAAGATTAGGGCCTGTCGGAAATCGCTCGTCGCAACGAGCGCGCGTGGAATAGCATCGCCCATCTGTTATTGTGGTTGCTTTCCGGCGAGACCTCCACGGTTATTGCTAGCTTGCCGCACAGTTCAAAAATTTATCTTGTGTCGAACTTCACCTCCAACACATGCAAGTCACTCATTTTGGTGCCTAGGCGGTGGACTGGCCTGGCCACCGGATTGCCATCTTCGTTCAAGCCAATGTTAAACTTTAAGTGTGCACTGTGCATGAAACCATAGAGTTTGTGGTTGGAAGATGGTGTACATGAGCACGGTGCCAGATCCTATGTGTCCTCCAATTGCCATCCAGGGAGCCAACCCTGGAGAGCGCTATGCAGCAGAATTCTGTTATCACAGCAAGGATGCAGCTGGCCAAGGAAAGGTCCGTGGAGAAGATGGTTTTTTTTATGTTGATTTGCCATGAGAAAAGGTCCTTTCAGATGACCGAGAAAGGGCACACGCATACGATTTTGCTTGTTTCACAGGCAGGCCTACCCGAGTGCCGGAGAAGAGGATCATGACAAGGAGCTCATTTGAGCTGGACACAGCCGCCGCCAAGCTATCTGATAAGCCGGTTGCCCCACAGGAACCACAAGTAGCACTATTTCACTAGATGAAGAACTTATTAACATGGTGAACTATGTTTCACCGGTCCGTTAACTATTGTCAAAAAGGACGTGTCCAATTGTTTACTGAGTGTCCTGTAGAGAAAATGGGGAAACAGTTAATGTATTGACTAGAAAATGGGGAAACAGTTAATGTATTGACTGTATACCAACTGTATTTTTACACTCAGGAAAGTTGTGTGTGTCCTGAGTTTCCGACTAAATACACTCACGGAATCATTCAAACACCCAGCAAAAAACTAATTTGCAGTAGTATATATATGCAACATTGTGTGAGTATGTCAGTTGTAAGTACGCATCACCTTAAGGAAGAACATTTACAGAACGTAGCTTGAAAAATCAAGAAAATAATATTCATGACCCATGACCTTAAATCATATAGATGTGTCAATCCCAATGGAAGCTTGGGCTTTAACAACGAACAAAAGGTAAACCTGATTATACATATTACGACGTGCAAACTGGGAAGTCAGCAAACGATAGATGACATCCTTCCATAAATTCCATAAGACTAGATGAATAGATCCAAATAAAAGTTTGGACTTCAAGAAAGAACAAAAGGTAAACTTGCTGATATGGTATGACATGTAAATTAGGAAGGCATCAAACTTTAGTGATCTCGATCTTATTGTTTGGCATATTCTTCGACATGCCCAACAAAAACTTGACCAATAGGTGGACACCATCATCGTCATATTCCCGGTATATGATTTCAGTGAGCCTGAGGTTCTTGCAGTCAACAGTCGCCATGTCCTGGGAATATGAGTGAGCCTTTTCCATTATCTCCTTTCTAGATTTTTTAGGTCTGGGATCTGAGAGCTGTTGACAGTACAAAAGAAATTAATATGACGTACTAAATTGAGGTATGAAAGAAGTAGCAGTAGTAGCACCTTGCAATGACGCAAAGTGAGCATCTCCAGATTAGGCGAGTTCCGCAGGAAATGCTTCAGCGTGAGGAAGTCATCGCTGATATCACACTCGGACAGGGACAACGTCTTGAGGTTTTTGAACTCGGGGAAATACAGACCAGCATCATCACCAAAGACAAGAAACTGAAACATACATATAATTCAGTTTCTGATCGTTAAATGACTATAGGTATAGGAGATCCAAGCTGGCTAAATGTGGGGGATATCGATAGGCAGAAATTGGGAGTACGTACCATGACCCCGAAACAAGACAAATGTAAACTCGTCACATTGAAAAGCCAATTGAATCTCAATTGGGCCGTTTTGTTCATTGTAGTAATTAAACTCGCTCACAGTCTTCAGACAGATGGATGCATCGACAAGAGATGGCATGCAATCTTGCGGCCAACTACCACAGATGTGACCATGATCCCTGGACAGGCGGAGTGAAGTAAGGGAAGGAGCCTCCAAAATCAGCCCGAGAGGATCACTGTGCGCTACATAGAAGCTGGTGATGACCAATTTCTTCAGCGAGGAAGAGGTGATCCTGGTGCCCTCGGTGAGCACGAAGCTGCAGCGTTTCAGTCGCATGTCCTCGAGAGCAGGGCAACGAGAACTGATGTGCCTGGCAAAATAACTGTCCAAATACACGTTGGTAAGATGCAACCTTTTGAGCCGGCAAGGCCATGTCTCATCCTGACTTATGCCGTGGCGGACCCAGCTTTCAGCTTGCCCGTCCAGATAGCGTATGTGAAGCTGAAATTCTTCTAACAGCGCAGCATCATGGCGGTGCAGCAGGATGTGGGCGAAGTTCTGGAAACTCCTCTCGTTGCAGCCCGCTGAGGCATGGAACTCCCGCTGGTCGATGTGGAGGCAGGGCACGGAGCGCCAGAGGTGCCTCCACCGCGTCGACAGCACGCACGTCCGCACCACCTGCCGGGCCTTGAGGCGAGAAAGGACGGCGTGCAGGAGGTCGTCCGGCAGGGCGCTCAGCCGGTCCACGGAATGCCCGCCGCCGCCGCGTGCACGCTTCAGCTCGCCGGGGGCGTCCATGGAGCGCCAAGCTCCAAGATTTTCTCGGTGTTTAGAAGTAGATGGCTACAGACCCATGGCAGCGGAGGCGAGGCGCGGCCGGCGCTTGGGTTTATATGCAGCGAGCGAACCAGCGATGACACTGTGCCTCATGCACTCGAATCAATGCGCGTGGAGCGTGTTTACACTTGACGGATCGACTTCCTAGGTGCATGGAGAACACTAGTACAAAACAGGACATCGGTCCACCTCTGAGAAGCCCATTAGTCCCGGTTCACTCACGAACCGGGACCCATGGGGGCATCGGTCCCGGTTCGTGAGGCCAGGGCGCCGGCCGGGCCTCGTGGGCCATTGGTCCCGGTTCGTCGGACCCCTTTTGTCCCGGTTCTAGACACGAACCGGGACCAATGCGCCTCGCTCCTGGCCCACAACCCCTTTTGTCCCGGTTCCAGCCACGAACCGGGACCAATGCGCCTCGCTCCTGGCCCACAACCATTGGTCCCGGTTTGTGGCTGGAACCGGGACCAATGGTTGGCCTATATATAGCCCCCGCATTGCTCTGTTTTTTTGCCCGGCCGTGGGAGAGCTTTTGTGGTGCTCTAGCTCACCTCCTATGCACATGAGGTGTTCGATGAAATACCCGAGCCACACTTAAGCTTTCTCCTCTCGAAGCTCCTTGTCCAAGCTCCATTTTTCTCAAGATTTGTCTAGGTTTGGCGGTCCGTCCTGTCCCGTCCCCGTCCTCACCGTCGTCGATCGCCCGCGCCCATCTCGGCGCCGGCAACACCGTGGTTAGCCTCTTCTTCTTATCTTCTTTCTAAAAGAAAAAAGTTCTTAATTGTGTGTTTTAATTAGATGCTCTAGAGAGTTATATGTTGTTCAATAATAAGAACTATATAACGCACGCAGATGAACCGGCAATAGATGTACGGTGACCGACGCACCTCCGAGTATATTAAGGGCCTGCATAATTTTCTCGAAGCGGCTGAGGCAAACAAGCAGAATGGTTTTATGCATTGTCCATGTACTGTCTGTGAGAATACGAAGGCTTTCTCCAACTCTAAAACCCTTCACTTCCACCTGCTTGAGAAGGGTTTTATGCCACACTATAATGTTTGGACCAAGCACGGAGAAAGAGGGGTTATGATGGAAGACAACGAAGAAGAAGAGGATGATGACAACTACCCGCCCCCTGAATACGGTGATGCTGCAATGGGGGAAGCTGAAGATCAAGAGGAACCAGACGATGTGCCCGATGATGATCTTCGCCGGGTCATTGTTGATGCACAGAGAGAATGCGAAAGTGAAAGGGAGAAGTTGAAGTTCGATCGCATGTTAGAGGATCACAAAAAAGGGTTGTACCCAAATTGCGAAGATGACAACAGAAAGCTCGGTACCACACTGGAATTGCTGCAATGGAAGGCAGACAATGGTGTATCTGACAAGGGATTTAGTTCGCTGCTGAAAATAATGAAGAAGTTTCCAAAGGATAACGAATTGCCCGGCAGTACGTACGAAGCAAAGAAGGTTCTATGCCCTCTAGGATTGGAGGTGCAGAAGATACATGCATGCCCTAATGACTGCATCCTCTACCGCGGTGAGTACGAGGATTTGAACGCATGCCCGGTATGCGGTGCATTGCGGTATAAGATCAGACGAGATGACCCTGGTGATGTTGAGGGCGAGCGCCCCAGGAAGAGGGTTCCTGCCAAGGTGATGTGGTATGCTCCTATAATACCACGGCTGAAACGTCTGTTCAGAAACAAAGAGCATGCCAAGTTGATGCGATGGCACAAAGAAGACCGTAAGAAAGACGGGAAGGTTAGAGCACCCGCTGACGGGTCGCAGTGGAGAAAAATCGAGAGAAGGTGGGGGGACTTTGTAGGTGACGCAAAGAACATATGGTTTGGTTTAAGTGCAGATGGCATTAATCCTTTTGGGGAGCAGAGCAGCAATCATAGCACCTGGCCCGTGACTCTATGTATCTATAACCTTCCTCCTTGGTTGTGCATGAAGCGGAAGTTCATTATGATGCCAGTGCTCATCCAAGGCCCTAAGCAACCCGGCAATGACATTGATGTGTACCTAAGGCCATTAGTTGAAGAACTTTTACAGCTGTGGAATGGAGAAGGTGTACGTGTGTGGGATGAGCACAAACAGGAGGAATTTGACCTACATGCGTTGCTGTTTGTAACCATCAACGATTGGCCTGCTCT
Source organism: Elymus sibiricus (assembly GCA_039707655.1). NCBI lineage: Eukaryota > Viridiplantae > Streptophyta > Magnoliopsida > Poales > Poaceae > Elymus > Elymus sibiricus. The sequence continues at coordinate 459,198,923 of CM077668.1, read as the reverse complement.
CAGTAACCTTTCAGGACAGACAAACAAGGGATACCACGCATGCACACACTGTTTAGATGACACCGACAGTATATATTTGGACAAATGCAGGAAGAATGTGTACCTGGGGCATCGTCGATTTCTTCCGACCAACCATCAATGTCGAAAGAAAGGAAAGCATTTCAAAGGTGAGGCAGATCACCGGAAGAAGCCCGCCCTCCGTACTGGTGATCACATACTTGATATGGTCAATGATTTACAAGTAATCTTTGGAAAGGGTCCTGGCGGACTATCTGTTCCGACTGACGATGCGGGACGCGCACCCATGTGGAAGAAGAAATCTATATTTTGGGACCTACCCTATTGGAAAGACCTAGAGGTCCGCTCTGCAATCGACGTGATGCACGTGACGAAGAATCTTTGCGTGAACCTGCTAGGCTTCTTGGGAGTGTATGGGAAGACAAAAGATACACCGGAGGCACGGGAGGAACAGCAACGTGTGCATGAAAAAGACGGCATGCATCCAAAGCAGTATGGAGGTCCTGCCAGCTACGCTCTTACCAAAGAAGAGAAGGAAATCTTCTTTGAATGCCTGCTCAGTATGAAGGTCCCGTCTGGCTTCTCGTCGAATATAAAGGGAATAATAAATATGGCAGAGAAAAAGTTCCAGAACCTAAAGTCTCATGACTGCCACGTGATTATGACGCAACTGCTTCCGGTTGCATTGAGGGGGCTTCTACCGGAAAACGTTCGATTAACCATTGTGAAGCTATGTGCATTCCTCAATGCAATCTCTCAGAAGGTGATCGATCCAGAAATCCTGTCAAGGTTAAGGAGTGATTTGGTGCAATGTCTTGTTAGTTTCGAGCTGGTGTTCCCACCATCTTTCTTCAATATCATGACGCACGTCCTAGTTCATCTAGTCGACGAGATTGTCGTTCTAGGCCCTGTATTTCTACACAATATGTTCCCCTTTGAGAGGTTCATGGGAGTCTTAAAGAAATATGTTCGTAACCGCGCTAGGCCAGAAGCAAGCATCTCCATGGGCCATCAAACAGAGGATGTCATTGGGTTTTGTGTTGACTTCATTCCTGACCTTAAGAAGATTGGTCTCCCTCAATCGTGGTATGAGGGGAGACTGACTGGAAAAGGCACGCTAGGAGCGGACTCAATAATATGTAGGGACGGGCATTCTCGGTCTCAAGCACACTACACAGTTCTACAGAATTCTACCTTGGTGACCCCGTATGTCGATGAACACAAGAATATTCTGCGCTCCAAACACCCGGAGCAGTGTGACGACTGGATTACATATGAACACATCAGGACTTTCGGCAGTTGGTTGCAAACACGTCTCATGGGTTACAACACTGTTTCTGATGAGCTGTACTCGTTGGCCAGGGGACCATCTTCGACTGTATTGACTTACAAAGGGTACGAGATAAATGGGAATACATTTTACACGATCGCCCAAGATCAAAAGAGCACCAACCAAAACAGCGGTGTCCGCTTTGATGCAGCAACCAAGAGGGGAAAGGACACATATTATGGTTACATAGTGGACATATGGGAACTTGACTATGGACATGATTTCAAGGTCCCTTTGTTTCAGTGCAAATGGGTCAATCTGTCAGGAGGCGGGGTACAGGTAGACCCACAGTACGGAATGACAACAGTGGATCTCAACAATCTTGGGTACACAGACGAACCATTCGTCCTAGCTAATGATGTGGCACAGGTTTTCTATGTGAAGGACATGTCTACCAAACCGAGAAAAAGAAAAGATAAGGAAGCGAATACATCATACGATGAGCCAAAGCGCCACATAGTTCTTTCAGGAAAAAGAGACATCGTGGGATTGGAGGGCAAGACAGACATGTCTGAAGATTATGAAAAGTTTCATGAAATTCCTCCCTTCAAAGTCAAGGCTGACCCAAGCACCCTGTTAAACGATGAAGATTATCCATGGTTACGGCGCAATAAGCAAAGGACACAAGCGAAGAAAAAGTGAAGACTTTCTCTTCACAACTATATCATTGCAGTTACATGTGAAGAAATTAAATGCCTTTTGTAATAGATGAGTTTTCGTCCGAAACCCTGATACTTCGAAAGAGATTGTCCGTTTTGTACACGAAGTGCATCCAGTTTTTGCCGTAACCCTCTCAACTTTTAGCACATGCTATGTGGGTGAAATGATGATACCATGCCAACTTTCAACCTGTTCAGAGTTCATTTGTAGTGCTTTTCAATTTCAGGGTCATTTAGCTTAAAAAATCAGTAAATGCATGAAAAATAGGAAATGAAGTCAGAAAGGGTTGAAAATTGATGATGTGGCTTTGAATGGTGCATTTTGAACACACAAAAAGTCTGAAGTTCAAATAAGTTCAAAAAACTGAAATCCCTTTATAACAGATCAGTTTTCGTCCGAAACCCTGATACTTCGAAACAGATTGTCCATTTTGTACATGAAGTGCATCCAGTTTTTGCCGTAACCCTCTCAACTTTTTAGAACATGCTATGTGGGTGTAATGATGATACCATGCCAACTTTCAACCTTTTCAGAGTTCATTTGAAGTGCTTTTCAATTTCAGGGTCATTTAGCTCAAAGAATGAACTAATAGCAAAAAGAATGAACTAGAAAACCTTTATGAAACTTTAATAGCAAAAATAATGAACTAAAAATAATTAATTAAAAAATTATGTTATGATCAACTAAAATAAAACTATAATATTCTTCAATAGCAAAAAGAATCAACTAAAAAGCTTTTATAAAACTCTAATAGCAAAAGAAATCAACTAAAAATATTTTATAAACCTCTAGTATTTATGAAACTAAAATTATATAAAATTTATGCAACTAAAGTTATCAAAGTATTTTTTGTTCAAAACATTAATAGCAAAAAGAATTTTCATAAAGAATTTTTTTAGAAACTTTAATAGCAAACTAAAATAACAAAATCTGTTTTTGGTTAAAACAGACATTTAAAATTACCTAAAAATTACCAAATTGAATATAATGATAAAACACAATAATATTAAATAGCAGGAAAAAGAATCACTCAAAAATCTATTTTTATAGTAAAGTTATTCACAAACTAGTGATTCACACCAATTTAAAAGAATTCAAATTTAAACTATTCAAATTTGGAAACTAATGGCACTAACAGAAAGTTTATAATTTTTGTGACCTAAAAGCAAAAAAGAATCACTGAAAAACTGTAAGTAGAAACAAAAGAAAATAAATAAAGCAAAAAAGAAAACAAAAAAAGTAGAAAAAAATTAAAAAAAATGCCGCCTAGTGGGCCACCATGGCCTGAATACGACTAGAAACCCAACCATCCAGTTCGGCCAGGATTCAGGCCCGCAGAAGGCCCAGAAGGTCCACAGGCAGAGGTGTGTGAGATTAGGCCCGTAAGCCTGCTGTTGAGAGGAGCTCGAGAGGGCTGGCGCAGCAGCGCTTATAAACCACTCTCGAGCCCTCTCAGCTAGCGAGGTGGGACTAAACTTTTGGCCCCGGGCAGCACCACCCTTTAGTCCCGGTTGGTGGCACCAACCGGGACCAATGCCCACCTTTGGTCCCGGTTGGTGGCACCAACCGGGACCAATGCCACCCTTTAGTCCCGGTTGGTGCCACCAACCGGGACCAAATGTCTCTGCTTCCCGCCCTTTGGGCTGACGAAAAGAGACCTTTGGTCCCGGTTGGTGGCACCAACCAGGACTAAAGGGTGGCATTGGTCCCGGTTGGTGCCACCAACCGGGACCAATGCTGAGTGTATATAACCAGCACTTGTGAAATTTCACAGTTTTCATCGCCACTTCGCCCGACGACGCCGACCTCCTCGACGCCGCCAGGCTGCCCCGACGCCGTCCACCGCCCACGCCGTCGCCATCGCCAGGCCCCTGCCCCGTCGTCGCCGTCGCCGTCGCCGTCGTCGTCCCCGAGCCCGCGGCCCTGCCCCGCCCCCGAGCCCACGCCCCTGCCCCGTCGTCGCCGTCGCCGTCGCCGTCGCCGTCGTCGTCCCCGAGCCCGTGGCCCTGCCCCGCCCCCGAGCCCATGCCCCTGCCCCGCCCCCGAGCGCGCCCGGCCGCGCCCCTGCCCCGGCCCGCCCCCGCCGTCGCCGTCGCCGGCGCCGTCGCCGTCGCCGGCGCCGTCGCCGCCCCCGCCGTCGCCGTCACCTTCGCCGGCCGCCCCCGCTGTGAGCCGCCGCCGCCCCTGCTCTGTGCAATTTTTTATATATATATATATGTTGATTTTTTTTATATGATGAATGTTTTTGTTCATATATAATGTATATATGTATGTGGCTATATGTATGTATGGATGGATGTATATATGATGTTTTTTTGTTCATAGCATGTTTTTGTTCATATATAATGTATATATGTATGTGGCTATATGTATGTATGGATGGATGTATATATGATGTTTTTTTGTTCATAGCATTTTTTTGTTCATAGCATTTTTTTCCATGTATGTATGTGGCTATATGTATGTATGTCGCCGTCGCCCTCGATCTCCAACCCCCTCCCGCCCCTACCCGACAAACTCTCGAGGCCACCCAAACCCCTAGAAGAAAACTCCGGTAAATTCGACATGAGGGGGGACGTCGGACATATCGGGCGACCAACTCTCGAGGCCACGCAAACCCTAGAAAAAAAGCGTTGTCGATCTCCTACCCCCCCCCCTCCCCTACCTGACAAACTCTCGAGGTCAGCCAAACCCCTAGAAGAAAACTCCGGTAACTTCGACATGAGGGGGGACGTCCGACATGACATGAGGGGGGACGTCCGACATGACATGAGGGGGGACGTCGGACGTCGGACATAAGGGGTGAGCGTCGTTGTCGTCTACCCCCTCCCCGATAACTTCGACATGAGGGGGGACGTCGGACATGACATGAGGGGTGAGCGTCGTTGTCGTCTACCCCCTCCGGTAACATAGATAACTCCGGTAACATAGATTTATCAAGAATGCCCCCATTATGGATGTGCACAAGTTGATCCAATTTTTTTTTGATCTCATCTATATATATTCTTTATATGTCACGTTGTCTGTCAAAGTATTGAACAAATCCATGGCTTCATCATTAGCCGGAAGTAACATGCGTATGATGCTATGAAGCTCTTCAAAGTTGTTTTGGAACGGAGTTCCGGATAGAATAATTTGCTTTTTGGTACGAATTTCAGCAAAGGCCTTCCAAATAGCGATATTCGGAAGGCTCTTGCTGAACTTCGTACCAAAAAGCTAATTAATTATCCTATCCGGGACTCCGTTCCAAAACAATTTTGGAGAGCTTCGTACCATTATGCGCCTGTTACTTCCGGCTAATGATGAAGCCTTGGTTTTCTTGAATCCTTTGACACTAGACAACGTGACATATAGAAGGGTAGATGAGATCAGGAAAAATATGCACCATTTTCTGCACATCCAGAATGGCGCCATTTTGTTAATTAAATCCCTTAAAGGTTAAGAGAATCCCTTGTTTGACATTCATGAGAGAGGCGGTCCGGACGTCGGACATTCATGTTTGTATATTAATTGCCATGTTGTAATATTTGCAGAAACTATGGATCAAAGAGACTTGGAACAAGAACAGTTGTTGGGGGAGATAATCCTCGCCGGAGGTGATGCTGTCTTGTCATTTCTCAACGACACCGATGGAACAATGGAGGAGGAAGGACATGATCATGATGGCTCCGGTGACATGATCATGATGGCTCCGGAGGTGCTGACTAGCTAATTGATGCATTAATTGTTTTGGTATGTACATATATTAACTCTTCTTTCTTCTTTTATAGCCCTCCGGATCGAGCCAAACTTCGGTAACGAGACGAGGCCCGAAGAAGAGGTTGCGCAAGGATGAAAGGTTCACGATCACAGCACTCGCGGACGATGGCCTACCGATTGAACCCAAGCGGACCAAGGACGCATTTTCTGCTCAGTGCGGAGCTATTGTTAGGGACAACATCCCGATCAGCATCAAGCAATGGAATAAGCCTAAGGACGACGCCCCTGAAGGTGATTATGTCACCGATAGACAGAAAGATGATCTTTGGACCTTGCTGATGGCAAATTTCACCCTACCGCCAGAGGAGGATCCGAATAAGCCCGTTATAGAGCCACTGGTAAAGGCGTGTGCTCTTAAGAAGATGGCAGATCTATTCAGGAGGTGGAAGAAGGAGTTGAAATCAAAGTTTGTCGACAAAGGTGAGACTCCAGAATTCATCGGCCGATTTGAGAAGATAAGAGATCACTGGCCCGCATTTGTGGCCTACAAGACATCAGACAAGAGTAAGAAAATGTCAGAGACAAACAAGAACAACGCTGCAAAGAAGCAGTATCACCATCTCACGGGGTCAGGTGGCTACCTCAAAGCCCGGCCGTTGTGGGACAAAGCTGAGAATGACCTGATTGCTAAAGGGGTCGAACCAGAGACATTGAAATGGCCAGACCGTTCAAGGACTTGGTTCTTCGGGGTTGGGGAACTTTGGACCCTGAAACAGGGAAGTGCCGTTGGACGGAAGAGCAACTTGCAATACCCGTCACGAAGCTTCAGAAGTATATCACCGCAGCGCAGGAAGGGACGTTCATTCCCGACAGAGAGAAGGACGAGCTGACTGAGGCCCTAGGGAATGCTGAGCACCCTGGACGAACACGAGGCACACCAGGCTCCGTTCCGTGGAAGTTTGGGTTTCCCGATGCAGGCGGTTACAGAAGCCGGGAGAGAAAGAGGAAAGCGGAGCTGAGCGACATTCAGAAGATGAGTGCAAGACTACAAAAGCTAGAGGAAGCTGAGAGCCAGCGAGCTGCCGGCCAACTATCTCAGCGGCACGAAGCTACCCCAGAAGCTACCCCGCCATCTCAGCGGAGAAGCAGCGTGGCTTCCACGGAGCCCGTTCAGACTGACTTCACGGAGCCTATCTACCCCGTGGATACTATCACGGAGGCTCAAAATTGCGAGCTTATGACGAAATGCCATAACCTCACTTTCAAGGCGGCTCTCGGCTCTGTTGCACCTCCTCAACCCAACGGAACTTTCCACTGCCTTCCGATTCCACATGGCTATGCTGTTGTGATGGTGGATGAAGTAATGGAGGGATTTGAGGAGCTCGAGCTTTACCAGTCTACAGGTGAAGGGGAGAATCAGCTGGTTCGTGCTCTGAGGAGTACATGTCTATGGCAGAAGGAGTACATCAAGCTTCCAAACTGGACGCCTCCGCCTCCTCCTCCTCCTCCGGCGAGTCAGGGCACTCCGCCTCCTCCTCCTCCTCCGGCGAGTGATCAGGGCACTCCGCCTCCTTCTCCGGCTCCTCCGACGCCTGAGGGCACTCCGCCTCCTCCTTCGCCTACTCCGGCGCGTCGGAGCACTCCGCCTCCTTCTCCGCCTCGTCAGCAACGACGGAAGAGAGACGCCGCCGCTCCGGCGGCTAGCAGTACAAGCAGAGGCGGGAGGCAATTCAGATACGGTCCATCTCTCAAGCCTGTGGAAAAGTTACCATATGAGAGGACCGAGCAGGAAAACGAGGACATATGTCGTGCCCAAGTGAGGGACCATTTTGCAAAGAAAACTCCACCTCCGAAGGAGAAGCTAGATCCGGTGAAAGTGAAGCGCACTATCGATGCCCTGAAGCGACCACCACCGCCTCCGCCGGATTCCAACTATGATCGCATAATTACTAAGACACATGCTAAAGCGCAGCAGTCGGGAAGTACTTCCAATGCTGCAAGAGCGAAAAAACGAAGAAGTGGGAAAACAATTCCCCAGCTCGGTGAACAGGAGAAGCAATCGTGCCCCCCGCTGAAGCTGTCTAGCGATATCGCTAATCATCCGGTGCTACTGCCCGGTACCACTCTTGATGATTACCTGCCCGATGATGTACAGTTTGAAACGGCTGAGGTAGTAGACGTCTTTAGATACGAGCACGGGAAGCCTCTCGTCAAACCTGATCATCCTCATCTAACAACGATGATGCAATAATTGCATGACTGGTACATGGAAACCTGCAGGAAGTCTGGGAAAGACAGTTTGTTAGTCGGAATTAAAAAAGAGCATGACTTCCCTGGAGTCGACCTGCTGCCTGTTGAATTTGTGGAGTTATTTCAATTATACAATCAAAAGGCCCTCGACAAACAACTCATGACTTGCTACTGTCTGTAAGTATTACTTCTATAATTAAGTCTCTAGCTCAGCTCGTTCATTGCATGTATATATAATTATCCTCACTATATTATGCAGATTGAAGATGGTCGAATGCCAAAAAATAGGAATCTTCGACGTTGGGTTCATTAGCCCAAATACCGTAAATGAATGGTCGGTACGAAAGGCGGCTGAAGATACCGAGAACAACTTACTACAAACGTTCCTTACACATCAAAACAAAAGGGAAATACTCTTTCCTTACAACTTCAAGTGAGTGTTACTGTCTTCTGCATATTCGGTTCCGCTTACTCGTGGTTAAGTAATGTAATTGATGAGTTATGCGTGCGCAGCTTCCACTATATTCTGCTATCCATTAACCTTGACGGGGCATTAGTAACTGTCTTAGACTCGCTCCGTAAAGATCCCAAGTATTATGCGGACATGACTGCAATGCTCCAGAAGTAAGTTCAATCAATACCGGAACCATATCGGCAACTTTTGTTCATTTCCTGATATCAAGTAATCATTTTCTTTGCCTGCCAGGGTTTGGAAAACGTTCACCGCTAAGGTTCCGGGTCTGAAGAAGGAGCTGCGATTTACACACCCCAAAGTAAGTAGTACTAGCTAGTTCCGCGCATCTCTCATTGATTCTAGTTTCATCAATACCATTATCATGCTTGCTTATCAGTTTGATTGAACTCTATTCTCGTAAAGTGCTTGTTGCAGGCACCCAACACTCATTTATGTGGATACTACGTATGCGAGTTCATTCGCTACTATACCTCTGAACGGGCCTCCTCTGAGAAACAATTTGAAGTACGTAAACAATATTCACAATTTTATTTTATATATTACCATCAATTGTGTTGAGTTTCATTCATATATATGTATTGACCCCTTCTTTAAATTAGATCTGGCAGATGCGGGATGAACTCCTACCACATGATCGCATACGAGCAATTCAAGAGGAATTGGCGGGATTCTTTCTTGACCACGTCATACCTGAACAAGGAAAATACTATGTGAAATTGAAATTGTTGTAAGGGATGTTATATATTGTACATATGTAGCAGCGTCGGATAGATATACGAAAACTTGTTGTTCGACCAAGCACGAAGAAAGAGATGTCATTTCTCTCTATATATGTTCATGACGATCTTGTGTAATTAATGGTTTCCTTTATTTGCTTACTAGCTAGCGTCGAGTTCTCTCTATATGTGTAGTAGCTAGCGTCGACCAAGCACGGAAAAAGAGAGGTCACTTCTCTCTATTAGCTCGCTAACACAATATGAAACCCCTAAATTAACCCTCCAAAACCCCAAAACCCCCCCTTCCAAAAAAAAACAAAACCCCCAGCGACTGCGAGCTGCTGACGCGTGGCCGCCTTTTGGTCACCTTTGGTCCCGGTTGGTAACACCAACCGGGACTAAAGGTCCTCCCTCCCCCGCCCCAGGCAGCGCCACGTGGAGGGCCTTTGGTCCCGGTTCGTAAGCAAACCGGGACTAAAGGTTTTGGGTATTAGTCCCGACCCTTTAGTCCCGGTTCCAGAACCGGGACTAAAGGCCCTTACGAATCGGGACAAATGGCCCTTTTTCTACTAGTGGAAGCTGATTCGGGAATCCGGACGGCCCTTGCGACCGTTGAACACCACTGACCAATGCATGCATATGTGAGGGCGGGGTACGCTGGGGAATGGGACGGACCTCCAATCGACTGTTGGTTGACGTACTGGTTGTACACGCTGTTTAAATACAAAAATCCGACTTACGGGCAAGAATACTACTTACGAATCCATCTCCACGTTAATATGATACTAGCAAAAATGCCCGTGCTTTGCAACTAGAGAAAAAAAGTTATCCCTATGTTCTTCTAAAAAAACACAACATCCAAAGTGCGAGGATCTGAATGTTGTTGAATATATGAGCAAATTACTACGAGATTTAATCCGAACAAACAGTAAATAAATCATGACGGCTATAACAAAGATTAAACTAATCATGCGGATTAGTACAGTAGATGAACAGATCGTATCTAAGCCACAGACTAGGAATAGGAATTCTAGCACGATCTCAAACAAAGAGGACAAGATCACATACGGTGCGACGGGAGCAGAACCGTTGGCGTTGACGTTGTCGGCCATGTCGTTGATGAAGAGGTTGCCGAGATCAGGGAAGAAGTCGTCGTTGGCGAAGTCGTCGCTGCCAGCAGTCGCGCGAGTGCGCTCCACAAAAACCTGATCGCCCCTCTCCCATACAGGATCACGAGAGGCGGGGTTCCGGAGGCCTGCTGTCCCTTCTCGCGGTGCACGCAGGAAGGAGGGATGGAGAAGACTTGCGTGGCGGCGCAATGTTCTGGAACGGTGTGAAACCATATGATGTGGCGACGGCTAGGGTAGACGTCTGCTTGTCTATATAGTGCGGTTCGGGTAGGTCGTGGGAGTAAACCCCACGTCCAAGTCAATAACAGCCCCATGATCCGAAAGAATCGGAAACGGCCGAGTAATTAACGCGTCTGTTAATTAGTAATTAATGACTCACTAATTTTTTTCCGAGCAGCAAAAATATAGACAACATGCATAGCTTTGTCCTCGGCTTGGCTCATTCCCGAAACCCGACGCGCCGAGGCGAGGCGTGGCGGGGCGAGGCGAGCGAGGAGGAGGAGCACGCGTGTAGGTCTCCTCTTCTCGTGCTCATACAAGTGCTAGAAGAGCTCACCTTATAAAGTGGTGCAACTCACTCTCACCTAGCAGTATGGGACTAATCTCTAGTACCACTCACACCACACTGCCATGCATGAATGGGCCATGAGAATTTCAGATTTTAGTTGGGCTTTGGGCCAAAAGCCTACTAGTAAAATGTAACAAATGTGGTGGAGTCAATCTTAAGATGTTGTGTCGGCTCACTATCTCAGAGGTGTGCATACGAGTAGGGTGTGTGTGCGTGCATGCGTTCATATGGGTGAGTGTATATGCGTGTATGTGTGCATCTTCGATTGTATTGTGGTTGATTTTTTTTAGATGATAAGGATTCGATTTTTATTGAACGGTAATTGATAAATAACACATTAATGTATTACTCTGTGCAACGTGGTTTATTTGTGTAATGCAATGTGGTTTATCCGTATAATTTGAAAGAATTTACCAGAAAAAAAGATTTGCCTAGATCATTATGAAAGTTAGAATATTTTGAAAATTTCGTAACTAAAATAATCATTAGAAAGTGCATTTATTTGTGAAGCTTTTGTTCTGAGCGTATGTAACAAACTGAGGAAAAACTATTTTTATAGAAGTACTCAGTGTTGTCCTTTTATTTTTTTTATTGAGCAAGCGATGCGTGTGCCCCTTCCTTCAGTTTCCCCCTTTAATCCGTCAGATTTTTGTAGGCTCTTTGATTGGCACGTGCAGCCAAGCCATTAATTTCTTCATTTCTATAGTGTAAACAGGATCCATGCCTCATCCACTTTTTTTTTTGTTTTGCTTTGGCTTGTCAATTATCGCAATTTTCAAACATATATATGATACAATTTAATGTAAAAACGCCGCCGGTCCATGGCAAGGATGTCGTCCGGCAAGGCGCTCAGCCGGTCCACGGAATGCCCAACGCCACCGCCGCCGCCGCGTGCACGCTTCAGCTCGTCGGGGGTGTCCATCGAGCGGAAGCACCAAGATTTTCTCAATGTTTAGAAGTAGATGGCTGCAAACCTCTAGTGACGGAGACGGGACGGCGGCCGGCGGTCGGGGGTTTATGTGCAGCGAACCAGCGATGAGAGTGGGCCTCATGCACTCGAATCAATTATTACTACACCAGGAGCTCATTTGAGAATCCGGTCGGCCCTTGCGACCGTTGAACGGTGGATGCATGTGAGGGGGTACGACGGGGAATGGGAAAGACATCCAATAGACTGTTCAGGAAACTCATCGGGAATAGTTCGTTGACGAACTGGCTGGTTAAGAAAGAAGAAGAAAGAACTGGTTCTACACCAGTTAATCTCTGCCACTATGATGCTACTTGTGTCAAGTGTGCCACTACTAACCGGGCATCTCCTGCGGCGACCCACAGTTCACCGGCGGGTTCGGCAACAACTTCTACTTCCACGATGGGAAAGATTGGGACTTTTAAGTCTTAAAATTCCCTTCAAATTTTATTATTTCTCCGTTGAAGCCGGGAACCTTTTTTCTCAGTTGGAAGTATTGCCCGTTTTATTCATTTACTAGGCAACTGCGTTGCAACGGGGTATATATATTTTTTTAGTGGTTCAACACCTGTATCACATAATATAACCTATACCGTTTGGAACTATCTATAGCTTTACCCTTAATCCAATTATGCAACTAATGCCCACTGCTTTAACCCTTAACCCAATCTGTTACAAGTATGGTTCCATATTCTGGTCGTTGGTATATCTCCCTGGAGAGAAAAATTCGAGTTATAAAATACGTTTTTGCTAAAGCACATCTAGATGTGCTTTAAGTAGTATTGCACATCTAAATCCTATGTCATTGATTGTACATGAAGATTGGTGTGGGTATTTTTCATCTTCTTTTTTTTATGTTTGAGTGACTCATTTCTATTGCAATAACTAAGTCACATCTGGTTGTGCCCTAGACATACACATAGGACGCCTCCTTGAAAGAAATATCAAGTTTTATCAATAAAAAACAGCAGTAGTGAGGCTCGTCAGAAAATAATAGTGCATGTATATGATGAACATTTGCCTTTTATTTCTGCAAATCTGCAAAGTTCAAGTAAGAGTTTATAATGCTCATAGTCTTGAGAAAACTAACAGTAGTAAGGGAAAAATAAAGCAACTATTGTTTGATATATATTCCAATTTGAACAATATCCTTCCAGGGATATATCTTTTTTATTCAAAAACATCATGGAGGAAAACATCTTTGGTTAGGTGTTTCTTGCGTTATTCCGACCAACAACCCAAATGCACATATGCTAGTTAAGTTGAAACTCCTAAATTAAAGCAATCCAAGCTCTTTTTGAATCGGATATTGGATAGGCTAATGTAGAAAAGTCTTCTTTTGGTTAAATCTGGAGAACCCGCCAAGTAGCCTACTAATTATAGTCATCAATTTCGACAGGCAGATCTGAGTGAAATTAGTCAAACTGCTAAATCTTTGACCATATGCACAGAAACGAAAACCAATCTTACCAAACAACACAGGAAGGAGGTGCACAACTACTTGTGGGAGGTATAGGGCGTGCAAATCTTGTCCTCTGATTGCACCATCTTCAACGCCACAAGCAACTCGGATTGAAACAATTAAGTTGCGTTCAAAGGCGAGGATGGCCACTGTTAGAAGGGATAGAGAGGGATTGGTGGAATCGTTGTTTATTGCTTGAGCCTCGTGGGCATATATATAGGAGTACAATGACCAACTTGGAGTACAAGACAAGGTAGGACAAAATCCTAGTCTATCCTATACTTCCTAATAATCAATATACTCAACATCCCCCCGCAGTCACAACGGTAGCGACGCAGACGGTGAGACTGGAGAAGAATCCGAAGGTGAGCCGACGGACATCCCCCCCACAGTCGTAACGGTCGACGCATCGCGGAAGTCGTGGCTGGAGTGGAAACCGACGAGGTTGCTCAAGCAAGGCGATAGCCCTTTGTGGCGATGTCGATGTAGCCGAGAGCGTAGGGTGGTGTAGCCGTGGTCGAGGTAGCCGTGCGAAGAACGCCGTGGTCGATGTCGAGTTGGGGTAGCCGGTGTCGAGGAATTCGCCGTGGAGCCGTGGGCGCAAGGAGGCGCCGAGTTAGTCATGGGCGCAGTGGTGTCGAAGTAGTGGTGCGCCGGGGAGAAGACGATGTTGACGACGCGTCGCGCCAGGGTTGCCAAGCCCGGGGACACATCGTAGATGAAGGCACGCACCGGTGTTGCCAGCACCGGGCATGCGTAGACGGACGAAGACGAAGTTGACGAAGTGTTGCACCAGGCTTGCCAGGCCCGGGGACACGTCGTGGACGAAGGCATGCATCGGTGTTGCTAGCACCGGGCATGCGTAGACGAGGGACCTGCACAAGCTGTACGCCATGTCGAGGAGTCGGAGGGGCCAGCAGAGAAGGACTCGACGACGGTTGCGGCGCCAATCGGCGCGGGGCCGATGTCGCCAACAGTGGTCGGAGTAGACGAAATGGTCGGAGAAGATGACGGCGCCGCTGGCGACGAACTGGTGCGGGACGAAGACGAAGGGGGTGGACAGGCGGCGGCGGCGGTGGCCGAAGAAGAGTGGCGGCGGTGCTCGAAGTAGGCGAGGAACCCAACAGCGTGACGAAGACCGGCGCGGACGGTGGCGTTCCCGCGCCGAGGGAGGCGGCGCGGCGCATACCATGGGAAGTCGACGCGCGGTGACGGCGGTGGGGACCGCCGGTCGCGGCGCTACGGCCCGAAGGGGCGACGCAGCAGCGGCGCGCAGGCGGGTCGGGGCGACGGCGGGAAGACCTCGGGGCGGCAGCGGGATCCGCGGGCCGCGACACTACAACCCGAAGGGGCGACGGAGCGGCGGAGCACGGGTCGATGCAACCGCGGGGACGGCCTCGGGGCGGCGGCCGGGACCGCGTATCGCGGCACTACGGCCCGAAGGGGCAACGCAGCGGTGACGCGCGAGTCGATGCCGTCGTGAGGAGAACCACGGGGCGGCGGCGCTGCGGCCCGACGGGGCGACGCAGCGGCAGCCCGTTGCTCGATCGGTGGAGGGGCGCGCTGAACTCGGGGACGATCTTCACGGGACCTGCGGAGGCGCGCGCAACCGACGGGCCAGGTCGGTCGCACGGCGCAGATGAGGCGGATCGCGGCGGCGAGCGGGTGATCAAGCCGATCGCGCGCGAGGTCAGGGACGCCGCTCGGTGGAGGCGGGGTGGCAGCGGAGTCCGAGATGAAGCCGGCGATGACGGACGGCGTGGGACGGCGTGCGGACGAGTGCGTCAGCACCGGCACCCGAGCTGCCAAAGCAGCGCCGGCGCCAGGGCAGCGAGGCCCGAGCGACCAACGTAGCAGCGGCGCCCGAGCTGAGGCAGCCGACGATCCTGACGCAGTCGGCCCGATGCAGCCGGGGACGAGGCCGGCGAGGCAGACCGCAGGGCCGCCGTGCGGACGCGGCGGAGGCGGGTGGCGTGGATCGATGGGCGGGCCGGCGCGCGGACAGCGGCTATGATGGGCCGCCGCATGGCGCGAGGCCGCCGGGTCGGGGTGATGCAGGAATCCCGGTCGGAGCAGGGCGGAGACGGCCGGCGTAGAACGACGGGCAGGCCGGCGCGCGGACGACGGCTATGAAGGGCCGCCTGTCGCGCGAGGCCGCCGGGTCGGTGAAGGAGCCGGCCGGTCGCGCCGGTGTTGGAGTAGAGGCGCACGGGGGTCGACGGCGGCGGTGGGCGACGCAATCTGATCTATGATCGGTAAACCAAAAAGTAAACGCCGATCAAGGTGATCGGCGAGAGAGAGAAAAACCCGGAGCAAGGGCTCGGGAAAAAGACTCTCTAGGGCAGCCGGTCGACACGACCGGCGGACGAACCCTAGGTACGGGCGGCGCGGCCCCCGGCGGCGGTCATGGAGGCCGACCGCCCCAGGGGCGGCGCGCGGGGCGGAAGCGGCGGGCGGCGGCTAGGGTTGGATCGGTTAGGCTGATACCATGTTAGAAGGGATAGAGAGGGATTGGTGGAATCGTTGTTTATTGCTTGAGCCTCGTGGCCATATATATATAGGAGTACAATGACCAACTTGAAGTACAAGACAAGGTAGGACAAAATCCTAGTCTATCCTATACTTCCTAATAATCAATATACTCAACAGCCACCACGCCCGCACCATCATGTTGGGCACTCACCTAGCAGCGGTGCGGCCGCTCCCAGGCGGCGATTCGGCCAGAGCCTGGTATCATCGTTAAGATCGATAAGGGACACATGGAGGAGAGATAAGAGGGAGATCATGGACCAGAGGACTCGGGCGGATGGGGCGAGCTAAGGAGAAGGGCGCTCAATGGGAGGGCGGGGGCGCGCATGCAGCGACGGAGGCGTGGGCGCGCGTGTTTTTTCCCCAGATCGTGCCTGCGTGGGGATCGCAGGAGGGGAGGAGGGCTTAGTTAGTTTTTCCAACAAAAAAATCTGCTGCGTGCGTGGGTTGTTTCCTTTTCTCGCTCGCGTGAAAAAGGGAAGGGTAGGGATTGGAGAAAAACGCACGTACAACCAGAAATGTCACACTAATTCAGAAACCAGGGCCAAAAAGTTAAAAGGGGCTGGAAAGTGTGATCATCACAAAAATAGTGCCAAATGAACGCAATTGCGGAATCAAGCAGATGCCATGCCTTCTTCAAATCCTCAGTCACGCTTTCTTTGATCCTCGCAGCCTATATATACACTCATGGCTGTGGCTCTCAGATGGCAAATTATCATGTTGGCCGCAACCTGCTCTGTTTTCAGGTTTCATGTTACAATTCGTTTGTGCATTTAGTGTGGCCGTTCAGACTAAGTGAGGGATTGGAGAAAAACAAACGTAAATGTGTATTGGTTACTCGGATAGACGGATACATAAAGGGTCGAAATAGCCAGAAATGTACCAGTTTTTTTGGTGCTAGGAGAAAGAGAGGGAGCACCGAAATTCGCATCATGTCGCCCTTGGTGTTACCTGTTTCCATTTGACATGTCCTACAGGTGCAAGTTCATAGGCTAGTTTGATTGAAAATCATATGAGATTTGTTATAGTTGAAGATTACATTTTAACCTACTCATCCATTTTGACTCTTTCTCTATTAGAGAATGTTATTCTCGCACGATACGTCCATACCTGGAAGCGCCGGGGCACACCGGCACTAGTTGACATACGCTGGAGAGGAAAGCGCCCACTAGGGCAGGTAGTTGGGTTCGTCAAGATCTTTTGAGGAGGTGTATACGCGGTCATGAAATCAGTCAAGTGATGCCTGGAGCCCTTGACACTTCCATATTCAGTACAACTGGACTACATAAGAATAAGATTGGAGAAATGCAAGTAGGCACTAGGCAGGCAGTAGCTTCTGCACCTATACAAATTGCATAATCAATGGCACCATTTTCCGAAACCACTCTGTCATGAAGATCTCCTCTATGCTCCGTTCTCAAACTCCACTATCCAGTCTGAACCTAACCTTCAGATAAGCAAGAGGACGATATGCTGCTCGATAACTGCACTCACTTTGATATAGAATTGTGTGGCCAATCCCTAATCCTGGAAAGTTTCCACAATAACGGCAAAAGAAAGTAACGTCAGAAGGAGTCACAGAACACTGAACAATTAATTTGAAGACAATATCAGTACAAACCTGCTGGCTCATGAGAATCTCAATGGCAACATTTGGATCTCCATCCGCGGCGGCAAGAGCAACTTCAGCCTGGGTCTGCAGCAAGGAAACCAATCCATCCGTGAGATTCTTGCAATCTCCTCAGTCACACTTTCTTTGATCTTCGCAACTTATATATACACTCATGACTGTATCTCTCAGATGGCAAATTATCCGGTTGGCCAGAACCTGCTCTGTTTTCAGGTTTCATGTTACATTTCGTTTGTGCATTTAGTGTGTGGGCTTTCAGACTCAAATGAGGGATTGGGGAAAAACAAACGTGAATGTGTCTTGTTAGTTGGATAGACGGAAACATAAAAGGGTCGAAATAGCCAGAAATGTCAAAGGATGCACTGGAATGCAAATAGGGGTAGGAGCACCGACTCGTTTACGGAATGAGGTTTGTGGAACAATATCGCCTATGTTGGCTCAGGTGGATTTTTGGTGCTAGGAGAAAGGAAGGGAGCATCGGAATTACTCAGAGAGAGGAGACATGAGCACTGAGTTCGCGCTATGTCTTATCACCCTTGGTGTTGATGTTTCCTTTAGACATGTCCTACGGCTGCAAGTTAATAGGCCTATTTGATTGAAAATCATGTCAGATTTGTTATAGTTGAAGATTACATTTTAACTTACTGATCCTTTTGACTCTTTCTCTATTAGAGAATGCTAGTCTCGCACGATACGTCCATACCGGGAAGCGCCGCGGCACTAGTAGACATACGCTGGAGAGGAAAGTGCCCACTAGGGCAGGTTGTTGGGTTCGTCAAGTTTCTTTTGAGGAGGTGTATACGCGGTGATGAAATCAGAAGCCTGGAGCACTTGACAGCGATTCACACGCGTCTCGTGGGGGACCTACGCACTGCCCACCCCACGGTCCTTATCCCCTTCTCTGGACCGAGTCATCGCCTTCCTCTGGATCGGCCTGTCTCTTCCCTCTGCAATCTTCCTCTCTTCTGTTCCCCAGAGGCTCCCCTCATCCATGCCCACCCCCTACCCACCCTGGCCGGCGGGAGCTGCTGTTGCTACGGGAGCGCCGCTGTGTTGCGACGGTTGCCGTTTGACGACGGTGACGACGAGTTGTTTGTGGCAAAGCAGCGGTGATGCTCATGGTGTGGGCGGCGGCGCGGGTCCCGCCGGGGTTGAAACAGCCGGTGGTGCTCCAACCCACCTCGCTGCTGCAGTCGTCGATGCTGTAGGGGGGGGGGGGCGAGCTGCGTGCTCAACGGCGCTTCAATAGGGATGCCAGGCGCGCTCGTCGGCGACGCCTGCTACAGAGCAACACGGGGAAGGTGCGGTGCTGCAGGCGGCTGACGTACGGCGGCAACGAGATCTCAGCGTCGACGTCACTGCTGCATCCCATGCTTCGTCTCGACGCCGATGTTGCAATGGAGCTTCGCCGGAGTTACAACGAGCTTCGCCGGAGCCGTCGGTGCTGCATTGGAACTCCGACGGGGCTGCAATGGAGCTTCGCCGGAGTCGTCGGTGCTGCATTGGAGCTCCGCCGGAGTTGCAATGGAGCTTCGCCGGAGCCGTCGGTGCTACCACGAGAGCTACAATGAAGCTTTGCCGAATGCCATCCAGTGCTGCGTTGAAGCTGTCGTAGGCTTGGTGCTGCCGTGGCGTTGGTGCAATCGGAAGGCCATCAGCGCATAGATCGGAGGGCTGGCGAGGCGGATGATTTCCTAGAGAAATCATCCGGTTGATTTGTAGTAGCCCCCATATTAAAATGACAGATTTTAACAAGCTCACAAAGAAGAAAGTATCTTCATTCCCCTTTGAGGTTTCATGAAAATGCAAGCAAAGTTACCTTGTACCCTACTTATCGTGTAGAATCAGCTTGTGGAGACGGCTTTCATAATCTATAGTACTACTTATGTTCTCATTCTAATTATCAATTATTCATCCATCAAAATCTAAGAGGCTAAAAATTATAGTAACAATGTGGATCATGTTCTGAATACACTGTACAATCGCGTACTCTCACCAGTACACAATATGAACATTATATTATTATCTTTCTGTTAAATTGGAAAACATGACATTCAACTCATGGATGGTGAAATCAATAATAGCTGCAGAATATGGTGAGCGTTGGCAGCACAAACAGGCTCCTATATGACTTATCCATTGAATATTTGTCGTACCTTAAACCCATTTTGGTTATTCAAGAATTCATTTATTCCATTGTCCACTTTTATGTACCCTTAGTTTCCTGTTTGTTTGTTTGATCTACATATATAATCTCATTTGACCTACCTCTTTCTACCTGCAGGCTTGTCGAGTCCTACGCACGCATGATTGATGGTGTGGTCCATGGAGCTGCCAAGATGGCACTTCTCTGCGTTGTTCCAGTTGCTGTTTTTGCTGGCAACAGCAAGAAGGGGGTAGAAGCACAGGCAACATAGACATGGCATTGCCACGCTCGGACAAAGAACATCCACATCGATGCTATAGTAATTAACCAAAACATAGACATGCCGAACGCCAGGCGAAGCAATGTAGATAGTGTCACCTGTAGGACACGCCACTAAAACCCCAGTTGTCTTGAATTGAGAATGCTGATCTGATTACAGCTCCCCCGAATCTGAACAAACAAGACAAAAGTTTAGCCAAACAGAGAAGAATTTTGGGCCCAATTTGTACACATATTCAAGAGCTTACAAGCTTAAAGGAATGAATTATTCCTATTATATTGGGCTAGATATAGTAGCAGAATAGCATTCCTTCAATCAGTAAGGTTAACCGTTCATCGCAACCGAATTTGTGATATGCAACACTTTTGTGTGTTCAGCACCGAATTGCAATGCAGGTTGGAGCACATAGCCAGACAGAGGCATGTACGCAAAAAGAAACAAGCACCGGAAATCTTTGGTCATTCTAAACTAGTAGCTTAGTGTTTGCAGGACTTCGGATATTTTATTACCTAGCTTAAGGAAATATATCAGGGGTTCTAGCCACAATCAACAAATGATGATAGATGTGAAGCATGTAAATGATTTAAGAGACTAATTCAAATCACACAGTGTGATAGGCTGAGAGCACACTGTTCTTTCTTTGTTATTCAGAGCAGTGACTCAGGCAGTTATTTGTGAAGGCAGTAATTAGGCAGAGATTTCTCAAAACAACACCGTCACAAGAAAAGAAAAAATGAATGTGAAAATGACCAAAAGTACATCCTTATATTTATGAGAAGAAAGTGGGCAAGATGAGTCCTTCGAAACTGTACTTAATTTTCTAGATGTGAAAGTAAACACTCCAGAGGTACACTGGATCTATATTTGGATTACTTCTCCATTACCTCGGCCATAGAACAATTCTGGGAAAATAAATGTTGTGATAATGATGGTGGAAGCTTGAGACTATGTGAGAGATATTTATTTTGTACGATTCTCTTAAAACAGGAATTGAAACAAACACAGTGTTTGCAGGACTTCAGATTTTTATTGCCTTGCTTAAGTCACATAAGGAAATATATCAGGGGTTCTAGCCACAATCAACAAATGATAGATGTGAAGCCTATAACTGATTTATGAGACTGATCCAAAACACACAGTGTGAGCGCACACTGCTCTTTCTTTGATTCAGGGCAGTGACTCAGGCAGTTACTTGTGAAAACAGTAATTAGGCAGTGATTTTTCAAAACAACATCATCACAAGAAAAGGAAAAATGAATGTGAAGATGACCAAAAGAAAAACCTTCCTACATCCTTATATTTATGAGAATAAAGTGGACAAGATGAGTCCTTCCTAACTGTAATTAATTTTCTAGAGGTGAAAGTAATCACTCCAATGGTAAAATGGATCTATATTTGGATTACTTCTCCATTACCTCGGCCATAGAACTATTCCACGAAAGATATGTTTTGATTTCATGACTCCTAAAATGATAGTGGAAGCTTGAGCTATGTGAAAGATATTTTCTTTTGTAGGATTCTCTTAAAACAGCAACTGAAACAAACAGGACAACAGATCACAAATATGTTTACTCCCATGATAGAATAGAACACAAAAACATAACCACTACTAATATCGTGTAAACAAGAATGACCAATTGCAACACTGAACAATTAAGCATACCCCAGCTCGTCTGCACTCCATTTCAACCTGTTGTGGCATGAAGATCTTGATCATGTCCATCATTTATATCCCCCCATCTAGCTAGCATCTTGTCCTAATCCTACTCTATCTCGACAAGTGTCTCCATATATTGTGCTTTACATCATACTTAGCACAATCTATGTTGTTGCCTACTTTTGAAAAGGTACAACATTTGAGATTTATCTTTGACCTATAGGAAGATATTTCATGTTAAGGACAATTTAAATAGCACAGAAAACATACATAGAAACTTGATAAGTTGAAAGAGTAAAACACATCAGATTACAAAATTGTCTGCACATAGCTTCTAGAATGATACATTGTGAGGCCACACCACATAATATTTCATTCTTGACAAAAAAAAAAGGAGAAAGGGAAACAATAACATGCTGCACATACCAATTTCTACACCAAAGTGTGAGACTCCCTCCTATCTGACTTTGAGTAGTCTCTGCAATATATTGCGGTAATGGTATCCCCGTGATATGATCCTCTGCAAGTGATGCACGCCTTCACTTTTCCGGTAATACACAGTGCAACTACCGATGTACAACTTTGCTAAGCACTCCACATGGTGGTGGAGAGAGGCGTCTTGCTCGGAGTAGTAGATGCAGTTCCTATCCACCCCACCGCGCCCGTCCATCACCGACACGGGCACCGCTTTGGAGCAAGCTGGGTCAAGAAACAGGGTGTGGTCATCCAAACTCATCACCTCTTCCCACATTTTGCAGTCATTGGTGAGCTCAAAAACCCTGAAAAATTTAGTGTTATGGTCGTGACTTTCCGGCCAGACCTCCACCGCTATTGCTAGCTTGCTACACAGTTGGAAGATGTATCTTGGGTGGGACGTCACCTCCAACGCGTGCAAGGCATTCATTTCGATGTTTAGACGGTGGATTGGGCTTGCCACCAGATTACCGTCTTTGTTCACGTCGATGCCAAACTTGAAGAGTGTACCGCGTTGGAAGCCATAGAGCTCGCCGTTGCAGAAGGTGATGTCTGTGAGCATGGCGTCCCATCCTTGCGTCGTCCAATCACCATTCGAGGAGGCAACCCTGCAGAGCGCTACGGAGCACAGTTGGGTCATCGCAGCGAGGATGCAGCTGGTTGAGGAAGGGTCCGCGGAACAGATGACATTTTTTACGTGGATTAGGCCTGACAAAAGACCCCTCGACATGGTCGAGTAGTTAGGACAGGCACACATGGTTGCGTTCTCTAACTTCTGTTTCGTGGGGACGGGCACCCGAGTGCCGGAGAAGAGGTTCAGGACGAGGAGCTCGTCGGAACGGGACACGGTGGCGATCCAGCCGCCGTCATGCGACCCGACGAGACGGTTGCCCCACGGGAACCATTGCAGCGGGATGTGCACGGCCCTGCCGTCTTCGTGGCTGTACGCTAGCGCCTCCCGTTGGCTCGTCCCGCTGCCCGGCGACAGGAGCAGCAGCGGCAGAGCCGGCAGCGGCCGGTGGCATGACGCGGCGGCGCGCCATGTAGTGCAGACGGCAGCGAAGCGCGCGCCCGGTCGTACGCGGAGGTGGCTCTGAGATACACCGTGCCCAGGAGGTCGTTGGGGAGGTCGATCGGCCCACCGCCATCCGTCGCCGGCCATCGCTGTTAATTCTCGATTGTGGCAGATTGGATCGGTGTGGTTGTTGGCAGGAAGGCACTATCTCGGATCCATGGAAGGATCGCCCTTGTATATAGGAGGCAGCAACGCACAACTACGTAACAGAAATTCTAGGTTTTTTCATGGGCTTTTTTTAAAACACAGTAACCCTTATATATACCCGCATACACTCACTTCATGGGCTCTTCTTCTTATTGCTGTTTTCGTTCTAGATTATGTTTAATTTATCGAAATCGCTTATTTTCCACCGACTGATTTCTCTCGTCCGTAAACCGTCTCTGCTGCTTGACACGTGTACCCGTGGACATGCCCACC
Organism: Elymus sibiricus; assembly: GCA_039707655.1. NCBI lineage: Eukaryota > Viridiplantae > Streptophyta > Magnoliopsida > Poales > Poaceae > Elymus > Elymus sibiricus. The sequence continues at coordinate 459,175,437 of CM077668.1, read as the reverse complement.
ACTCTTCTCCCAGCCTTATCTCTTCCGATTCACCTGGTCCACCCATCTTCTCCGCCCCGCATTGCTAGCTTCACTCGTCTCAATGGTTGTATCTCCTCTGTTTCTTCTTCCACTAGCACACCGCACCACACAGCAGCGGCCATCGCGCGTCGCCTTAGACTGGCGTCGCTGCCGCCTCGCGTTGCTGCAGCCCCTGCTCCTGCAACACTGACGTTCTGCACCGCCGCTGCAAACCGCCGTCGCCGTTTGCAAGCACACGGGTCCAGATGCTACGAGGGGGGCACGGCCGCCTATGCGCGAGCGCCGGCTTGGGCTGCGAAGCCGGTGGTACAGCGCGGGCGGCGGCTCGCTCAGCATCTCTGTTCCAGACGCGTGCCGACGCTGCATACCCAGGCCACCGTCTAGCTACCCCGGCTGCACAGCAGTCTTGTGGGGCGGCGAGCGGCGCTGCAAAAGACGATGCCGAGCACCACTGCAATGGGGAGGGCATCGACGCTGCACTAGCCAGCGATGTTGTGCAACACGACGGAGCACGGGCGAGGCTGCAGTGGCTGGCGTTGTTGTGCAACACGACAGATGCTCATCGGCGACCTCCGGTGCTGCAATGCAGCGCTCGTCGACGGTCATTGAAGCTCCGCCGGGGCTGCAATGAAGCATTGTTGGAGCTGCAATGAAGCTCCGTGGGGCCGTTGAATCTCCGTCGGGGCTGCAATGGAGCGCCGTCGGTGCTTCGCGCCGCGCTGTGCTGCCATGGAAGCGGCTGCACTGAAGCTTTTTGCCGATGTTGCCATGGAGCAGCACCCGGCGGCCCCGTTGCTACGATGCAGTGGTCGCCGGAGGCTCCGGTGCTGCGAGGTAGCCAACGCAGATCGAACAGAGAAGAAAGACGAGGTAGTCGGTACTCCGATGCTGCAAGGTAGTCGCGTGATGGTGAAGAACAGAGAAGAAAGACGATGGCTCTGTTTGTCGCTATCGAACGGTCACCATCCGTTAGATCGGACGACTGTCTAGGCGGATGATTTCGATTTGTAGCAGCCGCCTTAATTTATCGGGGTATCAGTGGGTGTCTACAGGGAAATAGTGGAACGACTATTTAGAGAATATTTTTTCAGAATTTCAATACAGTTAAAGGTCGTGTTGGAAAAATACAACCTAATTGAAATTGATATAAACTTATGGATGGAGTAAAAACCTACCCAAAGAACTAGTTGAACAAAAAATTAGCATGCGAAATAAGCACAAAATTGCTAGTGAAAATAGTATTCATGGAAGGAGTATTGAACAATTAAGGAACAAAAGGTACTCGTGATTAATGTGAAATTCAAAATTCAAATAGTCTTGTTCCGGAGGGTTCCTTTGCAAATGGCACATCAATTCATATGATTGTATGTTAAAAGAATATTCTCTTCGAAAACTAGAAGGCAAAACATCTTTACACCTCATGACCAGCATCCAGCGGTCTAAAGACCAATTCTTGAGCGTACCTAGGTCAGCCATGGGATCATTGGCTCACCTCTATGCCGATTATTTGCAGGCGGTGATGTAACGCTAGTGGCTAGAGCCATGAAAACTTCCATTTGAAGAACCTAGTTGTTCTTCTATTATTTTCTCTTTCTGCTTTTCTAGGCATATTCTGAGTGGACTAGTCTACATTTGTTAATTTGTAGGTCAAGCTTCACTCAATGTCATTGTTTTTGCATGGTTTTTACTTACCCATGATGGGTTTTGTACAACTGGCCTACCTGAATGTCAACTATTTACGATGGGTATAACATTAAAATAAAGTCCTTCACATCAACTTTTACTTCAATGGCAAGAAGCACCAGGACTTTACATCATCTCTGGCACCGACCTTCACATCAACGCCCACATCATTACCAAGCGCAATCCCACCATGAGTCAGTGATTTAACCTAGATTCAGGCCCTCGACATCCGTTTCGCCGACCCCCGTATCTTCATGGTACGAAGAAGACCTCGGAGTGGTATAACGACATCAATCGATTGAAGATGTCATTCTACGGCGAGCCCATCGACATCCCAACCATGCTTGGTGCATGGTTGGAGTCCGCAGCTATGATAGGGATGACGACCATAAGGACCACCACTACGAACGGTGTGAGGGTGCAGCTAAATAGAGTGTTCCTAAGGAAAAGAATTGGGTTTCCACCAAGCTAAAAGAATATGCGGATGGTTCGAGTAAACAAAAACTATCTTTTTTTTAGCTATTTGGCTTCCTTATTCCTTATTTTAACAAAAGAAGATTTAGTTACGATTGGAAATCAACTTTTTTGTATCTTCATCCATACTCATAGTTTCAAAATTGGAAAACTTAATCCAATGCAAAATTATGCTTCGCGACTCCGTACCCATAATCCAATTTTTATTTTGGATGCAATTTAAATTAGTCTTTGGATACAAATTGCCAGAATGTATATTCTTCCTGAATATGATATTGAGAGGAAAAGAATTTAATCCTTTGTAAGAACTAAAGTTTTCATCGGAATATACAAATAAAAAACTTAAGGATGCCTTAAGTATATTATTTCAAACTCAATGGAGTGTTCAACGTCATGACAACTGTGGTTCCCATCGTAGACTCACATATCCACAACTATAGCGTGACAGAAGATGGCAACATTGCACAACTTGGTATCGGTTCTAATTTTGACGACCTCACCAATAATGCCCATGGCATGCTAACCTACCGCTTTGACTACGTCAAGAAGCTCAGGATGCGCGCCATCATGTCGATAGTGGTGGTTTCGATAACGACGTCTCCTCCGACATATTCGCCACCGACTGAATATGACATTTCCATGGTTACATCCACGGTAAAACAAGGCCAATCAGTAGCTTACTAGATTATATGCCTGAGAAAAACTGAAACTAAAAAAAAAAGGTGGTGCCACAGGAGTGTAAGCCCCGTTCTGTTAGTCCATTTAGGACCCAAGTGAATAACTGTGAGATTAGCCAATTGACCAAGAGCCGACTCCCTGTGATTGGGCTCCACACGTGTCTCACCCCCCCGCCGAGGCAGGGAGAGCCGGCTCATGGGCCGTCCACGTCTCCGTGGGCGCATCGCTGCGCATGGGGGCCCGGGGACTTTCCAGGGCTGGTTAGGCCCGCTCACTTCATCCTGTGGCTAGTGCTCCCTGAGGCACCAGCTCCGCCTTATAAACCGGGCGGAACTCCCCTCGGCTAGCGGTATGGGACTAATCTCAGCGACCGGCAGCGCCCTCTTGCCAAGAGTATATGGGCCATGGCCGGTGAGCGGCTCCAAACCCACGCTGCACGTTAGGGTTTCTCTCCAGCCCGTCACGCCGCCCATGGCCGCCGCTGCCGCCGACGGGACCCGCCGCAAGCGCGGTCGGGGCGGGAAGGGGCCCAACTCCGACCTGTCGCGCACCCTCACCGACTGCACCCGCCGCGGGGACGCCGCCGCCGCCATGGCCGCCTTCGACGCGGCCGTGTCTGGCCCCGACGCGGCGCCCGACCTCCGCCTCGCCGCGCACCAATACAACCAGCTGCTCCACCTGCTCGCCTCCGCGGACCGCACCGCGTTCCCTGTCCACCCCGCCGCCGCCGCGCGTCGTGTGTTCGCGCACATGCTCGAGGCCGGGGCGCCCCCGTCCGAGGCCACCATCACCTCCCTCGCCCGCGTCGTCGCCGCCGACGCCGAGGGCGCCGACGAGGCCTTCGGGCTCGTGGCCACCATGCGGGAGAAGTACGGCCTCGCCCCGCGCCTCCGGTCGTACAGCCCCGTGCTGGCCGCGTTCCGGCGCTCCGGGGAGGCCGGCAAGGCCTACGCGGTCGAGGCACACATGGCGGCCTCTGCCGTCTCACCGGAGGAGCCCGAGATCGCTGCTCTCCTTGAGGTCAGCGCCAAGGCGGGGGATGCAGACAAGGTGTATGAGTATATGCTCAAGCTGCGGCGAGCTGTGGGCTGTGTTAAAGAGGAGACCGCAGAGGTGTTGGAGGCGTGGTTCCGGAGCGAGAAGGCGGCGACCGTGGGTAAGGAGGAGTGGGATGCGTGCCAGGTGAAAGACGCCATTGTGGCGAACGGTGGTGGGTGCCATCAGCTAGGGTGGCTTCGTAGCGGACCGTGGATGGTCCAGCGGGTGACAGTTGGGGCAGAAGGCGAGTGCGGTGGATGCGGATGCCACCTAGCTTCTGTTGATATTGACATGGAGGAGACACAGAAGTTTGCTGACTCTATTTCCGGGTTGGCCCTTGAGAGGGAGACCAAAGCAAATTTCAGCCAGTTTCAGGTGCATATCTTCTGTCCCTTGTGTTTGGTCTCCCTAAGCTAACTTGGAGCATTGTACATTTTGTTAAATGTAGTTAGTTTCTGTTGTTTACTGGCTATAGTGATAGGCAGAGCAGATATGTGCTTAGTTTTACTTCAATTATGTAGCTGGCATCGTGTGAATTACTAAGAATTAACTTGGGAAAAGTAGCCCTGAAATAGTATGCCTCCCTGTTTTGTGCAGATAGCTACTTGTGGTGATATACTGTCGCCAAATTCAATAGCTTTATATGATAAGTTTCTTTCATCTACTCCCTCCAATCCATATTAATTGACATTGCTTTAGTACAATGTTAGTACAACTTTGTACTAAACTAGCGTCAATTAATATGGATCGGAGGGAGCATGTTAATTTTTACCTCTGTTTGTACAAACTGAACTCCCAGTTGTGTTAACACGTTTGAGTCATCCTTAAAGACCTTGTGGTTGGTTGCCATGTCTGCACAATAATTGAAATAACTGGTCCTAAACCTGTAGTTAGGGGAATCCATAATTTTATATAATAAAGCATGACATTCACCTGGAGATAGTGTGCCTCCCTGCTTTGTGCAGATAACTGCTTGTGGAGATATACTGTGTCCAAATTGAATGGGCTTATATGATTAGCTTCTTCATCTATTTTTTCTGTTTGGTTTATAGAAATTGAATTACTGTTCTGTTAGCACACTTGAGTCATCCTTAAAGACCTTGTGGTTGGTTGCCATGTCTGGACAATAATTGAAATAACTGGTCCTAAACCTGTAGTTAGGGGAATCCATAATTTTCATATAATTAAAGCATGACATTCACCTGGAGATAGTGTGCCTCCCTGTTATGTGCAGATAACTACTTGTGGTGATATACTGTGGCCGGATTGAATGAGCTTATACCATTAACTTCTTCATCTACATTTTCAGTTTGGTTTATGGAAATTGAACTACTGTCATGTTAACACACTTGAGTCATACTTAAAGACCTTGTGGTTGGTTGCCATGTTTGCGCAATAATTGCTTGCTCAAGTAACTGGTGCTAAAGCTGTAGTTGGTGAAATCCATAATAATTTCATATAACTAAAGCATGACAGTTATTATTAGTCTAGAAACTAAAGCTAGCTAATGAAAAGCGCCAATCAAATTAACATACATTGTGATAGGCAGACACATGTGTGCTTGGTTTTACTCCAATTAGTAGCTGGCATTGTGTGATTACTAAGAACTAATTTGTGAAAACTATACCTGAAGAAAGCGTGCCGCCCTGTTTTGTGCAGATGACTACTTTTGGTGTTGTACTGTAGCCAAATTAAGTAGGTTTGTACAGTAAGTTTATACATTGATTCGTTTATGGAAACTGAACTGCGGTTGTGTTAAAAACATTTTAGTCACCCCTAAAGGCCTTGTGTTTGGTTGCCATACCGCACAATAATTGCTTGTGCAAGAAACTTATCCTAAACCTGGTAGTTAGGGGAATCCGTAATTCTCATATAACTAAGGCATGATATTCACCTGTCTAGGAACTAAGGTATCTTAAGGAAAGATGACAATCAAATTATGTTTCGTATACTGTATTTATTTGTCTGTTGCTTTTATTTGGGAAAATACATGTTTATAAAGTTCAGAACATAGTTTTTCTTCTTACAAACTGAAAATTTTGACTTCTGTAGGAGTGGCTGGAAGCACATAAAGAATACGAAGCTATAGTCGATGGTGCAAATATTGCACTTTATCAACAAAATTTTGCTGAGGGCGGTTTCAGCTTGGTTCAGGTCTGTGCATCATCCTACACTGAATTCTGACATGCTGTCACCACTGAATTAATCTGTACTAATCCATGTTCCATTTGTCATGCTTAATATAGAGCAGCTGGATGCTGTTGTAACAGAGCTACGAGATAGATATAGTGGGAAATGGCCCCTTGTCATTCTACATAATAAGCGCATCGCCAAGCTTATGGAAACTTCATCCAATAGGCATCTTATTGAAACTTGGAGAGCAAATGGAGCATTGTACACATCGCCAAGTGGGTCAAATGATGACTGGTAATGTTGCCCACTTTGTAGCCGCGGATATTCTAGCACTTCTTGTTTCACATTGATAGTATGCTTCAGATATTAATCTAAGTTCAAGTTCGCCTATCTGAGGTGGAAGTGCATCTCTTACCCTGTAATTAATGTATGAAATTAGATTGTTGTTGATTTTTCATGATCTTACCAACTGTTATGTTCCTCGGGATTGCTAAATATATGAGATGTAACTTTGCAGGTATTGGCTATATGCAGCAATTGGATTGAACTGTTTGCTCGTGACTAACGATGAAATGAGAGATCACATATTTGAGCTCCTAGGATCATCGTCCTTCTTCTACAAGTGGAAGCAAAGACATCGGGTGTGCACTGCAAAACTTACAATCATATAACCCACTCCTATTCCTATTTATTTTATTAATGTGCTAATCTAATTGCAATTGCAGGTCAAGTACACTTTTAATAAAGGAAAGGCGGTGCTTGTTCTGCCACCCCCCTATTCTTCGGAGATTCAAGTAAGTAACCAAGTCAGGTTTTTCTAGAGCGTATTACTCTCTGCTGTTGCTGATGCTATCTTCACCGCAGGAATCCGAGACAGGATCTTGGCATGTGCCGATAGAGGAGAAATCCGGTGATGAGAGAGCTAGGACCTGGCTTTGTATTGGTAGGACAGGTCTCAGCAAACCACCTCATGAATCTCCTGTCTCCAACGGAGTTGCCAAGGATTTATCTCCATCCGAGGCATATAATGGAGTTGAGCAGAAGCAACCAGAAGATCAGGCTGCACCAGTAACTGGCAAAAGAAAAGATCGAGATTGACACTGCTTCCATTTGTGGCAGCTTGAGCATACCATACTTCTGCTACATGCTCGGTTTGGCGTCGCACTATGGTCGTTCAGGAGCAGGGATGCCGTGTTAGTGCCATCCCGGAATGCCCGTTTGTGGGGCTAACAAGCATTGTAAAATGCACCTAACTTGTGTGCAGTTGTGCACCAAGTTGGTTCAGTTTTTGGTTAGGTTTTCAGCAAAATGAACTGTATTGGCTCCAAGGATTTAGTGTTATTATCCATGATCACATTGTACAACAGTGGGAAGTTAAACCGGTTATAGCATTTTATTTCGCAATAATAGTGAGTTGCATGCATTCTGAAGGTAGGAACAATCGAACAAGAGTGTTGGCCATCATTGTGTTTGAAGTTTCAGAAAAGCTATCAGAATGTACTAAGATGCGATTTTATTGCTTGATTATCTTGTGGAATCATACCAGCAGACTTTGCAACATCTACAGGTCAATTTAACCATGGTCAAACAAGTAGATGCGTTGTATTTTCAGGATTACAACCCTTAAAATGTCCTCCAGCAGCTGGAAATTTAAGGATAAAACTAGTGGTGCTCACAAACAAGGGGAAACTTTTCGTTCCTGAAAATTAAGTTATTTATATAAACAAAACGTCGATAAAGAAGGGGTGTCATTGTGTTAATTTGTAGTATTATTGTTTGGGAAAGATTTTCAAACCAATACTCGTGTCTTAAACCACACTGGATATACAACAAAAACTGATACTATGATCAAGACATTTTTCAGAGGAAGAGCTGAACATCCAAACATTATTAAGAGACTGCACATTCAGATGCTAAGAGCTAAAAGTCTACATTCAGTTTCTGGTCAATGTCCGAGAACGTCTCGAAGAAAGCTTTGAAGTGCTTGTATGTGGTGTCTATGTCTTCTTTGCCACACATTTCCCGAACGCTGCAAACAATTGCAATAGTGGTCAAATACTTGTAATGCAACACATGATTGTAAGAACAATATGCGGATAGATACAAATCGAAGCATGTTAATCATCAGATGTGGTTTCCATTTGTCTACCATTTGTAACATCTCAGTAAGACAATGTGTATCTGAACAACTGAAAAGAGAAGTCATATAACTACTCTTTTCCAATAATGTTTTTAATAGCTAGGTCTGAAATTACTTGTACATCGCGTTACATGCTAAATCAGTGTGCAATAACCAGCAGGTGGAAAGAACAGAAAGCTGTACATACCTGTGCATTGAAAGCTGAGGAATACCGCAATCAACAGTCCGTATGCCAACACCGGAAGCAAGTATGGGGCCGATAGTTGAGCCACAACCCATATCATTCCTTACAACAAATTCCTGTAGGGCATTCATTGCATCAGTACCATTTCTCAAACTCACATACTCGAAAGACAACAAATTTATATCTCATAGTTAAAAAGAGAGTAAGCAAATGGGTTGTCATTAGCTTTATTAAGCCACCATGGAGCACAATCATTTGTTCAAACAGTGGACCTTGCACACAGAAGGAATGTTTTAACCGTTGTTTAAAAGCAAAGAAGTCGAAAAATACCTGGACTGGAAGGTTATGAATTCGAGCTATTTCTTTGAAGAGAAAAGCTGTTACAGCACTTGTGGCATAACGCTGGTTAGCATTATGCTTGATAACAAGTCCTTTTTGCAGTTCTGGTCTGTGGTACTCTTCATGCTTGTCTGGATAGTTTGGGTGCAGGGCATGAGCCATATCTGCAGAAACTGAAAGGGAAAACAGAGATCAATTGAAGAGACTGGTCACAGGAAAAATCCAACAGACGGCATATACATAAATCCTACCAAGGAAAGAGGAAGTTAGTGCACGCTCTAAAGCCCCCTCCCCCATGGACTGATGCATCAAGGAGTCAACAATTCGTCTCATGGCCTGGAATATGGTTGGTGCACCTGCCCCTTGCATCGAATTTGAACCAACCTGAACATTGTCATGTCATAACACGAGGAAGAAGAAACCGGGCACAGAAAACAAACAAAGACAGTTAGATAATTCTAATACAAAAATCCTTTCTGCAAATATTTTGAATAACTACATCACTAAGAACTGCTCTTAGTCCAACAATCTCGATGATTAATGTGAAAATGAGCAACTACCAAGCTATAACTTCTCGGTGTTATTTCTCATTCACAATCACGTTAAGCTTACAGCCATCAAAACAGGTTCCAAGCGAGTATTAGGAATCTAGGATATGCATAAATATACTTGTACCAATCAGAGCAGGACTTGGTTCAAATACCTCTTCGTTATCAAACAAAGCAATCATTCTTATACCCTTCTCGTTGGATAACTCTTCTGGTATCTTGGAAGAGTCCATGAGGGATTTAAGGGCACAATAACATGAAGCAAGATTATCCAATCTACCAGAATAAATGAACTCGTTCTTCCCTCCACCAAGGCAGCTAGGTTGGGTATCACACACGTTCAACTCCATACCAATAATTTCATCTGACCCACAACCAATTTCTTCTGAAAGAACCTGTGGATCAGCAAGTTGGCTATAAGTGCAATTTGAAGCCAGCTTAGAAATAATAGGAAAAGGATAGAGAGTGGAATTACTTGCAAAAGCAGTGAATGATGGACAATCTTTGTGGAACTTGAACTTTTTTTGTCATCAGAACTGATAATAGTCTCTTCACATTTTGTTGCAAGAAGTGGAGCCAGATGATTCTCTAGATTAGGCTTGAATCCTTCAGAATTCACTGTGCTAAAAGGAAAACAACTCACTCAGCTACACATGTAAGGGCCAAATAAAATTACAGCTAAATACGATAGCAATAGCAACAACCTACTAGATGCTTGGCTGCAGACTCAATGAACTTGAAAGGATGTTACCGAGATAAGCTTTCAAAAACTGAGATGCAGATAAATGGTGGATTATGGGTAAAATGGAAGAACGTTACTACAGATAAATCCAGTTAAATGGGACATCAACAATCTACTGGATGCATTGAAAGAATGTTACTGGGATAGGTCTCAAATACCATGATATGGATAAATTTTCTATTATAGAAAAAACCAATCATTATACTTTGGAAGGGCACGAGACTGCAATACTAGAAGAGATGTCTAAAACTCTATTGCTAGCCAGAGGGTAGAAAACTACATCATAGATTGCATTTTAGTTCTCAATGGAAAAAATGAAATGAACAGTGATAGAAAGGGCATGAGAAATAACCGGTCAAGATGTATAGCCAGTGTCGGTACGCGAATGAGCGGTCTGTTCACTTTGACAAGCTTATGCTTAAATGAACCATCTGGAGCCTTGAGGATGACTCGCCCGGCCAATGTTAGATCTCTATCGAACCATGTATGCCACAACCCACCTCCATACGTCTGTACACCTACCATTTGATGGCCAGATTTGAAGGAAGCAGATCTTGGTTTCAGCTTGAGGCATGGACTATCAGTGTGGGCTGCAACTATATTGAAACCATTACCAACTCTGTACCTGCAGAACAGAACAAAGGCATTTGCATGTCTTTCAGAAAATATGCACTTTTAGTTTGGCAAACACAATTTTTTGATTTGAAATAATGTTTTTGGTACTGAACATTTACTGTTATTGTGGAACTTGTTATATTCATGCCTCTCATTTAACAGCATGATGCCATGGGATCACTGTTTTTGAGTCGAACGACTAGTCGCGACTAGTCGTCGACTAGTCGATGAGTCGTAAAAAAAAGTCGACTCAACAACGTGTCGACTAGTCGCAACTGCAGGGTCGACTATTCAAGAGTCGCTACCCCAGAACGACTCGTCGACTCGAAAACCTTGCATGGGATATCACCCAGTTACCCAGAGCTTTTGCAAATCTTCAAAACAAGGAGGAATACAGGCATGGGAAACTAGGAACAAACAAATTTTGATGCTACTGAGGTCTCTTCCTATATTATAGATATCTAAATCAGCAAAATATCATGGTCACACTTTGTGCTACATTGCGACTTTCTTTGAGCAGCATTAAAGTGGAAAAAAATTAAAGGCTTGAGCTATATGATTTGTTAAAAGTTGAATAATGACACGAATGAACTGTCAGTATGGAGGAGCGGAGCTCTTCAAACAAAACTCACTTTTCCCCGACTGCAAAGGCCACCAAGCAGGACATGTTGCGAGTGAAGAAGTAGCGGCCACCGGGCTGCAGGTTCCAGTCGTCGTTCTCGCTGAGCAGCTCAAACCCCGCCGCGAGCAGCTGCCTCTTGGCCTCGGCTGAAACAATGGCCAACACAAACAAACAGGACAAAGTAAGCACTTGAATTTGCACCAACAATGCCTAAATGCCAGGGTGCATGGTGCACCGAATTCGCAAAAAATGTAGCAGCATTCGGTGGTAAGACCGGAGAGCTCCCGGTGAGGAATAGGACCGAACAGGTTGAGGGCCTCGCGCATGCGGAGCAGAGAGGGGACGCCTGGCGTGGGTTATGAAGCAGAAGCATGGAGCGGAGGGGCTTTCGCTCGCTGACTCACTCACCCGTGGCGTGGAACTGCGTCCATGACTCGTTGAGGTAGTCGAGCAGGCCGCCGACGATGGAGGGCGAGGCGGAGGAGGCGGCCGGGTGGTTGGAGCAGAGGAGGCGGGAGGGGGCCGCGGCGGGTCTGGTGGTAGGGAGGGCGCGGCGCCAGGGGCAGGAGAAGGCGGCGAGCGGAGCAGGCGGCGGCCGGAGGAGGTGGAGGCGGAGCAGCGCCATCGGCGGCGAGGTATGGAATGTCGACGCGATGGATGAAGCGCAAGCCGCAGTTTAGCTCCCTCCAGCGGTCCAGGAATCCAGCCACGTGCCTTAAATTTCCGGAAAAAAAAAATCTAGTTGGATTCTTTGTGCAAGAGGTTAGAGGACCGAAAAACGTTACCCAACCCGACCCTGAGCCCAGCCCATACACTCTGTGTTGTCCGTCACCCCACATATCCAATTCATAAGTGAGGTAGAAAAAAAGTGAGGCAGAGATGAGACGTCTAGTCGCCTACAGATTGGACTGACGGGTAGGACCCACACGAAAAACGCCGGGGAGGTCACCGGTTTTTGTGAGGACGCATTCATGCCATCACTCTGGCGCGCCGCCCGTGGGGCCAAATTCGGCTATTTAAGCTGGGCGGCGAGGGTATACCCTAGACGCCCCATTTTCCTTCTTTCTCTCTCCTCTGTGCCGCCACCGCTTTCCCTTTCGCTTTGACCTTGTCGTCCGCCATGGTCCGGTAGAAGGTAACATATTACAAATTCCTCATGCCTGAGCGTCGGGCACGCCTTGTAGAGGAGGACGACATGTCGGAGCCAGACATGAAGGTGTCGAAGAAGGCGCCAGGCATGGAGGTTGAGCTCCGCAGATTCGGCATGGAGGAGGCGGTGGCTGAGTTCCACCTCTGCTGAAGCCGCGGAGGTGGGGCGTGGAGTGCCTTGCGGCCTAGGCGCGGTTGGAGACAGAGCAAGCACGCGCTATCGCCTTTGCGGCGTTCATTGCCGATTTTGGCATAATGGCCGAAAACTAGGCCATCTTGGAGTCGCTCAAGTTCGAGCGGGAGGTGAAGGCGAACCGACAGCGTATCCACCTCACCGACGTGAGGTGGGAGTGGCTATTTGTGGATGGCGACGTCAAGGAGGAGGCGCCGGCGCTTTGCCACGCAGCCGTCAAGTGGGCTGCTTCCTTTTATCAAGTGTACCAGAGTTGGCTTTAACCCTATGTTCACTTCTGCTTTCCTGTGCGCATACGAGCTGGCCTTGTTGCTTCAAGGATGAATCTGCCAATATGATAATCAATGGGAACAAAAGGTATCAAGTATTTATTATTTCTACTGAAACACTATTATATATGGTTCGGTATTTAAATCTTTTCGGTGCTCTCCTTTAGATTACTCTTCCTAATTTTTCTTTGTAGCTCAACCATTGGAAGATAGACCACATTTTAGAGTTTGGCACAAGGCCCTGGATTTTGCCGGTCCGACCCTGAGTTTAACCGTCAGCTGAGGATAAAACTGGCGGCGAGGAACTGATATGAGCACGAGGCAATGTTCAAACTTCTCAAGTCACATTGAGCAAAAACAGCTGCTGCTCCGTTCTACCATACAGCCTAAGTAAATTACCCCGGCTGCTACCAACTGGGAACCCAACACCGGCGAGGTAATGGCGGTGCCCTCTCTATGCACGGTTTGCCCGGCAGTTTGCACTGTTTTCCCGGCAGCAGATGAAGCAAAAACGGATTTGTAACTAGAACATGGTTGCTGCATCTGCCTGAATTTGAACCAAACCTGAACATTGTATAACACGATGAAGAAAAATCAACTACTCCTACCGAGTTATCACTAATCAATTTCTCATTCCAAATCACGTAGGCTAAAAACCACGAAAACAGACTAGAAGAGTTGTGAATCAGAGCACAACTTGTTTAAAAACTTCTCCGTTATCGAACAAAGTAAAAAATCATCCTTTATACCGTTAGGTTATTTTTCTACTATCATCCTTGTACCGTTGAGCAAGATAGGGTTATAGAGTAGAAACATGACTTTTACAATAGTATCTAGGATGGGTCTTTTGGTGGCTTAAAACAATCCCACTTCCAGAGAAGAGCTTTAAGTTTCTTGATGGTTTTCTTCGTTGATCGAAACGGAAGATCACGTTCGCTTCCATCCAGCAATACATCTGTGTCACCAAGAAGCGCCCTCACATAGTGGGAGACACAATCGCCCAACATAGGAAGATCATAACCACCCTCCAGCGGCAAGACCATTCTTCCATACCCACTTTCATTAGGTGAAAGAGTTGAGAAGGCATGTCCATGAATAATTAGTCACCTTCCAAAACAACGCAGCAACACATAACGTACTGATATTTTAAGTTTCAGAAAAGGCGCCAAACCACAGAAGGTGCTGATTAGCTCAAAATAATACTAGCAGATCCCACAGCAAACCACAAATAAAATAAAATGAGTACTAAAGTGCATACATTTACTGAACCAACAAACATAAAAGATGGTGTACTGTCCAACGGTTCCCCCACTAACCTCAAAGTTTAGTGGGACACTAAATACAGAGAGCAAAGCATCGTGCTTTCACTTTAAGCTCATATCAAAAGAAGGTCAGAAATATAACTGATTAACCCATAACTAACATTTAACACTAAAGTGCATATACTGACACAATGTCACTACTCTTTTTTTTTGCGAGAAACTTCCAATCTATTCATCTTCAATCATGGCAGTACAAAGAACAACAGAGGCAATAAAAATTACAACCATGTCCGTGGACCACCTAGCGACGACTACAAGCACTGGAGCGAGCCGAAGGCGCGCCGCCGTCATCGCCCCTCCCTCACCGGAGCCGGGCAAACCTTGTTGTAGTAGACAGTCGGGAAGTCGTCGTGCTAAGGCCCCATAGGACCAGCGCACCAGAGTAGCAACCATCGCCGATGAAGAAAGTCGTAGATCAGAAGGATCAAACCTGGAAACACCCAAACGAAGACGAACGAAGACCGGATCCAAACAGATCCACCGAAGACCAGCACCGACCGAATCCCGCGAGATCCGACGGAGACAAACCTCCACACGTCCTTACTGAACCAATAGACAGAAAACACATCATGTACTATCAGTTCATCCAATAAACGTGAAAACAATATTGTTAGAGAATAGGGGATACTGCTTACGGAAAACAAAGCATCCTGCATTTTTTTTTCTTTAGGGTGTACTACAGCAGAAAGTTACCAACAAGAGGTGCATTAATCATCAAACAGAACATCAAAAGAAGATGCAAAACCATGAGTGCAGGTCGTAAAGTACGTTAACTAGCAGGGCTTCAACTGTAATTAAATTACAAACCAGGACAAACTGTTTTCTCCCAGCTAACTACCACAGAAACTGAAACGGAGCAAATATTAGATTGCTGATCTTACTGACCCTTGTAAAGCTGTGCTTCCAAACTAAAGTTCACAAAATAGAGAGAAACAAAACAGTAGCAGCAATAAATAGCAATGAATCTTCCAATTTACTTTTTGAATAAGTGTTGCATAACATTTTGCAAACACAGAACACCTTCCTACTGGATCTCCTATTGAAGCAAAGTAAAAGACCCTGTTAAACTAAATGCATACGAGATGGATACTGAATAGAAAATATATAATTACCCGCATCAAACCCTGCGGAAACAAGTATAATCTGGTGGTTATATGCTTTTGCAAGAGGTAACAAAAACTCATTCCAAACAAATAAGAGATCGGCATCCTTGAGTCTATTAGAAATTAGAATATTGATATTGTAACCCTCTCCTGTACCCTCACTAATCTGATTGATCTCCTTTGAAGGGCCAGATTGGTACAACCCTTCTTTTACGCTTAGTAATTAATATGTTAATATGCTTATAAAGAGATACATTTATGTCAAACTTTTATACTTTTTAAGTTTTATATCATTTATTTAGCATGAAACCGCATAACAATGTCATTACCATACCTTTGTTATACATTTCTAAGGTTTATTACTAAATAAATATTTGCACTCTCATGAATTAACATGTTGTAACAAATTTTTTATTTTCCCCTCTTTGGTATATCGCGCCTTAGTTTTTAAATTCATTAAATTATCTTAATTGTAAGAAAAATAAAAAAGGAGAAATTGCATGCCCGATGGATTAATTTGTGATGTTTGCATGAGTTCTAATGTACCAGCTCTCTGTGTGTGTGTGTTTGTGTGTTTGTGTGTGTGTGTGTGTGTGTGTGTGTGTGTGTGTGTGTGTGTGTGTGTGTGTGTGTGTGTGTGTGTGTGTGTGTGTGTGTGTGTGTGTTTAATACCCCTAAGTATTTTGGTAGATATCTTCGAAGTGCATGATCCAAGGAATATATCTTAATAGTCCTTTCTAGTGTATTATTGTGTGTAAGTGATATGTTCAAAAGATATCTATTGTTCAAGTTTAAATATTGTTTTTCCTTTAAAATCCATAGTTTCTAAAACAAAAATCTACAAACCGCTGACAGAATCCAGCATATTCTTTTTTTCATGTTATATGCTAGAAACTTCATGGAAGCCAAGAAAACACCAAAAATTAGAGATATTGAAGGGAATATAGACCAATGGGAGCAGGCCCGGCCATAGGACATATAAGGGCCCCAAGATGGCCCACTCGGATCGTGCTGCCAAACTATGTGGAGCCTCCTCAACTCTCAAAGGGAAGGGACTCCACATTCAACCGTAAGACCCCTTGCATATTTATTTTGGGATTCTGGTAGTAGAGAGTGATACGTCTCAAACGTATCTATAATTTTTGTATGATTCATTATACATTGCTATCAATTACCTACACTTTGGACATACTACTTTATATTTATTTTTATTAGACTAACATATTAATCCAATACCTAGTGACAATTCCTGTTTTTGGTGTTTTTGGAATTTCAGGAAAACACCACAGAAAAAGTCCAAGAAAAAATGAAACAAAAAAATTCTTTAAGTTTCATGCCGGGAGGGGACTAGGGGCCAAGACCCAACCCCTGGTGGGCCCCATAAGGTGTAGGCGCTCCTTATAGGTGCCCACCTTACAGGGGCAACTGTGACCTGTGGGCACCCCCAGGTGGCCGCTAGTGCCCGATGGTCTATATATATACACTAAAAATTGCACCCTAATTATCGAGCACTTTTCCGCCGCCGCTTGATATCACATAAGTATAGGAAATCGATCATAACCTTTTTGATAAGTAAGAGTGTCGAACCCAACGAGGAGCAAAAGAAATTGGTTTGTGGAAACATGTAAAAGATCACTGTAAAAACTGCAAAGAGTGTTTGATGTTTGAAAGCAAGTTTAATTGCAAGAAAGTAAATAATAAGAAAAGTTGCAACGGTGCAACAAGTGGCCAAATCCTTAATGATATTACTTATATGGATCAAAAGCGTTCTCGGGGACTGATACGTCTACAACGTATCTATAATTTATGAAGTATTCATGCCATGTTTATAACAATTTTATATGGTTTTGGTATGATTTGATTAGAACTAACCCGGACTGACGCTGTTTTCAGCAGAACTACCTTGGTGTTATTTTTTGTGCAGAAATAAAAGTTCTCGGAATTGGACAAAACTTTTTGACGATTTTTTTGGACCAAAAGAGACCCCCGAAGCTTCGTGGAAGGACCAGAAGCCTCACGAGGAGCCCACAAGGCAACACGGCGTGCCCTGGGGGGTCGTGTGCTGTTGCCTTGTGGGGCCCTCGTAGCTCCTTTTCGCGTGATTCCAACGCTGAAAAATCCTATAAATAGAGAAACCCCCAGAAATAAACCTAGAACTTCGACGCCGCCGCCGCAAGCCTCTGTACCGAAGAAATACCATCTGGTGCCCTGTTCCGGCACCCTGCTGGAGGGGGGAATCATCACCGGAGGCCATCTTCATCATCCCGGCGGTCTCCATGATGAGGATGGAGTAGTTCACCCTCGGGGCTGAGTGTATGTACCAGTAGCTATGTGTTTGATCTCTCTCTCTCGTGTTCTTGATTTGGCACGATCTTGATGTACCGCGAGCTTTGTTAATATAGTTGGATCATATTGTGTTTCTTCCCTCTCTATCTTGTTGTGATGAATTGAGTCTTTCCCTTTGAGGTTTCATTATTATCGGATTGAATATTTTGGATTTGAGAACACTTGATGTATGTCTTGCATGTGGATACCCGTGGTGACAATGGGGTATTCTATTAAGTCACTTGATGTATGTTTTGGTAATCAACTTGCAGATTCCCGAGGTGATATTGGGGTAATCTAGGCATATGGGTTGGTACACGTTTTCATCTTCTTTTCTCCGATAGAAACTTTGGGGTACTCTTTGAAGTTCTTTGTGTGGATTGAATATCATGAATCTGAAGTTGTTTTGATGCATATCGAATAATCAACTCACGGATACTTGTGGTGACATTGGAGTATCTAGGTGATATTAGAGTTGGTTGATGCGTATCATATGGTGTTATTTTAGTACGAACTCTAGAGCTGTTTGTGACACTTATAGGGATGGCTCAATAGATCGATCGGAAAGGATAACTTTGAGGTGGTTTCGTACCCTACAACAATTTCTTCTTATGTTCTCCGCTTGATAGGAACTTTGGAGTGATTCTTTGTCCCACGTTGAGGGATTGTTATATGATTCAATTATGTTAGCACTGTTGAGAGATTGCACTAGTGAAAGTATCCCTAGGCCTTGTTTTCAAGCATTGCAATACCGTTTGTGCTCACTTTTGTTACTTGCTACCTTGCTGTTTTTTTTATTTTCAGATTACAAAAACCTATATCTACTATCCATACTACACTTGTATCACCATCTTTTCGCCGAACTAGTGCACCTATACAATTTACCATTGTATTGGGTGCGTTGGGGACACAAGAGATTTCTTGTATTTGATTGGAGGGTTGTTTGAGAGAGACCATTTTCATCCTACGCCTCCCACGGATTGATAAATCTTATGTCATCCACTTCACTACTGGAATCAGGAGATTTGCCGTCTGCCATGGCAGACGGCAAAGTATAGGTTCACGGACGGCAAAGGCCTTTGCCATCTACCAGCAGACGACCCCACGTCCAGCACAGAAAACCACGATTAAGGGCTGCTTTACCGTCTGCGTAACCGAAGCGGACGGCAAAGAGATTTGCCGTCTGCCTTTCAGGCAAAGCGGACGGCATAGTCAGTGGACGGCATAGTAATTAGGTTAGCCCCGTTAGGTGGCTAACGGCAGAATTTGCCATCTGCCTGCAGACGGCAAAGGCTCAACCACCTTTGCTGTCAGCCCGATGATGTCAGCTGGGCTTAGGTGGCTACTGGAAGACTTTGCCGTCTGCCACCGACGGCAAAGTGACCAAATTGGTCAGACCCCGTGCTCCCAGGTTGCACAGGTTGCTGCCACGTGTCACGTTTGCCGTCAGTGGCAGACGGCAAAGAGGTCTTTGCCGTCGGTGGCAGACGGCAAAGTGCCTGTATTTCCAAGCAGGACTGTTTGCCCGTCCTATATGCGATCCAGGTGTGTGCCATCAAGCGCTCTGGGAAGTTACGATCCAGGTGAATGGCGGCTGCTTCCCTGTGCTCTTTTCTGGATGTGATGCGCACTGCACCAGGCACTAGGAGGGGCTCCCTCGATCCACCTGATTCAGTTTGGCCGACTGGCCACCAGGGTGCTCGCGGCGGGAAGGTGGTGCGCCCCGTGCTACGGCCATCTGCGCCCCTGCGTGTTGCGTTCGCCTCCCGATCCGGCGGGGTTGGCCGCTGTCTGCGGTGCCTCCCAAGGCGCGCATGACGGGCGGTCGGTCCCCTGGTCGTGAGGGCGGCGTCGGGCTGCGGTGGATTCGTCTGCCTCGGTTTGGACAGCCGCGGGGGCCCTGGATGTGGGCTGCCATCGGCGGCAGATCTGGTCTACTCTCTGCGGCGAGCTGGACCACAGATTCGGTGTGGTGGACGCACTAGGCTATTACGCACGAGGTGTGCGGCGGGCTCGGTGAGAAATCAATCCTCTTTGATCTGGCCATCGGCGAGTTCCGGACTTCTCCTTCGAAGGAAAACAAGGACTGGCGTATATGGCGCTCTTTGGACACCTTGATTGGATAGGGGCCGGTCGTGTGCACCCACAACATCAGCATAACCAATTTCACCGGGGTATTGTGAAGCTCTGTTTTTGTTGACACCTTGGGACATGCCTGCACCAAGATTTCCAAGGGTTCAACACGTGCGGAGAATGCCATGGCGTGATTGGAGGACCTGCAAATGGCAAAGGCGGGGTCTTGGATGCGATGAAGGCTTTGCTTCACAGGCAGTTGTTCAGACTTGGCTTGCGCGATATGTCCCCGTCCAGACCGGGCACGAGTTCCTATGAGCGTGGTGGTACGTGACTTGCAGTAGTAGCCTTCGCAAGTGGGGGCGGTAGCATTGGAGGACTTTTTTGTTGGTGGTATTCCTTTGAGTACCGAGGCATGATTTCCAGGGTGAAAATCCAAGGTCTGGCCTTTATTGGTTGTGCCTGACAGTGACCTTATTGAAGGCATTGTTTTGGGAACGCGGTCTTTCTTCAAGGTGAAAACCTACGATCTTTGATTGGGCAACGACAACGCTTGTGCATTGTTTCCATCCTGGAGGCGTTGCTTTTGGAGAACCTTGTTTCTAGTCCGGGTGCTGTCTTTGGTGGTGGTTAGAGTGCTGCTACTGTGAGTGATTGATCACCGTGGCAGGGTCATTTTTTTTCTCTTTTTCCTTTTTCCTTTTCTTTTTTGGCTGTGTGCATTCTGAATGTTTTTAGGCATCTTATTGGTGCAGAGGCTGCGTGTAATTGGTATCTTCTTGATATTAATATATACCCTTTTAAAAAAAACATAAGAGAGCATTAGCCCTTGTATTACAACATGGTTATAGTTTTGATTCTTGGTTGAGCCGGTCACAGCTTTTTGAAGTCTCTCTTAGGTGACCAAGATGTGGTTCTAATGCGTTTTAAGTATTCCACACACACGGCAACTTGGAATTTTTTTCTTCAAACTATGCAAGAGAGTTGCATGTGAATTCGTTTAGAAAAAAAAAGTTGATACAAGGCTAAAGAAGGCACGACCCAAGACATCGCCACCGAGACCGCATGACTCGGCTAACAAAAACTAAGGACCTCAACCCATGGTGTTGCATGACTAGAACACGAGACCCAACATGGAATTGTTCAGGTATACTCTTCCGATCTTCCCATTTCTCATGTGGTCTGAAATTCAACCACCCACTCGTTCACATAGTATCGGAAGCTGTTATCCCTCTTATTAGGTTGGAAGCGTTCCTACTCCTCGGGGGAGCCGCGTGGTGTGTATATATTGTGGACGAGAAGATGCCCTCGTCGTGGCATACAAGCCAGGTTCGATCGATCTCCCGATCTGATCGATTACAGGAGATAGAAGAGTTCAAACAGAAATACAGGAGGAAGTTGAGATTACATGGACTCTTGATAACTAATATATCTCACACCCTCCCTTAATCTTAACTATCCTATATTTAGATTCCTCTTTAATTCTTCAAATGGCTTGACTGCAAAGCTTTAGTAAATCCGTCTGCCACTTGATCTTTGGAAGGAATGAACCGAATGTCCAACCTTTTTCTGCAACTCTTTCACGCACAAAATGAAAATCAATTTCAAAATGTTTGGTTTTGCCATGAAACACTGGATTGGCAGAAAGATAAGTTGCTCCCAAATTGTCACACCATAGACATGAGGTGCGATGTTGCTTGATTCCCAACTCATGAAGCAATGATTCTAGCCAAATAATTTCAGCTATAGCATTTGCTAGAGATTTGAACTCTGCTTCTGTACTTGATCTTGACACTGTAGCCTGTTTCTTGGCACTCCAGGAAATAAGATTAGAGCCAAAAAATACTGCAAAACCTCCAGTTGATTTTCTATCATCACTGCATCCTGCCCAGTCAGCATTAGAAAAAGCACTAACAAGAGTAGAATTAGAGCGTCTGAACTGAAGACCTAGACTTGCAGTATGTTTTATGTATCTTACAATTCTTTTAACTGTTGTCCAATGTGCAGTAGTAGGTGCATGCAAATACTGACAAACCTTGTTGACAGCAAAAGATATGTCTAGCCGTGTCAATGTTAAGTACTGTAAAGCTCCCACGGTGCTTCTGTATCTAGTGCTTTCTTCCTCTTTAAGTGGCTCTCCTTCAAATGCTGAAAGTTTTTCTGAAGAAGACAATGGTGTGGGTGAAGGCTTGCAGTCTTTCATCCCCATACGAGTTAGAAGTTCAGTAGCATATTTTTCCTGACTCAACACTATGCCATCTTGAACCTTCTTAACTTCAATGCCTAGGAAGAAATGTAGATCACCAAGATCCTTGAGAGAAAATTCTGAACTTAGATCATGGAGAAGAGCATTAGTGACACTTTGTGAAGAGCTTGCAACTATAATATCATCAACATATATCAAGACAAATATAACTGTGTTTGCCTTGTTATAAATGAAAAGTGATGTGTCATCTTTGGATGCAACAAAACCAAGATGCCTTAACTGAGAGCTCAACCTTGAGTACCATGCTCTTGGTGCTTGTTTCAAACCATAAAGAGCCTTATCAAGTTTGCAAACATAGTGAGGTGTTTTCTTATTCTCATACCCAGGCGGTTGTTTCATGTAAACGTCCTCTTCCAGAACACCATGCAAAAACGCATTCTGAACATCTAGCTGTCTCAAGCTCCATCCTCTGGACACAGCAATAGAAAGCACAAGTCTAATAGTTGCGGCCTTAACAACGGGACTAAAAGTATCCTCATAATCTAAACCATAACGTTGTTTAAAACCCTTTGCAACTAAACGTGCTTTGTATCTATCAATTGAACCATCTGCATTTTTCTTGATTCTATAGACCCACTTACAGTCAATGACATTTTTACCTCTTTGATTTGGTATAAGATGCCATGTTTTGTTCCTCATAAGCACAAAATATTCTTCATCCATTGCCTTTTTCCATCTAGTATCTCCAAGTGAATCTTCCAGTTTCGATGGTTCTCCTGTAACACACAACATGCCATACGGTATAGTGCCATCAGTTCGAACTTTTGGATTTCTTATACCTTTCTGCAGTCGGGTTGTGACACGCGAAGTTACAACTGGTTGCATGTGACAGCCAGAGACCGACGCTCCAGATGCTTTCCATGCTTTTCGTGATAGCCGCGTTAATTATTTGCTTGTTGCATTTCATCATCGCATCATTCGCATTGCATCCGCATGTTTTCATAAAACTTGCATCCGTTCGTAGTTGCCGCGTCTCTCTCTGTCTCCGTTGACCTTTTGTCAGACCCCTTTGTCTTCGTTGACCCCTCTCAGACCCCCTCTCGTGCGTCCGGAACCTTGCCCGAATCCGTATCATTCAGTCGTGACCGATGGGTCAGGATCACTCCCGAAATACCCCAAACATCTTCGGTTTATTCATTGGACTCTCCTAGCCTATTTATCTAGACCATCCGATCTAAATCGAAGGGTCCAAAACTATCCCAAATCCCTCCACCTGCTATATAAACAGGTAACCCTAACCTGTCCCATCCATCCATTCCATCAGCCGCCGCCGCCGCCCACACTCTCCTCCCATCGGGATCAACCCAACCACCTGGTCTCCTCCCTCCTCGGGATCGACCCCAATCCAACCCAGCGCCTCCACCTGCTCAAATTCCTCTCGATCCAAACCCACTGATCGCAACCTCATCCCCAGCGCCTCCCCTCGATCCACCACCACAGCAAGCCGCATCAGCAGCTCCAGGACCCCGTCGCTCCTCTCCCTTTGTCTCCTCCCGCATCGCCCTCGAGCAGCCTCCAGGGAGCTCGCGCCCTTCGTGCCCGAGCGCAGCACAGGAGAACCCCCATGGCGCCCTGCCTTCTCCTTGAGCTCTCTCTGTTCTAAATTCACTCTCTCTCACGATCTCTCCCTCTCTCTGTAACCTTCACAGGAGCCCACGCCATGACCACCGCCCTGTCAAGACCCGTCGCTGGACCCCGCGGGTCTCTGTCCGGCGGATCTGCCCCGCTCGCCCTGCAGGAGCTCCCAACCATGGCCGCCCAATGGATTTTCTCCTGCCTCCTCGCGCCGAAGGACGCCAGGACGCCGCCACCCGCTGCACGCCACGCCCGTTCCCGACTCGCGCCACCATTCAGATCCGCCGGGTCCCGCGCCCCACGCCGCTCCCTGCTAACTTCGCCGGAATTCGCGCCAAGTCCCGCTTCGCCCACGTTGACCGCTCGAGCCGCCTCGCTAGGCGCTCGCCCTGCCCGACCTCATGGACCCCTGCCTCCTCCAGCCCAGCACCGGCCTGTCCAGCATCTCCACCAGCCGGCCCAGTGGCCCTCTGGTGAGCGACCCGCCTATCCGCTGCCCGCGCGCGCAGCTTGTTATCCAGTGCTCGCTCTGCTTTAGCCCAGTTCATTTCAGGTTCAGCCCGATATATTTTCTGCTCTGGACGAATTTTCCTAATTATCCTGAGGATTCCAGTTTCACAGAAAAACCATCATGCTTCATGCATTAATATCTCACAAACCGTGCATCGGAATTAAACAAACTATATATGTAAAATGCTTAGAATTTCATGTAGTTTCACAATATCCAACTCTCATCCATGTTAAAAATGTTTAAAATTATTGTTTGCATTAATTTGCATAAATGACATGCTAAAATGATTTATTTCATAACCAAATAACCGTAGCTCCGAATTAAATGAACTTTATATGTAAATGGGGTAGAACAATGTGTAGATTAACATGGTGCACTTTCTTTTCCTGTTTAACAACTTTAAAATTGTGTTTTAGGCAGAACAGTACCAAATTCGAAAGTTACATATGGGGATTTTTCGGAATTGTTATGTGTTGTTTCCGGCCTCATTTAAATTGCCTAGATAGGTAGTTTAATTATGCTTCACCCCTTGACATGATTAACAACATTTAATATTGTTGAGTAGCATAAACAAGAGTGAACTAAACATTGGAATGTGGAGTTTCGTCAATATGCAACTCGTTGCATATTGAGCTTCACTTAATGTGTAGTATTTGATTGTTGCACTTGCCATGCCATGCATCTTTAAACTTGTCATGCATCATATTGGGTTGTGCATATGCCATGTTTATGCTTGTGTATTTACCATGTTGTTTGTTTCTTTCCGGTTGTGCTTCTTCTCGGTAGTTCCTGTTTCGTTGCGATTGTGAGGATTCGTTCGACTACGTGTGTTCGTCTTCTTCAAGGACTTGATCTTCTTCCGAGCGGGATTTCAGGCAAGATGATCGTGACCTTGGATATCTTTACTATCTTTGCTTGCTAGTTGTCTCGTTGCTATCGCTATGTCGCGCTTCCTACCACACATATGTCAGCCTCCCATATGCCATGATACAGCCTCTCACCCCCGTTACCCAGCAAACCGTTGTTTGGCTATGTTACCGCTTTGCTCAGCCCTTTCTTATAGCGTTGCTAGTTGCAGGTTGTTCCATGTTGGGACATGGATATCATGGGATATCACAATATCTCTTATTTAATTAATGCATCTATATACTTGGTTTTGGGTGGAAGGCTCGGCCTTTTGCCTGGTGTTTTGTTCCACTCATGCCGCCCTAGTTTTCCATAATACCGGTGTTATGATCCTTGATTAGCGTTCCTAACATGCTCAGGGGTATGGGACCCTCTTGATAGTTCGCTTTGAATAACCGCTTCTAGCAAGGCCCAACTTTGGTTTTAACATTTGCCAACATAATAATACTGAATTAAATAATTAATTTGCATAGGGAGTTAGCGCTACCCGAGGATTCTTAATTCAACATAATACAGGTGGGCCAGTGCCGATGGTGTTGGTCCGAAACGGGCAGACTGTGGGGCCACCATGAGGAAACTCAAGGTTATGGTTTTACTCGTAGGCTGGCCTATCCGGTCGTGGCCTGAGACGAGATACGCGCGGCTACTATCAGGGTGTCGGCACGTCGTGAGGTCTTGCTGGACTTGCGTTACCATTGTCGAAATGTCTTGTGCAACGGGATTCCGAGGATAGTTCGGACTGACTCGAGGTTGATCGGGTTTTCTTGAGGTTGAGGTCTTCCACCGCAGCTTGTGTTGGTTTATGATGGACCAGGTTGGAACACCCCTGCAGGGTTAAATCTTACGCGAAGCCGTTCCCGCGGTTATGTGGCGACTTGGATATTTATGACCTACGGTTGTAGAGAACTTGACACTAAATACTAATTAAAATACACCAACCGCGTGCATAACCGTGATCGTCTCTTTTCGAGGGAGTTCGGGAAGAGAATAAGGTGGGGTTATGTTTGACTCGTAAGTAGGTGTTCAGGATCACTTCTTGATCATTATTAGTTTGCGATCGTTATGCGTAGTTTACTCTTCTTACTCTTGTACTCGTAAGTTAGCCCCCATATAATGCTTAGTGCTTGCTGCAAGCTCACCACCTTACCCTTCCATACCCATTAAGCTTTGATAGTCTTGCTACCCATGGTTATGGGATTGTTGAGTCCTCGTGGCTCACAGATTACTACAACAACAGATGCAGGTACAGGTAATGCGATGATTTGACGTGAGAGCGATGCGTGTTCGCTTTTGGAGTTCTTCTTCTGCTTCTTCTTCGTCGATCAAGGGATAGTTTCCGGGTCGGCAGCCTGGGCTAGCAGCATGGACGTCGTTCTTCTTTTTCGTTTGATTTCATCCGTAGTCGGATCCTGCTCTTCTGTATGATGTTTGCTATGTACTGTTGTATTCATGTATTAATGCTGTAGCTTGTGGTGAGTGTAAGCCTTTATCTGGTATTCTCATCTGTTCAGTACATGGTATGATGTAACGATATCCACCTTGCGAAGCGTCTCCGATATGCGCTTCTATCCTTAACGGGACTTCCAAGTTCCTTGAGGATAGGACCGCATATTGGGCGTGACAAGTTGGTATCAGAGCCTCGACCAACCATAGGAGCCCCGTTGATTGATCGAACCGTTGGCAAGTATAGAAGAAAAACTATTTTGAGTCTAGTTATATATCGGAGAGTAGGAATTCTTTTTACTCCTTATCCCCTTCGTCGCTCTGGTGAGGAATTGTGGCGTAGGTGTTTTGTTCTGTTACCTCTTCTCACTCAAATTTTTTTAGGATCACGCGGGTATTATTGGAATGGTTGCGATATCGGTGTGACGTGACTCTGTTCTTGGTGCCTCCTGACCGTATGGATTGGACCCGGGGAGTTGGGCTCCAAGGGGTTTCGTCACACTCGCTATCATTTCGGTTCCTGGACCAAGAAGATCGATCTCCCGATCTGATCGATTACAGGAGATAGAAGAGTTCAAACAGAAATACAGGAGGAAGTTGAGATTACATGGACTCTTGATAACTAATATATCTCACACCCTCCCTTAATCTTAACTATCCTATATTTAGATTCCTCTTGAATTCTTCAAATGGCTTGACTGGCAAAGCTTTAGTAAAACCGTCTGCCACTTGATCTTTGGAAGGAATGAACCGAATGTCCAACCTTTTTTCTACAACTCTTTCACGCACAAAATGAAAATCAATTTCAATATGTTTGGTTTTGCCATGAAACATTGGATTAGCAGAAAGATAAGTTGCTCCCAAATTGTCACACCATAGACATGAGGTGCGATGTTGCTTGATTCCCAACTCATGAAGCAATGATTCTAGCCAAATAATTTCAGCTGTAGCATTTGCTAGAGATTTGTACTCTGCTTCTGTGCTTGATCTTGACATTGTAGCCTGTTTCTTGGCACTCCAGGAAATAAGATTAGAGCCAAAAAATACTGCAAAACCTCCAGTTGATTTTCTATCATCACAGCATCCTGCCCAGTCAGCATCAGAAAAAGCACTAACAAGAGTAGAATTAGAGCGTCTGAACTGAAGACCTAAACTTGCAGTATGTTTTATGTATCTTACAATTCTTTTAACTGATGTCCAATGTGCAGTAGTAGGTGCATGGAAATACTGACAAACCTTGTTGACAGCAAAAGATATGTCTGGCCGTGTCAATGTTAAGTACTGTAAAGCTCCCACGGTGCTTCTGTATCTAGTGCTTTCTTCCTCTTTAAGTGGCTCTCCTTCAAATGCTGAAAGTTTTTCTGAAGAAGACAATGGTGTGGGTGAAGGCTTGCAGTCTTTCATCCCCATACGAGTTAGAAGTTCAGTAGCATATTTTTCCTGACTCAACACTATGCCATCTTGAACCTTCTTAACTTCAATGCCTAGGAAGAAATGTAGATCACCAAGATCCTTGACAGCAAATTCTGAACTTAGATCATGGAGAAGAGCATTAGTGGCACTTTGTGAAGAGCTTGCAACTATAATATCATCAACATATATCAAGACAAATATAACTGTGTTTGCCTTGTTATAAATGAAAAGTGATGTGTCATCTTTGGATGCAACAAAACCAAGATGCCTTAACTGAGAGCTCAACCTTGAGTACCATGCTCTTGGTGCTTGTTTCAAACCATAAAGAGCCTTATCAAGTTTGCAAACATAGTGAGGTGTTTTCTTATTCTCATACCCAGGCGGTTGTTTCATGTAAACGTCCTCTTCCAGAACACCATGCAAAAACGCATTCTGAACATCTAGCTGTCTCAAGCTCCATCCTCTGGACACAGCAATAGAAAGCACAAGTCTAATAGTTGCGGCCTTAACAACGGGACTAAAAGTATCCTCATAATCTAAACCATAACGTTGTTTAAAACCCTTTGCAACTAAACGTGCTTTGTATCTATCAATTGAACCATCTGTTTTTTTCTTGATTCTATAGACCCACTTACAGTCAATGACATTTTTACCTCTTTGATTTGGTATAAGATGCCATGTTTTGTTCCTCATAAGCGCAAAATATTCTTCATCCATTGCCTTTTTCCATCTAGTATCTCCAAGTGCATCTTCCAGTTTCGTTGGTTCTCCTGTAACACACAACATGCCATACGGTATAGTGCCATCAGTTCGAACTTTTGGATTTCTTATACCTTTCCGCAGTCGGGTTGTGACACGCGAAGTTACAACTGGTTGCATGTGACAGCCAGAGACCGACGCTCCAGATGCTTTCCATGCTTTTCGTGATAGCCGCGTTAATTATTTGCTTGTTGCATTTCATCATCGCATCATTCGCATTGCATCCGCATGTTTTCATAAAACTTGCATCCGTTCGTAGTTGCCGCGTCTCTCTCTGTCTCCGTTGACCTTTTGTCAGATCCCTTTGTCTTCGTTGACCCCTCTCAGACCCTCTCTCGTGCGTCCGGAACCTTGCCCGAATCCGTATCACTCAGTCGTGACCGATGGGTCAGGATCACTCCCGAAATACCCCAAACATCTTCGGTTTATTCATTGGACTCTCCTAGCCTATTTATCTAGACCATCCGATCTAAATCGAAGGGTCCAAAACTATCCCAAATCCCTCCACCTGCTATATAAACAGGTAACCCTAACCTGTCCCATTCATCCATTCCATCAGCCGCCGCCGCCGCCCACTCTCTCCTCCCATCGGGATCAACCCAACCACCTGGTCTCCTCCCTCCTCGGGATCGACCCCAATCCAACCCAGCGCCTCCACCTGCTCAAATTCCTCTCGATCCAAACCCACTGATCGCAACCTCATCCCCAGCGCCTCCCCTCGATCCACCACCACAGCAAGCCGCATCAGCAGCTCCAGGACCCCGTCGCTCCTCTCCCTTTGTCTCCTCCCGCATCGCCCTCGAGCAGCCTCCAGGGAGCTCGCGCCCTTCGTGCCCGAGCGCAGCACAGGAGAACCCCCATGGCACCCTACCTTCTCCTCGAGCTATCTCTGTTCTAAATTCACTCTCTCTCTCACGATCTCTCCCTCTCGCTATAACCTTCACAGGAGCCCACGCCATGGCCACCGCCCTGTCAAGACCCGTCGCCGGACCCCGTGGGTCTCTGTCCGGCCGGATCTGCCCCGCTCGCCCTGCAGGAGCTCCCAACCATGGCCGCCCGATGGATTTTCTCCTGCCTCCTCGCGCAGAACGACGCCGGGACGCCGCCACCCGCTCCACGCCACGCCCGTTCCCGACTCGCGCCGCCGTTCAGATCCACCGGGTCCCGCGCCCCTCGCCGCTCCCTGCTGACTTCGCCGGAGTTTGTGCCAAGTCCCGCTTCACCCACGTTGACCGCTCGAGCCGCCTCGCTAGGCACTGACGCTGCCCGACCTCATGGACCCCTGCCTCGTCCAGCCCAGCACCGGCCTGTCCAGCATCTCCACCAGCCGGCCCAGTGGCCCTCTGGTGAGCGACCCGCCTATCCGCTGCCCGCGCGCGCAGCTTGTTATCCAGTGCTCGCTCTGCTTTAGCCCAGTTCATTTCAGGTTCAGCCCGATATATTTTCTGCTCTGGACGAATTTTCCTAATTATCCTGAGGATTCCAGTTTCACAGAAAAACCATCATGCTTCATGCATTAATATCTCACAAACCGTGCATCGGAATTAAACAAACTATATATGTAAAATGCTTAGAATTTCATGTAGTTTCACAATATCCAACTCTCATCCATGTTAAAAATGTTTAAAATTATTGTTTGCATTAATTTGCATAAATGACATGCTAAAATGATTTATTTCATAACCAAATAACCGTAGCTCCGAATTAAATGAACTTTATATGTAAATGGGGTAGAACAATGTGTAGATTAACATGGTGCACTTTCTTTTCCTGTTTAACAACTTTAAAATTGTGTTTTAGGCAGAACAGTACCAAATTCGAAAGTTACATATGGGGATTTTTCGGAATTGTTATGTGTTGTTTCCGGCCTCATTTAAATTGCCTAGATAGGTAGTTTAATTATGCTTCACCCCTTGACATGATTAACAACATTTAATATTGTTGAGTAGCATAAACAAGAGTGAACTAAACATTGGAATGTGGAGTTTCGTCAATATGCAACTCGTTGCATATTGAGCTTCACTTAATGTGTAGTATTTGATTGTTGCACTTGCCATGCCATGCATCTTTAAACTTGTCATGCATCATATTGGGTTGTGCATATGCCATGTTTATGCTTGTGTATTTACCATGTTGTTTGTTTCTTTCCGGTTGTGCTTCTTCTCGGTAGTTCCTGTTTCGTTGCGATTGTGAGGATTCGTTCGACTACGTGTGTTCGTCTTCTTCAAGGACTTGATCTTCTTCCGAGCGGGATTTCAGGCAAGATGATCGTGACCTTGGATATCTTTACTATCTTTGCTTGCTAGTTGTCTCGTTGCTATCGCTATGTCGCGCTTCCTACCACACATATGTCAGCCTCCCATATGCCATGATACAGCCTCTCACCCCCCTTACCCAGCAAACTGTTGTTTGGCTATGTTACCGCTTTGCTCAGCCCTTTCTTATAGCGTTGCTAGTTGCAGGTTGTTCCATGTTGGGACATGGATATCATGGGATATCACAATATCTCTTATTTAATTAATGCATCTATATACTTGGTTTTGGGTGGAAGGCTCGGCCTTTTGCCTGGTGTTTTGTTCCACTCATGCCGCCCTAGTTTTCCATAATACCGGTGTTATGATTCTTGATTAGCGTTCTTAACATGCTCAATGGTATGGGACCCTCTTGACAGTTCGCTTTGAATAACCGCTTCCAGCAAGGCCCAACTTTGGTTTTAACATTTGCCAACATAATAATACTGAATTAAATAATTAATTTGCATAGGGAGTTAGCGCTACCCGAGGATTCTTAATTCAACATAATACAGGTGGGCCAGTGCCGATGGTGTTGGTCCGAAATGGGCAGACTGCGGGGCCACCATGAGGAAACTCAAGGTTATGGTTTTACTCGTAGGCTGACCTATCCGGTCATGGCGTGAGACGAGATACGCGCGGCTACTATCAGGGTGTCGGCACGCCGGGAGGTCTTGCTGGACTTGCGTTACCATTGTCGAAATGTCTTGTGCACCGGGATTCCGAGAATACTTCGGGCTGACTCGAGGTTGATCGGGTTTTGTTGAGCTTGAGGTCTTCCACCGCAGCTTGTGTTGGTTTGTGATGGACCAGGTTGGAACACCCCTACAGGGTTAAATCTTACGCGAAGCCGTGCCCGCGGTTATGTGGCGACTTGGATATTTATGACCTCCGGTTGTAGAGAACTTGACACTAAATTCTAATTAAAATACACCAACCGCGTGCGTAACCGTGATCGTCTCTTTTCGAGGGAGTTCGGGAAGAGAAGACGGTGGGGTTATGTTTGACTCGTAAGTAGGTGTTCAGGATCACTTCTTGATCATTATTAGTTTGCGACCGTTATGCGTAGTTTACTCTTCTTACTCTTTTACTCGTAAGTTAGCCACCATATAATGCTTAGTGCTTGCTGCAACCTCACCACCTTACCCTTCCATATCCATTAAGCTTTGATAGTCTTGCTACCCATGGTTATGGGATTGCTGAGTCCTCGTGGCTCACAGATTACTACAACAACAGATGCAGGTACAGGTAATGCGATGATTTGACGTGAGAGGGATGCGAGTTTGCTTTTCGAGTTCTTCTTCTGCTTCTTCTTCGTCGATCAAGGGATAGTTTCCGGGTCGGCAGCCTGGGCTAGCAGGGTGGACGTCGTTCTTCTTTTTCGTTTGATTTCATCCGTAGTCGGATCCTGCTCTTCTGTATGATGTTTGCTATGTACTGTTGTATTCATGTATTAATGTTGTAGCTTGTGGCGAGTGTAAGCCTTTATCTGGTATTCTCATATGTTCAGTACATGGTATGATGTAACGATATCCACCTTGCGAAGCATCTCTGATATGCGCTTCTATCCTTAACGGGACTTCCGAGTTCCTTGAGGATAGGACCGCATATTGGGCGTGACATTGCAGCCTAGTAGACTGTGGTGGTTGTTGCACAGGAGATGCTGCAGAAGACGAAACCACAGATGATCCCGGAGGAGAGGATCCACTTTGCACAGAAGATCCAGATTTTGAGGCAGTAGTCTGCTGTGTGGCCGAAGAGCCGCTCGCTCTTGAACTCTGGGACACAGAAGATCCTGGCCCGCTGTCTCCTGCGCGCGCATGGGATGTGGGGATCCCGAGTCTGTCGCCGTCACAGGACTGCGCGTGGGGCATGGGACCTCGCCCTGCGGTTGGCCCAGTTGGCCCCTGCGATGCGCTGGCTTCGACGCAGATTCCGATCCGGTCGCTGTCGCGCCGGTCGTTCTCGCGGGCCCGCGCGTGGGACGCGTCCAGTGCGCTGATGCATTGCCTTGCAGTTGGCCTCGACTGCCTCTGCTGCGCACTGGATCCAAGGAGGATTCCTGACGCATAGGATCCGAAGTCTGACGCACAGGAGTTCCAGGTGGCTCCTAATCTGCCTCGTTTCCAGCGCCTTCTTCTTCTTCCTCTAGCACATGAAATATGCCTTCGTTTTCAGCGAGATTTTGATCATTTTCTGCACCGTTTTCTGCACCGTTTTCTCCATTAACCTGCACAGGTGTAGACAAAATACTGGGACTGGAAAAATCATCAGTTGGGTCAGTACAATTGTCGCCCCCATGATCAAATGCTCGAAGATTTGGTGGAAGAAGAAGAATTTATTTCTTAAGAAGAGCTTCGGCATTAGGATGAAGGGATTCAAAAGGGAAAATGGACTCGTCAAAAACAACATCACGAGATATATAAACCCTTCCTGTAGATACATCTAGACATTTGAGTCCCTTGTGGATTGGACTGTAGCCCAAAAATACACATTTCTTGGAACGGAAAGCAAGCTTGCGTGTATTGTATGGTCTAAGGTTGGGCCAGCATGCACAACCAAACACACGAAGTGAATTGTAATTAGGAGTAATGCCAAAAAGACGTGTGATAGGAGTCTAGAATTTGACGACTTTGCTAGGGAGCAAGTTAATGAGATAAGTGGCCATCAAGAATGCTTCATCCCAAAATTTTAGTGGCATAGATGAGTTTGCTAAAAGAGCTAGTCCTACCTCAACAACATGACGATGTTTTCGTTCAGCAGAACCATTCTGTTGATGGGCATGAGGACATGAGACATGATGGGAGACACCAAGTTGCTGAAAGAAGGAATTTAGCTTCCGGTATTCACCTCCCCAGTCAGTTTTCATGGCAATGATCTTAGTGCTTAGTTTTCGTTCAACAAGATTCTGAAAATTCTTGAAAACTTGAAACACTTCAGATCGTTTCTTAAGAAGATATATCCAAGTAAACTTACTATAATCATCAATAAAGCTTACATAATATGAATGTCTACCAACTGAAGTAGGAGCTGGCCCCCAAACATCTGAGAATACAAGTTGTAAGGGTGCAGTAGAAATACTGGTAGAGACAGGATATGGTAGCTGATGACTTTTAGCTTGCTGACATGGATCACAAACTGACTCAACGCTAGACTCATGAGAATGAGGAAACTTATTTTGACTAAGAATAAGTTTAACAATAATTGATGAAGGATGACCTAATCTACTATGCCACTTTGCAGAAGACGGCTTGATGGCGACAAAAGCTTGCTTATTTGACGATAGTGATGATGAAGATATGAGTGGGTAAAGGCCTCCCGCGCACTTGCCCCTAAGAAGTATTCTCCTCGTGTCCAAGTCCTTAACCAAAAAGAAATAAGGATAAAATTCAATGAGAACACGATTATCAAGAGTAAACCTATGAACGGATACAAGATTTTTTGAAGTTTCGGGAACATATAGAATTCTGTTTAGATGCAAGTTTTTCATGGGGGTTTTTACAATTGAACTACCAACATGAGTAATTTCCATACCAGAACCGCTTGCGGTGTGAACTTGGTCCGGTCCATGGTACTTGTCTCTGATTGTTAGCTTGTCCAGCTCACCCGTGATGTGATTTGTGGCTCCGGTGTCCGCGTACCAGTTGGTGTCGATGCCATAGCCACCATTGGTGACAGCATTTGCCGCCTTTTCCTCATAATCATCTTGCTCATAGAGATCCCAACATGCACGGGCACCTCCTGCATGAAACTTGTAACAGATCTGGCACTCGGGGTAATCCCGAGTTGGTTGTTGACGCTGCTGCTGCTGCTGCTGTGGACGTCCTCGGTAGCCTCTGCCACCATTGGCGCCAGAAGAAGTGGGAGGAC
Source organism: Elymus sibiricus (assembly GCA_039707655.1). NCBI lineage: Eukaryota > Viridiplantae > Streptophyta > Magnoliopsida > Poales > Poaceae > Elymus > Elymus sibiricus. The sequence goes on along the minus strand of CM077668.1, from coordinate 459,140,752 downwards.
GCCTTCCTTGGCCACGTCCTCAGTTGCCACGCCCGCGGCCTCTGTTGTTGCGCCCCCTTCCTCTGTACACCATGTTGGCTGAAGAGTTGAAGCCAGCGCCATCTGCTCCATCGCCCAACATCTCCACCCTTTGGTCGACGGCGGAGATTTGGGCAAAGAGCTCATCAATAGTTATAGACGTCTTGACAGCGCCGATGGCAGCCACCACTGGATCATAGTCGCGGTCGAGACCCGCGAGCACGTAGTCCACCATCTCGGGGTCAGAGACTGGACGACCTGCTGCTGCAAGTTCATCCCCAAGGTTTTTCATCTTCGCGATGTAGGAGCTGCTGGACATGGTACCCTTCTTCGTGGTGGTGATGGCGATCCGCAGATTTGTGATGCGGGATTGTGACTGCGATGCAAAGATTGTGGTGATTGCAGTCCATAAATCATAGGTATTTTCCTTACCAATAACCTGCGCAAGAATCTCTTTTGAGAGAGAATTCAGCAGATAACTCAGGACTTGTTGATCCTTTGACAGCCATGGCGCATACAGCGGGTTTGGCACCCTGGTCATGGTCTTGTCCGACTGCTGCTGCTCCTCGCAGGCCGGGCATCACTTGAGCTTTCCACAGGAGATAGTTCCCCTTTGTCAACTTCTCGGCCGGCGGGGGACCAAGGTTGAGGACGACTGTAGTCGAGGTGGAAGACATGGCGATGGAGTTTCTGGTAGCTGGATTGTTTCTGTAGCTAGATTGGGAAGAGGATGGCTCTGTATACCATATTAGGTTGGAATCGTTCCTACTCCTCGAGGGAGCCGCGTGGTGTGTATATATTGTGGACGAGAAGATGCCCTCGTCGTGGCGTACAAGCCAGGTTCGATCGATCTCCCGATCTGATCGATTACAGGAGATAGAAGAGTTCAAACAGAAATACAGGAGGAAGTTGAGATTACATGGACTCTTGATAACTAATATATCTAACACCTCTTCTGGCTGGTGCTGAACTCTGGGATGTAAACTCGTTAACATGGACTCCGGCACTTGACTATTGTTGGAGATAAGGCAATCTAAGCATACGTGTGTTGCTTATCAACTGCTTTTCCAAAGATGGCATACTTTTTGTTTATTGTCTACTTTTTTGTAGGGTGATGGGTTAACTTGAATGCAGACAGTCCGGCTTATATTTTCTATGTTACATTTATTTTTGTTTTTTTCATCGACGAAGCATTGCTACCCCGTTTTGCATGAAAATTGTCAAGAACGCTTGTTACCGTAACAAGAACATCTACAATGAAAAACAGATATTTTTTAAAATTTACCTACTAGTATTTATTTTGAATTTACTGTTCATCAGGGAGCACACGCACCCTAGAGCCAAAACAGCCATCCAAATTTAAAACGGCTACAGTAGTACTGTTCTAGCGTGAGCTGTAGAGTTTAGTACTGAACTACTGGTGCAATGTCGGAGGGATGAGGCGGAACCAGCATTAGTCAAAGGGAGGTGGGACGCTAGGTGAGTTTCCAAACCTCTGGCTTGTCACGGGTAACGGGGAGGATAAGCAAGAATCGCAGTCGGAGTCGGATCAGTCCACCATATATAACGACCGCGGGGGCCGTTATATAACGGGGCTGCTGGACACAAAACAACAGCAACTCGATCGATCGACCCGGCGATCTTCCCTTTCGTGGCGTTGTACGGTGAAGGATGGAAGCCGCCAGCGCCCGATCCCATGCCGTTCGGCCAAGCAACGAAGCCAGCTCCTCCTCCTCCTCCTTTCCTCAGACCGGGAGGCCTCATCGTATGCAATCTTGCTCCTCAAACTTGGGAGCGAAGCGCGCACGCCCCTGCAGGAGGGACTGGGCTAATCTTGGCGATGGGCCGGCAGGGCTGATCGCCGAGCGTGTCCTCGCCTACGACGTCGCCGACTACGTGCGCTTCCGCGCCGTGTGCTGCCCATGGCGGCGGTGCTCTGTGGACCCCTGCGCGCACGGCCGCCAGGACCGCCGGTTCCATCCCTGGCGGTGGGTCATGCTTCGGGAACCGCCCGCCGCTTCTAACCGCCGCCGCTTCCTCAACACCTCCACTGGCGAGTGCATCCGGGTGGACATCCCTGAGCTCAGTGACCATGAGTTGGTCGCCGAAACAGCCGAGGGCCTCCTCATCCTTCTCCACAACGACAGACATGTTTGCCTGCTCAACCCGCTCACCCGCCAACTCACACACTTCCCGGCTGATTCGGTCTAACCACACCTTTGAACCTTGTAACTTCCTCTCCATATTCTTTAGCCACAAGCTAGATTTTCTCGACTTAGTTAGCCACGATAGATGTGCCTCTCCTGTACACAGTATATTTGTATTCATATGAGATCAATACAACGTGTGTTCATCGCAAAATAAAATAAAATACAATGTGTGTTCCGTGCTATCCTCTCTTGGGAGCAATTAGTTGACGACCGCTCCTTCGGGAGCCTCCCAACGATCACTTGGCGCGCTCTCAGCTGCCGTCACGTGTCGCGCTCTGGGCGCTCCCTCTGAATTATGTTTTTTTTTTCCGCACGCATTTTTGGCTTTTTTAATGATTTTTTCCTGGTTTTTGGTTTTCCACCGGTCTTCCTTAGCTTTTGGAAAAAAAATCAAAAAAAAATTTCGCGAAAAAACACTTTTTTTTTCTTTCGCGAGAGGCACGGTTTTGCTTCCGCGAGAGGCACGGCCGTGCCTCTCGGAAATGGAAAAAAACGTGTTTTCTGTATTTTTTCATCCGCAAGAGGCACGGTTTTGCTTCCACGAGAAGCACAGTTTTGCTTTCGCTAGCCGAAACGAAAAAAAAAACGCGTCTTCTTTTTTTTTTCTTCCGCGAGAGGCACGGTTTTGCTTCCGTGCCTCTCGGAAAACGAAAAAAACGTGTTTTCTTTTTTTTTTCCTTCCGCGAGAGGCACGGTTTTGCTTCCGCGAAAGGCACGGTTTTGCTTTCGCGAGAGGCACGGCCGTGCCTCTTTCGGAAAGTGAAAAAAAAAAGTGCTTCCGGTTCAGTTTTTTCGTGAAAAAAAAGTTCGTCAAAACCTAATTTTGAAGATCTCGACGCGAGGAATCTAATGATGAAAACGGTTCGAGATTTGGACGTACGGTTTAAGAGATAAAACATTTTAAATAAACGGATCTATGAAAAAAAGGAAAAACTCCCCGACTGCGACAAGTGGCGCGCATGCAGTGTGCCACTCGTCGCAACCGAGAAGGTGAGAGTGATCTTTGGAAGGAGTACTCCTCAATTAGTGATTTCGCTCTTACATGTTCAGTCTCCTTGAAAGAGCTCCTTAATCTGGGCAGCCGGTCCAACAACTCGGCCCAAAAAACCCAGGTGGGGCATGTTATTCGGACCGGGCCCAAGCTTCAATTTGCAGCCCGCAGCAACTTTCGGTCGTCAGGCTTTAGTTTACCGCTCAAAATTAGCCTGGCCCAGCCCGAGAATGGCCAATTGTTCTATGCTATCTCCAACTTCTCTACGTCTATGGGCTATGGGCTGTGGCCTCTCGCGAAGCATAGAAATGAGGCCCAGTCCAGCAATCCACCACACCAGTATATCCCTCCCACCCCTAAAAAAAAGCAGTATATCCCTCCCGCAATTAGATAACCCTAGCCATCACTTGTCTCCCCCTCCATATGACCGCAACCTACTACTCACCGCATCTTACCAGCGGCGGAGCACACGCCACGGTGGTGGCGCGACGGACCACGCAGTCGTAGCCCGCGTAGTGCTCTCCAACGCGGCTGCTGCCGCGGCCGTGGCTACTCCCTTTGGTGCGGGCCATGCATCGTCTCCTCCTGTCGGTGTTCTTCGTGGCTTAGACCTGGTTTCCCGGGCAACTGGCTGATTCTCACTCCAACACCATCGCCGAATCCGGCCGCACCAGGAATGGAAGAGTGCGCATGAAGAAGCTGTGACCTGCACTGTCTCTGCCAAGGCAGCGGAATGGATGGTTTCCCACCTCCGCGGCTCTTTCTTGCAGGAGAAGCGCCTCGCCAACGTCGTGACCCATGAATGCACCATCACGCTTCCGAGCCTGCCCGCCTAGATTTATTTTCTTCATATTTTAATTATTTTTACTGAATGTCGAATTTTCTACAAAGAGCACTATGTGTTAATAATTGATGGCGTATCTTAACCTTTCAAAATAGTAATATGTATAGTGCTTGAAATGGTACTTTTTTAGCTCTCGATCGGACCACAAGCAACAGGCCAGTCCCGAGAACTGGCCCAACCCATCCATCACAAAGATGACGAGCCGAACGCCTCGCCCCCATCCCGACAGCGGCAGCGGCTGCGCACAGTCGAGTGGGGGATAGAAGCGGCCCGATCCCAGTTCCTCTTCTAATGATCAAAATAATATGTTAATATGAAATGAAGTGTCGACTCGGTAAACATATGCTTCAATAATAAGGAGATGAAGATTAGATGGTTCCCACATGTCGAAGTAGAAGAGCTGGTTCCACACCGGGTTCACATCTGTCTCACAGTTAGCCGTGCGGAGCCGGACAGAATCGAAGGAAACCTCGACGCAAGTCCAACCAGAAGTTCGCTGGTCCTTGGGCATGAGGTTTTGAGCACTTGCGACCTCCACACACAACCCCATTGGCGCTGGATAGTTGCCATGAAGGAGCCAATTGCCTCTGATGGAGTCCTCCCAATCATGGTCGAAGCCAGGGGTGTCGTAGTATACACGTAGATGCAATTCCCCTGGCGGACCACGGAAGAACATCCCACGCCTCTCCAGCGGATAAAAGCATACTTGAGAGGAATCGAAGGACGGGAATGAGCGCATATTTATTGTGACCTTTCCAAGGAAAGAATTTGCACCGAGGATGGATTTATCGGTGCTATACAAGCACGCTTCAAGAACAAGGTGATGAACATTATATGGAGACGACAGGGGGTAGAAGTAGAAGCGCTCGTCCCACTCAGGGAATCGGTTATGATAACGAGTGCCCTTGACACTCGTGCGGAACTGCTAAGGACCACAAAGGCACCGAAGGTATCTGCATATCCGCCATAGAAGTGCCGCATCAGGCGAGCTCCTACAACCTCTACGACCAACCTACTAGCTGGCGCCATGGTCTCTGCAGATGTAGCAATTTACAGGCCGTACTGCACCAAAAAAAAACAAAAAAAACAGCAGTGCTAGTGCTAGGGTAGCACCATCTCCTACAAGATAGACTCCATGAACTGTCTGGCAGTAATATATATATATATATATATAGACCTTCAAACCCGTGTCTGGATAAAAGAAACAAATTAAACTCGCCAATGTTAATTAAATACTTCATTATTTTTATCAAAATAATATGTTAATATGAAATGATAATCTAACTAATTTTTTCTAGATATTCATGAAAATTTAAAGATGGTGCTCTTGCATTTGTGAGGGCCATCCTGCTAGTTGGTTTTGTATAGCAGAAAACAAGGAGTCCACACCAGTGGTGGCAACCCCTTCGCCAATGCGCGCGACCCTTCCTTTCACCACGACTCAACCGCCATACTCAACCACACCCGCTCCCCATATCGATGATTTTCTTTCGGGATGAATCCAACTACACCGCCTGGAGCACGTTGTACATGGTGGCCTTTCGTCACCTTTGCTTCGTCGACCATGCCGAGGGCATTGTACGTCGACCCGCACTCCCGCGCCTTTCCAATGTGATTTGGACGAAGGCACATATCTTCGCGTCTCGTGGTTGGACGCCACCATCTACAAGAAGATCCTCTAGATCGTCATCCAGTGGGGACACACGGTTTACACCTTCTGAACTGCATCAACGTGATCTTCCTCAATAACCGCATGTACCGCACAATGTATACCTAACAGGATTCCCGCAACACATTCGAAATAGTAATTCGTATATCTTAAAATAGTACTACCTTTGTCCTGATTTATCGTTCCCCTTCATATTTTGTGTCAAATTTTGATCTTCAATTTAACTTATGAAAAATAAGTTATATACTGTAAAAGTAAGATCACTGGAAACTTTTTCAAATACGAACCCAACAATATAAATTTTGTGACATAAATTTATTATTTTCAGTCAAATCTATGATTAAAACTAGTAGAATGCCTGTGCGTTGCCACGGACTTTTGAAATATTTTGCTGGAGTTATATAAACACAATGCATGTTAAATTTCACATGTATAGAAAAGATAGCATGGACAAAATCATGTCCACTTCACTTGCAATCGAAATTAATAAAAAGGCAATTTGATGATGTATGCATATAGAGCGCTGATCCAACTAAAAATCTGTTGCGAATCAACCTGTGGTTGGATGGTTAGGAGGACAGTGGTGTCCCCAACCCACCAGAGTTCAAGTTCTAAACTTGACATTGGTGCTCGCATTTTCCTGGATTTATTTCAGGCCTTTCGGCGATGTGCGTTCAATGGGAGGAGACGTTCCTGTCGACAACGAAGGAGTCTGTGGCGATTTCGTCAAATCTCAAGATGATATGCCGGCTCAGTCTCTCGACGGGGCTCATAGGGGTAGGGTGTACGTGTGTGCGTTCATAGGGGTGAGTGTATGCTCGTGTATGTGAGCGACTTCGATTGTACTATGTTAAAAAAAAACTAAAAATCTGTTACAAAATTATGATCTACTTGATGTGTTTAAGAAATTCTCGCACAATATCAGGAATGTTGTCTTTAGTTTCATTCACATTATATTTGAGCAAGTATAATAAAAACTTCTTCATCAACTCATATCCATCATGCACAAGCAATATATGTTGTTAGCACGAATACTTCACGTCGAAGCAGTGGCGGAGCTTCGTGGGGGTCAACCTGGGCCATGGCCCCCCAGCTCATAAGAAATGTCTCTATATCCTTTATGTCTATTTGTCCATTAAAAATCAGCCCAAAAGCAATTAAGTTTGCCACCCCCCAACCCATGCCCCCCCCCCCCCCCCCCCCGGATTTCGTCTCAAGCTCTGCTACCGCGTCGAAGGTCTTAAAATGTGTAACGAAGAATACACACCGTGCAAACGATATCTTCATGGGTCTATGTCTAACCATATCTTATTGTAGATAAGTATTAACATGATGGGTCTATGTCTAACCATATCTTATTGTAGATAAGTATTAACATGTTGTACGATATGACGAAATTTTGATGGGTCTATGTCTCTTTCTCCATCTTTTCTGATTTGGCCAGATACGAACGTGCTAATAATATATACCTTTTCACCTGCCCTATCTCGTAGATGGTCGTGAGCATGCATACAATATATGTAAGCATTTATCACATATAATTCCACATTTAGAATATATTTTTGGTATTAGATATTATATATGGTTTATGCTGTTAAGTACAAATTTTATGCGATTGGTCTTACACCGTGGTGCAAGAACATATCATCTTTATAAGGCATTCCAACTCGTTGTTTGATAACAAGACATTTCCAATATCCACGAACTTGGTTTTCTTAGGAGCAGACATGATTGATTTAATGACTGTAATATCTCTAGGGGTATAGACATAGTTTGTCACCATGATATAAAAATGAGCCAAATCAGTATACAAAAATTAGCCAAATTAGTTGAATACATAAAAAATCTGATGAATGAAAGACCGACAATCACATTGAAAAAAATACCTTGTGCGATAACATTTATATTTGTTTTTTTTTTGGTTTGTTATGCGACAGCACAGCTTGCACATTATTATGTTGTAAAAAAAATGTAAACTTTCGGCCCCTTCCAGCGATGTCGCATCAGAACACTTGTCGATGGATTGTTTTTGAACGCCGCTAGAATACATCTCTATCTCCGACATATTCTGGAAAAATAATCATACAAAAAATGCGCCTTTTGTATTATCATGTATAACACACATATAAAGAAGAATTATTTGTATGCACAACCGCTCCTTCATCGTTACGTCGGTGGCTATGTCACTTGATATTTTTCAAATGTGGAAGATATAAAAATATAAAAATATTTTATACTGCATTATATAAACATATATAATATACTAAAGCAAAAGTGAGGCTAACACAGCTGTTTTTATTTGAAAAAAACTGGGTACACCTAATTAGTTTTGTTTTAGCGAGCCTAATTAGTTTTTTTTACACAACTTGAGGTGTCCATCCAGGGCGCAAAACTTTCTGAGCAGCTTGGGGCCAGCCCAACAGTACACGGCCCAAGCTCGAGCCTGCTACAATTCGTTTTGTTTTTTGAGCTACTATATTCTCTTATACTCACCACACTGTGGCAACTCACACTCTCTCAACCTCGAGCCTTCTCCTGTCCCCTCCGCCTCCCTTCCATGGACGGCGCCGCCGCATACTCCTCTCCCCTCCACTGCGTCGGCCGGCCCCTCCTCTCCCCGCCATCTCTCCTCCATGCCGCACGCCGAGCCCGTCCTCCCTTCCCATGTTGTACTCGCCCTCATCCTCCTCTCCCGCCACGGTGGCTCGATTGGTTCGATCTGCTGCCATCCACGCCCGTCAGGTTATTCGGCGGTGCGGCGGCAGCGAAGCTTGGTGCGACGATGGATCCTGCTTGCCTGTCGATTGGGTGGTAGTCGGACAGTCGCGGACGCGGCTCCGCAGTCCCGATGGTATTGCCGCTGCGGTGACTCCATTCCGGCGGCATCGTCGGTCCGTTCAAGACGGGGCTCGTCCATGGGGGTGTCCCGCTCAACAAGACAGTGGCGTGGCCCGACGTCGTTGTTGCTCAAAGATCAGTGCGTTTCTCGCAACGGATTACTGGGAAGACGTAGCAGTGGCCCTCTTAACTCTCCATCAGTACAGTTTTGCTGGCTAATCAGCTCGATGGGCACCTTAGAAAGGTACACAGCCAGGTACGTATCCGTGAATCTGAAGCATTTCAGGGTGTACACGTTCTGAATTTCACAAAGCTACTACTAATTGCTGTTGATAAAAACAAACTGGGCTATGCATGTCACTCAGCAAGTATCCTCTTACATAGAAACATCACAACTACTGACAAATGCACTGTCTTGTTATTGTAAAGCATGTTTTGGTGAAATATTTGAATCTCGGCCCATAGAAATCCACTACTGTCTAAGTTGACCAACTGCATCCTTATCTAATATTGACCAACTACATCCTTATCTAATACAGGCAAAATCAAGGACCAAAGGATCATCTCTTCCTAATGCATAACCTGTAGAACTCTATTACTACATAAGCTGATCAACTACATCCTTGTGTAATACAGGATAATAAGGGCCTGTTCGGCTATCCACCAGCTCCACGGAATTACAGGATCTCCGGAGCACCTATTTTCCAGCTCCACTATTTTAGCCTGCAGCTCCGCCAGCTCCGCGAGCTGAGTTTGGAGCGGAGGGACTCCGAACACTCCCTAAATCATAAGTCAGTGGACCATATGTTCCCGATGCTAATGCCTCCTTTTGCGTTGTCTGTTTGATCATTAGTATTTATTTTCATCATTATGCTAGCAATCATGTTCTGGAATTGCCAACTACAGTACTGCTCCGCCTACATCGTAATATACAATGCCTCGGCTATAAAGTTTGAAGAATCTTAAAATATATGTTATACTATATTACAATACAGGATAGATGTGCTGCAGAGAGGGTGTATCACTCTTCTACGATGAGCATGCCGACAGGAGCTTCTTCAACAGTCTGGTGAAGTACACCATTTTGGGTATGTATAAGCCAACATTGAATTTTCCTACATAGCCTGTCATGGTTCCAATCAAGTGAAAACTAACTTTGCATGATCATAGACCTCACTATACTATTGTTACTATATTCATGTGTCTTTATGGGTCATCTTTTGGGTATTAATTTGGGAAAGTAAAAGCAGAATCAGCAGTGTGTTTTTGCTGCCATGATAAACTTTGATATATATTATGCGATCCTTTCACCACTTTTTTTTCTGAAACAACTACTGTGATTTTATCATGAGACGAAATAGCAAAATCTGTGATGCTGCTTATGTTGAATTCTTATATCAAGATTGCAAGATTGTTTTCATTTTTTTAAAATATTGTTGTTAATGTTGGACTGCTTGCATTTCCAGCCTGAAGATAGCTAGTATCTTATTTAGAATGATGCACTTCATTTGTTAGAATTGTCTGATTTAGGGCGTGTTCTGATCTCCTCCAACTTCACAAAACTTCACAAATCCAGCTTCCCTAGCCAGCTTCTTGCTTCACCTGGCGATTCCCAAGCGTTCGGCGTCATGCGTAGCTTCTCCCATCGCTAAAGCCCAGCTGGGAGGTTGCTGGCCTTGTTGGGCTCTAGTTTGGGCCGTTGGAGGCAGCCCAGTTTGGGCTAGACATCGAGGGAACGAGCCCCTGTACCGATTCGATCGAGGGAACGACCAGCGATATGTTTTGGCGAGCGTACCGATTCGCTTAGCTTCACTTGGCGGTGGCACTTCCATCGTAATATTGGCTAACTCCAGCTTTTCGTATCGGTGGAGCTGGGCCGTCGGTGCTTCACATTTTTGTACTGCGATCGATTGTAGCTTCCTGAAGCTATCTTCTCGTTGATATTTCGTTCGGCTCGAATCTGCTCCAGGAATTTGTGAAGCGTGGAGCGGGAGGAGATCAGAACACGCCCTTAGTATTTCTATCTAATCTATTCATCATATCTACACATCTATTTATTCATTCTATGACCTCTGGTTATCATAGTTTTTGAAATGAGTTGATCTGATATAAGAGCTCCTTCATATTTGTGAATAAATACACAGTAATACAGAAAACTTATTCTGGTTGTTTCTTTCCATGTTGGTGGCCATCACCAAAACGAACAGTTTTCTGAGAGAGGAAAGGAGTCAAAAGATGAAGTTCAGATCTACACATGGAAGGATGCCACACTCTGGGAGCTCACTGATCTCGTAATATTTCATATTCTACTTTTGACATTTGGGCAACATAATTTGAAGTAGAAATTTCATAAAATACCATGGGTGTGTGACAGTTATAATCAGGGCTTGGGCAAACATGTCAATCACATCCTAAGTGTATGGATCATATAGTTTAATAAGCATAATTGTTATGATTATGTTTCAGGTGTTAGTGGTTGCCCTTCTAGCAAGGAAAATAAATGCAATGTTATCTTTTGCTTTTGTATACCCGGATAAGAATGGTCGTTTTGTTGTCAAACAGGTAGATTTGTTTCTTCAATTCCAATTTACAAATGCCTAGCAAAATACTTGTTGGCTTGTTGCTACATATATCATGGTATATCATGGCAAGTAATTTTACAGGGCAATTGCAATGATCCAACATAAATCATGTTCTGTTGTTGTACCTAACATTCAGAAATTTTGGAGAAGATAAAGAATTTGGTTGTTCCTAATCTAATAATTACTACACCTTTAGAAAGGCTCAGGATCCATAAGATATTCGTACCTAGAGAAACTCGCCTTCTTGATGCTCCTTGGTTACTTCAAGTGCTCCTCGCCGTATTTACCTCTAGAACTATGCTACACTATAAGCTATCTATGATGGACAAGGGGGGGTGGGGGTGGAGGGATGGGGGAGGAGGTTCACATATATATGAGGGCCATGGGGGGGGGGGGGGGGGGGGGGGGGGGGGGGGGAGAGACCAGGAGCGTATGCTTTGTTTTTTCCAATTAGCTCGCGTGTTCCTGTACGGAGCAGATCTCTTTCCTTTTCCCCTCAATGTACATTTCTGTAGGGAAAGATATGAACATGATCTGCTGCTTATTTTACCAAATGGGGTTAAGTCTTGTGAGGACAACACTGTTACAGACAATTGTCAATTTGTCATCGAAAAACCAGATTAAGTATATGCATATCCTAATGTGTTGAACTGTAAGAAATTATTTGCAATTACCTGGCTCTGGGGTCATTTGTGAATGTTGATCAACATTAGAGATATCACATAGAGGGGGTTGGTGCAGATTTGGCACCTCCATGCTATGTCGGCGCTCTGAAAAGAAATAAAATAAGCTTTCATTTTTTGTGGGAACTAAAAATTTGTCGGTGCCTGTTCATATGAGACCGATGGTTCCCTTATGTACAGTGGAACGCTATTTGAAAAACGCTAGAGGATAAACCAGTGCATCCAGAGAGTGCTTTCCATTTTCTTTTACACAAACATCACTGACACTATGCACTGGCACAAACAGAACTTGAGAGTATATGCACTATAACGTATAATCAGGTATACATTGGTTTTAGAATAATCACCAAACCAGCTCAGCTAGCTTAATGCCCATGTGTTGCCATGGAAAAATAAAAAAATAATGCCATGGAAAGTATCAAAACAAATGTCCTAATTAAGAAATATGTGTCAACATGACGACGTGTGTTTTCTATTTGTAGAGCGATAAATATAGATTTTCCTCCTACGAAACTGCCAACTTGCTCCAGTAAATAAAAAGAAGAACAAGTCATAGTACATCTCATTAGACCTCAAAATTCCAAGTAAAGCTATGGTTGTGCCTGCCGAGGCTGATAAACAAGCAACCAGCCAACATTAACCAACGGGACGACCGATTTAGTTTCATTTTTTTGTTCAGTTTCCTTGATAATATATAACACGTTTATTGGCCTTCTCTGTAACATATAAACAACATGACCATTTGGATAGATGTCATAAAAAGAAGACAAATGCCCCAACAAACTCTGTAGAAGACAATTCGTGAAATCTGCACTGGTTTTGAAGTTCATATTGTTTCATCTGTACGTAATCATTGATCTTGTACTCATATGAATAGGGCAATGGTGCTGACCTGATGGCAAACTTTGGCTCGCAGCCGAGAATTGGAACTGCGGCGGATCCTGCTCCGAGGGCAAACTTTACGTCGCTTGCTGGGATCCTCATCGAGTCTTGGAACCCTAATCCGTCGGCACAGTCTGCTCGGTTCTCTCTGTCATTGCAGAAGCTCCCGCCGATGGCCACATGTCGTCGATGGCCTATCACGCCCCCGCGTCGACACCAAGCTCGCGCCCCCGTCGGTCGCACTAGTACAAAACAGGGCTTTGGTCCACCCTGAAAAGCCCATTAGTCCCGGTTCACTCACGAACCGGGACCCATGGGGGCATCGGTCCCGGTTCGTGAGGCCAGGGCGCCGGCCGGGCCTCGTATGAACCCCTTTGGTCCCGGTTCCAGACATGAACCGGGACCAATGCGCCTCGTGGGCCATTGGTCCCGGTTTGTGGCTGGAACCGGGACCAAATGGTGAGGCTTTAGTCCCGGTTGGTAACACCAACCGGGACTAAAGGGGTTGAGGCTTTAGTCCCGGTTGGTGTTACCGGTTGGTAACACCAACCGGGACTAAAGGGGTTGAGGCTTTAGTCCCGGTTGGTGTTACCAACCGGGACTAAAGGTTGGACCTTTAGTCCCGGTTGGAGACACCAACCGGGACTAAAGGGGTTCTGAAAGTTTTTTTTTCCTGTTTTTACATTTGTTTTCTGTTTTTAGTTTCTGTTTTAAATTGCTTATATCTTTTAAGATATTTGATGTTTTTGAGTGATTCTTTTTGCATTAGATTCAAAATTTTGTCTAGTTTCTGTTTGTGCCATTAGTTTTCAAATTTGACTGGTTTAAATTTGAATTTGTTCAAATTTGCTTCAAACCCTAGATTGTGAATAACTTGAGTTTACAAATAGTTTTTAATTTAATTCTTTTTGCTCCTAGTCACGTGTTAGATTGTTGTCACAGTAAGATTTATTTGGTTATTTTTAGAATAATTTAATTAGGATTTTAATTAAAACAATACTGTTTTGCTTATATAGTTGTTTTAGTCATTTAATTGTTGTTTTTTATTATTTTTAGTTAGTTCTTTCTGTAGATTTTAACATGTTGTAGTATGGTGCATATTGAATGCACAAAAAGTCTGGAGTTGAAATAAGTTTAAAAAAATGAAATGCATTTGTAACAGACGAGTTTTCGTCCAAAACCTTGATACTTCGAATGAGATGGTCCAGTTTGTACACGAAGTGCATCCAGTTTTTGCCGTAACCCTCTCAACTTTTTAGCACATGCTATGTGGGTGAAATGATGATACCATGCCAACTTTCAACCTTTTCAGAGTTCATTTGTAGTGCTTTTCAATTTCAGGGTCATTTAGCTCAAAAAAATCAGTAAATGCATGAAAAATAGCAAATGAAGTCAGAAAGGGTTGAAATTTGAGGATGGGTCTTTAAATGGTGCATAATGAACACACAAAAAGTCTGGAGTTGAAATAAGTTTAAAAAAATGAAATGACTTTGTAACAGACGAGTTTTCGTCTGAAACCCTGATACTTCGAAAGAGATTGTCCATTTTGTACACGAAGTGCATCCAGTTTTTGCCGTAACCCTCTCAACTTTTTAGCACATGCTATGTGGGTGAAATGATGATACCATGCCAACTTTCAACCTTTTGAGAGTTCATTTGTGCTGCTTTTTAATTTCAGGGTAATTTAGCTCAAAAAAATCAGTAAATGCATGAAAAATAGCAAATGAAGTCAAAAAGGGTTGAAAATTAATGGCGTGGCTTCGAATGGTGCACACACAAAAAGTCTGGAGTTGAAATAAGTTTAAAAAAATGAAATGTCTTTGTAACAGACGAGTTTTCGTCTGAAGGGATTCTGAAATTTTCAAACTCTACCCCCCCCCCCCGGTGGATCGCCTTTTTTAGTTTTGTAGAAAATAAACAAAAATGATAAAATCTTCAAAAAATAAAATCCTTCGAGATGTAGTTAGGTTTTAGTGTCTAGTTGGTATAGAAATTTTGAAATATGAATTTTGACCTTTTTTGCAAAAAAACGAAAAAAAATGTAAAACGACCATAACTTTTGCATACGACGTCGGAAAAAAATGTTTAATATATATAAAAAAAACTAGATAAAAATTGGGACTCGATTTCACAAGGGTTTACCCGGTGAAGTTTTCTCAGACTCTCAAAATTCCAAAAGGAAAAAAAGTTATTTCAAATCAAAAATAAGATGTCATATTTGGATTCCTCACATTTTTCTGATAATAATGGATATATTATTTGTCGAATTTCGATTTACAGATTTAAAGATATTAATTATGTCATATTAAATTAATAAATGGCAAAAAAATGAATAAAATAATATTATTACTTATTTTATTTTCATTGAAATTCAATATTATTAGTACTTATTTTGTTTATTTTAATAATTGTTTAGAATTCAAAAAATTAAATCATGTGACATCAAGACCTAAGGGTTAACAGGATTGATAGCTTAAGATTGTCAGGAAAACAACAAGTGCAGACTTGGAAACTAGGGGAGATAGAACCTGAAAGTTAAGCGTGCTGGGGCTGGAGTAGTGAGAGGATGGGTGACCGGCCGGGAAGTTAGACGATTTGGAATGAGTGCTGATTAGAGACTAGAGATTAAATTTTGAAGCAGTGAGGAGGGGTGATTAGAGATTAAATTGTCAAATAATTCAAAGATTTGAAATTCGGAATAAAACTTAAAAATAATCAAAAAAAATTAAAAAAAAAATCAATTTTTTTCCCCCCGGCAAGGACCTTTAGTCCCGGTTGGTGTTACCAACCGAGACTAAAGGTGGAGCCTTTAGTCCCGGTTGGTAACACCAACCGGGACTAAAGCCTTTAGTCCCGGTTGGTAACCGGGACTAAAGGCCCTTACGAACCGGGACAAATGGCCCTTTTTCTACTAGTGTCGTGCCATCTTGTGCAGTTGGATCAGGCCGGGAGGCCTCTCACCATCCCAGTCCGTGGTCGGGCCGGCCACGTAGATGGCCTGCCACTAGTACAAAACAGGGCATCGGTCCACCCCTGAGAAGCCCATTAGTCCCGGTTCAGTCACGAACCGGGACCAATGGGATCAACGGTCCCGGTTCGTGAGGCCAGGGGGCCGGCCGGGCCTCGTGGGGCATTGGTCCCGGTTCGTCTGGACCCTTTAGTCCCGGTTCCAGACACGAACCGGGACCAATGCGCCTCGCTCCTGGTCCACAACCATTGGTCCCGGTTTGTGGCTGGAACCGGGACCAATGGTTGGCCTATATATAGCCCCCGCCTGCGAGCATTGCTCTGTTTTTTTGCCCGGCCGTGGGAGAGCTTTTGTGGTGCTCTAGCTCACCTCCTATGCACATGAGGTGTTCGATGAAATGCCCGAGCCACACTTATGCTTTCTCCTCTCGAAGCTCCTTGTCCAAGCTCCATTTTCCTCAAGATTTGTCTAGGTTTGGCGGTCCGTCCTGTCCCGTCCCCGTCCTCACCGCCGTCGATCGCCCGCGCCCATCTCGGCGCCGGCATAACCGTGGTTAGCCTCTTCTTCTTATCTTCTTTCTAAAAGAAAAAAGTTCTTACTTGTGTGTTTTAATTAGATGCTCTAGAGAGTTATATGTTGTTCAATAATAAGAACTATATAACGCACGCAGATGAACCGGCAATGGATGTACGGTGACCGACGCACCTCCGAGTATATTAAGGGCCTGCATAATTTTCTCGAAGCGGCTGAGGCAAACAAGCAGAATGGTTTTATGCATTGTCCATGTACTGTCTGTGAGAATACGAAGGCTTGCTCCAACTCTAAAACCCTTCACTTCCACCTGCTTGAGAAGGGTTTTATGCCACACTATAATGTTTGGACCAAGCACGGAGAAAGAGGGGTTATGATGGAAGACAACGAAGAAGAAGAGGATGATGACAACTACCCGCCCCCTGAATACGGTGATGCTGCAATGGGGGAAGCTGAAGATCAAGAGGAACCAGACGATGTGCCCGATGATGATCTTCGCCGGGTCATTGTTGATGCACAGAGAGAATGCGAAAGTGAAAGGGAGAAGTTGAAGTTCGATCGCATGTTAGAGGATCACAAAAAAGGGTTGTACCCAAATTGCGAAGATGACAACAGAAAGCTCGGTACCACACTGGAATTGCTGCAATGGAAGGCAGACAATGGTGTATCTGACAAGGGATTTAGTTTGCTGCTGAAAATAATGAAGAAGAAGCTTCCAAAGGATAACGAATTGCCCGGCAGTACGTACGAAGCAAAGAAGGTTCTATGCCCTCTAGGATTGGAGGTGCAGAAGATACATGCATGCCCTAATGACTGCATCCTCTACCGCGGTGAGTACGAGGATTTGAACACATGCCCGGTATGCGGTGCATTGCGGTATAAGATCAGACGAGATGACCCTGGTGATGTTGAGGGCGAGCACCCCAGGAAGAGTGTTCTTGCCAAGGTGATGTGGTATGCTCCTATAATACCACGGCTGAAACGTCTGTTCAGAAACAAAGAGCATGCCAAGTTGATGCGATGGCACAAACAAGACCGTAAGAAAGACGGGAAGTTGAGAGCACCCGCTGACGGGTCGCAGTGGAGAAAAATCGAGAGAAGGTGGGGGGACTTTGCAGGTGACGCAAGGAACGTATGGTTTGGTTTAAGTGCAGATGGCATTAATCCTTTTGGGGAGCAGAGCAGCAATCATAGCACCTGGCCCGTGACTCTATGTATCTATAACCTTCCTCCTTGGTTGTGCATGAAGCGGAAGTTCATTATGATGCCAGTGCTCATCCAAGGCCCTAAGCAACCTGGCAATGACATTGATGTGTACCTAAGGCCATTAGTTGAAGAACTTTTACAGCTGTGGAATGGAGAAGGTGTACGTGTGTGGGATGAGCACAAACAGGAGGAATTTGACCTACATGCGTTGCTGTTTGTAACCATCAACGATTGGCCTGCTCTCAGTAACCTTTCAGGACAGACAAACAAGGGATACCACGCATGCACACACTGTTTAGATGACACCGACAGTATATATTTGGACAAATGCAGGAAGAATGTGTACCTGGGGCATCGTCGATTTCTTCCGACCAACCATCAATGTCGAAAGAAAGGAAAGCATTTCAAAGGTGAGGCAGATCACCGGAAGAAGCCCGCCCTCCGTACTGGTGATCACATACTTGATATGGTCAATGATTTACAAGTAATCTTTGGAAAGGGTCCTGGCGGACTATCTGTTCCGACTGACGATGCGGGACGCGCACCCATGTGAAAGAAGAAATCTATATTTTGGGACCTACCCTATTGGAAAGACCTAGAGGTCCGCTCTGCAATCGACGTGATGCACGTGACGAAGAATCTTTGCGTGAACCTGCTAGGCTTCTTGGGAGTGTATGGGAAGACAAAAGATACACCGGAGGCACGGGAGGAACAGCAACGTGTGCATGAAAAAGACGGCATGCATCCAAAGCAGTATGGAGGTCCTGCCAGCTACGCTCTTACCAAAGAAGAGAAGGAAATCTTCTTTGAATGCCTGCTCAGTATGAAGGTCCCGTCTGGCTTCTCGTCGAATATAAAGGGAATAATAAATATGGCAGAGAAAAAGTTCCAGAACCTAAAGTCTCATGACTGCCACGTGATTATGACGCAACTGCTTCCGGTTGCATTGAGGGGGCTTCTACCGGAAAACGTTCGATTAGCCATTGTGAAGCTATGTGCATTCCTCAATGCAATCTCTCAGAAGGTGATCGATCCAGAAATCCTGTCAAGGTTAAGGAGTGATTTGGTGCAATGTCTTGTTAGTTTCGAGCTGGTGTTCCCACCATCTTTCTTCAATATCATGACGCACGTCCTAGTTCATCTAGTCGACGAGATTGTCGTTCTAGGCCCTGTATTTCTACACAATATGTTCCCCTTTGAGAGGTTCATGGGAGTCTTAAAGAAATATGTTCGTAACCGCGCTAGGCCAGAAGCAAGCATCTCCATGGGCCATCAAACAGAGGATGTCATTGGGTTTTGTGTTGACTTCATTCCTGACCTTAAGAAGATTGGTCTCCCTCAATCGTGGTATGAGGGGAGACTGACTGGAAAAGGCACGCTAGGAGCGGACTCAATAATATGTAGGGACGGGCATTCTCGGTCTCAAGCACACTACACAGTTCTACAGAATTCTACCTTGGTGACCCCGTATGTCGATGAACACAAGAATATTCTGCGCTCCAAACACCCGGAGCAGTGTGACGACTGGATTACATATGAACACATCAGGACTTTCGGCAGTTGGTTGCAAACACGTCTCATGGGTGACAACACTGTTTCTGATGAGCTGTACTCGTTGGCCAGGGGACCATCTTCGACTGTATTGACTTACAAAGGGTACGAGATAAATGGGAATACATTTTACACGATCGCCCAAGATCAAAAGAGCACCAACCAAAACAGCGGTGTCCGCTTTGATGCAGCAACCAAGAGGGGAAAGGACACATATTATGGTTACATAGTGGACATATGGGAACTTGACTATGGACATGATTTCAAGGTCCCTTTGTTTCAGTGCAAATGGGTCAATCTGTCAGGAGGCGGGGTACAGGTAGACCCACAGTACGGAATGACAACAGTGGATCTCAACAATCTTGGGTACACAGACGAACCATTCGTCATAGCTAATGATGTGGCACAGGTTTTCTATGTGAAGGACATGTCTACCAAACCGAGAAAAAGAAAAGATAAGGAAGCGAATACATCATACGATGAGCCAAAGCGCCACATAGTTCTTTCAGGAAAAAGAGACATCGTGGGATTGGAGGGCAAGACAGACATGTCTGAAGATTATGAAAAGTTTCATGAAATTCCTCCCTTCAAAGTCAAGGCTGACCCAAGCACCCTGTTAAACGATGAAGATTATCCATGGTTACGGCGCAATAAGCAAAGGACACAAGCGAAGAAAAAGTGAAGACTTTCTCTCCACAACTATATCATTGCAGTTACATGTGAAGAAATTAAATGCCTTTTGTAACAGATGAGTTTTCGTCCGAAACCCTGATACTTCTAAAGAGATTGTCCGTTTTGTACACGAAGTGCATCCAGTTTTTGCCGTAACCCTCTCAACTTTTTAGCACATGCTATGTGGGTGAAATGATGATACCATGCCAACTTTCAACCTGTTCAGAGTTCATTTGTAGTGCTTTTCAATTTCAGGGTCATTTAGCTTAAAAAAATCAGTAAATGCATGAAAAATAGGAAATGAAGTCAGAAAGGGTTGAAAATTGATGGTGTGGCTTTGAATGGTGCATTTTGAACACACAAAAAGTCTGGAGTTCAAATAAGTTCAAAAAAATGAAATCCCTTTGTAACAGATGAGTTTTCGTCCGAAACCCTGATACTTCGAAAGAGATTGTCCATTTTGTACATGAAGTGCATCCAGTTTTTGCCGTAATCCTCTCAACTTTTTAGAATATGCTATGTGGGTGTAATGATGATACCATGCCAACTTTCAAACTTTTCAGAGTTCATTTGAAGTGGTTTTCAATTTCAGGGTCATTTAGCTCAAAGAATGAACTAATAGCAAAAAGAATGAACTAGAAAACCTTTATGAAACTCTAATAGCAAAAATAATGAACTAAAAATAGTTAATTAAAAAATTCTGTTATGATCAACTAAAATAAAACTATAATATTCCTCAATAGCAAAAAGAATCAACTAAAAAGCTTTTATAAAACTCTAATAGCAAAAGGAATCAACTAAAAATATTTTATAAACCTCTAGTATTTATGAAACTAAAATTATATAAAATTTATGCAACTAAAGTTATCAAAGTATTTTTTATTCAAAACATTAATAGCAAAAGGAATTTTCATAAAGAATTTTTTTAGAAACTTTAATAGCAAACTAAAATAACAAAATCTGTTTTTGGTTAAAACAGACATTTAAAATTACCTAAAAATTACCAAATTGAATATAATGATAAAACACAGTAATATTAAATAGCAGGAAAAAGAATCACTCAAAAATCTATTTTTATAGTAAAGTTATTCACAAACTAGTGATTCACATCAATTTAAAAGAATTCAAATTTAAACTATTCAAATTTGGAAACTAATGGCACTAACAGAAAGTTTATAATTTTTGTGACCTAAAAGCAAAAAGAATGACTGAAAAACTGTAAGTAGAAACAAAAGAAAATAAATAAAGCAAAAAAGAAAACAAAAAAAGTAGAAAAAAATTAAAAAAAATGCCACCTAGTGGGCCACCACGGCCTGAATACGACTAGAAACCCAACCATCTAGTTGGGCCAGGATTCAGGCCCGCAGAAGGCCCACAAGGTCCACAGGCAGAGGTGTGTGCGATTAGGCCCATAAGCCTGCTGTTGAGAGGAGCTCGAGAGGGCTGGCGCAGCAGCGCTTATAAACCACTCTCGAGCCCTCTCAGCTAGCGAGGTGGGACTAAACTTTTGGCCCCGGGCAGCACCACCCTTTAGTCCAGGTTGGTGGCACCAACCGGGACCAATGCCCACCTTTGGTCCCGGTTGGTGGCACCAACCGGGACCAATGCCACCCTTTAGTCCCGGTTGGTGCCACCAACCGGGACCAAAGGTCTCTGCTTCCCGCCCTTTGGGCTGACGAAAAGAGACCTTTGGTCCCGGTTGGTGGCACCAACCGGGACTAAAGGGTGGCATTGGTCCCGGTTGGTGCCACCAACCGGGACCAATGCTGAGTGTATATAACCAGCACTTGTGAAATTTTTCATTTTCATCTCGCAGTTCCCCCCGACGACGCCGACCTCCTCGACGCCGCCAGGCTGCCCCGACGCCGTCGCCATCGCCCGTGCCCCTGCCCCGCCCCCGAGCCCACACCGACGCCGTCCGCCGCCCACGCCGTCGCCGTCCGCCGCCCCCAAGCGCCCGGCCGCGACCCTGCGCCCCGACCCGCCCCCACCGTCGCCGTCGTCGCCGGCTCCCTCGTGCGCCGCCCCCGCCGTCGCCCTCGCCAGCCGACGCCGTCCGCCGCCCCCGAGCGCGCCCGGCCACGCCCCTGCCCCGGCCCGCCCCCACCGTCGCCGTCGCCGACGCCCTCGCCGCCCCCGCCGTCGCCCTCGCCGGCCGCCCCCGCTGTGAGCCGCCGCCGCCCCGGCTCTGTTCATATCATTTTTTTGTTCATTTTTTATATGATGAATTTTTTGTTCATATATATATAATGTATATATGTATGTGGCTATATGTATGTATGGATGTTCATATATGTATTAATTTTTTTGTTCAGAGCATTTTTTGTTCATATATGTATATTTTTTGTTCATCTGTGTATTAATTATTTTTATTCATAGCATTTTTTTGTTCATATATGTATTTTTTTTCATAGCATTTTTTTTCCATGTATATATGTATGTGGCTATGTATGTATAGATGGATAGCATTTTTTTCCATGTATGTATGTCGTTGTCGATATACCCCCTCCTCGATAACTTCGACATGAGGGTGGGTCGATATACCCCCTCCCCGATAACATTTTTTTCCTAAGTTACTAAGGTAAAATGTTCAAGCCCCTCTCGATATACCGGGCGACCAACTCTCGAGGCCACCCAAACCCTAGAAAAAAGCGTTGTCGATATACCCCCTCCCCGATAACATTTTTTTTCTAAGTTACTAAGGTAAAATGTTCACCCCCCTCTCGATATACCGGGCGACCAACTCTCGAGGCCACCCAAACCCTAGAAAAAAGCGTTGTCGATCTCCTACCCCCTCCCGCCCCTACCCGACAATCTCTCGAGGCCACCCAAACCACTAGAAGAAAACTCCGGTAACTTCGACATGAGGGGGGACGTCGATCAACCCCCTCTCGCCCGAACAAGTCTATGTATCATTTTATATCGCGGTGGACATATATCAAAGTTTGATCATATGTCAAAGTTTGAATTTTGACATATGCAACATTTGATCATATATCAAAGTTTGATCATATGTCAAAGTTTGAATTTTGACATAGATTTATCAAGAATGCCCCCATTATGGATGTGCACAAGTTGATCCAATTTTTTTCTGATCTCATCTATATATATATTCTTCTATATGTCACGTTGTCTGTGAAAGTATTGAAGAAATCCATGGCTTCATCATTAGCCGGAAGTAACATGCGTATGATGCTACGAAGCTCTTCAAAGTTGTTTTGGAACGGAGTTCCGGATAGAATAATTCACTTTTTGGTACGAATTTCAGCAAAGGCCTTCCAAATAGCGATATTCGGAAGGCTCTTGCTGAACTTCGTACCAAAAAGCTAATTAATTTTCCTATCCGGGACTCCGTTCCAAAACAATTTTGGAGAGCTTCGTACCATTATGCGCCTGTTACTTCCGGCTAATGATGAAGCCATGGTTTTCTTGAATCCTTTGACACTAGACAACGTGACATATAGAAGGGTAGATGAGATCAGGAAAAATATGGACCATTTTCTGCACATTCAGAATGGCGCCATTTTGTTAATTAAATTCCTTAAAGGTTAAAATGAGTTAAAAGTTACTTACTCCCGGTCCGCTCGCCCGACCAACTCTCGAGGCCACCTGTACCCCCTCCCCGATAACTTCGACATGAGGGGGGACGTCGGACATGAGGGGTGAGCGTCGTTGTCGTCTACCCCCTCCCCGATAACTTCGACATGAGGAGGGACGTCGGACATGACATGAGGGGTGAGCGACGTTGTCGTCTACCCCCTCCGGTAACATAGATAACTCCGGTAACATAGATTTATCAAGAATACCCCCATTATGGATGTGCACAAGTTGATCCAATTTTTTTCTGATCTCATCTATATATATATTCTTCTATATTTGCAGAAACTATGGATCAAAGAGACTTGGAACAAGAACAGTTGTTGGGGGAGATAATCCTCGCCGGAGGTGATGCTGTCTTGTCGTTTCTCAACGACACCGATGGAACAATGGAGGAGGAAGGACATGATCATGATGGCTCCGGTGACATGATCATGATGGCTCCGGAGGTGCTGACTAGCTAATTGATGCATTAATTGTTTTGGTATGTACATATATATATTAACTCTTCTTTCTTCTTTTATAGCCCTCCGGATCGAGCCAAACTTCGGTAACGAGACGAGGCCCGAAGAAGAGGTTGCGCAAGGATGAAAGGTTCACGATCACAGCACTCGCGGACGATGGCCTACCGATTGAACCCAAGCGGACCAAGGACGCATTTTCTGCTCAGTGCGGAGCTATTGTTAGGGACAACATCCCGATCAGCATCAAGCAATGGAATAAGCCTAAGGACGACGCCCCTGAAGGTGATTATGTCACCGATAGACAGAAAGATGATCTTTGGACCTTGCTGAAGGCAAATTTCACCCTACCGCCAGAGGAGGATCCAAATAAGCCCGTTATAGAGCCACTGGTCAAGGCGTGTGCTCCAGAATTCAGGAGGTGGAAGAAGGAGTTGAAATCAAAGTTTGTCGACAAAGGTGAGACTCCAGAATTCATCGGCCGATTTGAGAAGATAAGAGATCACTAGCCCGCATTTGTGGCCTACAAGACATCAGACAAGAGTAAGAAAATGTCAGAGACAAACAAGAACAACGCTGCAAAGAAGCAGTATCACCATCACACGGGGTCAGGTGGCTACCTCAAAGCCCGGCCGTTGTGGGACAAAGCTGAGAATGACCTGATTGCTAAAGGGGTCGAACCAGAGACATTGAACTGGCCAGGCCGTTCAAGGACTTGGTTCTTCGGGGTTGGGGGAACTTTGGACCCTGAAACAGGGAAGTGCCGTTAGACGGACGAGCAACTTGCAATACCCGTCACGAAGCTTCAGAAGTATATCACCGCAGCGCAGGAAGGGACGTTCATTCCCGACAGAGAGAAGGACGAGCTGACTGAGGCCCTAGGGAATGCTGAGCACCCTGGACGAACACGAGGCACACCAGGCTCCGTTCCGTGGAAGTTTGGGTTTCCCGACGCAGGCGGTTACAGAAGCCGGGAGAGAAAGAGGAAAGCGGAGCTGAGCGACATGCAGAAGATGAGTGCAGGACTACAAAAGCTAGAGGAAGCTGAGAGCCAGCGAGCTGCCGGCCAACTATCTCAGCGGCACGAAGCTACCCCAGAAGCTACCCCGCCATCTCAGCGGAGAAGCAGCGTGGCTTCCACGGAGCCCGTTCAGACTGACTTCACGGAGCCTATCTACCCCGTGGATACTATCACGGAGGCTCAAAATTGCGAGCTTATGACGAAATGCCATAACCTCACTTTCAAGGCGGCTCTTGGCTCTGTTGCACCTCCTCAACCCAACGGAACTTTTCACTGCCTTACGATTCCACATGGCTATGCTGTTGTGATGGTGGATGAAGTAATGGAGGGATTTGAGGAGCTCGAGCTTTACCACTCTACAGGTGAAGGGGAGAATCAGCTGGTTCGTGCTCTGAGGAGTACATGTCTATGGCAGAAGGAGTACATCAAGCTTCCAAACTGGACGCCTCCGCCTCCTCCTCCTCCTCCGGCGAGTCAGGGCACTCCGCCTCCTCCTCCTCCTCCTCCTCCGGCGAGTGATCAGGGCACTCCGCCTCCTTCTCCGGCTCCTCCGACGCGTGAGGGCACTCCGCCTCCTCCTTCGCCTACTCCGGCGCGTCAGAGCACTCCGCCTCCTCAGCAACGACGGAAGAGAGACGCCGCCGCTCCGGCGGCTAGCAGTACAAGCAGAGGCGGGAGGCAATTCAGATACGGTCCATGTCTCAAGCCTGTGGAAAAGTTACCATATGAGAGGACCGAGCAGGAAAACGAGGACATATGTCGTGCCGAAGTGAGGGACCATTTTGCAAAGAAAACTCCACCTCCGAAGGAGAAGCTAGATCCGGTGAAAGTGAAGCGCACTATCGATGCCCTGAAGCGACCACCACCGCCCCCGCCGGATTCCAACTATGACCGCATAATTACTAAGACACATGCTAAAGCGCAGCAGTCGGGAAGTACTTCCAGTGCTGCAAGAGCGAAAAAACGAAGAAGTGGGAAAACAATTCCCCAGCTCGGCGAACAGGAGAAGCAATCGTGCCCCCCGCTTAAGGTGTCTAGCGATATCGCTAATCATCCGGTGCTACTACCCGGTACCACTCTTGATGATTACCTGCCCGATGATGTACAGTTTGAAACGGCTGAGGTAGTAGACGTCTTTAGATACGAGCACGGGAAGCCTCTCGTCAAACCTGATCATCCCCATCTAACAACGATGATGCAAAAATTGCATGACTGGTACATGGAAACCTGCAGGAAGTCTGGGAAAGACAGTTTGTTAGTCGGAATTAAAAAAGAGCATGACTTCCCTGGAGTCGACCTACTGCCTGTTGAATTTGTGGAGTTATTTCAATTATACAATCAAAAGGCCCTCGACAAACAACTCATGACTTGCTACTGTCTGTAAGTATTACTTCTATAATTAAGTCTCTAGCTCAGCTCGTTCATTGCATGTATATATAATTATCCTCACTATATTATGCAGATTGAAGATGGTCGAATGCCAAAAAATAGGAATCTTCGACGTTGGGTTCATTAGCCCAAATACCGTAAATGAATGGTCGGTACGAAAGGCGGCTGAAGATACCGAGAACAACTTACTACAAACGTTCCTTAAACATCAAAACAAAAGGGAAATACTCTTTCCTTACAACTTCAAGTGAGTGTTACTGTCTTCTGCATATTCGGTTCCGCTTACTCGTGCTTAAGTAATGTAATTGATGAGTTATGCGTGCGCAGCTTCCACTATATTCTGCTATCCATTAACCTTGACGGGGCATTAGTAACTGTCTTAGACTCGCTCCGTAAAGATCCCAAGTATTATGCGGACATGACTGCAATGCTCCAGAAGTAAGTTCAATCAATACCGGGACCATATCGGCAACTTTCGTTCATTTCCTGATATCAAGTAATCATTTTCTTTGCCTGCCAGGGTTTGGAAAACGTTCACCGTTAAGGTTCCGGGTCTGAAGAAGGAGCTGCGATTTACACACCCCAAAGTAAGTAGTACTAGCTAGTTCCGCGCATCTCTCATTGATTCTAGTTTCATCAATACCATTATCATGCTTGCTTATCAGTTTGATTGAACTCTATTCTCGTAAAGTGCTTGTTGCAGGCACCCAACACTCATTTATGTGGATACTACATATGCGAGTTCATTCGCTACTATACCTCTGAACGGGCCTTCTCTGAGAAACAATTTGAAGTACGTAAACAATATTCACAATTTTATTTTATATATTACCATCAATTGTATTGAGTTTCATTCATATATATGTATTGACCCCTTCTTTAAATTAGATCTGGCAGATGCGGGATGAACTCCTACGACATGATCGCATACGAGCAATTCTTTCTTGACCACGTCATACCTGAACAAGGAGAATACCATGTGAAATTGAAATTGTTGTAAGGGATGTTATATATTGTACATATGTAGTAGCGTCGGATAGATATACGAAAACTTGTTGTTCGACCAATCTCTCGGAGAAAGAGAGGTCGATCACTTCTCTCTGTATATGTTCATGACGATCTTATGTACTTAATGGTTCCTTCATTTGCTTACTAGCTAGCGTGTCGAGTTCTCTCTATAGTAGCTAGTGTCGACCAAGCACGGAGAAAAAGAGGACACTTCTCTCTATTAGCTAGCTAACACAATATGAAACCCCTAAATTAACCCTACAAAATCACCTAACCCCCCTCCCTTTCAAAAAAAAAACAAAACCCCAGCTCCTGACAGATGTCTTTTGGTCCCGGTTGGTGTTACCAACCGGGACTAAAGGTCCTCCTGCCTGGGCTCCCCCCAGCGGCCACGTGGAGGGCCTTTGGTCCCGGTTCGTAAGCGAACCGGGACTAAAGGTTTTGGGCTTTAGTCCCGACCCTTTAGTCTCGGTTCCAGAACCGGGACAAATGGGCCTTACGAACCGGGACAAATGGGCCATTTTGTACTAGTGTGCCTGGATCTTGCCGCCATGACTCCGAGCAATTTTCCGCCGACCTCCGCTCCATGCCTCCCAGCACCTCGTCGCTCGGCACTGGCCTCTCTGACCGTCCCGCTTCGCCACCTCGCGCGCCTTGTGGCTGTTTGCGTACGTCGTGGTGTTTGGTGTGCTAGTTGTGCTGATTGGCTCGGTAGAGAGGAACAATGAACGAGCAGGGATGATGACGGGACGGATTGATTATCATTTATTAGAAAAAATATTGTTAGGAAAGATATTGTGCTGATTGGGTCTTTTAGTGTGAAGGTGATCTCATCTCAAAGAAAAAACGGAAGGAGATATGGAAACTTGCATGAGAAATCACGATTACCAGCTTGGCATGCGAAAGTCACGGCATGTTAAAAAAACGATGCTGGATTGAGGGAGTCGTACCGTATGGTTTTTTTTGTGTGTGGGAGGTGAGGTGAAAAAAAAAAATCAAGATTTAGCTTTAAATACGAAGGGACCATAAACTGGGACGGAGAGTACGTTATGTTTTTTTTAGGGGTAATAAGGGTATGTTATGCTTTTTGTTGTATTTTTTTTTTTTTGAGAAATTGCTTTTTGTTGTATATGGCCTCTCGATCAGACCACAAGCAAAAGGCCTGTTCCGATAACTGGCCCGGCCCATCCATCACAGTGACGGCGAGCCGGACCTCTCACTCCCCACGACGGCGGCGCAGAATCGGGTGTGGGATAGGAGCGGCGGGCGACGCGGCCGAGGACGAGGATCCCCACGTCCCCGCCGGCCAGCGAAGCGGTGGAGAAATGGACCTCGCCGTCTCCTCGAGGTCTGCTGCCCGCTCATGTTCATTTCTCTGCCTGTATGTCCAAGAGGAGGATTCCGATATGATCCGTGTCCCCTGCAGGAGGGACTGGTCGGCTCTTGGCGATGGGCCGGCGGGGATGATCGCGGAGTGCGTCCTCGGCTACGACGTCGCCGACTACCTCCACTTCCGCGCCGTGTGCCGCCTGTGGCGGCGGTGCTCCGTGGACCCGCGCGCGCACGACGGCCTGGACCGCCGCTTCCATCCATGGCGGTGGACCATGCTCCGGGAGGAACTTGTCGCGCCGGAACGCCGCTGCTTCCTCAGCACATCCACCGGCTAGTGCGTCCAGTTCAACATCCCGGAGCTCCATGACCATGATGGCATTTCCAAGGCTGATCCGTAAACCGCCCGCATCCGTCCGGACCGTGCGCTGTCCGGACCACATGAGCCATTCAACACTGACCTATATCAGTCCGCGGCGTGGTCCGAACGCGATTCCTCCCGTAAATCGGAGACAAAAGTGCGGAAGCTTTGCGGGAGTCCGGACCGATTCCAAGCCTGCTTCTGACCACCCTGGCCCACTAAAACCCCTCCTCCCTCGCCCGCGCGCATTCTCGTCCGGCGCCACCTGCCCTCATTCATGCCGCTGTAGAGCTCACCGCTCCACATTAAAGGCGGCTCAGGGCGGACACGATCTCTCACTACCTCCGCCATTGAAGCGGCGCGCCGGCCGAGGGCGCCGCCCGCTGCACGCCCGGCTGAACACGCCTCCTCGTCGGATTCAAACGTCTCCATTAAACCCGCGTGGAAGCCAAGAAACCTACTCCGGCCAGCAGAGCTCCTCCCCTCCGCCCTCTATTTAAACGAGGCCAGAAGCCGGGCAAGAAACGCACCCCTTCCCCCTCCCCCATCTCCTCCTACTCCATTTTCTCCACTTTTCCGATGGCTTCCGAAGAGCAGTTCTCCGGCATACAAGCCGGCTGGGTGGCCCGTCGAGCCCGCCGCATACGAGCGAGGCAGCTCCCTCGCCTAGCCCGATGGAGCCAGTTGCCGACCCAAACCGGCGCGTGGTTCAGCAACAAGCCGCTCCAGGCCGGCACGTGGGGGAGCACGGTGGCACGGGCATCGTCACTGCCGTGGACGACAGCTCGTCATACCGCGCCTCCCGTGTCTACGAGCGCGCCATCCGCCGTCAACGCGCGCGTAGCCGCGCTCTGCCGGCAGAGGAAGACGCCAGCTCCGCGGAGATCGAAGAGTCGGCGGCCAGCGCGTTCGCGTCTGCCGCCAACAACGAGGGAAAGTAGAACACGAGAGGCCGCCGCAGCTTGGGTCCCAGGAAGGCCACCACTGGCGCGTCGCCGGCTTATATAGTCAGTGACCTGTCCAGCTCTTTATCTTAGACCATCGTCGACCCCAACCTGGGCTCCGGGGAAGCACCCTTCCCCTCCGGCTAAAGCGCTCTCTTTGCCACTCCGATGAGCGGCGCAGCCGAACATAGGGAAGATACGGGGGAAGAAAATGCCTCCGGGACTCCCGGCAGTCCGGTTAGCGGGCTGCCGGACATGGAGAAGACAAAGGGATCCGTCGCGGCCGGCCGTAGACTAGTGTACTGTATCCGTGTCGTGGGAGTGGAGCTCCGTGCGACCGTTCGTGCACATAGTTTTACCTTTTTAGTTTAAATATCTTCAAAATGTAATCGTTTTCATTTTGTTTGTATGAAATCCGTCATGTTTGTATGAAATCCGGCCATGTTTGCACGAATTTCGTCCGGTTCGTTCCAGTTGTTGTCAAAATGCATGCGGCTAGTATCGGATGGCGTCCTCCCATATCAGTGTCCGCGGACCTCCCCCCGGATGGATGCGGGAGGAAATTTGCGGACCCTGAGTTGCTGGCCGTCACCCCCGAGGGCCTCCTCATCCTGCTCCACGACCGCCTCCTAAACCCCCTCACGAGGCACCTCACTGAGCTCCCACCACTCACCACGTTGCTGCCCTCTGACGATCATTACATGCTCGAGGAGAGTAATGACCTTTTCGACGTGGTCTTCGTTGCGTGTGGCTCTGGTATTGCCAGTGATGATTCTACATTCGTGCTCTGCTTCGACATGCTCGGCCTGCTTGGCACGGCTAAGCCCGACGGCGACCATCGGATGTCGCTAAAATTCAACGACGATGGCATGATAGTGGCAACCTTAATGTTTGAAGGTAGCGTCTACTGCATTAAAGACGATAGTGTCATGGTACTAAAAATTGGCGCAGATCAGCCACCACATCTGGAGGTGGCTGCAAAGATGGAAGTCAGTGTCATGTATGCCAAGATGGAAGACGTATATGTCTCGCTAATTGCGGATACTATGCACCTCGTCAACAATTATGGGGAGCTGATGCTGGTGCACCGTCAGGCGGGATTGACAGTGGAGAAAAAAATCAGGTTGTTGTTATGACACGTATCGGGTGGATTTGGACGCCGGGACACTATTTCCGGTCAAAAGCTTTGGCGGAGGCGCAGTGCGCGCGTTGTTCGTTGGCATGCATTGCTCTCTCTCAGTGTCTCTGGAGGTTTTCCCCTCTGGCTCCATAAGAGCCGACACCATCTACTTGAGCTTTTATGTTGGTGGGAGAGAACGGTTAGAAGTTGGACCTTATCATCTCACAGATGAAAGCGTAGAACGCCCCAGCACATACAGCGGTGGCTTGGTGCCACGGCCTCATACTCTTGTTGACTGTCTATATTTGTCGAATAGTGTATATAGCTAGAGTTGATATTTAGCAGGCATGGATATGCAATGTGTACTCTTTTATCCTAATTTGGTTTGGGTAGTGTTCGAGTGCATGTATCTAGCTAGAGTTATGTTTGTATGACTGGTTGTTATTTGCACACTTTGTTTTGAAACCTTATTTGCACACTTTGTTACCGAGTTTTGTTTGGATGTGCACAAATACATATATGTATGCATATATCTAGTCTAGAAAAAAAGTGTGTGCACTGCAGTCTCTCGCGGTACTTCCATATTTGATGGAAATCTCTGTCAAAAGTAACCTATTCCCTTTGATGGAATATGCGACATTGTGAGATTCTGGAACGATGTTTTGTCTGTACTCTGTACTACAATACGCTTGGCAATTTCCAGCATGTAAGTTAAGAAGATGTAAGCAAATGTATACTTCCATTTTATTCACCTTGCAAAACAATATATGAGCTCCCGTTATTCGAGAGAATCCCAACCTAGTAGTTTATGGAGCCAAGTATTTGTTGATAACAAAACGGAAATAGGCAATACTACCTATTATAGCAGTTTCAGTGCACCATTCTGAATGGATTTAACAATGACAACCCTGGACTTCCTGTGAGTGGATATATGGCTTCAGGATTACGTAGCCTGTCAGCAATATGTAAAATATTCCGCTCTCCATTCTTAAGGTAGTTTTATTTACTGCACATCATTCCATTTCCTCTCAGCGATAAATATTCGTGTGTGCTCTACATGGCACACTCTTGGTTTTGTATTGTGCTTGATTCCCTGTTCAGATGATTGATTTACTCAACTGCAAAACTGCAGAAGTTGTTAATACTCCCTCCGTTCACAAACATAGGATGTTCTAACTTTTTTCTGCTTCGGATGTATATAGATGCATTTTAGTGTGTTTATTCACTCATTTCAGTCCGTATGTAGTCCATATTGAAATATCCAAAACGTCTTATATTTTTTAGAGGGAATAGTAAATATTTGTGTGTGTCTCCTGAAGATTATCTGAAGCTGAACACTGATGGCTCTTTTCTGAAGGATGCCAGCTCTGGAGGTTGCAGATTCTGTGCTAGAGATGACTCAGGCAGAGTCTTTGCATGCAGAGACGATCGTCCTTGTCAGGGCTA
The DNA here is from genome assembly GCA_039707655.1 of Elymus sibiricus. Lineage (NCBI taxonomy): Eukaryota > Viridiplantae > Streptophyta > Magnoliopsida > Poales > Poaceae > Elymus > Elymus sibiricus. Next base: position 459,108,431 of record CM077668.1, on the reverse strand, counting down.
TCGAAGTTGCTTCTGAAGTGGGCTTCAGCCCGATCATCATCGAAACTGAAGCAGCTCTTCTGAAGACGGCTCTTCTCACCAATGACTTGGAAATTGCCTGGCATGGTATACCTGACACTGCTACTACTAGCTTTACTGATCCCAAAGTGTTTGCTTGTGCACCTGACTCTGTATCTTAAATGGTGGCAACGCCTAAAGCCCATGATTGGCTGTCAGAAAAGAAGTGCAGCACCTAGTGCTTTCTTTAACACAGGACAACATGACATTCTAGGATATTTTGAGCATCACCTCACAACATGGATCAGTAAAAAAATATTAGCATCGTGTTAAAGAGCCTTCAGGCCCCCATCTGTTCCATTACTGGAATGAAACACAATATTCAGCGTCTACAGTACCGTCGACACCCCCGACAAGAGGGAACTACAAATGCAGTGAGTATAAAGAAACGATTGCAGACCATCATCCAACATCATCAGCCATGTGCGGGCTGACCATGTAGGTGTCCTTTCATGGCTTGACTTATCAGATTTACTAGTTTCCAAGCATTGAGTAAATAGAAGAGTTTGTGACGACTTCTTTTTTCTTCTTCTATAGTTCACTGAGCCTGCAGTAGTAGGCTCTTGCTGTTCCTCTATAGCTGCAATTTAATTTTGGCGTTTATTAATTCCCTTTAGCACGGCAAATTCTGAGGACAAAAAAGGTTCAAGTTCCACAAAGATTGTTCATAACTCTGCTGATTTGTCCACCTACGCTCACGCCCTGTGCATGCTGATGCCTTATCTTTGTGGTTATGAGTTTGTTGCTGTCATTGTTCTTTGGTCAATTGCATCCGGTTTTATTTCTAATCTTCATGATATTTTCCCCTAACTCGTGTTTTGTGAATTTCAGAAAAAGTGCTAATTCTACTTTTCCTACTTGAGAGTCCACTCTAAATTGTTGTAACGAGGCTCATGAGTATAAGAATCATGCAGAGAAAAAACAATGATTTCAGTGTTTCTGCTAATGAACCGATAAGGATTTTTTTTGGGCGAACCGGCTACGATCTAATTTGGTTGTTTCCTCATCAACGGATTGTTTGTCAAAATGATGAACCTTTCTGTAATGGCAATCATTGTGTTTCTATAATGAAGCCTATGATTGTTTGTTTCCATTTTTTTAATTGGATGATTGTTTTGTTTCCTCATTGCTCTTGGAGGATGAAGATGATTAATTTTGTAGTTTTAGTCTCATAAAATTCAAAGCAATGCAATCTTAAGTGCTTAATCTGGTTTTTAATTACATCCCACTATCCGAATTGGCCCCTTTGTTTTTCGAACAGAGTTATAATCCTGTTAGATCAGTGTCATCTTGCAAAGTCGGTGCTAATTGACACTAGTAGAACGCCCATGCGTTGCCACGGGCTTTAAGAAAAATTAAGATACTATTGATGGAGCTAAAATAACCGAGAACAATGCCGTCTCAGCTAATACACATCTTTTCTTTTGACAATCAGCTCCAAAGAAGTTTTTTTAGCTGAAATTAGTTGTGTTTTATTCATTCATCTTGGCACGATCCGAGTGCAAACATCATGAATACAACCAGGCGAATGCTTGGTTGCCCATGTCACGAGCGTGTGGTGATTGTTGTTCATGGCAAGCGCTGGCCGGCCGTGTCGCTGAGAGCCTATGGCAGTCGCCAACATCGGCGAGACCGTCCTAGCCCGCAAGCGCTTTCAAATTAATTCAGCGCGATTATCTGTCTGCCTAATTAATTAATTATTACAGGCCTAATTAATCGCATGTCTAATTATCTGCGGGCCTAATTACTAATCGAAAAAAATACAAACACGCCGATCAAACAGTTGTTTCAGTTAAAAAATGTGTACTGACTAATATGTAATATGATTTCTATTTATGTAGTAGCTGACAAACTACTTTCTCTTCCACTTCGTCCTTGGCAATCATCTAATATCGCGTTCCTGCAAGAAGATCTGTCTCTTTCTCTAAAATCATCGCCCGTTCAAAAGTCTGCCATCTGACCTTAACATAGCAAATCTATGAAATAGTTCTGAACATACTGCAAGAGATGATGGTGTAGTGTATGTCTGATTTACAAAGAAAAAGAAAAGCTTCCCATCTAAAATGGGATCACATTAATCTTGTTTACAAAATGCACATAGTATAATGACAATGTCCGTCTCTCCTTATTCTTCGATGACAACAAATGTAACACTTTAATTTGTGACCGCAAGAAACATAAGGAAAACAATTGTGGTAGTCATGATGGATGACGTAGGTGGTGTGGTATTGTACCAAGAACATTCAGATATGGTTTCAAAACAAAAAAACATTCACCTATGATACCAATTTTGTACTAAATACCTACAACCATAAAAAGTTTAAGCAAGTCTTTATCAAGTCAAATGGAACTCATTTGATACCATGGCAAAAAGATTCAGAATAATAGGTATAGCTTGTTAAAAAAAGAATAATAGACATAGTATAGGATCCTCTTCATGAAATGAGGATAACACATTACAAGAGCCTCAAATAATACAGAATTTCTCATGCCACTACCTCTTCTCTTGCAACCTCTTCTCTGCTCCATATCCTGCCCTCAGGCAAATTTTCATCAATTTTCAGTTACAGATGGAGAGATAATGAGACGTTTCAGCATAAATAAAAAACTCCATCTGGTCAAAGGAAATCTTGTCAGCAGTATCAAAACAATATGTGGATGCCTAAAATCTTGGTTCCCTGTAGGCACTCACAGTGTAATGTTAAAGCATACCCCATTGATCCTAGAAGTCCCATGAATGTTCAGAAGGTTAAGCTATCAACGACATCAATGTAAGATGAGTGATGATATTTTGCCATCTACATTCATGTAAGTTTCATTATCACCAGCCGCAAAGAGGAAAAGAAAAAAAAATAGCAAATCGTATACGTGCATTCTGAACATTGAGATTTGTAAGCTCGACAGTAATCTACTCATTAGTGCTCTACAGATTCAAAGGTTGTTGACTTGTTAATTTAAGTTGCTCTAATCAGCCTACAAAACAAAATCATTTACTGTAATTAAAACTCAATTCATGGAAAATTAGCATATCTACAGAAGATATATAGATTCAGGATGGCATCATGGACATCAAGACCAACCTGACCACGAGTCAAGAAGAACAACAATAACTGGTTATTCTGCCCCTACATGCTCAGTGTATACATATCTTCATTGTTTTGTTGCATCTCTCTTGCTCTTTATGGAGTCATGGTGTTGAACAGTTACCGGGAGCGAATGCTGCAAGAGGCTACGTACCATGGTATGAGCACCAACCTAGTCAACTTCATGAAGCACCATTCAACTGCAAAAGAGCCACAAATAGCAATACAACGGGTAATGTTCAGCAAAAATGCACGACCTCAACAATCAACATAAAATTGATTATTATCATGATAACAATAGTGTTGTTATACACATTTACCATAAAAGTGCGCAGCAAGCTGTACAGCTAAGTGCTCCTGTCGTCAATCATCTCCACTGTTGATAATAATCTGCAATTGATGGAAGTGTTTGAGAAGCATGGCAATAACTGCCGACATTTCAAAGTATGATATCCTACAAGGGACAAGCTGTTAAATCTCAAGCATGCCAACAATCATCTTCAGACTGAGAGCCACTAAATGTGCAGAAAATAAAATAATTAGTCGAGGCACAATGCTTAGAAAGGAAGCCGCACTATTAGTCGACGAGTGGCTGGTTGCCGTCGTCGTTCGCCACATTATTTGCCATCGTTCGGCTGGACGCCGCACTCCGCCAGCACACCATCGTCCAAGTGGATGCTGCCCTCTGCGAGGTCGGCAGCACGCCGTCGTCCGGGCGTACGCCGCCCTCTGCAAGCAATTCGTCTTCCGTGTGGACGCCGGCGTCTTGTTGAAGCCGATGTGGACGACCTCATGCGTGCCGCCACCCGGGAGCACGTCGTCGTCCGTGTGGCCACCGCCGTCCTGGTGGTTGTCGCTGTGGTTGAGCACGTGGACCACACCGTCCTAAGCAAGCTGACGTCAACCACAGATACATCTCGACCATGGCAGCAAGCACTTCAAACAGACACACATCAACAAGCAAGCACACATACCTCCATCTGAGGATCCGGCCGTCTATCGCCTTGCCCATCGGGATAATCCGGCCGCCACCAGGCTCATAGCCGGATCCACCGTCCCCGGCCACAACCTTCTCAGCTGCGGAGAAGTCATCGAGTGGACCGAGCCCCGGCCGCATCGTCCCTAGTCCGCAAGGCCACCACATCCACGGGCTAGTGCTAGCAGCCATGGGGGTGAGGAAGAGTTCGGGAGAGAGGGACACGATCTAGATGAGACCAAAGAAAAGATTTTAGACTGCTTTGTGATTAGGGAAGTGTGCGCCTAAGCAAGGAAAGTTAAGATATGATTGTTTAAGAATCAGGAAGAGGGAGATCTTTACCCCAAGAAGGAAAGAATCATACGTGATGGGAAGTACCAGGATAGAAAAACGAGAGGAAGTATAGTAGCTAGGAATTGATTCGGTTTTTAACGGGAGGCGGTGGTGGAAGGTGAGGCGAAAATAAACCAGTGGGAGGGGTGGTGGGAGGTGGGACGAAGAAAAACCGGACGAAAATAAACCGTACCAGGCCCAAGTGCTCCATTAGGAGTAGAGATGAGTTGAACGTAATATCAGTCCTATACTAGAAGATGTGTTGATCCGTACAATTAGGACTTGATTGTTGTAGCCATATTTGTACACTTCAGTCCATGGAAACAATGCTTGTCTTAATAACAGTTTGTTTTTCTGTGCACAAGCTATATTGCCATATCTTAGAGCAGCTCTAGCAGACTTGGCAAAACTGGCTGATCGCCATGATAATTGCTTTTATGACTAAAAAAAGCAGATAAAGACATTCTAGCGGAGTCGCCATTTTGATATCGATGCCGGTTTTTTTGCAGTGCCCTCCAAACCGGGGTAATAGTCTCCATATTTGGAGGTTCGAGGGCGCTGGTTTTGAGCACTCCAAGCCCAACCACCCGTGCGACAGGGAAGTTTCACCTCTGTCTTTCCTCATCATCCTTCACTTTCTCTTCCTTTGTCTTCTCTCCTTGTCAGTAACTCGCAGACGCTTGTACCAATTCCACAGCCGCTTCTCTCATTGGGAAATGAGCAAATTAATTAATGACCAATATCGCCACATGTCAACTGCCCGTGCCCATTCCATTGCACGCATCATTTTTCTCCATCCGTCATCCGCAGCTATAGAGGCCAACGCCTCCGGTCCCTATCCACAGACCGACTTCCCATCTCCGCCTCCTCCCCTTCCTTCTCCGGCTACACCCATTCTCTGATTCTCGTCCTTGCCGTGCGCTTTGCCCAAGGTCAGATCGGGTGACGGTCGTAGAGGAGGCATGACAGTTGAACGAGGAAGCCGCGCAGGAGGAGGCCGACCTCATCAAGGAGGAGCGGGATCGCTGAGATGCGCTGGAGCATGCCGACTTCAAGAATGACCCGAGATCTGAGTATCCCCTGATGGAAATATGCCCTAGAGCCAATAATAAATTGGTTATTATCATATTTCCTTGTTCATGATAAATATTTATTATTCATGCTAGAATTGTATTGACCGGAAACTTAAATACATGTGTGAATACATAAACTACACCGTGTCCCTAGTAAGTCTCTACTAGACTAGCTTGTTGATCAAAGATGGTTATGGTTTCCTGACCATGGACATGAGTTGTCATTTGATAACGGGATCACATCATTAGGAGAATGATGTGATGGACAAGACCCAACCATAAGCTTAGCATTTGATCGTATCACTTAAGTTTATTGCTATAGCTTTCTTTATGTCAAGTATCTATTCCTAAGACCATGAGATCATGCAACTTTCGGATACCGGAGGAATACTTTGTGTGCTATCAAACGTCACTACGTAAATGGGTGATCATAAAGGTGCTCTACAGGTATCTTCGAAGGTGTTTGTTGGGTTGCATGGATTGAGACTGGGATTTGTCACTCCGTATGACGGAGAGATATCTCTGGGCCCTCTCGGTAATACAACATCGTAAAGAGCTTGCAAGCAATGTGGCTAATGAGTTAGTCACGGGATCTTGTATTACGGAACGAGTAAAGAGACTTGCCGGTAACGAGATTGAACTAGGTATGGAGATACCGACGATCGAATCTCGGGCAAGTAACATATCGCTGGACAAAGGGAATTGCATACGGGATTAACTGAATCCTCGACATCGTGGTTCAACCGATAAAAGATCTTCGTGGAATATGTAGGAACCAATATGGGCATCCAGGTTCCGCTATTGGTCATTGACCAGAGAGGTGTCTCGGTCATGTCTACATGATTCTCGAACCCGCAGGGTCCGCATGTTTAACGTTCGGTAACGCTAGAGTAGTATTGGGATATGTGCGTTGGTCACCAAATGTTGTTCGGAGTCCTGGATGAGATCCCGGGAGTCACGAGGAGCTCTGGAACGGTCCGGAGGTAAAGATTTATATATAGGAAGTTCTATTTTGGTCGCCGAAAAAGTTTCGGGTATTACCGGCAGTGTACCGGGAGTGCCGAAAGGGTTCCGGGGGGTCCACCTGCCCCGGGGGCCCACATGGGCTGTAGGGGGTGCGCCTTGGCCTATATGGGCCAGGGGCACCATCCCTAAGAGGCCCATGCGCCAAGGAGAGGTGGAGGAGGAAGAGTCCTAAGGGGGGAAGGCACCCCCTAGGTGCCTTGGGGAGGGAGGAGACCTCCCTTGGCCGGCGCCCCCTCCTTGGAGGAGGGGCTAGGGCTGCGCCCCATCCCTCCCCCTTGCCTCCTATATATAGTGGGGGAGAGGGAGGGGCTAGACACACCAATTCCCATGCCCCGGAGGCAGCCCTACCTCTCCCATAACTCCGTTTTCTTCTCAGATTGGTTCCGGCAGCGTTTGGCGAAGCCCTGCCGGCACTGCACCACCACCATCTCCACCACGCCGTCGTGCTGGTTGAGATCCCATCTACTTCTCCTCTCTTGCTTGCTGGATCAAGAAGGAGGAGACGTCACCGAGCCGCACGTGTGCTGAACGCGGAGGTGCCGTCCGTTCGGCACTTCATCAGATTGGATCGCGATTGGATCGTGACGAGTACGACTACATCAACCGCGTGATATACACTTCTGCTTAACGGTCTACGAGGGTACGTGGACACACTCTCCCCTCTCGTTGCTATGCTTCTCATAGATAGATCTTGGGTGATTCGTAGGAAATTTTTTGATTTTCATGCTTCGTTCCCCATCATCCCGTCCTCAAGTATGTACTCGACGACTCCCACAATACGGTTGTTTTGGAGGACACCGTACGCCGCAGTGATTCCCGGCCATGACCGGTTTCGCTACCTGTAAGTGCATCTAGTGCCACCCCTTGTTGGTTTTGGAGTATTGAAGACAAACTTGGTTGTGGGACTAATGTGTTTGTAAGATTCACAGGAGAACACAGGTAGAAGTTCCTATTGATTCGGTTTACCCATCGAAGATGACCCCTAAAAATGTATGAAGACATTGAAGACAATGGTGAGCCACGAAGACATTCGTGCTGAAGATAATGGTTCATGAAGACATTCGTCGAAGACAATGAAGCGTGAAGACATAGTCTTTTGGTAATTTCATTTCCTTATTTCTTGAGTCATAGGAACCACCGAACTGTCAAGTGGGGTCGAGGTAAACGAAGTCAGAAACTGACATAATGCTCAACCTAAAATCCTATGTCTTCAAGCGAAGACAAATGAGAGAAAATCTCTTCCAGAGTTGGTTGAGTCAGCTTTGCTTGTAGCCTAAGTAAAGTTGCCGCGTGGGTTTAAATTCCGACCGTTGGACACGTGTGTCAGTTCCTAAATGACCAAGGGTCATTTCGGACATATCACGCCGGGTTGCCCCTGGGTATAAATAGCCACCCCCTTCCACCATAAGTTGGTGGCTGCTCTGAGTTAGTGCACGGCTTTTGTCGTTTGAGAGCAACCCACCTCGAAGCCTTTGAGAGAGAAACCTTGCGAGGACAAAACCCAAAATACCCAGAGCCCAAAGTGATTGAGCATCACTGAAGACATTCTGTTCTAAGTGAACTGAATACTTATTACACTTGAAGACTGTGATCTTTCAGTCGGTTAGGCGTCGCGTTCTGAGCATCCAAGAGTCATTGTGGATTGCCGGTGAACGAAGTCTGTGAAGGTTTGGAAGTCTACCTTGAAGACTTACCAGAGTGATTGGGCGAGGTCTAAGTGACCTTAGCTCAAGGGGAATAAGGTGAAGACGCGGTCTTCTGAGTTCAATCTCAGCCTTCCTAACCAGACGTACAACTGTCACAGCAGTTGGAACTGGTCAAACAAATCATTGTCTTCCCCGAGCTACTGGTTCTATCCTTACTCTTCCTTACTTACTGTTTCGAACTGTGAAGCCTTTGCATGCTTGTTTGTGTTTGAAGATATTCCATGAAGCCATTCATCTGTTTACTCATTTATCTTCATGCTTCTTGTGTTTATGTTCAACACATGCTTGTGTGTATGATGTCTATGCTTGTCATATTCGTTCATCTCATTGATAGGCTCTGCCAGTTCTCATCCCGCTTCCGCTTTCTTCGAAGACATTGCATGTTTTCGAAGTCTTTCATAAAAATCGCCTATTCACCCCCCCTCTAGTCGATAACTAGCACTTTCACTACCGCTACCTCACTGCTGTGGAGGCTTGGGATGCCCACCACACCGCTTATGTGGGGGTTGTCGCCGCCAGCGAAGTCTTTGAGGAGACCACACAATGTCGGTCCTTGGTGGCAAAGAGGGAGCGCAACTGCTAAGCCGACTATGATGTGGTGGTGGCAGCAGCACGGGAGATGGACGCGGAGAGGGTGCGCACCGTATGGGACCACCACCCCGCTCGCGAAGTCGTCCCGAACTTGACGACGACGCCCGACCGACATGGGATGAAGGCACTCTTACATAATTCTGCACTGCGAGGGACGATGGGCGCGTCTATGAGTCCGCTCATGTCCCCTACAAGTCCTGCTCGAGGAAGAACCACACCGTCCCGTCTTCGCCATCACGCCTAATCCTCGACCATGTGCGCCTACCGATCGCCTCTATCTATTTACTACTAATATAGTCTGACTATCTATGAAAATGCTTAAATGGTTTACTGACCAGATAGTAATGACCAAAAGTCGACGTCCGCTCTCTACGAGCTAATCTATAGATTAGCTTCCTTGTTGGATTCTCTTTTATCATGGCCATGTCGGTTAGAGAGACATATCTGTGGTATCTCCACTCAAGCCATTGCACAATATCTTCGGCAGTACTTCGGTTCTTTAGCGTAAAATAGTACTCTCGTTTACTAACATATGATGTTTTGGATATTTCAATATGAACTACGTACAGACTAAACGAGTGAACAAATACACTAAAACACGTTATAAAAAATAAAAAGTTGGAACATGTTATAATAGTGAAGGAGAGAGGGGCCACAAGCAAAATTAAATAAATTAGAAGGAGAGAAGGGCCAGTCCCGTGAACTAGCCCGGCCCATCCGGGGCCCATCCATCCATCCATCACCTCTCGCCCCCCACCTCTCCTCCCGGCGGCGGCTCCGGCTCCGGCGCACAGTCAGGCGGGGACAGGAGCAGCCTGGTCGCAGTCAGGCGGACCAGCGAAGCGAAGTAGACATGGACCTCGCCGTCTCCTCGAGGTCTGTTGTGCTGCCCACTCAAATTCATTTCACTTTTAGTAAGATGAGGACGATTCCGATCTGATCCGCCTTGCACAGATGCAGGAGGGACTGGTCGGCTCTTGGCGATGGGCCGGCGGGGCTGATCGCGGAGCGCGTCCTCGCCTACGACGTCGCCGACTTTCTCCGCTTCCGCGCCGTGTGCCGCCCGTGGCGGCGGTGCTCCGTGAACCTGCGCGCGCACGACGGCCTGGACCGCCGCTTCCATCCCCGGCGGTGGACCATGCTCCGGGAGGAACTCGCCGCGCCGGAACGCCGCTGCTTCCTCAACACATCCACCGGCGAGTGCGTCCAGGTCGACATCCCGGAGCTCCATGACCATAAGTTGCTGGCGGTCACCCCCGAGGGCCTCCTTATCCTGGTCCACCAACGCAACCACGTCCGCCTCCTCAACCCGCTCACTCGACAGCTCACAGAGCTGCCGCCGCTCACCACACTGCTGCCCTCCAAGGACCATGGCATACTTGAGGAGAGTAATGAACTTTTCGACACCGACTTCATTGCGTGGGGCTCCGGTATTGCCAGTGATGATTCCACATTCGTGCTCTGCTTCAACATGCTCAACCTGCTTGCCATGGCCAAGCCCGGCGACGACCACTGGACGTCGGTAAAGGACAACGGTAATGGCATAACAGTTACACTGGCACCCTTAATGTTTGAGGGCCGCTTCTACTGCGTTGACCACAATGGTGTCATGGTACTGAAAACTGGGGCAGATCAGCCACCACGGCTGGAGGTGGCTGCCAAGATGGAAGCCATTTATGCCAAGATGGAAAACATGGATGTCTCACAATTTGAGGATAATGTGCACCTCGTCAACAATTGTGGGGAGCTGATGCTGGTGCACCGTTGGGGTGGAGTGACAGCAGAGAATAAATCGTGTGCTGCGCATGACGCGTATCGAGTGGATTTGGACACCGGCACACTATTTCCGGTCAAGAGCTTGGGCGGTAGTGCAGGTCGCGCGGTGTTCGTTGGCATGCATAGCTCTCTCTCGATGTCTCTGGAGGTTTTCCCCTCTGGCTCCATAATCGCCGACACTATCTACTTGAGCTTTGATGATGTTGGTGAGAGAGAATGGTTAGAATTTGGAGCATATCATCTCACGGATGGAAGCGTAGAACGCCCTAACACATATAGCAGTGGTTTGGTGCCACGGCCTCATACTCTTGTTGACTGTCTATCTTTGTCGAATACTGTCCAAGGACTTATGCCATTTCCTTGATATTTAGCAGGCATGGATATGCAATGTGTACCCTTTTATCCCATTAGGTTTACATAGTGTTCGAGTGCATGTATCTAGTTGAAAGACAAAACCTCCTTTTGCACTTTACCATAAACATACAACATCTGTAAGGGAATCAATTTTCATGTAAGTGACTCTTTCCGCCACCTTCTTATTGGACCATGAGAAGATGCCTAACCTGGCAGTCATCATACATGCACAATGAAGTATGTTTTTAGTAGAGATTTGTTATTTTGCATAGAGTTATGTATGTATGACTGGTCGTTATTTCGCTCACTTTTGTTGCCGAGTTCTGTTTGGATGTGCACACATACACATTTGTATTCATAATTGCATATATCTAGAAAAAATATGTGCACTGCAGCCTCTTGTAGTACTTCCATATTTGTCGGAAATCTTTGTTAAAAACAACTTATTCTCTGATGGAAATCTCTGTGAAAATGGCAGAAAGGTTGTTTTGGGAAGATGTTTAGCTGAAAGACAGACCTCTTTTTGCATTCTACATAGTTTGTACTACATTTGTCAGGAAATGAATTTTCCGGTAAGTGACTCCTTCCAGCCTTTGTATAATTGGACCTTGAGAAGATACCTGACCTGGTTCTCATCTCACACGCACCATACAGTTTATGTTGTTAGCAGAGATTTGTTATGAGGGCAGTTTGTAAATTTCTTGTCTCGGGTGATTTTTATGGTCAGGTTAGGGGTGATTTTCACTTCACTTTGTTAGGTTAAATTGAACTATGTTTTTGTGCAAGCAAGGTTATCAAAATTACTGATGTAATAGGACATCAGATCACGTGGTTTCAGATGTTTAGACTGAGCTAAGTTTCTTTAACATCTTTGCTTAATATGTTAGGACCTCTTTTCAGTACAAGGTTTACAAATGTGCAATTCCTAAGTTTACATTGACAAAACATCCTGTGGATGGCGATATGGCGTCAAATTATGTATCCGGTCCGCAAGCCGGTCTCCATTTCTTAAGGTAGTTTTATTTACTGCGCATCATTCCATTTCCTTCTCCGAGATAAATATTGTGCTTCGCATGGTATACTACTAGCTGTAGTGATCCCGACCCAAAGTGTCTACATGTATTGACAATTTGGCATGAGTTTCTGCAGTCTGCACCCGACTTTGCATCTGGTGTGGTGGCTGCTGATTTAGCTGCTCCCCTTTGCTAATAAAGCCCATGATTGGCAGTCAGAAAAAGGGTGCAGCACAAGACATTCTAGGATATTCTAGGATATTTTTAGCATCATCTCCTCACAACATGAATCAGTAAAATAAATATTAACACTGTCATTTACACTAACTAGGTAGATTTGTTTTTACAGCCAAAGCCCCTATCTATTCCATTAGTAGAATGAAACACAATATTTGGTGTCTACAGTAACGTTGACAGCCACCAGTAGAGGGAACTATTAATGCAGTGAGTATGAAAAAAATGATCGCAGACCATCATCAACCATCATAGCAGTAACAAGAAATGATAAACATCCAGATCACCAAAGCGCTGGCTGACCAGGTACGTGTTCTTTAATGGCTTGACCTCATCAGATTTACTAGTTTCTAAGCATGACTGTTGTAGTTCCTTTTTAGCTGGAATTTAATTTGGCCGTTCCTCATTAATTTATTCCTTTTAGCACAGTGAATTCTGATGACAAAAAAGAGAAACGAAGAGAATGCTATACATTCTGTGGCTACCTTTCGTGCTCAATGTCAACAGGCCCTATCGATCATTTATCCTTCGCATTCATTCCGAGTATCATATTTCGCACGGTCTAGTTTTCATTTGGTGTAATTGTGTATTTCACTCGGATAGTTACTGCTTCCCTGTTCATCCCTTGTTTTACTTTATGCTTCTGCAACTGCTTGCATGCTGCATTACCATCGTGATAGTTAAGCCAGTCCTCAACTATGCCCGAATGATTATTGCTTCTTATCTCGATAGATTTGTTCCTCAATAAAGTACTTGCTCAGTTTCTTATCTACCGAATCTTTTCCGCTGCTGTGTTTGGGCTCAATTCAAAGCATTCGCAAGAATTTTTGAATCTCCCATTCACCCCCCCTCTGGTCGATATACTCTCGGTCCTAACATGACTCCTTCCAGCCTTCTTATAATTGAAAGTTCGCACCATAAGGTTTATGTTGTTAGTAGAGATTTGTTATGAGGGCTGTTTGTAGATTTCTTGTCTCGGTGATTTTTATGGCCAGGTTAGGGATGATTTTCACTTCACTTTGTTAGGTTAAACTGAACTATGTTTTTTTTGCAAGCAAGGTTAGCAAAGTTACTGATGTAATAGGACATCAGATCATGCGGTTTCATATGTTTAGACTGAGCTAAGTTTCTTTAACATCTTTGCTTAATATGTTAGGAACTCTTTTCAGTACAAGGTTTTTGAATGTGCAATTCCTCAGTTTACGGATTATGCCCGCTCCTGAAACAGAGCAGTGTGGATTCTACCTTTTAGTTTACTTGCTTTGTCTGTACTACAATATGCTTGCAATTTTCAGCGTGTAAGTTGGGAAAATGCAAGCAAATGTATACTTACATTTATCTTGTTTGGAAACTTCACTTCCCTTTTGAGGGTGCACTACTTGTTCAGAAGCTGAATAGATTCACATTGACAATACTTCCTGTGAATGGCTACTTCTCAGAGATAAATATTCATGTGTGCTCCACGTGGCATACTCTTGGTTTTGTATGGTTCTTGATTCCCTGTTCAGATGATTGACTTACTCAACCGCAAAACTGCGGAAGTTGTTAGTAGCAAATAATTGTTTGTCTCCTGAAGATTATGAAAGATGCCACCTCTTGAGGTTGCGGATTCTGTGCTAGAGATGACTCATGCATAGCCTTTGTATGCAGGGACAATCATCCACGTCAGGGCTATTGAATTTGCTTCTCAAGTGGGCTTCAGCCGGATCATCATAGAAACAGATGCAGCTCTTCTCACCAATGACTTTGGACACTGCTTGGCATGGTGTACCACTAGCTATACTGATACTGACCCAAAGTGTCTGCATGTATTGGCATGAGTTTGCAGTCTGCACCTGACTTTGCATCTACACTGTAAAAAAATATGAGCAATGTCATCTACACTAACTCGATAGATTTTTTTTAGAGCCAAAGAACCTTCATGCCGCTGTCTATTCCATTACTAGAATGAAACACAATATTTGGTGTCTACAGTACCATCGACAGCCCCTGGTAGAGGGAACTATTAATGCAGGAACTATTAATTCATCAGATATACTAGTTTCTGAGCATTGAGTAAATACAAGAGTTTATGATGACTTCTTTTTTCTTCTTGTTCTATGATTTACTAGTTTCTAAGCATGGCTTTTGTTGTTACTTTTTAGCTGCAATTTAATTTGGCCGTTCCTCATTTATTCCTTCTAGCACAATGAATTCTGATGACAAAAAAGGTTCAAATTCCACAAAAATTGTTCACAAGCACATATTGCTTTCTACTGATTTCTTCCTTGAGTTAAGTGAAAGTTCAATTTCAAATTGCTAGAGGTGGCTTCAAGCTGCACTCATAACTATCCTTTTCAGTTTCTGGTCCACAGGTTACTTCTATGATTCTATCTGATCAGCATATGCCGAAAACTAATATATGTGCCAGCCTGCTAGGCCTATCTGTTAAAATCAGTAGAGCATGGCCCAAAAAAAATCCCAGTCAATGCAGTTCAGATTATAGAATCTAAAGTTATTTTCCTTCTTAATTGAAACGCCACACCCTATGGTGTGATTTTAAAGATAGAAAAGAGTGCAATACAAATTTACATAACCATGGGCTTAAAAATAAGGACATGTTGGACTAAAGCAGACTTCACATGGTAATAGTCGAGCTGAAGATCACAATGAAAGCACAAAATAGTGCTGTTGGCCTTTTAAAAATTTGCTGGTGCATTCTTTTCAGATGTTCCAAGCTGCATCGGTGGGAGGAAGATGGGGAGGCTGCCTGGATCTCTTCAAGTTTGTCTGGTGGCTCCCCAACGAGCAAGCGTCCCCCCCCCCCCCCCCCCCCCCCCCCTCTTCTGATTTGTGCACCTATGCTCACGTCTCGTGCATGCTGATGCTTTCCTTTTGTGGTTATGGGTTTTTTGCTTTAATTATTCTTTGGTCAACTGCATCCTGTTTTATTCCTAATCTTCATGATAATTTCCCCAACTCGTGTTTCCTGAATTTCAGAAAAAGTGCTAATTCTACTTTTTCCTACTTGAGTGTCTACTCTAAATTGTTGGAACGAGGCTCATGAGTATAAGAATCATGCGAAGAAAAAACAATGATTTAAGTGTTTCTGCTAATGAACTAATAAGGTTTTCTTTTGAGCGAACTGATTAAGATCTAATTTGGTTGTTTCCTCATCAACGGATTGTTTGTCGAATGATGAACCTTTCACGTTCCTCCTAAGTTTTTAATGGGAATCATTTTGTGTCTGTAATGAAGCCCATGGTTGTTTGTTTCCTTTTTCTTTTGATGACTTGGATGATTGTTTGTTTCCTGATTGCTTTTATAGGATGAAGATGATTAGTTTTGTAGTTTTAGTCTCATAAAAGTCAAATCAGTGCAATCATTCTGATAATTAGTGCTTAATCTAGTTTTAATGACAACCCATGATCGGAATCTGTCCCTTTGTTTTTTGAACGGAGTTATAATCCTGTTAGGCCAGTGTCCTGTTGCAACGTCGGTGTTAATTGACATTGTTGAACGCAATATCATTCCTAAACTAGAAGATGTGTTAGTCCGTACAATTAGAACTTGATTGTTGTAACCATATTTGTACACTTCAGTCCATGGAAACAATACTTATCTCAATAACAGTTTCTTTTTATGTGCACGAGCCATATTGACATATCTTAGAGCAACACTAGCAGAGTTGCCAGAAGTGTCTTATCGCCATAATAATTGCTTTTACGACAAAAATAGTTGATGAAGACGTTAGCAGAGTCCCCATGTCGATATCGATCGCCAATTTGTTTCAGTGCCCTCATAATCGGGGTAATAGCCTCCATATTTGGAGGTTGGCTGGCGTTGGTTTGGAGCACTCCGAGCCCAACCGCCTGCATGGGAGGGAAGTTTCGCCTCTCTCTCCTCATCACCCTGCACACTCTCTTCCTTTGTCTTTTCTCCTTGCCAATGACGAGACGCCCATACCAATTCCGCAGCCGCTTCTCTCACCGGGAAAAGAGCCAATTAATGATCATTGCCACATATCCAATGGCTCATCAGTGGCGTACCTAGGTGTGCCAGGTGTGCCATGGCACACCCAGATTTTTGGAAAATATTTTTCACCATGTAAAAATTAGCTGATTTTTAAGGCCCATGCAAGCTAATTGAAATAGTCTCAATTTTTTTTTAAAGTGTGCACACCTTCTATTTTATTTCTAGGTCCGCCACTGCTCATGCCCATTTGGCCACACGTGCCATTTCCCGCCATTCGTTGCCTACGGCTGTAAAGAGGCCAACGCCTCCCCGTCCCTATCCAAAGATCCACTTACCATATTTGCATCTCCCCTTCCTTCTCTGGGTACACCCCTTGTAGTCCTCACAATGCCGCTTTGCCTAAGGTTATATTAGATGCCACTGATCATAGAGGAGGAGGCATGACAGATTGAACGAGGAGGCCACGCAGGAGGAGACTGACCTCATCAAGGAGGAGGGGGAGGAGGAGTGGGATCATCGAGACACGCTGGAGCACACCGACTTCAAGAATGACCCCGAGGTTGAGGATACCCTCCTTAAGTATGTCCTCGACCACTCCCACAACATGACTGTTTTGGAGGATGCCCTACGCCGCGGTATTTCCTGGGCACGGCCAGCTTCCCTAATGATTCCTCGTTGCTATTGAGGCTTGGTATGCCCACCACACCACCTATGTTGGGCCGGCCGCTGGCGACGTAGTTCTTGGGGAAACCACTACATGTTGGTCATGGATGCCGGAGAGGGAGCACAACTGCTATGCTGACTACGATGAGGTGGTGGCGACAACATGGGAGATGGACACGGAGAGGAGCGCGCGGAACACCCCCTGCTGGCCAAGCCACCTTGACGTCGATGACAGGGCCTGAACATCATGGGATGGAGGCGCTCTCACCTAATTCTGCACTGCTTGGGACCGTGGCCGCATCTATGAGGCGCTCCTGTTTGCGGCAAGTCCCACTTCTATTAGAACCACGCCGACCCGCCTCTATCTATTTACTACTAATATTTTTTTTGCGGGGCTATTTACTACTAATATAGTCTCACCACGTATGAAAATGCTTCTCATCGACATCCCCCCTACCAATAGCCGCTTTACATAGCATGTAAAACTGACAAAATTTCCCCCCTCCCCCCACTACTACCCCTTCCTATATAAGAACTTGGTATTCAAATGTTATTACAATTTAATCTTGTTTTAGTGTTTGAATCCTCCAATTGAAAGTATGAATTTTGAGTTGATGCAAACAATATGAAGAGAGGAAACATTATGGAGGCTGTAGAATCTTATTTTTGTGCACAACCTTCGCAGCCTCCAAAAAATTATAAAGCACCCTCCAAAATCATTTGGATGCTGCGAATATGGAGCATCAGCTAGAATTGCTCTTAATCATTGTTTAGACCTCAATTTTTCATTTGAGAAGAGCGGAGAGCACAGTAGCGTTGAATAGGGCAAATTTTTGCTGTCAGTGACCTCACATGGATCCAGCCTTTATGCCAGACATGAATCCTATATACTTTATTATTTGATCCCCATCAACTCTAATTCTCTCAACATGAAACTATGCTAATTCACCAAGCCAATAGCATGCATGAAAAAAGACCTCACGTTTAGCATGCATCATGCATGCTACCCATTCGGTAAAGACTCCATCTTTAACATGCCCCGTACATGCTACACATATTCAATAAATATTCTACAACTATACTATAATCAAATGCTATAACCTATATGTTAGTTTCAGTTTTCATTTTGTTAGTCTCAACAATAATGTTTTCATAAAACCAAATCTCAGTGAAATAATTCCACCAAATTCTAGCGGGAATCGTGCGGGGTGCCATCCCTAGAATCCACAGAAAGCGAATCATGAAGTTGTGATGCACAATGGATGACCCAAATAACGGGCACACATGTCTCGTCCACAAAAAAGACTTTTCAGTTAAGATAGACTCGACCAAGAATAGTACAGTATTACACAGCCGTAGAACTAAACAAGATCCCTTGACGAGTATTCTCCATCATCTTGAATTTGACCGTGCGTTGAACCACATTTTATTGAAACTGAGATCTTATTATGAGTTCGTTGCTACTCCCAGACTCCACATGACTCCACCTACAACAATATTCTCTTATCTAGATGACGCGTCAGACAATTGGTCGGGAAAGGCTCAGGGAAGTGTTAGCGGCAATTCAATCGGCAAAACAAACACCTTCAGACAGTTGGTCGGGAAAGGCTCGGGAATGCCCAATGAAAGTTGGTCGGCAAAAAAATGTCGGACAGTTTGTCGGCATAAAATGTTGGCCGGGAAAGAATTGACTGTCGGCCAAGAATGTTTTCCACTAGCCGTCAAATAGTCAGTTGGCAAAGGTATGTCGGTCAGGAAAGGGTTTTCCCATCTGGACTTTCCCAAACAAATGTGGTCAGTCGATAATAGTCTTTCCCGACCGACTGTTTGTCGGCGCGCTGTTTTCCCTTCCAACCTATCTGTCGGGGATGTAGTGTCTTCTTCGTCATATATAGTCAATTTCTAGCAAAATTAGTTTCTACTTCACTCTTGTTTTGTGCTTTCAACTTCCTAGACTTCCGCTCAACGCCATCACACGCGCTAACTACTGATGTACATGAAAGTAAAAAGGAACTCTCTTATTATGGGCCACACATAAAAGGTACTCGTACTTAACAACATCACTCATGTTGACTGCATATCTGAGATCATGATGTCTCGTGAATATTCTGTTGGATAGTCCTTTTCACACCCAACACCTATAGTGCTGCTCCTCCATATGCATTTCCCATTCACACGTTGACATGTGCGACGAACACCATAACTATATATCTAAGACTTTGACATTCTTTACTTTCTACCGCTTTGAATCCTCCTACTCTCCATGACCTATGCTTGTCCAAGTATCACATTCAATAGGTCTAGTCATCAACTTGTAGTTGACTGCGTATACCTAATGAAACAAGCAAGGATGCTACATGACATTCATATTTTCTACCTAGCTCTATGCAAAAATAGTTCTATTATGGTAAATACCACCCCTAAACTTCTATGTTGTTTATGTCCTTGACTTGCAAAAAATATTATGACGTTGTATCCTCTTCAAAGTAGACTCTCTTTCATAAAACTAACAAACTGAATCACTCGGAGAGGAACAAACTTGTGATGTCCTCCTTACGACCTTACTTCAAATAGACTTTCTTCCTATATGATTTATGAGAGAAAGGTTAACTAATTCTTAACGTCTTATGCCCTTGTCCGTGTGATGGTTAATTTTTGGAGGATTAATTGGACTCTCGTGCCTACACTAATTTTAACAGTGTATGGCAACATTCTTCATAATTCATACGTTCCATAACTACATCGGTCATACAGAAGCTTCTAACCATATGTACTTTTGTTTTTAACATCAAATCTACCAAATATTTAGATTAGAGGTGCTGTTCTTAGGTGAAAAGCACATATCATATTTATTTGGAGTGCTCAAACTATGCAGGGCTTCAAAAGTGTCAAAATTATGACGAAAGGTTGATTAATTTCTGTTTCACAAAATTTATGACACTCAATGTTTATATTTTTTAGCACAAGTCATGCCAATTTTTTTTGTCCATCCATACTCTTTAATATTGGTTGATATTTCATATATATAAATATTTTGTAGCCTTTTATTCCAGTCGTCTCTTATCCATTCGGAGTCTCACATGCATATTTATTTGGAGTGCTCAAACTATGCACGGCTTCAAAAGATTGTCGAAATGAAGGTGAAACATTGATTAATTTCCGTTTCGCAAAATTTCTGACACTCTGTTTACATTTTTTTAGCACAAGTCATGCCCATTTTTTTCGACCATCCATACTCTTTAATATTAATTGATGTTTAATATATTTACATAATTGGTAGCCTTTTATTATATTCATCTCTTATCCATATTGAGTATTCACATGCATATTTATTGGGAGTGCTCAAACCATACAGGGCTTCAAAAGAGTGTCGAAAATATCGGGAAACGTTGATTAATTTCTGTTTATTTTTGCAACATTTCTGTCACTCAATGTTTTCATTTTTAGTACAAGTCATACCCAATTTTTCGTCCATCCATAAGTTTTACTGCTTATTCCATAATTTAACTTATTGAACTATTCCATAACATGAACGTAGGCAATGAACCAAGCATGGCACTGTGTGAAGACACGAGAGTAGATGCATGTCACAAGGTTCACCTCACTTGCAATGAATTCTGTGTAGATCTTCAGGATGACTTTATGGAGTGAGCGGTACGTTTTCATTCAATTAGTGCTATTTCGTAATGCATATAAAGTTGCGCCCACAATTGTCTAGTTTCTGTTTTGTTTTTATCATGCTTAGCGTATCTCTTGTTGGGGAAGGGCCAAGTTCATGCGTGTGGCCCACCTGCCCATCGATGTGGAGGGCACAGGTTCAGTTTGACATGATACTGTTAAAAAATGGCATACCCTCAACCCTCAGTGCCACTAACGAGTTTCAGTGGTCCAAGTTGGATTCAGATTGCCACAGAATTAGGGACGCAAGCTGGGAAGGCGTTCTTACTATTTCGTCACAGAATTAGGGCAACAAGATCTATCTGTGGTATGATGTCCCAGAGTCACCGTAGTACGTATAGTTTCGGTGGTGAACCGAATGTCGTACGAGTACTTGTATGGTACTAGCTAGCACTTTATTGAACATATATGTGTTGTATGCACTTATTATGTTGCAGTGTGTAAGTATTAAACATTAGAGAGTGGTTGAACTAAAGTGTGTATTTGAAGTGTGCTATTTATGACTTTAGGGTACTGATATTATTGCTAAACTAAAAAAAGTTGCAACTGCACCAAAAAACGCTGCCATGGCAGTGTTTTTCTTATTTTTGGCTGTCATAAGATAACTGTGGCGGGTGCAAGCGGATGCCCGCCATAGGTAAGTATATAATCAGTTGCGGGTGCGCGCCCATCACTGATGAGGTGATAGCAATGGCGGCAGGTCAGTGGTGGGCACCCCCGAGAGTCTGTCCCGCCACTACTATGCTTTTTGTGCCCGCACTGCTAGGCATTCCCGCAGTATATTTTGGCCCACCGACGGTCACTAGCTCGAGCTCTCCTCTCTTAAACTCTGCTGTGCCACATGCTTGCTCTTGTCTCTCCCTATCTCTCTGCACCCAATCATCGATGACTAATCGATGATCACTTTAATTAATAGCCGTGCGCTCGTCCAAATTACGGAACCGGCGGGGTTCTATGGGGGATTTGTATTCTGGAATGCCAAATATTTGTTTGGGGACCAGTAAACCGGGCCATACAATAAGCAATAAAATGTCAGTTTATTCATTATTACATCGTAACGAGTAACAACAAAAGCCTTAAAAAACACCCATGGAAACTTGTTGATAGAAATAGTACTATAAACAGTGTTACACTGCGAACAGCTGATACTAGCGTGACTAAGAGGCGATCTCGTTTTCCCTCTATGCGCTATCGTTCCTGGGGTTCCCTTCTCCTCCGCCGGCCGCTACGGCGACGACGGGATGGGCCGGGACCCGGGATCTCCGGGTACATATGGTGTGGGAAGAGTGTGCCAGGGAGGTCGTGCTGGAGGTGGAGGCATCGTCCCGTGGCGGTGATTTCTCCTCGGATCTGGCCCCTTCCTGTCCATGGCCGCGTCGGCGGCGGTGGCGGCGGTCTTGAGGAAGTAGATTCTTGCCATCCTTTTTGGGTGGCGAGTTTAGGATTTGTTCGGCTGGCGTGCACGGTGGTGAGCTGTGTCTTCCTGGCTGGTGGCGGTGAGGGGACGGTGGTGCCACCAGTGGGGATTTTTGTTCTCTACTCCCATCCTTGCCGCGTTGGCGTTTGCTCCTGCGCTGGCGTCGGGAGTGGGAGACCTTGTTCGGGTGGTCTACCCGGCATGCGACGTCGGTTCGTGTGGGAAGACGGCTGGCTCAATGCTAGGTTCGTGGTCTGCGGTTCGTGGCTTCGGCGGTTTCCTACGATGTGGTCTGACGGAGACAGCGGAGTCAAGGACCGGCGAGCGTGGGAAGATTCTTGGTCGATGCGCCACAAAGTTTCAGTTCTGCCGGCGGCGGATAGTTTCTTTGGCTCTCAAAGCGGCTTGCCCACGATGGCGTCTCTCCGGCCCTGGGTTTGTTGGCGGCTCCTTCCCCTTCTTCAGCGGTGCTCCGGCAGCGGCGAGGATCGGCAAGGAGTGGTGGTCATTTTATGTTTTGGTCCCCCTGTGCGTTGTTGATTATTTTGGGGACCTTTCTACAATGTGTGTTGGGACAGCTGTGTTTCTGGACTCTTCCTGTGAGTGCTGCGTGTAAACTATGTTTACTATCTAGTGATGGATATGTGGTTTCTCCTAAAAAAAAATGCTACACTTCGTCTAAAAAAAAAGTACTATCAACAGTGTCATGCACTACACGGAGTATCCCTAAAAAATAGTTGTACTACACGGAGTACATGACCACAGTACGACAGTGCTAAACCCGCATGACTTTGCCATTTTGACTAGAATCACGACTCACGACCGGGACGGTCTGAAACACACAACACTCACCTGCAACTGCTGCCGGCGGCGGCAACTGCAACACAGTCCTCCTCCCGGCCGCTGAACCGGCCGGCGGATCTCCACAACAGCAGCTGCCACTACGCAGATCCCCACCCCCTTCCCCACTCCGCCTCTCGGGGTGCAAGCCCCTGCCTGCCTGCTCCTCCACCGCCGGTACGGCAAGTATCCGGATCTGAATCTGATGCTCGGATCTCGGGACTGGGCGGGCCTCGGGGAAGGGCTGGTGGGGATCATCGCCGACCGGGTCCTCTCCTACGACGTCGCTGATTAGGTCCGTTTCCGCGCCGTGTGCTGCCCCTGGCGGCAGTACTCCGCTGATCCACACGCGCACGGCGTGATGGACCGCCGTCCGCCGGTTCCACCCCTGGCGGTGGACGATGCTCCGGGAGGAACACGCCATGCCCAGCTGCCGCTCCTTCCTCAACACCTCCACCGGCGAGTGCATCCAGGTGGACATCCCCGAGCTCCTGGACCACGACGTGCTCGCGGTCACCGCCGAGGGCCTCCTCGTTCTGCTCCACAGGCCTCAGTGCACCGACGTGCGCCTGCTCAACCCACTCACCCGCCATCTCCTTGCAGACCTCCTGCCGATCACCACGCTGCTGCCTCCTGTACCCGGAGTAGGCATTTTCAATTAATTTTTCAACATCAATAGACAGTGCATGGCCTGGGGCTCCGACATCGCCGGTGATGATTCAACAGTGGTGCTCAGCTTCAACCGGCTCGGCATGCTTGGCACGGCCAAGCCCGGCAACGACCACTGGACGCCGGTCTACTACGATGGCTATTCTCTGGGTACAGCACCCGTGATGTTGGCAGGCCGCTTCTATTGTGTTACCGTGAAGGGCGTCATGGTGTTGGAAATGGGTGCAGATGAGCCACCTCGGTTCGAGGTGGCTGCCAACCTGAATATGCCTGCCCGGCCATTTGAGGATTGCATGCACCTGGTGAACAATTGTGGGGAGCTATTGCTGATCCACCGTCAAAGAGTGACAGAGCCATCCGGGAGTAGTATTTGGAGGGAGAGGTACGACACATATCAAGTGGATTTGGACACCGAGGGGCTAATCCGAGTCAAGAGCTTGGGCAGCGGCTCAGGGCGTGCGGTGTTCATGGGCATGGCTAGCTCATTGTCGGTGTCTCTAGAGGTTTTCCCCTCCGGCTCAGTTAGTCCTGACGCAATCTACTTGAGCTTTGACTTTGGCGAGAGGGAGTTTTTAAACATTGGATCACACCATCTCGCGTTTGGATGCAAGGGACGTGCCCATGGTTTTAAATAGCGCGCTATAGCGTTTATAAGACGTCCCGCGCTAAGATACTTTGATTCAAACACATGAACAAACATTTTAAATAGCGCGCTATAGCTTCGTTATAGCACGCTATAGCGTTTAGAAGAGGTCCGCCGCTAAGAGGCTTAGCGCACTATTTAAAACTATGCACGTGCCAGCAGACGCTGGGGTGGCCTGGTGCCACGGCCGCATACCCTTGTTGACTGCCTGTCTTTTGCCAATACCATCAAGTATACTGTTTGAGGAGCTATCTTATTTCCTTGCTGTTTAGCAGTAA
Organism: Elymus sibiricus; assembly: GCA_039707655.1. Classification (NCBI taxonomy): domain Eukaryota; kingdom Viridiplantae; phylum Streptophyta; class Magnoliopsida; order Poales; family Poaceae; genus Elymus; species Elymus sibiricus. The sequence continues at coordinate 459,084,067 of CM077668.1, read as the reverse complement.
TGTATAAACAATGTGTACTCTTTTATCCCATTTGGTTTGCTAGACTTTTATATGAATGAATAACTGGTCGTGTTTTGCATACTTTATTGCCGAGTTTCGCTTGAAGGTGCACTATGCATGCAGATTTGTATGCATATATACACCTAGTCTTGAAAACAAGTGTGTTGAAGACTCTTACAGTGGTCCAAGTACTTGCCTAATCAATTTATAATTTTGTGGCTATTGTTAAAAGCAAAGCAACTTTTTTCTTCGATGAAAATCATTCTTGAAAGCCAAGCCTGTCTATATTGATGTCATAAAGGTTATTTTGTGCTGGGTCACGGACACTGCGAGATCTTGGGAAGTTGCCTTGTTGAAAGACAAAACATTTTTTTGAGCATACCGTGGTTTATTTGACCTTCGTAATGTAATGATTTTCTGGCAGGTGACTCCTTCCTGCCTTCTTCTTATTGGACTTTGAGATGATGCCTTACCTGGTCCTCAATCCGCATCACATAGCACGATGAAATATGCTAGATTTCTCACGGGAATTTGTTGTGCTGGTGTACCCAAGGTGCTTTGCCTGTTGTGAGTTATTTCCTAATTCTATTTACCAACCTCCCGTCACATTTGGTTGCTTGAGTAGAAGAGTCGATGTGTTTTTTATTTGCTGCTTTGCTGCTTTGGTTGGGTAACATCCCTGAATTTTATTTACTCCTTTGTAGCAAAAATCTATTATTGTTTGCCTGTGATTTAAACAAACCAGCTGCTTGAGCAATATATATCTTTTTTAGTATCTCTGTGCTTGATGAGTATTGTGTATAGGTGCTGGTTGGCACAAGTTGAAAGTTGCTTGCTATATTTGGAGTTGTGTCTTTGGTCATGTATTAGGCCATGATCTGCTTGTTGCATAACGGTGGTGGGTGTCTGGGTGATGGAGGTGGTGCTCTAAGCTAGCCTAGTGTGCTTGAGCTTACAAATTAACTAGTACATATTGTGGGTATAAAAGTTGGTGCTGACCAAGATCTAATGTCCACACCATTAACTAATTCCAATTTGCGAGTGGCTGCATATTATTTCTTGTACTATGAACTAAATCCAGGGAGGTGCTGTATTAATTCTTCGATCTTCCATAACAGCGAGCATCAGGATGATTTGACATGAATTCTGAACTGAATTTTACTGGCCCTGAATCACTCGCCATTCTTGTCACAGATTTCTTATTAGTGCAGTTTGAAAATGTGTTGTCTAAGTGATTTTGACGGTGGATTCAACAATGACAACCCTGACTACCAATGAATCTCTATATGACTTCAAGATTACATGTCTGGTCTGCAAAACTTAAAATGTCCCGCTCTCGTTTTTTAAGGTGGTTTTATTTACTGCACCTAGTTCCCTTGACTTGTTTCTCAAAGGTAAGCCGGGGTGACCTGCGCATTTGCGCGGATAGACTAACTGTATATGTTATGCTTAAATTATCTTTCTCTGTTAGTTATCTATTCTTAGTACAATTGTACATACTTTGAGTTTCTCTATATATGTTTAGCATTCATGTATACACAATATATATATTTCTCAAGGGAATTTGTTGGTTATATGTACTCAACTAAGGTGTTTTGCCTGTTGTGAGTTATTTCCTAAATCTATTTGCCAGCCTCCCGTCACATTTTTTTGCTTGAGTAGAAGAGTTGATGTGTTTTATTTGATGCTTTGCTACTTTAGTTGTGTAACATCCCTGAAATTTATTTACTCCTTCATAGCAAAAGTCTGTTATTGTATGGCTGTGATTTAAATAAAGCATATGGAGCTATATATGTTTTGTAATATCTCTGCGTTTGATGTGTATTGTGTATAGGTGCTGGTTGGCACAAGTTGAAAGTTGCTTGCTTGATTTGGAGTTGTGACTTTGGTCATGCATTAGGCCCTGCTCTGCTTGTTCCGTAATAGTGGGTGCCTGGGTAATGGATGTGGTGCTCTAAGCCAGCCTAACGTGCTTGAGCTTTCAAATTAACTAGTACATCTTGGGGTATACAAGTTAGTTCTGATCAAGATCAATTGTGCACCACATAAATTATTACGGATTTGCGAGTGTATGTTATTTCTTGTAATCTCAACTAAATTCAGGGACGTGCATTATTAATTCTTCACTCTTCCATAACAGCAAGTATCAGGAAGATGTGGTATGAACTGAATTTTGTCGAACTTGGTGCCTACACTGCAAGTCGTCATCGAAACGGTCCAGACTCGACACATGAGCTTGTCATTTTGGCGGCAGTTTTCTTCTTGAGTAGATGGTTCTTGGCATGTGGATTCAGCCATCAGGTAAGAAGTCTTGTGCACTGTCATTTTTCGTGACTAAAATGTACTAGTAGTCTATTTACTGGCCCTGAATCACTCACCATTCTTAGTAGAGATTTGTTATTAGTGCAGTTTGTAAATTTGTTATCCCTATAGATTTCGACGGTGGATTTAACAATGACAAGACATCCGGTGAATGGCTATATTACTTCAGGATTACTTGTCCGGTCCGCAAAAAATGTAAAATGTCCTGCACTCCATTTTGAAGGTTACTTTACTTACTGCACATAATTCCCTTTCCTTCTCGAAGGTAAATATTCATTAGTCCGGTTTGGACTTGTGTCCATGTGGTGGTCGAGTTTGTTTAGTGGCTGGGTAGGTTCGCTTGGTAGGTCATATTTACGTGTATAAAAGCATAGTCAGGTTGTAAGAGAAGTAGTGTTTGCATCACCGCGGAGATTTTAAGGAGTTCTGGCGTGTTTGTACATGGCGAAGTCAAGCTGTAAGCATACAATGAGTTGTCGCTAGAGGGTGGTGGGATGCTGCTAAGGCGAGGATGGGGCGTGAAGCTTCTTCCCAAATGCCCATGATGTCAGACTAAAGGGCGACACGATCAATAGGCTATCCGGTGAGATGTTTTGCATATCTGTGATGAGATATTTAAGAATATTAAAATATACACAAACTCGCATGTTATCTGCTTTAATTTATGTAGGTCTCATAAATTAACAACCGAAGGCAAGTTATTCAGTTCTTCTTATTTTTCTCACATTTGAAGGAATGAGGGGGCATGTCTCATAAAGGAAAAAGAACGTGTGCTCGAAGATACAATATAAATTTAGCATGGCGTTTGTATTTTTCCAGTGATAGACGTTTGATTTGAATACAAAATACTGATATCTTTAATATTTAGCAACATAGTTATGTTGCCAAGTAGCAAAAAATACTACTTAAGTAGGATGAAAATGTGGTAATTTACACCTCTTTCCGTTAGATTGGCACGAAAATACCAAGACCGAGGGGATTTACACATCTTAAAATATCAAGATTAAACTTAGTAAATGACGATTATAAAATACGTTGCAAGTCTCGATTGATGGAACTGATGTCACACAGAATAATAGACCCACTAATTTTTCTCTTCCCTAGTGTGGATGTCGGGCTGACACATCGGACACCAGGGAGCATGTGGTGTTTTGTCCTCGAGGATCATCAGCTTGGGATATGATCGCTTGTCGTCCAACACATCGGCCAGTCTTAGCGGCGTCGATGGTGATGGAAGTGTCACACTTGGCCCATCCTGTGGTTTGCATGTTTTGCTATTTTGTCCTCGTGAACTTTTCTGAAAACATTATGGTAATGAATCAATGGCTCATCGGCCTGACTTGCAAGGTGTGTGTCACTGTCCATAGTGTGGTCGGTGATCTTAGGTTCTGACCTGCTGGGGACGACAACTCAAGTGTCTCTTTAAAACCTTTTAGATTACTCTAAAAGTCCTGTATGTCTTTTTCACTGTAGCTTGGAGAATGTCAAGAGGGAAAAACAGGAGCTACATATGATAATTTTGAGGATCTTCGATGAAAGTATAGTATTATCAACGCTCTTTATTTTTCTTCCGTAATTCTGCTTATTAATTTGGTCTATTGTATTGTGGTTGATGAACTAATAAAGTCGGATGATTTGGTAAAAAAACACAACTGGTGATTATCTAATGACATAATTTTCTTTGTGTTAGATAACATTGTAAAATGTAAATAACACTAAACAAAAAGTTATAGTATCCTGCCCAGGGTAATATGAGGAAGTACGAGCTAACTTGTACAATGTAATGGAAATGTTTGGCGAGTTTCTAAACATTTAAACTTTTCAATTTTTTCTGAAATAATCCAAATAGTTCAGTATAAGTTCTCTGAGCCCAAAAACACAACTAGTTCATGCCCATGCTGCAATGCAGATATGATTTTTTAGTTATTGAAGACACAAAAATGAATATATAAAAACTCGATACAAACATGTATATTCATGGGTAAAACTTACACATCATTAACGATGTGTATAATGGTGATTAGATGTACCTAAATATTAGCACGAGGTGCTGGAAATATTCATATTTCTACTCATGATTATTACAACATCAAATTATTGTCATATAACATTAATTAGACTTCTTAGGTGTGGGAAATGGTGCCAACAAGACTTTATCACACATTCATTACTGTATGCTCTCGCGATAATCAACAATGAATAATACTGCTGTTTATTTTATTATTTTTGCTTTTTAGATAACATTTCGATCAGAGCAATAAATTTGTTATGATATCCATAACTTATAACTTTTTTTCATTGAATATATACTCTTTACTGAAGATAATGTTAATGTAATAATTCAATCAGTCAACTCAAGATTCTATTTGATACAACAAAGATGAATATTTTGATTCAATTTCATTATGTGTAAATGCTATATATGTTAGATGGTAAAGATATTGACTTATATATCTAGATTTTTTTGTATCAAATGATCACATAGGCAAGATGTTTCTTAATGTGAGGCATGAAGCTGCCCCATGGTCCTCCATTTGTAGTGCTCAGTTTTTTTATGGTACCCTGGTAATCCCGGATCACGAGTACTAGCAAAATCTTACCGTGGGTATTTTAGCCTTTCTCATTCTAATAAATGAATCTAGTTTGATTCAGTCTAATTTTCTACATCGGCACCATCCATGATAGACGCCATGATCCATACCAGTATCCATACTCTCATGTTGTGTGTGCGCCGCGCTGCCGCCACCTCTCCGTTGCAAGTCGGCATCCCCGTGACGGCACGCTGCCCTAGTTTCCGAAAATTGCCTCTGTATGCGAGGTGATCAGCACACAAGATCGTAATTGCAGCCATGTACGGGGTGTCGTACCGGCAAAATAATTATGTTTTTGAGTTACCTAATGGCGTTTTGACATCGATCATGCAATTTCTAAAACAAGAAAATTTCCTACCATGACTCCATGATCCATCCCTTTTCTCACGTTGTTCCATAGAATAAATCGAGTAGAACTGTTCAATAAGCCATATCTTCCCCGAGATCTGCTCAACAGAATAAATAACATGTCAGGGCTCCGAAGAACTGATCAGAGTGATGCAAACAATTGATTCCTCATGAAGTGCGCACTCATCTGAAGGGGAAACGCTGAGTTGCAAATCTAATTGCAACTTTGGCTCTCCGAATTACCATTTTACCCTTGGAACACAGGTACTCCCGGAAGATAGGTGATGGTACTCTCTCGAAATTGCATTGGGGTACCAGATGAATTTAACTATTGGACTGGAATAACTGGATGACCCGTATCAACTTCGGGGTGCCGTAAAACAAACTCATTGGGTGTGTTACTTGTGTCAAGGCCACAGTCATTGAGCTCAAATTTCTAAATAAAAGATACAATCTTACAATCTTATATTCCATATAACTTTTAACCATTTTTCATAATTGCTTTGGTTATCCACTCTAGAGTACTTCCAAAAAAAAGATTTTCTACAGAGAAAACAAATAAAGATTATTTTCCCCACAACGTGCTTTTTGTGTGGAAAATATACGTTTGGTTGTTGGCAGAGCTATCAAAATGCAACATTATGACAGAAATCAACACCATGCTGGACATGACGTCGGAAATGCTACATTCAACAAGTTGTGGCATCATGATTGTTTAGTGGATGGTGAGTCCTCACATCGTACTCAAGCTACCTTTTTTTTACACTAGTAGAAAAAAGCCTAGTAGCGGCGTTTGAAAAACGTCGTTACCAGCGAGGAAGGCCGACGCCGGTAGTATAACGCCAGTGCTGATGTATACTAGCGGCGTCGATGGCAGACGCTGGTAACTAGGTACATATTACCGGCGTCTCGGGCCAACGTCGCTGCTACTTTTGTTACTGCCGCCGCTCGTACAATTTCAAATGCCACTACACATGTCATCTGCAATATTCAACGCGACACCGCTGACCTGTGGGTCTGAGCTGTCAGTTAATCCCTACTGTTAGATAGCACGTATTATTTCAAAGAGAGTGGTTTTTCTACACCCACCCTCGGTGCACCCACGCTACGCCCACACAAAAAAACATAACAAAACATTTCGAAAAAATCTGAAACTTTGTGTGAATGATCATCAACAAATGTTAGAGAGGCTTGCAAATTTTGGTTGTCAAATGATATCCGAGGAGCTCTATACAACAAAAACAAAATTGCTCAAAATCCTCAAAATGTATATGCATTACAACAACAACAACAACAACAACAAAGCCTTTAGTCCCAAACAAGTTGGGATAGGCTAGAGGTGAAACCCATAAGATCTCGCGACCAACTCATGGTTCTGACACATGGATAGCAAGCTTCCACGCACCCCTGTCCATGGCTAGTTCTTTGGTGATGCTCCAATCCTTCAGGTCTCTCTTTACGGACTCTTCCCATGTTAAGTTCGGTCTACCCCGGCCTCTTTTGACATTATCAGCACGCTTTAGCCGTCCGCTATGTACTAGGGCTTCTGGAGGCCTGCGCTGAATATGTCCAAACCATCTCAGACGATGTTGGACAAGCTTCTCTTCAATTGGCGCTACCCCAACTCTATCTCGTATATCATCATTCCGGATTCGGTCCTTCCTTGTGTGGCCACACATCCATCTCAACATGCGCATCTCCGCCACACCTAACTGTTGCACATGTCGCCTTTTAGTCGGCCAATACTCAGCGCCATACAACATTGCGGGTCGAACCGCCGTCCTATAGAACTTGCCTTTTAGCTTTTGTGGCACCCTCTTGTCACAGAGAATGCTAGAAGCTTGGCGCCACTTCATCCATCCGGCTTTAATTCGATGGTTCACATCTTCATCGATATCCCCATCCTTCTGCAACATTGACCCCAAATATCGAAAGGTGTCCTTCTGCGGCACCACCTGCCCATCAAGGCTAACATCCTCCTCCTCCTCGTGCCTAGTAGTACCGAAAGCGCACCTCATGTACTCGGTTTTAGTCCTACTAAGTCTAAAACCTTTCAATTCCAAAGTTTGCCTCCATAACTCCAACTTCCTGTTGACCCCCGTCCGACTCTCATCGACTAGCACCACATCGTCCGCAAAGAGCATACACCATGGGATATCTCCTTGTATATCCCTTGTGACCTCATCCATCACCAAGGCAAAATGTATATGCATTGTTTGACCAAAATTTGTAATATTGTTTTTTTGTACAGTTCTCCTCGGATGTTATTTGACCACCAAACTTGGCAAGCCTCTCTAACATTTGTTGATGATCATTTCCACAAAGTTTCAGATTTTTTCGAAATGTTTTGGTATGTTTTCTTGCGTGCGTGTAGCGTGGGTGCACCGTGGTGGGGTTCAGCCACTACTTTCCCTATTTCAAATTAGTGTACGCAAAAAATTAAATAAATGTACATTACATAATAATTAAACTAAACCAACTGGGTCACATCTATATTACACGCGTTGCTAGATTTGAACTGATTGTAGTTCAAATCACAAAATATCTACACGCTAATTAACTAATTAAAGTAAATAGCCACCGCCGCCGCCAAATCGTCCTCATCCGAGATGAGGATGACGGCACCGTAGTCGTAGGGCCCGGCGACGGGAAATGCAGGCGGAGCCGCAGCCGGAGCTGCCTGAGCCGCCGCCGCCGCCCATTGCGCGGTGGACTTGTACCAAGCTTCGACGGCCATCTAGAGCTCCATGAAGTCCAGATCCGCGCGGTAGAGCGCCTCGATCTGAGCTTCCACCGTCAGATGCTGCTGCATCGCCACCTCGCCCACCAGATCCATGTCCCAAGGCAGGGACGGAGCCGGTGATGGCATGGGGGATAGAGGCGGCGACCCATCCGAAGAAGACGATGGGGTCAGATCCAACGATGGTGTCCGCGATGAAGGCGGTGACTCGTCGGGAGAATAGGACGCCCTAACGGCGCATACGTTACAGGCCAGCATCTCCCGGTTTGGACAGGTCAGCATCTCGAGGTTCGGGAGCATGGCCGGTACGGTCCGGAGCCGGCGTCTAGCTAGCTACAGTGAGGTGGAGTGGATGAAATCGATGAGGATGCCGGCACGAGAGGGAGTGGATGAGAGTGAGGGGACTGTATATAAAGGGACCCGCGCGCACCCCTTTTTGGGCCGGGCTACAATTCAGGCGTTGGACAAGTAACCAACGGCTGTGCTAGCACTCGGTCCTGGCGGTGCTTTATAGCCAACGTTGGTGATATATTTATATGTGTTATTCTGTGAATTAAAGTTCGAATTTTTTTGTTTGTGCTTGTTTGACCTATCAAAGTAAATGGTTAAACTTTCATAGTTATTCACACATGTTCTCTCATATAAAGGCTTAGCTCAAATTTCATATAGGGTCCCAATATAAATTTGTTCGACCAAAATAGGAAAATACATACATACACTCCATGTGTTGCAACAGGATAATAAAATCGTGGTCTTCAAATCAATTTCCAAATATTCATACTCCATGTATATACACGTATTTGAATATTTGTGCTTCAACCGGCATGCATGCGGACGTAAGACACGTGCATTCAAACATCCAATGGATCGATGTTGGACTTGATCTTTGATGCGTATATTTTTTTTGAGTACATCATTGATGCATGTATGAGAAGTAAAAGAAAATATCGGTCTCATGATGGATAAAAAACTGTAGGGCCCTATGACATGCGAATAATTCGGACTTTTACGGGTGACGGGTGGGTAATTTTTTTTGACGGGTAAAAGACTTTATTTCTCATAGAATGGTCATATCATTTACAAGAAGAAGAGAAATAAAATCTGGGGTAGATTTCTCCCACGGTCCAGACGATCCGCTATCGAATGTTTATCTAGCTAAACTATCAGCAACTTGACACGGGTGGGTAATTTACTTCAACTTTCGAGGCAGTTTCGATGACATACGAAAAATTTAGAGAAACAATTAACGAAGTGTTTTTTTCACTTATGGGTGGCATGGCGGGTAATTTACTTCAACTTTACGGGTAGCTTAGGGTAAGTAGACGGACCAAAAAATCGAAGAAATGCACCGTCCTTTATGGGCATGGTGGGTAAACTAAGCGTGACTGTAGAATAACTTATTCCACACCCCAGTAACGCTACATACAAAATATAGTAACCGAGCATATAAAGCATAGTAATTTTTATAAAAATGTAGCAAATTACAAACTTAAATAGTAATTTTTTTCTAAATATACTATATTTTGTACACCGTTTTACTAGATTTTTATATAGCGTTACTAGGGGTATAGAATAAGCTATTGTACACTCACACTTAGAATAGGATGTATTTTCCCTATATATACATAAAGAGGGGAAGAGACAGATAGAAAAAAAGGAAAATACATATAAAAATAGGAAATAAATATTAAAGCGAGATAGCTGGAGGCCTGGCGCATCTTCAAGCAATCTGGATTCATCTCTTCGATGCAAGAGGCATGTTATCCGGCGCGTCGAGCGGGACGGAGTAGAAAGTCACGGACTCGAGGCCGCCATTATGCAGCCAAACGTGACTGTGGACCTTGGCACGGAGCCGTCGAACCAGAATTGGATGAAAATGGTGCCGTCGCTCCGAGGGATGACGTTGTACTCACGATGGTTAGAAAACCCCGTCTTCAGAACACCCTGGACCGATGCCTCGCGGTACTGAGACATGATATTCTTCGTCTCCGCACGAACAATGGGCGAGCCGGGATGATGTCGGGCACCACGCGGACGACACCATTGTTTGCTACCATTGGGACGATCTTTGGTTGTTTTTTGCGTATGTGGGAGAGAAACACTACTAGAGAGAGAGAGAGGAGAGTGTGCCTCCGAACGATTAAATGGTGAGCATATATATAGTGAAAAATGGGACGAACAACATTCGCGGGAGGTCAAAACCTTTTAGGTTTCACACTATACTTTTCATGCTCACATTAGTGTTTTCATATTTTTTTGCCAAGAATTAGTGGCGCCGTCCATAGTTAAGACGCCACAAAACACAAGGAGGCAACGCCGCTGCTGAAGGTGACGCCACGTCTCAGTTTCTGCTCTACATTAAATAGTGGCGAGGATACGCAGGCCAACGCCTGTAAAGAAGCTAGCAGTACTGGCAGTTGGCAGGTTGGGACGCCGCTGCTATTTTGTGGGCCAGGGACAAAGCACTTGTGGGGTTGGTAGAGAATTCATAATCCTTATCAGTAACAAATATAGAAGATGTAGCAAACTTAGTATCATATTTCATTCTCTTCATCATAGACTTTTCTTTTAGCTTAGCCAGTAATTTTCTAACATCGTCTCTATCATTACAAGCAATAATTTCCCTAGCTGTCTCTTCATTAAAAACATAGCCATCAGGTATCTTAGGCATTTCAACTCTAATAGGAGGACTACGCATAATAGGTGAATCATAATTTTCAAGAGTTTCAACATTTTCAATTTTTTTAACTTTAGCAATTTGTTCATCAAGAAATTCACCTAATGGCACAGTATCATCAAGCATAGTACTAGCATCATCAATAACTTGCGACATATCAGAATGGATAACAGGTGGTGGTGTCGCAAGTCTACTCAAAGCAGAAGGTGAATCAAGTGCACAGTGTGATGGCAGTTCCTTACCTCCTCTAGTCATAGAGGGGACGATCTTGGTCTTAGCGTCTTTCAGATTCTTCATAGTGATCATCAGATATAAATCCCAAGTGACTCAACAAATAGAGCTATGCTCCCCGGCAACGGCGTCAGAAAAAAGTCTTGATAACCCACAAGTATAGGGGATCGCAACAATTTTTGAGGGTAGTATTTCACCCAAATTTATTGATTCGACGCAAGGGAAGCCAAAGAATATTTGTGAGTATTAGCAGTTGAGTTTTCAATTCAACCACACCTGGAGAACAAATATCTGCAGCAAAGTACTTAGTAGCACACAGTAGTATGATAGTTTTGATAACAGTAGTAACAGTAGCAACAGTAACAGTAACGGTAAAAGTAGCAGTTTTATAGTGATTGTAATAACAGCAGCAGCAAACTAACTTAGCAAAAAACCAATATGAGAAAAGCGTAGGCATTGGATCGGTAATGGATAATTATGTTGGATGACATTCATCATATAACAGTCACAACCTAGGGCGATACACAATAGCTCCAATTCATCAATATAATATAGGCATGTATTCCGTATATAGTCATACGTGCTTATAGTAAGAACTTGCATGACATCTTTTGTCCTACCCTACCGTGGCAGCGGGGTCCATAAAAAAACTAAGGGATATTAAGGTCTCCTTTTAATAGAGAACCGGAACAAAGCATTAGCACTTAGTGAATACATGAACTCCTCAAACTACGGTAATCACCAGAAAGAATCCCAATTATTGTCACCTTGGGGTATGTGGATCATAACACGTAATAGGTGCATACAACTTGCAAGATAGGATCAAGAACACAAATATATTCATGAAAACCTAAAGGGTTCAGATCTGAAATCATGGCACTCGGGCCCTAGTGACAAGCATTAAGCATAGCAAAGTCATAGCAACATCAATCTCAGAACATAGTGGATACTAGGGATCAAGCCCTAACAAAATTGACTCGATTACATGATAAATCTCATCCAACCCATCACCGTTCAGCAAGCCTACGGAGAAATTACTCACACACGGTGATGAGCATCATGAAATTGGTGATGGAGGATGGTTGATGATGACGATGGCGTCAAATCGCCCTCTCCGGAGCCCCGAACGGACTCCAGATAAGCCCTCCCGATGAAGAACAGGAGGTGTCGGCGGTTCCGTATCGTAAAACACGATGAAACTTCTTCTCTTATATTTTTTTCTCGGGGAAAGAGAATTTATAGCGTTGGAATTAGGTCAGGAGGACCTCTGTGGGCCCCACAAGGCATCAGGGCGCGCCATGGGGGGGTCGCGCCCTGTTGCCTTGTGAGCAATAGGGGCCCCATCTGCAGTTGATTCTTGTGCCAATATTTTTTTTATATATTCCATAAAAAATCTCCAAAAAGTTTCGTCCAATTCCGAGAACTTTGATTTCTGCACAAAAACAACACCATTGTAGTTCTGCTGAAAACAGCGTCAGTCCGGGTTAGTTTCATTCAAATCATGCAAATGAGAGTCCAAAACAAGAGAAAAAGTGTTTGGAAAAGTAAATACGACGGAGACGTATCACACCCTTAGTCATCTGGCCTGTCCACCTTAACTTGCGCAACACTCTGATCATCATACGACTAAAATGTGATATGTCCTTGCATCTTATTATTCTTTAAGACCAGACCCATTACTAATTTTCATGGTCGAGAGTAACACTTGTTATGGCTCGCGAAAGGACCCCCATCACTTTGACTGAAGGGTACCCCCAATGGATTGAGACGGAAATCGGTAATCAATCGTCGCGTGGTGGAATGCTTGTTGGAGAAGGGTAAGCGCCTCCATGTTGTAGGGGTGGGTAGGCCAATAGAAGACTAGGGAACTTAGCCTAGACACTGAAGTCTGCCCCGAGCCAAGTCTATTTAGTGTCAGCGAACACATACCACTATCTATATATAGGTTTTATTTTTCATAGACGTTGTCGCTTAGGTCCTTGGACCCTTCAATCATGAAGCATGAGGAAGCACTCACTTTTCTATCCACGGCATTCTTGGTTCTGCACTTCGTCTTGAACCTGTGTTGGTTTGGGACATCAATCTCATTCTTGGTTCTGCACTTCGTCTTGTTGTCAAATCCCAGTCTATCTTTCACTGAGCTTCCTTCGCTTGGAATTCAAAGTCCAAAGAAAGAAAGAAAGTGTAGTGTGAGGTATGAAGAATCAAATGTCTATGGGTGTCATTGAATATCATGGGGGACGAACTTCTAAGTTCATGGCTTAGGGTAATGGATAGGATGGTCCGCTAGTCGAAGTCATTGCAGTTTGTGCTACGTACAGCTATTGTTCAAGGTCATTTCCTTTCTCTCGTCATCACGCCAACATGCACAAGGCATGCCTTCACAGGGCCTTGACTTGCCGTCATGGCTACACTATTTTCATCAAAGCAACTATTCTTAAGAAGACCCCTTGGACCCCACAACGAAGTTCCTCCATAGAGAACCCAACTGCACAACACCATCGCAAAGGTTTCTTTGTAACTGGATTAGTCTCACTCAAGGGAACTCATCTACATGGAAGGTCTTATAAGTGCCAGTTGTACCTGCACAGAAGTTCTGCGCCCACGACTACACTAGGATGCCTCCTGCAGTAGCATCACAACATTTCTAACCATGGATAGCTTGCCAGTCTTCTTGCATCAGCCACACCTAATTAAAAATTACCTTGGCCTCCACATGCTCGTCATTTAATTAGATTCAAACTACACACCCCCTTGTTGAGGTCTTACTCCAAAGGTATGGCCTCCAGCACATGACCATTCCTCACTCAAGTCATCGACACCCTCACTCCTCCTCTAGCTGGCGCTACTGAGACCATTTGATATATTTCGAACATATATACTTTTGCGTCCACTTTTACTTATATTTTCTGATCTAAACTTTCACAAGTAAATGAAAATTACCACGACTGATGCAATTTTCAACATAGTTACATATGGTGTTATTTATTTATTCAGAAGTAAAATGGATGTTTATGCTTACTAAAATGATAGTGACTGGCTACGCTGGGGAATAGGGCTCGCTGTGCTTGCCAAGCCGGGCCGTGCCAAAGGTAAGCTAGGCCCGACCTTGTTCTCTAGCCCCTTGAATCACCGAGCTCGAGACAGACTCTGTTTATTGTTTTCGGTATGGTATGATATTTTATACCATTTTGAATTCGGTTTTTGTATGGTATTTGCCAAGGAAACCTATAAACAAAATTAATCGAATCTAGTGGGCTAGACGCTAGAGAGCTAGAGACGCAAAAGGTTATTGGGTGATGCAATCTGTTTTTCTTCAACAAAATGTCCAATTTGTTAACGAAACTTGATGAAAAAAAGTGTGCATGTAAGCATATGCATTTGCTTGGCTTTGTTAGTTATTATGAACCGATGAAGGGACAACATATTAGTCATTTAAACAATCTATAATTTATTAGATGAATAGTCAGAAAGATAGTTTGTGTATGTATCATGAGTAGTCTATTAGCTCGGTATCAAACTTTTTTGGTGTCTCCGTGAGAGCCAGGCTCTCCACTCAGTAGAAGATTATTTTTGTCAAAAAGTTCAAACACGCCTATAATTTATAACTCATAAGATCAAATCTATAAAGAATATAACAACTTAAGTTATGAAATGTGTGAAATTGTACAGCACCTCACATGAAAAGTAGAACTTAGGCTTGTAATGCGAGGTTGAGAGAAGATTGAGTTTCCACACAAGAGTATACATTCATATAATATCTCCTAATTCGTCTTGAGAAATAACAAGCATCATGTGTGAAACAAGAATACAATGATCAACTTGTGCTCGGTTATTTTGTCCTAAAAAGGACATTAAAAAGAGTTTGAGTGATATAAAATTATGTTAAAAACTAAGAGATGCCTCTATTAAATAAATAAAACATATTGAACTTCGACAAAGTCAAAACCTTATTTGCACCAAACCTAACAAATAGATTAAAGTGATTTTGAATCGAAGTAATAACTTACTAAAGGTAAAAGTAGCATTTAAGTGAGAATACCTGACTCTTGTTGTATACAAAGTTGGATATGGAGATTATGTCCTATTTTGGCATTACTCCTGGCAAGATCTACCTCTTGTTTAGAATTTTTTTAAACTTTTCTGTTTTCCATCAAGGAAAAGCTCTCCCTGACTGTGTTTATTCATAATTATGATTTGGCTTTTCAATTTCATAGACCTATGACACTACAAGCTTATGCTCAATTCAATGAACCCACTGAATTGATCCAGCCAATTAATTTGTTTGATCAAAATGATAAATAGACATTCAAATGGCAAGGCACATATAATTATTGTAGAAAGATTTATCAGAGTTCATTGGGACCAGAGAAACCCACATTATATTCCAATGGCTCTGGAAATTTGCTGCCAGGTTGAGGCATAAGGTCTTCTTTTGGATCTTGTTGCATGATAAGTTAACACAAGAAATCTCCTCCAAAGAAAATCCATGCATCTAGACATGGAATGTTACAATTGTGTGCCTTGCAATGAGAACATTGAAGAAACTTCCCTGCATCTTTTCTAGGATTGTGAAATGGTTCAAAGTGTTTGGAATTCCATTCTGGCTAACAAATTGAAGGAAATATCTATCTATGATGAAATTTTGCTTGCCTTTCAGAACCTTCCGAAGGAAATTGCTCTAGATGTCATATTTTGGGATGTTGGAATATTTGGAACCAGGGAAATGGCAAGATTTTTAAAAGGGAAGCTCCAGCTCATCGCTTGGAAATTCTTACTAGAACAAGACTTGATTCTCCTAAAGCATAGATTGGAAGAAATAATATGGATTTTCTTCAAAGTTGGATTGACAATCATCTATGATGATCTAGTCATAACTACACTTCTATTTTGTTGATGATGATGCTTGCAAAAACTGAAATTGGATAGAATTGCCAGGATTAGGCACTTTTACTGTAACTCTTTGTATTTTTTGTATATTATTGAATGCAAATTACTGTATAAGTACTATTCTATGGTCCTGGATTCCACCCAAAAAAAATCTGAATCTTGTACATTCTGAATGCTTACCATCGGAGGCAACTACACCATGGGTCACATAACTTGTCGTGCATGTGCAGCTTAGTCACCAAAATTATAAGTGCTCATCTTCTACAAAGTTAGCAAAACGAGCACCCGACATCACGATCAGCCCACGTCAGACATGGCCGTGCAGATGAGGCCAATTTTGGCATGAAAACTGCCCTCCGCCCCTTTCTTCCTCCTTGTCGGACGAGGTCACAACCGCGAGCCAGCGCGCCGTCGGCGAATTTGGTGGCGCACCATTGTGCTTTCGCTCACGGCGTCGAGCACGCTAGCCTTGCCTCACCAACGCGCGGGGAAGGAGATGGCCTAGGAAGGGAAAGGTGTAAACAACAAAAAAGAATGCTTTTATGATACATAAACATGCTGTCGGCTCAATTGGCTAGCGCATGTGGACTGCCTACCTAAGGTCAGGGTTTGAACCCCCCCCCTCTTTAGTTCTTTGTTTATTTCTTTCTTTCACCGACAGACAGGACCCACGTAGTAGAGAGAACGTGAGATGACAGAGGCAAGGTTGTTTGCCACGTAGACTGTTTGACCGGTCAACAAAGTGGCATGTAAATAAAATACAAAGATATATAGTGAGCAAGTGGTAGTATAATCACATGAATGCACATTCAATGACCATAACGAGCGTATACTGAAGTCCAATGACCGCAGTCTATTGTCTCCTAAACTTCAGTGACCGCCAGTGTATTTAGCTCTACTCCAAATAAAAGAAACCCAAGTTTAGAAGGCCGGATTTCTTTCCCTTATTACTACTACTCCCCATCGCCCACGCGCGTGCGCTCTTGCCCTTCCGCTTTCCATCACGCGCGACTCCTGGGCTCCTCACCACCTACCTCGGGACTGAACGACGCACACATGCATGCATGTTTAGAGTTATTAGGGCATCTCTAACAGATCCCATAAAACCTATAATTGAGAACCAAAAGTGAGTTTTCAAGAGTTAAGCACTAGCTACCAGACCCTTATAGCGCATTGTTCCCTAATTATATTTGGTCCAACCAGAGCTGACTGAGTAAAAGTGAGGAGACGCCCCGTTTGGCACAGTAATGGGCAATAGTTGGTGCGCAGCCCAATTCGCCTCCCACCGGCAATAAAACTTTGTGTCGCGACTGCAACCCTAGCCCACACTCCCTTCCCACCACCGTCGCCGCCGATTCATGTGTCTACTGGTCGAGATTCACATCGCCACCGCCGCCGCCATTGACTTCAAATTCGCCGTCGCAGCTGCATCACGAGCACGTCGCCACCTCCCCGAGATCCCACGCCACCTATTTGAGGCGTTTTTCCTCGCCATCTGCCGCAACCTTCTCTATCGCGGGCGGCTGCGTCTCCCCCAAGCTATCAATGGAGCGATGGTGTGTGAGAGAGTGACGATGTGGAATATGATGATCCCCACGTGTCGCGCCAGGCTCGCTGCCCAGGAGCGTTTTTCCTCACCGTCGGCTGCACCTTTCTCTATCGCGGGCTGCTGTGTCTCCCCTGAGCGATCGTTGGCGCGATGTTGCGAGAGGAGCCTGCCCTCTAGGAGCGGCTCCGAGCTCTCCAGACATGGTATCGGTGGAGGAGGACGACGACGAGTGGGCGCCGGTAGACCCAGCCGCCGGATTCGAGGTGGTGGACACGGCGGCCCAGGGCGACGACATCTGCCTCCTATCCATGGCCGAGGCGGAGGATCAATATTGCCGCGCGCAGGCTAAGGAGGCGGAGGAGCATCACTGGCGATGTGAGGCGGAGGCGGCGACGGAAGAGGATCAAACTCCCTCATCTCAAAAAAAAAAAAGAAAGAAAGAAAGAAAGAAACTCCCTTGGAAAGACATCGGTCAACAGAATTGGGATGGACTCGCTCATGACCCATTTGAACACTCTGAATCAAACACATACTCCACCCACCGCGTCGTTCAACATTCACCAATCACCACTCGAGCGCTCGTCCATCTACACTCGTGCGACGGTGCCGGCGGCGCGATCCGACTCATTCCGCCCAGATCCCATCCTCTCCGCCCTTCCTCCTCCACCGGCGACCGCAACTGTGATCCGATCTGATGGCCGGATCTCGCAACTGGGCTGATCTGCCGGACGGGCCGACGGGACTCATCGCCGACCGCGTCCTCGCCTACGACGTTGTCGACTGCCTCCGCTTCCGTGCCGCGTGCCCCCCGTGGCAGCGATGCTCCGTGGATCCGCGCGCGCACGGCAGCCTCGACCGCCGTTTCCATCCCCGGCGGTGGACGATGCTTCGGGAGGAACACGCCGCGCCCACCCGCCGCTCCTTCCTCAACACATCCACCGGCGAGTGCGTCCAGGTGAGCATCCCCCAGTTCCGTGACCACCACCTGCTCGCCCTCACCCCCGAGGGCCTCCTCCTTCTCCTCGACAAGCCGCAGCGTACCGCCGTCCGCCTGCTCAATCCCTTCACCGGCCAACTCACGGAGCTCCCGCCGCTCAACATGCTGCTGCCTCATATAGCGCACTACAACCAGCACGACGACGATGATTTCACAAGGATCATGACAGCATGGGGCTCCGGTCTTGCCGACGATGATTCGATGGTGGTGCTCTGCCTCAGCACGCACCACAGGATTGGCATTGCCAAGCCCGGTGACGACCGCTGGACGCTGCTCACGCTCAGAGACAACTTGCTGGGGAAAGCGCGCTTGATGTTTGCAGGCCACTTCTACTGCGTCACTCGAGATGGTGTCATGGTGCTGAAAATGGATGTCAACCTGAATATGGGTGTCTCGCTGTCTGTTGATTACATGCACCTCGTGGACAATTGTGGGGAGCTATTGCTGGTGCACCGTCAAAGGCACGACAAACATTTGATTCCCAGGAATAATTTTAATATGTGGAGAAGGAGGTACGACACGTATCGGGTGGATTT
The DNA here is from genome assembly GCA_039707655.1 of Elymus sibiricus. NCBI lineage: Eukaryota > Viridiplantae > Streptophyta > Magnoliopsida > Poales > Poaceae > Elymus > Elymus sibiricus. Next base: position 459,065,186 of record CM077668.1, on the reverse strand, counting down.
GGACAGCGGGACGCTATTCCCAGTCAAGAGCTTGGCCGGCAAAGGGCGGGCGGTGTTCATGGGCATGTATTGCTCTTTCTTGGTGTCTCTAGAGAGTTACCCCGCCGGTTCTATTAGTTCTGACACCATCTACTTGAGCTTTGACTTTGGCGAGACTGAGTATTCAAACGTTGGAGCATATCATCTCACATCTGGATGCCTTGGACATGACAGCCGACGTTGGGGAGGCTTGGTGCCACGGCCGCATACTCTCGTTGACTGTCTATGTTTCTCCAACACTCTCGAGTATATTGTCTGAGGAGCTATCCCATTTAATTCCTTTATGTCTAGCATCCATGGATACACAAGTGTGTACTCTTTTATTCCTTCTGTGTACTCTTTTATTCCTTCTGTGTACTCTTTAATTCCATTTGGTCAGCTTTTATGTATGAATGACTGGTCGTGATTTGCACACTTCTTCGTTGCTGAGTTCCGTTTTAAGGTGCATAACTGCAGATTTTGACTATGTCTTTTTATATTAAGGTTAGCAAAATTATCAATGTAATTTGAGAACTTCCTTTGGACATCAGACCATGTGGTTTTTTGTTTAGATTGAGCTATTATAGAAGTTCAGGAACATCATATCACTTATGCAGAAGCTGAATGGATTTAACAATGACAACCATGGACTTCCTGTGAATGGCTATATGGCTTCAGGATTACATTGCCGGTAAGCAATATGTTAAATGTCCCGCTCCCCAATTTATTAGGTAGTTTTAGTTACTGCACATCAACCCCTTTCCGTCTCAGAGATAAATATTCATGTTTGCTCCACATGGAATACTCTTGGTTTTGTATGGTGCTTGATTTCCCTTCTCAGTCTAATGACTTATTCAACTACAAAATTGCGGCCGTTGTTGACAATACATATTATTTATGTCTAGCAGGTTCTGAGCTTTTGTAGTGATATGAATGTTTTTCATCATTTTCATCATCCAACACGTGATTCCAGAGTTTGGTTCCTGTAGGCAGGCTTGTCTTTGGGAATGATTTCTGGAATTCAAATAACTAAATAAGATAGATATTACACTATATATTCTTCTTTCTGTTATACATTCACCATAACAAGGCATTTGACATATGGAGCGTATTTATGGTTGATACAGCGTTGACGTGTAGTTTTAATTTTTTATCCATGTACTGACATATGCGTATCCTAACGTTGATGAGTACAAAAGTAGAAGGCTATTATGTTTGATCGGTATTGTGGCCCTGTCCCAATTATTAGACTTATAGTACATCAGTGTGGAAATTTCTCCATCAGAGTTTACCTGATCTGGACTATATTTACCAGAGTTACCTAAATACTTAGTCTTCAAATATCCAGTATGATGTCTCCTTACAAAGATGCTCATGCGAGTTGGAAACTTTCTTCCTAGCTGTGCATTTGGTTCAGATTTCGCCGAAGGCACTAACAGCCTAGAAATTCGCATCAAAAGACGTCTCCACCTTACGCTGTTGTTCGTCCATTGATCCTGCAAAGAAGGCCATAACAATATCTATTTGAACATGCACCGCATGTCCCGAGCCTACTGTTTGAGCACTTCCACATGCTCAAATAAATAATATTGGACTGATAAACAGAGACGATAACAACTCTGCGCTTCAACTTTTATGCCTAGTACATCAGATTTGGAAACATTAACTACTGCTAGTATAAAAACCTAAGGGAGACTTTGGGGAGAGGTGATTCTCTTGGCACTCTTTTTTTCCTCCTTTTTCCTCAAGCAGCCATGTCAATTAGTTGATTGCATACTCATCTTTTGGAAGATTGAAAAACCCAAAATGCTAAAAGAATCCATTGTATATGAATTCGTTTTGTTATTATTGGAAGAAAAATGGAAAAGGTAGGCTAGAAGAAAACTGTTAGTATGGGCATGAACCAAATTGACATGTCATAGACTTGTGGATTGTGCTGAAAAGGACATCTCCGGGGCATGCGATATTTACACAACCCTATCAGAAATTCTTTTTTTTTTGTTTATAAATTTATATTTATTTCCTAATTTGTGAAATGTATTTTTTTTTCTTCATAAAAGTAAGTGAAGATATTAAAATTGTCTGTGAGTATTGCATATTTATAGTTGCATTATATCATTTGGAGTATCAGTCAACGAATTATGCTATTTAGGTTTTAGTGTACCAAGCCCACATGGTCACCAAGTCTGAGCAATAGTTTGTCTTCACGCACTGGTAAACCCGTTTAGCTCAGCTCCATCCACTGCCAGCGCTGGCTTTGCTGTATGCATCTCTCCAGTATCAGTCCACACATTTCCAACTATGAATGGTTTGTTGCAAGCATCACTAAAAAAGTAATCAAATGCCATGCCCACTGATAAACCCGCTGTTAGTCCAGCTCCTTTACATCCTGTACCATTTCGTGCATTTCAAGTAGCACTTTTGTCTCCAGAACTTCAACGGTAGCAGCAGCCAAATCAAATCAGATAACATACCTATATAGAGAGACAATTAAGGTAGCTAGTACTTTGTTCTTCATACTACAGCTAAAACCAACTCTGAATATGCACCTGTTGTCCAGTCTGCGTCAAACAACAGCATTTGCCTTTTCGTGCTTCTACATCAGCATTTGCCTTTCTGAGCCCAGAAAACAACAACTCTGGGTTCAGCTCTCCAGCTCAATATACTGGTCTGAGGCAAGGACAGCTTCTGCTGGTAGCGCGATCTTTGGTACGTCGTAAGCTGCCGCAGCCACTGGGCACAAACAATGTCGCATACTCACATAGTGACATACAGATGTCGCGGAGTTAAGCTACATAGTTTAGTTCTTCAATTGGAGCGGCATTTACCTCATTGAGCCAGACTGTCTGCCTTCTGTAGATCATCCTAGCCCTTGTGCTGGCTCATCCTTAACCGTGGTTGATACAAGTCTGTTCAGCAGTAGCTCGACGACATTATTTTCCACTGCTTTCAAGCTTCAAAAACCCCTTTTCAGATATATATATTGTCTCAAACGTCTGCTTCAAATCAAGCTTCACCTCTTGGGGTAAAGAGGTTCCGGTAGCAAATGTTTGCCATCGGCGTGAGATTTCCGCAGGGCTGTATTTTGACTAGTAGTTTACAAAGTAATTAATAGGAAATTAGCAAAAATAGAAGTCGGACTTTGCCATTGCCAGAATTTTATCAGTGCACATAACTTCATGGTGAGATGGACTTGGAAAAACGCCTAGTAATAACATAATTAGAAGTAAAAGGGGTTGACCGGAAGCTGTACTTCCAACCATCCATGCATTGCTATAATCAAACCCACATGCTTGAATCCATACGAATAGATTGAGACATATTGAGATAATTGATAAAGCTAACACAGATAAACTAACACAATGGGTACTGGGTCAGGTCTTAGCATCTGATGAGTCGATTAATCTAATTTGTTTCAAGACGGGTAAAGAATTCCTGCCAAAAAACATGGTTATAGAATTGGTCCCTCCTTACAAGAATATAAGACGTACTTTGTTCCTGCAGGTTCACGCTCTGATCATAAATATGATTTATGATGGTTTCTTGCTTGTAGTTATGAAACCACATGATGGTAAGAAGTGCTCTTGAGTACACATCTAGTGACTAATTTCATGTCAGATAACACGTGAATTATTGAATAATACATGGAAAACAACCTTAAATATCTGAACAAGGAGCAATGTATTGTGGTATAATACACTGGTCGAATCCTAAACTTGTACCTATCTCATAGGGAAAAGCCACATGGGGGGACGGACACCACCCATTGCGTAGTACCCTGTTGACATGGTACCTTTCACACCATTGATGACACTTTCATCTTGCTTGTAATACACACGGTAACCGTCGTCATTTAAGCTCGTCGAAAATACCTTGGTGTCATTCGGGATATCCTCGTTTCGCCTTATACAACGATGGTGGGAAAAGTAAATGTGGTTTTTCTGCATGTGACCCCACCCACCTGCCGGCATGGGCATTGCCTTGGAGCCTGTTGGTCCCAGGAATAGCGCGTAATCTCCTAAGATACTCACCCTCACCCAGCCGTACCCATAGTTGTTACGGACTAGCTCGAAAACTCTGACGCCATTGCCCGGCCTATAATTACTCACCACCATTACAGGCTTGCCACACAGCTCAACAATGTACCTAACGAGCTCGTCAGGGCGCTCCCCGTAGTTGCTTACCATGCATAACAAGTGGTACACGAACTCCTGGTCCACGCGAAACTCGAACTTAATGAGTTTCTTTGTGTCTGTCATGCCATAGAGCTCACTATTGCAAAAGGCGATATCCAAGAGACGATCATTTCTATTTAGTCCTTGTATCATCCAACCGGCCTCCGGGCATCCAACCTTGCAGAATGCGAGCTCGTGCATATTGGTGATGGCGGCGACGATACAACCAGTCAAGGTGGGCTGCTCAGAGAAGATGACCTTTCGCAACACTAGCGGGTCACCCCTGCGCTGGCGTGTGTGGAACATAGTCTTTGAAGAGAGCGCCACTTCTGCGCCGGAGAAGAAATTAATGATCTTGAACGGTGCCTCGGAAGAGGCGACCCAGCCTTCGTCGTGGCTGCCCACGAAACACCTGCGGATGGCCTCACCAGGGAGAGAGAGCCGTGGCAGGACCACACTCTCTTCGAGACAGTACACGTGCTCCGTCTCACGACCGCCGCTTGGGTCAAGGATCAGCCATGGAAGAATGCTGCGAGGCAGGTGCCGCGATGCAACGGCACGCCACGCCGTGCACACGATGGCGAAGCGGACGCGATCGACTGGGGCGGTGAGCCTGAGGTAGCTAATGGCCAGGAGATCGTCGGGGAAGGCTAGACCACTGCACCGCCGCCGATGAGTTCGATTGGGCGCCGCAGCCGCCGCAGCAGGCTGTCGCGTTCGTGGACGCCATCTTTGCGTTGATCCGGCACCGGCCAATAGATCCGAGTCTTCAAGCGTGGATCGGTTGATAGTAGGGGATGGAGTTTTATGGTGAGATATACAAGCAGTTCGTATGAGATTCACATCTCCTACGTATCCGATCACATCTCGTTTTCCTCCCTCAGGAAACGCATATGGTGTTACTCGGTTCCCTGATTTCTCTCGTTCTGGGTGGCTCGATCCATAAAAATCGTTAGGGAGCAGAGAATTATTTATACTTCCATAGCGTTCCGCGCTAATGCTAAAATAGATTTTCCGTATTATTTATACCTCCATAGCGTTTGCAATTGCATATGCAGATATGCAATGGTTTGGGAGTGGTGAGCCGTTCCCACAGCATAGATTTAACTCCAGGGATGGAATCGGCGCCGGAGGCCGTGATGTGCCGGCGCTTTTCTTCCTTTTTTATATTTCTTATTATCGATTTCAGTTTTTTTGCTGTTTTTTGCAGGGTAGTTTTTGCCTGTTTTTAGTGTTTTTCTCTCCCTTATTTTCTTTTGAACAGACACACAAGAAGCGTTTGGCTTTAAATGAAATATAAAGCCTACGGACCAGACAAAACAGTCACATAGATTTTGTTGTGCATACATGGCCAAGGCCAAAATGAAATGGGAGAAAGGTTTAAACACGGCATGGCCAACCAAAAGAGCACGCAGGCTCAGCAACAAAAGATACATGAGTCTACGACTCCGCTTGGGATTGCTGCACAATGAGTTGGATGAATCGGTACGTTAGGGTTTGGCGAAAACGGGGCGACGGCCTGCCGTCGCCGCCACCACGTACGCCCATCGTCGGCCAGAACGGCGATAATTCCGCATGGGGAAACCATCCCCGGGGTGGACATGTGGCGGTTCCATCTGCCTGCGCGGCCTCGTCTGCCATTGCGGCTTCGTCCACCAGGTCCGTGATTTTGAGGTGTTCACAGGAAACTGATGCGAACGGGAGATTGATCCCTCAATCAGATCGGGACTCTCTTTGTGGGCTGGGAAATATGAGGACTGCTGCCAACCAGACAAACATCAAGGTTGTTGATGCTGGCCATCGGAAGCTGCGGGATCCGGGATCGTGAACCGCCAGACCGATGTACGCCACCGGAGAACATGCAACATCGGGCCTCAGGGCACCCTTTGACGGCTACGCCGGTGAACCCTGGGGTGATCCAGCCGGTGGCTCCTTTAGTGAACCTAAATGCCGGTGGGGGTGAGATAGGGGTATCCGGTGAGGATGCTACCCACCCGAAGCCAGCAGACGGGGGATCTACAAGCCACGTGGCGGTCAGCCAAGAGTCGCGGATAGTGATGGACGATATATCCTGTCGTTCAGGATATATGACATATAAAGATGCAATTACCTAGGTGTCGGGAGGGGTGGGGTGGGGGGGGGGGGGAGATCGCCTCCATGGTGTTTTTGTTTCTAGTCGTCCAAAGGGCCACAACCCTATGCAACGCCACATGATTCTACAGTGGGAACCACCCTGAGCCCGAAGGATATTAAGCATATCAGCCCCCGAGGCTGGGTTCCACTGTTGACCTGAGACCTCACGCACAATGCTCCACACAAAGCGAGCAAGGCGACAAGGAAAGAAAATGTGATTCCCATCTTCCGTGGACCGCAGCCGCATGTTGTTCTCGTCGCCACCTCCCCGAGTTGCCGCGTCGCCCATCCAAGGCATACTGAGAGTGTGAGGAGTGCATGTTCCATCGATGTTGCCGGTGGCTTGGGCGATGCGTAGAAGAGGGAGTACATGGGCCTTCCATATGATGTAGTTCTTCTCTGTCAAACAAATGGAGATGAGATTTGGGAATGCCACAGGGACGGAGGCGCTACTGGGAAGGGGGGAGGGGGGAGGCCGTGGTGATGGAGAGGGCGTCCATGGTGGAAGGAGAAGATCTGGCGGTGGAGAATCTCATGATGTTGTTAGTGATGAGTCATGATACCATGTGAGCATTACGAGAGATGGATTGAATCGGACCTACCAGTACGGGGGAGTGTATATTTATATGTGTTTTTTAGGGGGATATATTTATATGTGTGCTCTAGGGCACATTTGCTGACGCCAGATTACAGATTTGTGTTACAAGTACGAGTTTGGCATGAACAACCAGGGCGGAACGGTGCTCAAGAAGACCCACCGGATGGTGGCGAGTAATTTCACGGTTCTCGAGCTAGTCAACACCGACACAGGGAAGTATGAATGTGTGAAGATGAATAGCTTAGGAGACTACGCGCTATTTTTGGGGCCAACATGCTCCAAGGCGGTGGCTGTGCCGATGGGTGAACGCGGCGACTTGCAGAAAAACCACATCTACGTCTCCTACCATCGTTGCTTAAGGCAAAATGATGACATCCCCAACGATGCCAAGGTATTCTTGAAGACCTTAAATGACGATGGTTACCGTGTGTATTACAAGAGAGATAGAAGTGTGAACGGCATCAGATCAACGCGGTACTACGTAATGGGTGGTTTCCACCCCCCCATGTGGCTTTTGCATCCGTAGATTTAGAAGGTTAGGATTGTGTATATACCAGCATACATTACTACGTTTGTTCAGATATATAAGGTTGTTTCCATGTACTAGTTTGACAATTCATGGGTTATGTGATGAAATTGGTCACTAGATCTCAAGACCATTTCTTATGGTTTCACTAGAACAAGAAGCCGCATGCTGCCGCGCCAGTTCATTTTGAAAAAAAAATCACAATAGAAATATGTGATAAAATTCGAGTGGTTCAAACTAAACTGTGAAAACATAGGTAGTGTGTTTGGTTACTCATTAGATTCACGCGGGTGGTGTGCGAAGGTTGACTGGTGAATCTCTATGGCTAGGTCTAGGACAATCACAGCCGCTGGTTGCAGGTTCGCTTCCTCTTATAATGCAATAAACTGATCGGGATGCTAGAGCCAGAAGAGATCATCACCCAGTGGTGACAACTGTGCTAGCTAAAGACCTTGGTGACTTGCCAGGATATCGACTAACAACACATCATGGATAAACTCCAACATGTTTTGCTGCTGCAGCGATGTTCGCTTTGCATCATGCTTGAGCGGCTTGACCGGTTGAATGCGCATGTGACCAACGGATAGATCTTCAGCGATGAAGCTTCCATTTGCATCGCACACGCCTATACACATAGCTCGAGTTAGATCTTGCAGAAACGAAGCTTACCTCTTCATCATGGTGGTGGTGCACGTTTGATCAAAGGGATTGAACACTATCACAAAGAGGTGGTCTACGAATTTGGATGTAGTTTTTATTATTTCTTGTGTTTGTTGTAGTGCCATGATTAAAGCAGAAAATGAAGGAGGCGGAAGCAAGAGTTCAGAAAGCAAAAGACAAGGCGGCGCTGGATGAAGCTGCTAGAAGAAGGAGTGATAGGAATAAGAATAAAGATGAGGGGCAGACTATGGATAAGGCTACTAAGATGGCCAAGAGGAAGAATCTGGAAACATTGCCAGGTACTAATACTCCTACTGTTTTAAATACAATGCCTAGTTTCATTTCGCATATCACGCAATGTATTGGTGTAAGTTTGGGAAAAACTGCTGAGGAAATAGATGATGCTATTTCTATGATCAAGAGTTTAGAGAAAACTAGAAGTGATTTATTCTTTGCTAATAAGAGAAAAGAAAATGATAGAAATATGGATTTAGAATCAAAACTAGAGAGTTTTGATCCAGATGATATTAAATGCTTATTATTTGACTCAGATTCTGATGCTGAGGAGGATGAGGAGCTTAGAGACGAATTAGTGTTGTTGTCTTCGTTATATAAATCAAGAAATAGACAGACTTACACTGGGAAATTCAGTGTTAAGCCTAAGGTTAGATGTAATACAACAAATGTTACATAATCAAAGGTTTTTTTATGGCGGGTCTATTTTGGAATGCAAGAGGGCTGGGTGAACCTGAAAAGAGAAGATTTCTGAAGGAATCTATTTCGGAGCATAGTTTAGAGTTTATTTGTGTGCAAGAAACAAAAAAGGACTTTGATGATTCGTGGCTGGCTGGAGTAAGTGGTAGATTTACTTATATTTGGTTATGGCAGCCCTCCGAAGGTGCTTCTGGGGGGGCTGCTTATGGGGGTTCGGGAGGATATGTTTGAGGTAGATGTTTGTATTGCAGGTAGATTCATGACTAGAATGGTGATTATGGATAAAAGATCAGGATTCAAATGGAACCTGATCAATGTCTATGGTGCTGCTCATGTGAAAGATAAGGAGGAGTTCTTGGTGGATTTAGTTCAGGTTTTGGGTTACAATAAATTGCCCTGTGTTTTGGGGGGTGATTTTAACCTAATTAGAAGGACTAGCGAGAGGAACAAATTTAAAAAACTTCCTAAATGGTCTTTCTATTTTAATTCTGTTATTGAGCATTGGGGCTTAAAAGAGTTAGATTTAGCTGGGAGAAGCTTTACTTGGTCGAATAATCAAGCGGATCCTCTTTTTGCTAAGTTGGATAGAATTTTAGTTAGCACCCTTTGGGAGCAACAATTTCCTTTAGTTACTGTCAGGACCCTGGTAAGAGGGGTTTCTGACCATGCAGCGCTTCTTTTACATACAGGTGTTAAGCCTGTTGTTAGTCACAAGCCATTTAGATTTGAGTTGTGTTGGTTGTCTAGAGAAGAGCTTCCTGCTATTGTTAATAAAGTCTGGTGTTCCACTATGCGTAAAGGTAGCAGTCTTGATTGGTGGCAGGATTTCATGCGCAAATTAAGAAGAACTCTCAAAGGGTGGAACCTTAATGTGGAGGGTAGATATAGGAGAGAGAGAGATGATATTGCTAATAAACTTGATTTTTTGGATAAGAAGAGTGAGCTCTCTGGAGTTTCAGAAGCTGACTATGTTTTGAGAAATAAGTTGCAAGATGATTTAAATAAGATTCTCAGGGAAGAGGAGATTAAGTGGTACCAGAGATCTAAAGAAAAAGACATTAAGGAGGGTGATGGTATCACTAAATACTTCATGATTAAAGCTAGCGATAGGAAGCGTAGGAGTAAAAATTTTAGATTCATCCAGGATGAGGGGATATCCAGGGGGATGATCAGCTCCTTAAATATGCGACTGATTTCTATAAAGAGCTTTTTGGGCCTGTTAAATTACTTCCTGTATCCTTACACATCCCTTTAAATGATGTGCTTTCCGAGGAGGACAAAAACAAGCTGGTTGATAAATTTACTTTGGAAGAAATTAAGGTGGCAGTTTTTTCTATGAGGCATAATAGAGCAGCCGGACCCGATGGTATGCCTATTGAATTTTTCCAAACATTTTGGCACCTCATTTGCAATGATTTGCTTAGTCTCTTTCAAGACTTCTATGATGATAGGATTGATATCTCTAGGCTAAACTATGGGGTGGTTACGCTGTTAGCTAAGGGTCAAGGGGCGGATAGGATTCAAATGTACAGGCCTATATGCATGCTCAATGTTCCGTTTAAATTGTTTACCAAAGTCTTGAATAATAGAGCCATGGTTACTGCTCATAAAACTGTTTCCAAGGTGCAATCTGCGTTTATCAAAGGGCGTTATATTTTAGATAATGTTGTTGTTCTCCATGAGACGCTTCATTCACTACATAAATCTAAATGCTCTGCTGTCATTTTTAAAGTTGATTTCGAGAAAGCTTACGATAAAATTAATTGGGACTTTATGCTTAGTACGTTGGAAATGAAGGGGTTCCCAGATCAATTTATTCGTTGGACGAAAGCGGTTATTCATAATGGTAAAGTAGCTATAACTTTAAACGACCTGATTGGCCCTTATTTTGTTACTAGAAAAGGATTGAGACAAGGTGACCCGTTCTCCCCTTTGTTGTTTAATCTTGCTGCTGATGTTCTTGCTACCCTAGTTCAAAGGGCGCAAGAACAAGGGTTTATTAAAGGAGTCTTGCCTAGTTTATATGAGGGTGGTCTTACAGTTTTACAATACGCCGATGATACGATTTTATGCTTTGAAGATGACTTAGAAGGTGCTAGAAACCTTAAAGTCATTCTATGCGTGTTTGAGCACTTGACTGGTTTGAAAATCAATTTCTTAAAAAGTGAAATTCACTGTTTTGGTGACGCTTTGTTAAAACAAGAAGAATATGCTCAAATTTTCACTTGTGCGGTGGGGAGATTTCCTTTTACTTATCTAGGTCTTCCTCTACATTTTAAAAAGTTGCGTAACTCTGATTGGAAACCAGCAGAAGAGAAAATTGAGAAGAAGGCAGCTACCTGGAAAGGGGGTTTGCTTTCTATGGGGGACCGGATTACTCTCGCTGAAACCTGTTTGAGTAATATTCCTAGCCATTTGATTTCTTTTTTTAAACTACCTAAAGGTGTAGGTAAGAGAATGGTTTTGTTCGTGCACGCGGTTTGGCAAGAGAAGGAGGGGGTGAGAAAGTATCATTTAGTCAAGTGGTTGGATGTTTGCCAACCTAGGGATCAAGGGGGTTTGGGGATTACTAATCTGGAGATTAAAAACATCAGCCTCTTGTGTAAGTGGTTATGGAGATTAGAGAATGAGGAAGGGGATTGGCAGAAGATGATTAGAGCCAAATATTTGAGAAGGAAATCTTTGGCTCAATGTGAATCATCTTCGGGCAATTCGCATTTCTGGAATGGTTTATTGAATGTAAAGGATATTTTCTATTCTTGCTGTCAAAGGGTGGTGGGTAATGGATGTAAGACAAGATTTTGGGAGGACACGTGGCTGGGGAAAAAGCCACTTTGTCAACTTTTCCCCCGCTTGTATAACTTAATTTTCCGTCAGCATGTTACTGTTGCTAAGGTCTTCAACCAGGATTTTAATTGTATTAGATTCAGGAGATGTCTTTATGGTGAAACTCTTGCTATGTGGAATGAATTACTCGATATGTGTAGTCAGGTTGTTCTGTCGGAGGAGCCTGACAAAGTTAAGTGGCTTTTAACTAAATCTGGATCCTACTCGGTTAAGTCGCTTTATCATTACCTTATTGCTAGAGTTGTTGCTTTTCCTTTTAAGCTTCTTTGGAGGCTGAGAATGCCTCTAAAGGTAAAAGCGTTTATATGGTTAGTGATCAAAGGGAGGATCCTAACGAAGGATAATTTATCAAGGAGAGGGTGGAAAGGATCAAAAATCTGCGAGTTTTGTGGTGCCGCTGAGAGCATTGATCATCTTTTCTTTTCATGCTCTTTTGCTAGATTTCTATGGAATGTGATTTGTGGTTCACTGGGTAACATAAAATTACCTTTGTCTTTCTTTGATTTGTGTCAAAACTGGATACCATCCTACTCTGGTAAGGATAGGGCTGTTGTTTCTATTGGTGCTGCTGCTTTGATCTGGACAATTTGGAAGACAAGGAACAAATCCTGTTTTCAACGTGTCTTCATTTCGAGTCCTATCAATGTAATATTTACCCTGTGTTCTTTGTTGGATTCATGGGTGATTCTGCAGAAAAAAGGAGCGCAAAAAATGCTTAAGGAGGTTTCCAAGAGGCTAGCTCAAGTAGCAAATGAAGTCTACAGAACAACACATGGGTGGAATCCTTCTGTTCAAAGAATATGCTCCGTTTCTACTTGAGTAGTTGTCGCATTCACAATTCGTCCAGACTATAGTCTTGTCTTTTGATTTGATGGATGTGCAATATGTATAGATGGTTGAATCTGTCCGATCTACTGTAGTGGGTTGTTTTGCATCCTATAGATGTGGTTATATGTCTAGGATGTAGGTTGTTGCTCCGTTGACGCGGTGATGCGTCAGGTCGGAGAAATATAGCGTTGTGGTGTTGTTTTTTTGATGTATCCATACTCTTATTTTCGTAATGAAAATGGGGGCCATGCCCCTTTTATCCAAAAAAAAAAAGTTTCCCGCAAAAAAAAGAGAGAGGAGAAATCAGCAAATTGTAAAAAAAAGCACCAGTATAGAAAGTTATTACAATGGACGTTTCATACTGTCAATGCAATAACATGGTGAGAGAATATTAAGTGTAGCTGGTTAATAAGGAAACTGAGTTTGAACCCAACTTCACAATGAATGGACACTCCTGCAAATTTCATGACCCTTCAAACGTATTTGGGTCCAGGAATGGAACACACCGCCTTTGTGAAATGGAAAAAAAAACTATTTTGCAGCATTCACGTCTCGCGTTAGGCTCTTGGCAGTGGTTGGGGCGTTGTACAAGTGCTTACTAGTAGCGATTGGGCAAGCAACATGGTGGCCAATGAGCTCGCTGAGAAGTGTACAAGAGTGACCGTCCGTCATCGCCATTCCTAGATGTTGGAACAAGCGCGGCACCGCCGACAGATGGGTCATTGTGAAATGGGGGACATGGGCACCAGATTTGTCCACGTCGAGTGGAGTCCGGACCTAGGGTTGGTGGCTGCTGAAACGGACTGTTCCTTTCCCTAAAGGGCTTCTGAATCTAGAATATTAAATGAAACGAAAATAAATGCTATGCATGGATGTATGCATGTACGCAGAGATAAGTGCAACAAAAAGAACATAATCGTAAGCCGGAATATGCTTGCAACGGCTGACTCATAAAGCGCAAGCCGGCTGCTAAACACAACTTGAAACGGCCGGCCCATAGTTACCATGCGGGCGTTCTCCGCATTGATGTCCTCTTGAATCTTGGCCATCTGCTCGCGACACCTCGTGATCTCCGTGTTGCGCGCCGCTGCGTTCTCCGCAGTGACCGGCTCGGTCAACAGGGCTGCCAGTGTGGTCATCAAGTCCGCGAGCGCCTGAACCCCGGTTTTCTGAGAGCCGGTGGCCGATGCGCCGGCTCCACCTGAGCCGGCAAGGAGGTTGTTCTGCCCTACCGTTGGATTGGCCGGGTCACGCATCGGATCTTGCCTACCCGCCATGTACACCGCCGCGAAGCGAGGCGGATCTGGGCTCTCCTGAAAGACGTCGTCCGGGTGCCTGAGCCCCCCAGCATGCAGAGGAACGATTGACTCGGTTTCTCCCGTCGATGACTCGCCGTCAGATTGGACGAGCGTATTATCTTCAGACAGGGAGTTCTCCGACAAGGCCACCCCTTGGGTGAAACCCACGAAGACATGGTTTCGGCCGGCTTGACGCGGGCCGGGTCTCGCCTGGTGCTGACCGGCGCGGCGCGCTCACTCGACGCCGACGATATTCTCCAACCCGGCGGCCGGCTCACCGACCACGCCGATGAAGGTGTGGATCTTGCCGAAGGGGACCCGGTACCCGTACTCGATTGAGTCGGCGTCGGGGCCCCAGTATGAATCGTCGATGTAGAACTTCCTGCGGCGGCTCTTTGTCATCATGCCAACCGCGTACTTCCCGAACCCTAAAAAAGATCCCGCTAAGAACTCAACTCCACCGTGCGTAAGCCCCATGGTGGGCGCCAACTATCGTGGTTTTGACACGGCAGATGCCCTCGTGAAAGGACTTAGAGATGAGGCCATCGCACAAGTGTGGAAGCTTAGCGGGGTTGATCGGGAACGAGAAGACGCCGGGTTACCCAGGTTCGGCCCCTCATGGTGGAGGTAAAAGCCTACGTCCTGCTTGATTATATTGCTATAGTTCTCGATTACAAGGATGCGGATTCGCTAACCTAGCTTTCGATGAGATTGCAACTTAGTCTTTTTCGTATAGGTGCTCCCCTTTATATATACAGGTGGAACCCTAGATTACATGAGTGTTCGGGTCGTCCTTTGACCCATCCCCTACTCTTTCCTACTTGCTCTCGAAGACGGCCTTCGTGCCACTCATCATCCTCGTGAGCCGGCCCATTGCCTAAGCCGGCCTGTCCTCGCTAGGCCACGTTAAGACGGCCCACCTAGAGTCCTTCAGCCCCGCAGTGAGCTGACCCGCTGAGCCTGATCCATGGTCGGGTTACCACCCTGCCGGGTCTATGTGCTGGTAAGCATCCCCAACACACGGCTTGCAATTCGCCACCACCATAGCCCAAAACTGTGATGTATATGGAGTTACACATAAAGAGAAGGAGGCAAACAGGGAGTAACCGACCGCCACATGCAGAAATTATGGAGGAGGGGGGGGGGGGGGGGGGGGTGGCAGGAGCTATCGTCATGAATCCAGTGCTCCTTGTTCAGATATTTAAGGTTGTTTTCCTTGTATTATTCTATAATTCACGTGTTATCTGACATGAAATTGGTTACTAGATATGTACTCAGGAGCACTTCTTACCATCATACAAGGAAACCATCATATATCATATTTATGATCAGAGCGTGAATCTGCAGGAACAAAGCACGTCTTATATTCTTTTAAGGAGGGACCAATTCTCTAACCATGTTTTTTGGCAGGAATTCTTTACCCGTCTTGACACAAATTAGATTAATCGACTCGTCAGATGCTAAGACCTGACCCAGTACCAATTGTGTTAGTTTATCTGTGTTAGCTTTATCATTATCTCACGTTCTCCATTTGAAAATTTATATCAATATGTCTCAAGCTATTCGCATGGATTCAAGCATGTTGGTTTAGTTATAGCAAAATGAATGGATGGTTGGAAGTACAGCTTCCGGTCAACCCCCTTTACTTCTAATTATGTTACTAGGCGTTTTTCCATGTCCATCTCACCATGAAGTTATGTGCCCCTGATAAAATTCTGGCAATAGCAAAGTTCGACTTCTATTTTTGTTAATTTCCTATTAATTACTTTGTAAACTAATAGTCAAAACACAGCCCTGCGGAAATCTCGCAGCGATGGCAAACATTTGATAGCGGAACCTCTTTACCCCAAGAGGTGAAGTTTGATTTGAAGCAGACGTTTGAGACAATATATATCTGAAAAGGGGTTGTTGAAGCTTGAAAGCTGTGGAAAATAATGTCGTCGAGCTACTGCTGAACAGACTTGTATCAACTATCAACCACGGTTAAGGATGAGCCAGCACAAGAGCTAGGATGATCTACAGAAGGCAGACAGCCTGGCCCGATGAGGTAACAGCCGCTCCAATTGAAGAACTAAACTATGTGGCTTAACTCCACGACATATGTATGTGACTATGTGAGTATGTGACATTGCTTGTGCCCTGTGGCCGCGGCAGCTTACGACGTACCAAAGATCGCGCTACCAGCAGCAGCTGTCTTCGCCTCAGACCAGTATATTGAGCTAGAGAGCTGAACCCAGAGTTGTTGTTTTCTTGGCTCGAAAAGGCAAATGCTAATGTAGAAGCACGAAAAGGCAAATGCTGCTGTTTGACGCAGACTGAACAGCAGGTCCATATTCAGAGTTAGTTTTAGCTGTAGTACCCACACAGTACGAAGAACAAAGTGCTAGCTACCTCGCGCCGAAGCCACTCTCTGGGCCGCCCGAGTGGAAGGTGTGTAAGGAGGAGCTCACATTCGTCGAGGACGTCTCAAGCAAGGCTCTCGTCCACACTGCGCTAAGCATGATAAGAATGGTGAGCTTGTGGTCTCGCGGTGCCGACGTGGCTGCTCATACCTCGTGCCCAATTATGCTGCCGATTCGCTTAGTGCATTCTGGATGTGATACACAACCGTTGAGCTCTTCTTTATTTTGTAGCGCATTTCAGTTTGTTTATGAAGTTCCCGTTTCCAAGTCGATCGGCTTGCAGCCAAACAATATGTTTAACTTTTGTAACGAAATTTAAGTAGTTGCATACTTTCAATAGCTGAATGCTACTCGGTTGGCTCAGATAAATATATATTCCTCGGGTGGTTTAAAACAGGGGCATGCTAACCGCCATTAATTAGATCAGCGGCCCAACGTAGTTTTCATAATAACAACAAATATTATGTTGCAGAACCCTTTTGCAACAGAGACCTTGTCTCAGAAATATATTTGTAATAAAGGTTGTGTTGTGGATTTTTGTTTTGGCTTCACTTTTTTTGCAACATAGATTTTGTTGCAGAAGGACTTTTGCAACAAGAATGATGTTGCAGAAATTTTTCCTCTTGAGAATTGGGGACAAAAGGTTGTGCTGCATTAAAAAAGATTAGTCTTCACTTTTTGCAATTTCGATGTTGTTGCAGAAGGACTTCTGCAATAAGATCAATGTTGCATAATTTTTTCTTCGTGTGATGATTGGGATTGAGGATGAAGCGGTGATGAATGGATAAGGTTGCTTGTCCTGTGGAATATTTATAGATAAATACTCCCTCCGTTTCTTTTTATTCCGCGTAAATTTTTTGTTAGAAGTCAAACTAAGCAAAGTTTGACCAAATTTATCTTAAACAATATCAACATCTACAACATTAAAGTTATATAGCATGAAAATCGATTTCATGATGCATCTAATGATATTAATTTCGTATTGTTAATGTTGATATTTGTTCTTATGAAGTTGGTCAAACATTACAAAGTTAGACTTTAGGAAAATTTATATGCAGACGAAAAAGAAAGGGAGGGAGTATCACATGTAACACTTGAGCACCGTACGATAAGTTTGATCTAACGGTTATTCACCGGGCGGACACGCGCGTGCGATCAGCCGGTTTCCCTATTTTATAACCCTTCTTAGCGTCTGAAATACATTTGGTTCTCTCCTAACTGAGTGACCAAATGGGTGCTTTTAGCTCACGAAACCATTTTCTTGGTTTTCATTTTGCTTTTTGTTAGTCAGTCGTAGTTTCAGTGCATAAAAGCCAGGGTTTACTCACAATGGGGGATCCAGGAATTTGTTGAAGCCTCGGCACACCGCAAGTTAAAGTACTTCACTTTGGTCTATATCATGATCCGCAAGTATCACGCATTTTGCTGAATATCATGCCATAATAAACACTAATGTTTTATAGATCATATATGATAAAAACTGAAATACGATGACAAATGTCTTGCTAAATACTATCCGCACAAATAAACAATAACTATCTAGTCGTCAGTTAATCAATCAGAAAAACTGACCTAGTTTGCTAGGTATTGTTTGTGTATGGTGTCCGTGGCCCCTGCTGACATTTCTATCGCTGCTCTACTGTTGTTTGCCACCTCAAGTTCCTGGCCTTGTGCACGTTTGAAATTCGCCGCTGCCATATTCACAACTTTCCCTTACAATTGAAAGTAACCAAATCGATATGACCATGTCCCGCTCCCGCCCCCACGGCGGACCCAACCCAGACCACCGGCCCCCCGCGGCGGCTGCCACTCCGGCGCCGTCGGCCAAGCTCCCCCCACTTCCAGGCGCCCCTCCTCATGGCCTCCCCGCGCCGGTCCTGCTGTGGGCCTTCCCCCCCGCGGCTGCTGGGCGCTGCGTCTCTCCATCGCCAGATCTGGATCGGATCCTGGCCACGCCGCCGCCTCCTCCTCCGGGCGGCCCGCCCCGCGACCTGCGGGAGGTCTCCTGCGTGCTGGAAACGCCGCCTGACCTGCTGTGCGCCGTGCCTCGTCAGGCCGCTGCCAGCCACGCCAGGGACTTAAACGCCGCGGTGGGTGGGCAGGATGGCGCCTGCCATTACTCCGCTAGCTGGGCGGAGCGCGTCCGCACCGGGGGTGCCTCTGCTGCACCAGCTACGCATTCATCGCAGGGGCGTCCTCGCGCCGGATGTGTCCCTGCTGCGCCAGCTGTGCATTCACCGCAGGAGGGTTTCGAGGCAAAGGACGGCTGGGTCACCGTCGAGTCCCGTCGGCCGCGCCGGGCGGCTTTGCCAGAGGGGGCTTTCAAGCCGCGCAACGGTGCGCGCCAGCCCGTCCCGGACTGGATAAAGGGCCTCTGTTTTCGCTGCCTTCTCCCTCGCCACCGACAAGTCGATTGTAAGAACCAGATCACCTGCCGCCGCTGCTTCCAACCTGGGCACCGGGCTAGGAACTGCACCAACAAGGCCGCCCCGCACCTCCGCCCCGGCGCCCCCAGCTCGCGCCCCGCCCGCCGCTCTCCGGTGCGCGCGTCCCCAGCTATTGTCGGCCGCCCGGCACCGCCGGCTGCTCCTGCGCCTCCGGTTCCCCAAGCCCCTCCTCGCGCCATGGCTTGGGATGGCGACCACTCTCGGAGGCCGGCGGAGGTGTTCACGGTCATCCATGCCACGCCGGCAATGCACCAGGAGGCGGCTCTCCTCGGCTCGAATGCAGTCGTCGCCTGGCTCGACCGCGACCTCAAGGCCTCCACGCAAGAAATCGCCACTGCCATCGTTGCGGAGATTGGCATGCTGCCGGACGACGTGTGCGTCGTCAAGCACTTCCCTGAAGCTTTTTTGGTGCGCTTCTTCCACCAGCACCATTGTGCGGATGCCGTGGGGCGTCCAGACATCCCCTTCCGGGATACCAGGCTGCAGCTGCGCCCCTGGCGGCTCGAGGCCCACTCCAAGCAGGTGGACCTTGTTCATCATGTCCGCCTCTGCCTCGACGGCCTCCCGTTGCAGGCGTGGGACGACTTCGCCGTCGCGCAGGCCATCGCACCGGGGTGCTCCATCGACTACATCGAAACGGCGTCGAAGCTCAAGACGGACACGGAGGTCCTGGGTGTGTGGGGATGGACGGCCTCGCCCGCACATGTGCCTCGCGTGAACTGGGTGACCTTGCCTGCGCGCGCGGGGGGCAGCCCATTTTTTGTCGCCGAGGGCTGGAGCTAAGGGTGATCATTCACATGTCCATCCATGAAGATCCCACTCAGGGGCCGAAGACGGTCTCCAAGGGCTACAACTACCAGAAAGGCGTCGTTGACGGCGAGCGGCAGGCGCGAGACCCGCACGACCGCATCACGCGCCCCGTTGACAATCACCGACGCGACCACGAGGACGACCCGGGCCGCGGGCGTGGCGACAGGGACCGCCGTGGCCGGGACAGCTCCAGGGGTGGCGACGGCTGGGGTGACCGCATCCGCCGCAGCCTCTCGCGCCACCCGCGGGATGCCTCACGTGACAACAACAACAGCCGCGACAGCAGGCGTGATGGTCATCGGGAGGGCGGCGGACGTCGCCGTGATGGGGTGCCTGCTGACCCCGTCGCCCTGCTGCAGGTTGATGCGCCGGCTGCTACTGCCGTGCGCCCAGTCCAGCTGCTTGGCTCCGGCTCCGGCAGTGGTGAGGAGGCCCGTGCCGTCGAGGCGTGCCCTGTCCTGGTCCATGCCGATGTGCCTGCTGCGCCATCGCCTCTCCTGGCAGACTCGGAGCCTGCTGCTGCGCGCGACCGTAGCCAGGCACGGCCACGCTCGCCTCATGCAGCGCGGCGCCGCTCCCTGGAAGCCCGCACTCCACCGGCGTCCCCCCCGCTATCGCCCACAACGGTTCTTCCGCCATCGCTAACCTCCCAGAGAAGCGCTGATCGCCCCTCGCCGCTAGCGCTGGCGAGACCGAGCCTGTCGCTGCTTCGGCTGTGCTCCCCGATCTCTCTCCAGGAGCCGGGGTTGACACCCTCCAGGCCGCCGGGTTTTGAGGCGTCTCCGACGCCCCCCCTGCCGTCCAGCGGGCCGCTGCAGCGCACGCCATCACCGGGGCTGCTGCGCAACAGGGCGGCGGGGGATGCTGTGGGGCTCCAGTGTTTGGCCCCCCTCTTTGGGGACCGACAGGAGGCGCTGCTGCCTTCCCCTACTTCGTCTCCCCCACCAAGGGCACCGGCGCCTCGCCGGAAAACTATGGCGGGGCTGGACATCTCACAAGCTGGTGGTGGAGGTTTCTCCATCTCCAAATCGCGTGTTGGGGGAAGGCCGAAGGCGGCTCCGGCTGGCCGGGCAGCAGAGTTTCTTGTATGCCGTAGTCTGGGCATCGTCAAAGACGGCGAAGATGTTACTGCCGCGGCACTCGACGCTTTTGCGGAGCGTTTCAAGGAGCAGCTGCCGCCTGAAGTCATCGCGGCCATGCGCGGGCTATTCAAGTTGGATGACGGAGACGCAACGGGTGTCGAGGATGCCCTTATTGCTCATGGAGGTGGAGGAGCGCTGGACCTAGAGGAGGCAGCCTGATGTTAGTTATGTTTGCCTACAGGGTTGTTAGTTTCCTCATGTTAGCACAAATCAAGGCTCCTGTACGTGTCAATGGCTTCCTGATGCTAGCTAGTAGCATGAATCCTGTAGCTGTCTCGTCCTTGTGTAAGGACGCTCCCTGGGCTTGGAACTTGCAGTTTGTAGGCCGCTGGCCATGTATCAAGATGATTATGTTGGATGGTCCTAAAACTAAGGGTTGCTGGTTTCATTATGTTAGAACAGCCTATTAATTTCCTGAGTTGGAATGTGCGAGGACTAAACTGTCCGAACCGTCGCGCCACTGTCAACGCCACAATTGCATCCTCATCATGTCACATTGTATGCCTACAAGAGACTAAGCTCGACAATGTCGATCCTTTCACGGCAGCCCACCTGGGTGGCCAAAGGCTGCGCAGTTTTGCGCAACGGCCAGCTGAGGGCACTAGGGGAGGCATCTTGCTTCTTTGGGACGAAAATCTGGTCGACGTGTCCAGCGTCACCTTCACTAGGTACTGCCTCTCCGCCATGATTGGCCTACGAGGGACCGATGTGCTCTTCAAGATCACTACAGTGTACAGCCCCACAGACCCCGCTTGTAAAGACACTTTCTTTGCCGAGCTCCTGAGCCAGAAGCCGCCATCGGGGACGGCTTGGCTTGCCTCCGGAGACTTCAACCAGATATATAGGGCACGAGACAAGAACAAAAGAAACGTAAATCGCAGCAGAATCAACCGCTTTAGGGACACTCTGCAGAGCTGCGAGCTCAAAGAAATCCACCTCCAAAACAGGAGATTCACCTGGAGCAACGAGAGAGCAAACCCAACCTTGTGCAAATTGGACTCCTTATTTTGCAATGGCCGCTGGGATGTTCTGTTCAGCACGCACCTCCTAAATGCTCTCTCCTCCTCCCTCTCCGACCACTGCCCGCTTCTGCTTGCTGATGGAAGAGGACCGAGAAGGCCGACTGTGTTTAAGTTTGAAAATTTCTGGGCGTCCATCCCCGGCTTCAACGAAGTGGTTCTAAAAGCGTGGACTGAACGAGTGGACCACACTGAGCCGTACCAAATTCTTTTCCACAAGCTCAGGAAGACGGCGCTCCGTCTCTCGGAGTGGAGTAAGGGGCTTTTCTCAAAGGCAAAGGTGCATCACCAGGCTGCTCTCCTGGTCATCCTGCACCTCGACATCGCCCAGGAGAGCAGACTCCTGTCTGTTGGGGAGCAGGAGCTCCGGTCCAGGCTCAAGAGAAGGGTCATCGCCCTGGCGGTGCTGGAGAGGTCTCGCAAGAAACAAAGCGCCAGAATTGCAAACCTTCGAGAAGGGGACGCAAACACCAAGTTCTTCCACCGTCGTGTTACCGCCAGAAGGAGAAAAAACTTTATTCACAGAATAAAGAAAGATCACTCATGGGTAACCGAACATGGCGCCAAGGAAAAGCTCATCCACGACCACTTCTCCAGTGGCATGAAGAGAGGCCCCAAAAGCCGAAAAGACTTCAACTGGGAGGAGCTCAACCTGGAGCAGCTTGACTTACATGGCATCGACTCCCCGATGACTGAAGGGGAAGTGATTGACGCGATCAACGATCTGCCAAGTGACAAGGCTCCGGGGCCAGATGGTTTCACTGGCCTCTTCTTCAAGAAGTGCTGGGACATTATCAAGCACGACATCATGAGGGTCGTTACCCATTTCGACACGCTACACACCGACAACCTCCAATGGCTAAATTCCGCAAACGTGGTGTTACTACCCAAGAAGGAAGGGGCAGAGGAGATCGGTGATTATAGACCTATCAGCCTCATTCATGCAATCGCAAAGATCATTGCAAAGGTGCTCGCCCGAAGGCTAGCCCCACACATGTCTGCCCTCGTCTCCAACGCCCAAAGTGCCTTCATCAAAACAAGAAGCATACATGACAACTTCTTATACGTGCGAAACCTTGCTAGGCGTCTCCACAAGAGCAAAACCCCGTCCCTCCTCTTCAAGCTTGATATCCGCAAGGCTTTTGACACCGTCAAATGGGAATTTTTGCTTGACTTGCTCCAACGACGGGCTTTCCGTGCAAATTCAGGAACTGGATTGCGGCTCTGCTATCCTCTTCGTCCTCACGGATCCTCCTCAACGGTATTGCCGGAAGCCCAATCAAGCATAGCCAGGGCCTGCGGCAAGGGGACCCCACATCCCCGCTCCTCTTCGTCATCGCAATTGACCCCCTTCAAAGAATTCTTGATGTGGCCACAAGAAAGGGGATCCTCCACAAGCCCAGGGGAAGAGGTCCCATGATGAGGACTTCTCTCTACGCAGATGACGCAGCCATTTTCTTGGCCCGAATCAAAAAAGATGTGGACAACTTCGCAAACATTTTGCGGGGCTTCGGAGAGGTCACGGGCCTTTGCACCAACTTTCATAAGAGCTCGTTCGTGCCCATCCGTTGCAACCAGCTTGACCTGGGGCATTTAACGCAGAGCCTCCCGGTGGCTAGGACCTCCTTCCCCATGCGCTATCTGGGGCTGCCCCTCTCCGTTTGGAAGCTGAAACTGGTGGACTTCCAATTCCTAGTCGACAAGGCTGCGGGCAAGCTTACAACCTATGAGGGGCAAAATATAACAACCATCGGTAGAACTGCACTAGTAAAGTCTGTGATCACCTCCCAACTGGTCTACCCTGCAACACCATTGATCATTCCTCCAACCATCCTCCTCCAGGTCAACAAGCTGGAAAGAGCCTTCCTTTGGTCTGGTGCGGAAACGACAATGGGGGCAAAATGCAAGGTGAACTGGGAGAGCGTGTGCAGACCACGCGAGTACGGGGGCCTTGGGGTCCTCAACACAGACAAGTTCACTCGTGCTCTCCGGTTGCGCTGGCCGTGGTACGAATGGAAGGACCCCGATAAGATGTGGGTGGGGATGGGCAACCCTTGCGGCGATGAGGACCTAGATTTTTTCTACGCGTCTGTCACCATCACCATTGGTAATGGTGCACGGGCCCCTTTCTGGGACGCGCCATGGCTCCATGGGCGTAAGCCAATGGACATCGCACCGTTGATCTACGAGGCCTCCAATAGGAAAAACTGGAAGGTGTGCGAAGCTCTCAAGAATAATGCATGGATCCGAAGGGTCAAGCCGCCCACAAACATCTCCGCCGAGCATGTCACGCAATTTTTCACGTTATGGCTGCTCCTCCTCGAGGTCGAGCTCGACGAGTCGTCTCAGGATGACATTTTCTGGAAGCACACAAACAATGGGATCTACACCGTGGCTTCCGCGTACAAGGCGCAATTCCTAGGGTTGGTCCTCTCCCCCATGGATAGGATGGTCTGGAAGGCTTGGGCACCTCCAAAGGTCAAGTTCTTCGCTTGGTTGGCTATCCAGGACAGAATCTGGACGGCTGATAGGTTGGCAAAACGAGGGTGGCCAAACTGCGACCTATGCCCCCTCTGCAAGAGAGTGCAAGAGTGTGGATCTCATCTGCTCTTCAAATGCCGGTACACTCGAAGGTTGTGGGCCTTACTCATTGATGAGTTCCACATCCTTGGTATCGACATGATCAACTGGCCAAGGTTCGATACAGTCAACGACTGGTGGGCAAGTATCTGTGACTGTGCTACACCCCTCAGGCAAGCCAAGGCGTCACTCACCATGCTTGTCTCATGGACGATCTGGAATGAGCGAAATGCACGAGTGTTCAAGCACAAAAGCGCGCCGCCGACTGTTCTACTTGCCTCCATCGCGACGGAGGCGAACCTTTGGGTCATCGCGGGTGCAAAAAAATTAGGGTCCCTAATTTCGCGAGAGTAATCCGCATGTCGTGTATTATGGGTGGTCTGTAACAAACTCTGTTCTTTCTTATTTAATGGATGAGGCAAAGCTTTTGCCTCCGTTTCAAAAAAATTCGCCGCTGCCGGATGAGCGACTAAGTTTAGCATCAATGATTCACTGTCTGCCGGATGAGCGACTGCTTATGATTGTGGCCATCGCCCGCTGGAGTCACAGCCTGACTATAGCCACGACCGGGCACCATCTGTCCATACCCGTTCTATGTGTCATCCTGATCTAATTCGCCGTCTCGCATCTGATTGAAGATGTGATCGTTGTTTCTTTAATGCAGACATTCCATTAACTTTGGACGGCATAATCGTCGGGCATGGCCCTGGTAACAACATATGGGAAATTGTCTACCCACACATGGTTGTACTCACGCGGCTCATCTGGTCCAAGCGCCGCTAGCTCCATGAGCTAGTCTGTTACAAGAACGTCGTTTGCATGCGAAATTTAGCTTCTCAGAATAGATCTCCCAGTCTTAGGACTAGATTGTCCCATTGATAACTTGTTCCGGTCATTACATGTACAGGTAGGAGAAAATATGTATGCAACTCATGCATGAAGTAGTGTCCTAGAGAAATACTACTACTCTAGTTGGAACCATACTCAAAGTTGACCACTGCAAGTTGTACTGAGCAGACTCGTTCTTAACATGCATATAAAAGACTCTCTCCTAAATAAACATCCTGATTCCTTCCAATCATATTCCAACTCATGTTCAGCTGTTGTGTGCTTCTTCCCCTGTTATTAAAAATCATCCACATAACCCAAGTCTTCTCCATATCCAATGGTGTCTTCTTCATATCCCACGGTAATGCACAAGGCGAGGCAGTCCACAATAGTGTGTGGTAGCATTATCGATTCACACAGATTGTAACCGTCATGAGGTGTGATGATTCTGTCCGTGAGGTGGTAAGCCTCAATATCATCCCTCTCATCAGCGTTGAAGCTCAAATAGATAGTGTCAACACTTATGGAGCCAGAGGGGAAAACCTCTATGGGGACCGAGAGAGAGCAATACATGCCCATGAACAATGCACGTTCTCCCCCGAGGCTATTAACAGCAATTAGATCCCCAGTTGCCAAATCCACCCGATACACGTCGTAGCTCCACCTGTGCCAGCGCGTGCGGTGAACCAACATCAGCTCCCCGCCATTGTCCACGAGGTGCGCGCTATCCCCTTCTCGGGACACCTGTATATGCAGCTTGGCAGCCACCTCGAGCCGTGGTGGACTCATCTTGAGGACCATGACACCATTTATGTTAACACACAAATCGAGTGTTTTGTGGATCGGAGGTTGGGCCTTCGTGGCTTTGCGGGGAGTCGATGAACCGCAAGATGTATGGGGATGAGGTGGACTGAGGTTCCATAGGGAGGTTGAAAAGGAGTCGGTGGAGGGAAGCGCCCAAAACTTGCCCAACACATGATAGTTAGTTGCAGGAGATAGTGGCGTGAGTTGCGTAGAGATTCGCTCCCGCGAGTGATATTGTTTCGCCCAAAACTTGCCCAACGTGTGATAGGTAGTTGCTGAGATGCTGGCGTGAGTTTCCCAGAGATCCACTCATGTTAGCGTTGTGTTTATTTTTTTCACACAAAAACTCGCCCATCGCATGATTGGTAGATGCTAGAGATGCTCGCGCAAGTTCCCCAAAGATGCACTCCCAGGAGCCGGTGGGGAAAACACCCTCGATCTCCAGAAAGTTGGATTGTATGGTTGATACTCAATTGTTAGACTTTCTTGATTTTTAGAAGCCTACCATGACTGCTAAGTTCCTTGACATTTCGCTAATTAGTTGCCTATTGATGATGCTTAGATGTCCGTCCATGCAAAATAGTTGCCAATAGTACCCCAAGAGGTTGCCCGTCATTGTTGCTAAGATTGTCTTTTGAAACTAAGTTGCTTACAATACTGGAAATATTTTTGTAGACAACTTAGGATAATGATAGGATACTTGCTAGTCATGGTAGAATTTTTGCAGAGGTGACTCTAGGCAACTTGAGGATCATGGTAGCCCACTTAGGAGGAGGGGCATTGAGTTGAACAAATAGGCAACTTTTAGAGATGATATTAGGCAACTTGATAGCACTTATGTTTTCCATGGGCTGTCGCCAACTTTAAATAGGTGGGGGGGGGGGGGGGGGGCGATTTGTCTATGGATTGGAGGAGGCGACATGATGATTTGGATGGCGGAGGTGGTTGGGGGTGGTGGGTGGTGTTACCGGCGGCAGGGGCACGCGCACGTGAGAGAAGCACATTTTGGGAGATAGATTGAGTGTGGCGACCACCACCACGCCAAAAAACCACAAAAATATGGACTGTAAGTGCATCTAGTGCCACCCCTTGTTGGTTTTGGAGTATTGAAGACAAACTTGGTTGTAGGACTAATGTGTTTGTGAGATTCACAGGAGAACACAGGTAGAAGTCCCTATTGATTCGGTTTACCCATCGAAGATGACCCCTAAAAATGTATGAAGACATTGAAGACAATGGTGATTCACTAAGACATTCGTGCTGAAGATAATGGTTCATGAACACATTCATCGAAGACAATGAAGCTTGAAGACATAGTCTTTTGGTAGTTTCATTTTCTTATTTCTTGAGTCATAGGAACTACCGAACTGTCAAGTGGGGTCGAGGTAAACGAAGTCAGAAACTGACGTGATGCTCAACCTAAAATCCTATGTCTTCAAGCGAAGACAAATGAGAGAAAATATCTTCCAGAGTTGGTTGAGTCAGCTTTGCTTGTAGCCCAAGTAAAGTTGCCGCGTGGGTTCAAATTCCGACTGTTGGACACGTGTCAGTTCCTAAATGACCAAGGGTCATTTCGGACATATCACGTCGGGTTGCCCCCTGGCTATAAATAGCCACCCCCTTCCACCATAAGTTGGTGGCTGCTCTGAGTTAGTGCACGGCTTTTGTCGTTAGAGAGCAACCCACCTCGAAGCCTTTGAGAGAGAAACCTTGCGAGGACAAAACCCAAAAACACCCAGAGCCCAAAGTGATTGAGCATCACTGAAGACATTCTGTTCTAAGTGAACCGAAGACTTATTACACTTGAAGACTGTGATCTTCCAGTCAGTTAGGCGTCGCGTTCTGAGCATCCAAGAGTCATTGTGGATTGCCGGTGAACGAAGTCTGTGAAGGTTTGGAAGTCTACCTTGAAAACTTACCAGAGTGATTGGGCGAGGTCTAAGTGACCTTAGCTCAAGGGGAATAAGGTGAAGATGTGGTCTTCTGAGTTCAATCTCAGCTTCCCTAACCAGACGTACAACTGTCACAGCGGTTGGAACTGGTCAAACAAATAATTGTCTTCCCCGAGCTCCTGGTTCTATCCTTACTCTTCCTTACTTACTGTTTTGAACTATGAAGTCTTTGCATGCTAGTTTGTGTTTGAAGATATTCCCTAAAGCCATTCATCCGTTTACTCATTTGTCTTCATGCTTCTTGTGTTTATGTTCAACGCATGCTTGTATGTACGATGTCTATGCTTGTCATATCCGCTCATCTTATTGATAGGGTCTGCTAGTTCTCATTCTGCTTCCGCTCTCTTTGAAAACATTGCCTGTTTTTGAAGCCTTTCATAAAAATCGCCTATTCACCCCCCCTCTAGTCAATAACTAGCACTTTCAATTGGTATCAGAGTAAGGTGCTCCCTTGTTCTGTGTGATTTGGTTTAACCACCCGGAGTTTTAGCTATGTCGACTGCAGGGATAATCAAGGTTTCCGCTGGGTGCCCCGTCTTCGATGGCACTGACTATCCCTACTGGAAGAATAAGATGTGCATGCATCTTGAAGCCATTGACAATGACCTCTGGTATGTCGTCAGGATGGGCGTTCCCAAGGTCGGTGAAGGTGTCACCACTGCTGACGTGAAGAGGTTCGCGCAATTGGACTCCACCGCCAAGAACATCATCTATGATCATCTGACCAAAGGACAGTATGGACGTGTGAGTGCTTTGGAATCTGCGAAGCTTGTCTGGGACTGGCTTTCCAAAGTCAACGAGGGCGTCTCATCACAATGGGACTCCCGAATTGACGTTCTTCGCAATCTCTTCAATCGCTTCAAAAGGCTCGAGAATGAAAATGTCCAGCTCACCTTTGATCGTCTCACTGATATCGCCAATGAGCTTCATGCTCTTGGCGCCACTGACATCACCAAGCATGAAGTTGTGAAGAAGCTACTGAGATCTCTAGACAGTTCTTTTGACACCCTATCACTGATGATCGAAGAGCGCCCCGACTTCAAGCAATTGGATCCTACCGATATACTTGAGAGGCTCAATACACATGAATTCCAGCTATCTGAGAAGAGAGATATCTATGGTCCTAGCTATGGACGATCGCATGCTTTGAAAGAAAAGGCTGAATCTTCGTCTGAAGACTCTGACTGCTGTCCTGATAGTGCTGAAGACATTGGCAGAGAGCTCTAAATGCTTGTGAAGAAATTCCAGAAGTTCACCAAGAAGAACCGTTTTGGAAAGTCTTCAAAGTATGACTCCAAGAAAGATGAGGCTTCCACTCGTGACTACAAGAAGAGAACTTGCCACAAATGCAAGAGATCAGGTCACTACATCGCTGATTGTCCTCAATGGGAGAAGGAATCAAAGAAGAAGAAGAGCAAGGATTATGACTCTGACGACAAGAAGAAGAAGAAACAATCAAAGTCTTCATCGCGCAAATCAAGTTCTTCTAGCAAAGCTCGTGCATTTATTGGCAAGGATATGGATTCAGAGGAGGAATCTGATACTGAGGAGGTAGTGGAGGAGTCAGAGGAAGAGTCAGACTCAGGTGTGGCAAGCCTGGCTTTGGTTTCAGCGTTCGTCGCCAAGTCCATCTTCAGCACTGAAGACAATGGTCACGTCACCGACACTATGGACGATGACCCTGCTCCTGCCTACTGCTTCATGGCAAGAGGCGCTAAGGTAACTTCACGCGCAGCCTACTTTGAAACCTCAAGTGAAGATGACTATGAATGTGAATCCAAACCTAGCTACAAGACACTTGCTAAAATTGCAACTGAGCAACAAACTGCTATGGAAAAGATTCAAAAACTGATAGACAAAAGCGATGATCTGTTGGACGAGGAAATGAATCGAAGTAAATCCTTAATTGAAGACATAAAAAATCTTCAAGTTAAGTATGAAGAGCTCCTAAGTCGTCATGATACCCTCTCATCTGATCACAAGAAGCTCTCCTATGAATATCTTCAAAGGAAGCAAGACCTTGAGAAGCTGAGAGCGTCTCATGATGATCTTCGGATTGAAAACGATTCACTACTCGCTCAACAGATCAGTACCGCTCAGGATGAATTTGTGCCAGCTTGCTTGAAATGCCTTGAGCGTGATAACGCCAATTCTTCTGCTGAATGCTCTACTGTTTCTGAAACTGCAATATCTTCAACTACTGTTGTGGCAACTAACCCCTCATCCGAGGAAGCCATTGCTATTACTGATGAGAATGCTAGGTTGAAGACATTGCTTGAGACAGGGATGTTTAAGAGTCTCAAAGGGCATCAGACTCTTTGTGATGTCCTCAAGAAACAGATCCTGAACAGTAACCCTAGGAAAGAGGGTATTGGCTTCGAGAGGAGAATCAATGTTGATGGGTCCTACTGGAAGCCTAAGCAGTACCCCAAAACTACCTGGGTTGCTGCACAAGGGCCATCAGTGGATCCAACCACCTTATCTGGTTACAACTGTGCTAACCTTATCATCATTGATGAGTCCTTTGACTCAAACTATAAACTGTTCAAAAACCAGAATGGTGAAGTGTTTGCCAGGTTTATTGGAACTAACTGCAGGAATAGTTCCACTATGAAGAAAATCTGGGTTCCCAAAAGTCTTCTGGAAAGGCTTCCCATGAATGTCATCATGACACCACCAGGGAAGAAGATAAACCCCAGAGCAAAAGCTTCATATGGACCAAAATCTTCATACAGACAAAGGACTTCGTATGATCGCCCTAACGCCAAAGAATTTCTCTGCCTATTCATTTGAGTACTCTAACCCCCCTGTGAAGCTATTTGCTAGGGCTTCAAAGCCAAAGTTCACAGATGCTGCACTTAGACTTATTGCTTCTAAGCCACCCCTTCAGATGTGGGTGGTTAAGAAGAACTGATATCTTTCTTGCAGGGTCAGGTCTCCAGCCGAAAAGCATTGGGTTCTAAAGACAAAGCTGGGGACCTAAATAAACTTGTGGGGCACAAGTTATAATGCCCAAAATGCTATGGAACAAAAGACTCAACATAATTTCTTTATGATTACGTTTCTATATCTTTCATCAAACTAATCTTGCATGAAGTATCTACAATCACATGCTTTATCTTCACAAATTGTCATCATGAAGGCTATCCCACTAACTTTACTGTAGGGTTCACTTCCAAAAGCTACTGAATGGATCCTGGACAGTGGCTGCACCAACCATATGACTGGTGACCAAAGCTTACTCATGGACTCTACACTTCGTCCATCTACTCAAAAGCAGATTACATTTGCTGATACTGGGAAAAGCAAGGTATTGGGTCTAGGTAGGGTTGCAATCTCAAAGGATCGGCACATGGATAAAGTGATGCTTGTTGAATCCCTTGGATTCAACCTCATGTCAGTCTCAATGCTTTGTGATCTTGATATGATTGTCATCTTTGGCAATTTCGCTGTCTTGTGCTAATGGCTTCTGACAAAACTCAAGTCTTCGAAGGTTATCGAAGAGGTAACTTATACACGGTAGATTTCTCCACAGGACCACAGCTGGCCACATGTCTTCTAGCAAAAGCTTCAGAATGCTGGCTTTGGCATCGACGGCTAGGACATGCTGGCATGAGGAACTTGCACACCCTTGTGAAGAAGAAGCACATCATTGGGATCGAGGGCGTCAAGTTCAAGAAGGATCGCCTGTGTGGAGCATGTGAAGCCGGGAAGATGACTAGGGCGAAACACCCCTCGAAGACAATCATGACGACCACTCGTCCCTTCGAGCTGCTACACATGGACTTATTTGGCCCTACTCATTACTCCACTCTTACTACATCTGCACATCTATATGGCTTCGTGATTGTTGATGATTATTCTAGATATACATGGGTGCATATAATCATGTATAAGACTGAAGTGCAGGATGTCTTCAGGCGGTTCGCCAACCGTGCAATCACCAACTATGGCGTCAAGATCAAGCACATCAGGAGTGACAATGGCACCGAGTTCAAGAACACTGGGCTCGACACCTATCTTGACGTTCTTGGCATCATTCACGAGTTATCTGCTCCATACACTCCTCAGCAGAATGGCGTCGTGGAGCGCAAGAACAGGACTCTCGTTGAGATGGCTCGCACTATGCTTGACGAATACAAGACACCACGCAAGTGGTGGCCTGAAGCCATTGATACTACATGCCACATCATCAACAGAGTATATATTCACAAGTTCTTCAAGAAGACATCTTATGAACTGATCACTGGTAAGAAGCCAAATGTAAGTTATTTCAAAGTATTTGGTGCCAGGTGTTGGATACGATATCCACATCACACTTCCAAATTTGCACCGAAAGCACATGAAGGTTTTATGCTTGGTTACGGAAAGGATTCGCACACCTACAGAGTCTTCAACCTCTTTCACTACAAAGTGGTTGAAACTGTAGATGTGCGTTTCGATTAGACTAACGGCTCGCAATGAGAGCACCTGCCAACTGTGATAGATGAACCCCCTCCTAGTGAATCCATCAAGCAAATGGGTACTGGAGAAATAATACCCACTGAGGAACTCGGAGATGAAGAGGTTGTGATACCTACTCCAGTCCAGCGTGAAGACAATGACCAGACTAAAGATAATGCTGAGCTTGAAGACAATGCTCAGCAACAGCAAAGTCTTCGTCCTGTACATCCTCGCGTGGCCAATGAAGTTCAGATCGAGAAGATAATCGACAACATCAACGCACCTGATCCTCTCACTCGTTCAAGAGCCACACAGCTAGCAAACTTTTGTGGGCACTTCACTTTCGTCTCCATCAATGAACCCACCAAAGTCACTGAAGCCTTCATGGAACCTGAATGGATTGAAGCTATGCAAGAAGAGCTTCAGCAATTTGAGTTCAACAATGTGTGGGAACTTGTCAAGCGTCCTGACCCTCATAAGCACAATCTCATTGGAACAAAATGGATCTACCGTAACAAGCAAGATGAACATGGTCAAGTTGTCAGAAACAAAGCTCGTCTAGTCGCACAAGGATACACACAAGTGGAAGGAATTGACTTCGATGAAACCTTTGCTCCTGTGGCTAGACTTGAAGCCATCCGCATACTTCTTGCTTATGCAAATCATCATGATATTCTTCTGTATCAAATGGATGTGAAGAGTGCCTTTCTAAACGGAAAAATTGAAGAAGAAGTCTATGTTGCTCAACCACCTGGGTTTGAAGATCCAAAGCACCCTGACAAGGTCTATAGGCTCAACAAGGCATTGTATGGCCTCAAGCAAGCCCCACGAGCCTGGTATGATACACTCAAGGAATTCCTGAAAAGCAAAGGCTTCAAACCTGGTTCACTTGATCCCACTCTCTTCACCAAATCATATGATGGTGAACTGTTTGTGTGCCAAATCTATGTGGATGACATTATCTTCGGCTGCACTGACAAACGATATAGTGATGAGTTCAGTCATATGATGCAAGAGCAATATCAAATGTCCATGATGGGAGAGCTGAAATTCTTTCTTGGTCTTCAAATTCGCCAACAAAGCAATGGCATCTTCATATCACAAGAGAAATATCTCAAAGATTGCCTGAAGAAGTTTGGAATGCAAGATTGCAAGGGCTACAAGACGCCAATGCCAACCAATGGTCATCTGAGTACTGACGACAATGGTAAAGAGTTCGATCAAAAGGTATACCGCTCCATGATTGGTTCTTTATTATACTTCTGTGCATCTAGGCCAGATATAATGCTTAGTGTTTGCATGTGTGCCCGATTTCAAGCGGCACCAAAGGAATCGCATCACCTCGCCGTGAAGCGAATTCTTAGATATTTGGCTCACACCCCAACACTAGGATTATGGTATCCAAAGGGCTCAGAGTTTGATTTGGTTGGCTACTCCGATTCTGATTATGCTGGAGACAGGGTGGATCGAAAATCCACATCAGGCACTTGTCATTTTCTTGGACGTTCACTGGTATGTTGGTCTTCAAAGAAGCAGAACTGTGTATCACTCTCTACTGCTGAAGCCGAATATATTGCTACTGGATCATGTTGTGCACAACTTCTCTGGATCAAGCAAACTCTCAAAGATTATGGCATCAACAAGAAGAAAGTTCCGCTATTCTGTGACAATGAGAGTGCAATCAAGATTTCTCACAATCCTGTCCAACACTCCAAGACGAAGCATATTGAGATTAGACACCACTTTCTTCGCGATCATGTGCTCAAAGAAGACATTGACATCATTCACGTCAACACTGAAGATCAGCTAGCAGATATCTTTACGAAGCCTTTGGATGATAAGAGGTTTTGCAAGTTGCCATGTGAGCTAAATATCTTAGAATCCTCAAATGTCCTGTGAGAGGGCATTCATTCAAACGCTTATGCATTCTTGATGACTTTGATGCACAACACATCATGTAACGTATGTCTTCAACTCATGAAGATATACACTCTAAGTGTGAAGATATTAAAATGGATTTTGACCTCAGAGCGCCACGATAATGGTGCGCCGTGTCTGGGTCTAATATTTCCTATACGGTGGGTAACGCCAGCACCAAACTTTTCTTGAAGATTTTCATTTGGCATCACATCTATTGCATTATCTTCATGAATGATTTTATCTTCACATTCTATTTGACTTCACTGCCTATAATATTTATATATATGTGTTTGTCCTCAACAGCATTCA
Source organism: Elymus sibiricus (assembly GCA_039707655.1). Lineage (NCBI taxonomy): Eukaryota > Viridiplantae > Streptophyta > Magnoliopsida > Poales > Poaceae > Elymus > Elymus sibiricus. Next base: position 459,030,733 of record CM077668.1, on the reverse strand, counting down.
CCTATAGCTATGTTTTCAACCTGTGTTTTTGAACTAGGTGAATGTGATCGGACCCTTACCCCCCTTCTGTGCTTATCTCGTCCAGTCTCTCTAAATCTTCATATGCATTCTATTTGACACATGTCGATTGTCTTCACTGTGTCATTGTCAGTCGAAGATTTTGAGACAAAAAAATTTAAAATATTTTTCCATCTCTATCCAATTTACCTGCATCCGCAGAAGGCAGAACGACCTCCCGCCAAAACAGCTGGTCGTGGGGTCGAGGCGTGATAACAACTGCACAATGTGCGCCATGCGTCACATAGATATGTATCGCCAGGGGCATGTCTGTCTTATCCCCCGGACCAGGCCAACCCTTATAAATACTTCGCCCCTGGTTCCATAAATGTTCTTCACCCCTGTCGCCGTCGCCCCCATATAACCCTAGCGCCGCCGCTAACTTCATCGTCGTCGGAGAAGAAGCGCCTAGCTGCCGCGACCTCTTCGATGACGTACTCACGCCGGCCGCGGACATCTTCTCACAGCCGCCGCCGTAGCCGTCCTCCACTGCCAAGTTAGGGTGTGGGAGATCGAACTACTCAGCCTCCATTCGTCTCGTTGAGCTGTTCTTCGTGCGGTATATAAAAGTTACTTTTTACCGTCTATTAGATCCAAAATCTTATAGAATATCTTCAGAACTTGTTTCTTTCACTTCCAAATCTTCATCTTCTGTTTCACGCATCTCATATCTTGCCAAGTTACTTCACTTATACTGCATTGTGATGATTCCTCACTTGTACCTATCTTCGGATTCGTACAAATCTGGAACCAACTTCTCTCTGTAAGTGAATGTCTTCGCATTGTGAGGTCATTGTCTTCAAACTGAGTTGGATTCAAAATTTTCTGAGAATGCATATGACCACTCCTCCTTCCCTCGCATCTCTAATGCTGTCGCAGGTACATGTCCGTGGGCGAGTCACTTGGTTCTCATAGTCTGAATTCGTTTGCAGACTTCTTGCAGTTTCATCTCGACTCTCCTGAAGCCAGCTCCTGCCAGATCAGCAGTGTGAAGCCAATCAATTCTGTGAAGCCAATGGCCAGTGGAAAATCTGCAAAGAAGGGAGGAAGGCAACGACGAGCAAACACTGCTCTTGACCTCCCTCCAGATCTGTATGAACAATACAAATCAGATCCTGATGAAACCTATGGTGAACGCAAATCTCGTGTGCAATGGATTCGTCGATACTGGGCAGAACAATGGTTTCATTATCATTTTGTTACACAAGAGTATGCTGAGAAGAATGCAGTCAGGCCACCATGGGCGGATATTGTATACCAGAAGCTTATTCCGAAGACAAAGGCTGACGCCATTGCCCAGAACTTCTATCCTTGCATGGTAAGAGGTGTGATGCCCGAAGATGCTGACCCATCCAACATTCGATGGTGTCGTGAAGACGATCTGTTTGAAGCCAATTATCAGTTTGCAAAGGCTTTAGCAGATGCCAACAAGAAGGAGTTTGGCGTGAACTTCAACCCTGGTCCAGCAGAACCAAGACCCGATGACTCTCGTCATGTAGATCCCAATCTGACCGGGCCATGGGACAGTCTTCACGCATATGTTGAGCATATCAACGCTCTTCATGCCACCACCGCTGCTGTGCGCGGAGAAGCCCATGCTGAAGACATTGCTCCTGCTTCCCCCAGGACACAAAGAAAGCCAAAGGGCTCCAAAGCTAAAGAGGGGCAATCTGCCAAGTCTGCTGCTGCTCCATCAGCTTCAAGAGTGAAGCCTGTGAAAGATGCACCTCCTGAATCCAGTGTGCAGTCTGAAGATGTGTCTCGGAACATTCCGAAGACAAAGAAACCTGTTGGGTGAGGCCCCAAACCAACAACCACGTTGACAGATGACGACACCATCATTGATTTATCTGATGATGAGTTTGATGATGATTCCCTTGAGCTCCTCATCAAGAACAAGCAGGAAGAGGCTGATATCTTCAAAAACTTGCCTCTGTTCGACCATGATATTCTCAACAATTTCATTGACGAATGGTTTCGCGACCCGTCGTTGTCGATTGACGACTTGCAGCTTTCGATTGACATCAGTGTCACGTTCCAAGGCTTCATCAACAATGAACTTGCGGTTGTCCAGAAAGTGCTTGAACAGAAAAGCAAGATTGAATATGAGAAGTGGCTATTCAAGAAGCACTTGCCAAAATTCAGCGTCGCAGAAATTCAAGGCTACAAGAAGATGATGGCCGAGCTGAAAGAGGAATTTCAACAGCTTCGTGATGATGCCAAAGGTGCCAGAGAACGTCTCAAGCACTATGCCGAGAAGACAGTGCAAGCCCACAATGAGGGCTTGAAGAGAAAAGCACTTGGTCGCCCTGCCATTGATCCCAAGCTGATCAAGAAAACGAAGAAGAAGCCCGAAACCCAAGCTGCTGAGGCCCCAAGGCAAGATGAGCCTCGAATTGTCTTCCCACCATCCATGCTTGCTTCGAAGCTATCCGCTCCATCAGTTGCTTCTGAGAAGAAGAAGACACAGCAAGCTGAGGCCGAAGCTCGCAAGCGCAAGCAATCTGATGCCTCTGCTGCTCCTCCGTCTCAAAAGCGTCAGAAGACGAAGTCTTCAAAGGCTTCGCGCACGGCACAAGCAGAAAATGTTCAATCTGCTTCTCAAGAGCCACTGCTCGTGACACCGATATATGTTGCTCCCCCTGCCTCTGGAAACACCGAGAGACGAGTTATCGTGCATGAACCTACTACCATAGAGGTTCTAGTCCCTGAAGAGATTCCAGCTGCTGACCCCACCGCAGCTGAAGACATTGGAACTGATGCCAATGTGCAAAATGATGATGATGAAGTCCTTCCTCAGCTCACCGAGAACGTGGTATCATCGCCTGTTCCTGAGCACAGTAAACCGATCAGCATTGGTCGCCCTCTGACGCCAATGGATCGTAATGAAGTCATACCCCGCACTCCTCCTCAAGCTGCAACCACTGATGAGCCTATGTTGGCAGATACTCCTGAAGCCATGGTTGAAGACAATTCTTCTCCAAAGGCGTCGCCCATCTTCCGAGGGCTTCGCCGTGGCCCGCGGATGTCCAGCATCTCTGAGGAGGCAGTGCATCAAGATGCCTCTGCTTCTCAAGAGGATATTCAAGGAGATGTTCCACCCACCAACACCATTCAGACTGAATACAAGCAAGCTGATTCAGTGCAGACTATATCTGGTGAAGCCCAACCTGAGCAAGAAGCTCAACAGTCTGAAGTCCAAGCCACTGAAGGAAATCTGGATGCCACTACTGAAGCTCCTGCCACCTCTGAAGCCATTGTGCTCTCTGACGCCAATACTGTCATGGCATACAACAGAGCTGGAGAACTTGTGCCTGTCAACTGGCCTCGTCTTGCGTCACCAGAAAGACCTGGCCCACAATATGAATTTCATGTTGACAATCGACCTCTTGTTCAGAAGCCAATCCCTAGGCTGCCAAGGCATCAAGGAGCTGCTTCCACCGAATGCACTTTCAATGTCACTAGCTTCCGGAACGACAATACTTTCTTTGACCGCTCCAAGAACCCATACACCAAGCCAAGGATATCTTCAGACAGGTTCTGGAGCTACCAACAACGAAGCTATTACATGAGTGTCCTCTACAATCAAGACTGAATTCATCCTCACAAGCGCCTCAACTTTGAAGCTATGACTGATCTGCAATGTCTGGATGAAGCCATTGATTGTCTTCGTGATGTTGGTCTGCTTCCATTTGTGACAGACAAAGAGCACTGGAACGAGGAGCTGCTACTGCAATTCTATGCCACCCTCCACATCTCTGGATACCATAAGGATATCAAGACTTGGACCCTTCACTGGATGACAGGTGATGTACACCATGAAGCTCATGCTCAAGATCTTCTAGAGCTCACAAACCTGCCTGCTCCTGGTGATATCTATGAACCTGGCTGTGAAGCCTATGATAGAGCTGTGGAGAGTATCTTTAAGAAGCCCGAGCCAAACATGACTCAGATGCTCACCATGATGAAGCCACTGCCTGCTGAAGCTGATTGTCCCAAGGAGTTTCTTGTCAATGAGCTCCAGTACTTGCCTCGCACTATCTATCATATCCTAAGGCATACTTTATGGCCTATCAAAGGGCATTCCCCGTCGAGCAAGGTTGAAGGTGCTATGAAGACAATGATTTACAACATCATCTATGGCATCCGATTCAACACCTACGACTTCTTCATCAGACAGTTAGTTGCCTCTGGCATGGACTTATTTGGCCTCAAGATTTATGCTCCCTGGATAATGCGCCTCATCAAGCTTCGCTCTCCAGTGCAATATCAACCATCAGGCCAAAACCATCATATATTTCTGCCTGAGATTGCTCCTGTTGAAGACGTATATCCAGTTGCTGCCAAGACCCCTTTGGTGGACGTGCCTGGCTCTCACAGCGGTGCTGCTCATGTTGAAGCCATCCATATCCTCAGTGCTACTTCAGCTGGCCATCTCACTGGTCAGTTTCGCTAGCCACGTGAAGCCAATACTGAAGCCACCACCAGCACTGTTCCTCCAAGACCTCCAAAGCGAGCGCGAGTCTTATCCGACAGAGAGCTTCTTGTTTCTTTTCATCAGAAGCAAGACAAGCATCATGACTGGCTCAAAAGGCAAATGAGGAGCCTCATGACTGATCTCAACAGAGTGCGAAACCTTTCCACCAAGAATGCGTTTGTTGCACATGAAGCCAGTCGCCGGGCTTGGAAGAGTCTCACACTACTCTGCTCTGAAGATGACCTTGCTGCCGATGGCTTCAAGGAAGGCTTCAAATTCGACTCCAAGCCTCTTGCTATAGAGAAGTGGCGTGCTACGCCATCGCTTGAAGATTCAGACTTCTCATCTTCCGTCCCCGCAGTTTATGCACGGGTGGTTGATGAAGAGGATGATGCTACTTCTCCACCTATGGCTTAACTACATCAAGATGCTGCATCAGGCCCCTCTGCACCGCCCAACTCCAACATCGACCTGGCTGCCCCGACATCTTTGTCGCCTCCAAGGGACGTGTAGACACCCTATGTCTTCACACCTTTTTGGTCACTTGTTGACAAAGGGGGAGAAGCATATGGGTTGATAGTCTTCAAGCGGGCAAACTGGGCTGGGCTTGATATATTTTGCTAAGTTTACAACTCTCGTTCTTGAACATTTGGTTTTGAGTTGTAAAACTTAAGTCCTGATGGACGTCTGCTACATTCGCTATTTTTGCTACTGTTTGTGCGCTACTTAACCTTGATATTATGCGCATGAAGTCATTCTGCAGACGCCCATATTTCATTGTGCGTGTCATTATCTTCAATATATTTTGTATGCACCTGTTGTGACTTCATGAATAGAGGGAGATCTCCACAAAGTCAAACCTGCCATGTGCATTTGCATTTAAAGGCAAATTACTTATATGCACATCTTCAGGGGAGCCCCTCCTACTTCATGAAGCCAAACCATCTGTACATTAACTTCACCTATTTTTATCCCCGTTGAAAACTTCAACCAGTTTGTCATCAATCACCAAAAAGAGGGAGATTGTAAGTGCATCTAGTGCCACCCCTTGTTGGTTTTGGAGTATTGAAGACAAACTTGGTTGTGGGACTAATATGTTTGTGAGATTCACAGGAGAACACAGCTAGAAGTCCCTATTGATTCGGTTTACCCATCGAAGATGACCCCTAAAAATGTATGAAGACATTGAAGATAATGGTGATTCACGAAGACATTCGTGCTGAAGATAATGGTTCATGAAGACATTCATCGAAGACAATGAAGCTTGAAGACATAGTCTTTTGGTAGTTTCATTTTCTTATTTCTTAAGTCATAGGAACCACCGAACTGTCAAGTGGGGTCGAGGTAAACGAAGTCAGAAACTGACGTGATGCTCAACCTAAAATCCTATGTCTTCAAGCGAAGACAAATGAGAGAAAATCTCTTCCAGAGTTGGTTGAGTCAGCTTTGCTTGTAGCCCAAGTAAAGTTGCCGCGTGGGTTCAAATTCCGACCATTGGACACGTGTCAGTTCCTAAATGACCAAGGGTCATTTCGGACATATCACGTCAGGTTGCCCCTGGCTATAAATAGCCACCCCCTTCCACCATAAGTTGGTGGCTCCTCCGAGTTAGTGCACGGCTTTTGTCGTTAGAGAGTAACCCACCTCGAAGCCTTTGAGAGAGAAACCTTGCGAGGACAAAACCCAAAAACACCCAGAGCCCAAAGTGATTGAGCATCACTGAAGACATTCTGTTCTAAGTGAACTGAAGACTTATTACACTTGAAGACTGTGATCTTCCAGTCGGTTAGGCGTCGCGTTCTGAGCATCCAAGAGTCATTGTGGATTGCCGGTGAACGAAGTCTGTGAAGGTTTGGAAGTCTACCTTGAAGACTTACCAGAGTGATTGGGCGAGGTCTAAGTGACCTTAGCTCAAGGGGAATAAGATGAAGACGTGGTCTTCTGAGTTCAATCTCATCCTCCCTAACCAGACGTACAACTGTCACAGCAGTTGGAACTGGTCAAACAAATCATTGTCTTTCCCGAGCTCCTGGTTCTATACTTACTCTTCCTTACTTACTGTTTTGAACTATGAAGCCTTTGCATGCTAGTTTGTGTTTGAAGATATTCCCTGAAGCCATTCATCTGTTTACTCATTTGTCTTCATGCTTCTTGTGTTTATGTTCAACGCATGCTTGTATGTACGATGTCTATGCTTGTCATATTCGTTCATCTTATTGATAGGCTCTGCTAGTTCTCATTCTGCTTCCGCTCTCTTTGAAAACATTGCCTGTTTTTGAAGCCTTTCATAAAAATCGCCTATTCACCCCCCTCTAGTCGATAACTAGCACTTTCATGGAAGAGGGCCACTAGTTGCGAGAGACGCTGGTGCGACTTGCCAGAGACATGGACAAAGTGGTAAGTTGCTTGGGGGTTGGCAACTTCACACCACTTCTATTGTCCTGGGAAAGAGGCGAAGTTATGTGTGGTGGTAAACTTTACACCACTTTCAAACCAACTTTCTTGTTTTATGGAAGGTAACCAGTAGTGCACCGAAGCAATTTTGTTTTTTAATGTGTACTAGTTAATTTGTGTAACATTCTTCTCACTTTAGTTATTGTGGCGGGTAAGTTTGCTTACTGTAGTACAAAAGTTGTCTTTCCATGGCACCAAAGTTGTCTGAGAAAAAAAAACTTCATCGAAAGCAACTTCATAGATGATGCTTCGCAACTTGATGGTCATGATAGCCAACTTTATAATAGTCATGTTAGGCAACCTGGCAACATGTTTTTTCATGTAGCACCAAAGTTGATGGGTAGTTATGGTAGGCAACTTACAAGTGATGCTAGGTAATTTGATACTCATCATAGCCAACTCAAAAGAATATCGGGATGATAGGTGACCACGATACACATCCTAACTTGAAGTTGCTTACTCTAATACAAAAGTTGCCTCTCCATGGCACCAAAGTTGCCTAAGAAAAAAAGTGCATCGAAAGCAACTTCATAGGTGATGCTAGGAACTTGACGTCATGATAGCCAACTTTATAAAGAGCATTGAGTTGATATGTAGTCATGATAGGCAACCTGGCAACAAGGTGCTACATGTAGCACCAATATTGATGGGTAGTCACGGTAGGCAACTTACAAGTGATGCTAGGAAAATTAGTAGTCATCATAGCCAACTCAAAAGAACATCGGAATGATTGGCGACCATGATACACATCCTAACCGAAAGTTGCTTACTGTGGTACCAAAGTTGCTTGAGAAAAAAAGTTCATTGAAAGGAACTTCATAGGCGAGACTAGGCAACTTGACGTCATGATAGCCAACTTTATAAGTTCATTGAGTTGATAGGTAATCATGATAGCCAACTCAAAAGAACATCCAGATGATAGGTGACCATGATACACAGCCTAACCGAAAGTTGCTTACTGTAGTACAAAATTTGCCTCTCCATGGCACTAAAGTTATCTGAGAAAAAAATCGCGAAAGCAACTTCATAGGTGATGCTAGGCAACTTGACGGTCATGATAACCAACTTTATAAGAGCATTGAGTTGATAGGTAGTCATGATATGCAACCTGACCAACAAGGTGCTTCATCTAGCACCAAAGTTGATGGGTAGTCACTGTAGGCAACTTACAAGTGATGCTAGGCAATTTGGTAGTCATCATAGCCAACTCGAAAGAACATCGAGATGATAGATAGCCATGATACACATTCTAACCGGAAGTTGCTTACTGTAATACAAAAGTTGCCTCTCTGTGACACCAAAGTTGCCTAAGAAAAAAAAAGTGCATCGTAAGCAACTTCATATGTCATGTTAGGCAAGTTGATAGTCATCGTAGTCAACTCAAAACAACATTGGGATGATAGGTAACCATGAAAAACACAACCTAACCGAAAGTTGCTTACTATAGTATAAAAGTTGCCTCTCCGTGGTACTAAAGTTGCCTGAGAAAAAACAGTTCGTCAAAATATACCCATATGGGATCTAGTTTTGAACAGCTCGGTACCAGAAACCTAACGGTGAAAACGGATCTTGATTTTGACACTTCTTTCAAAAGTTATGGCTTTTAGAAATTTTTGAATGCACAAATAAATGCACATGGGACATATATCTTTCTTTCCTTAAAATGGATTTCACACTATAGCATTAAGACAAAAAATTACCTTTTTTGGATGTGTGCTCGGGAACACTAGGGAGCACCCATGTGCTCCTTAGTCACGTCCTAATTATATATATGTTGGAGCCGTATCAGCATCTCCAAAATTAATCAATGCTCGTCCTCGAGCCTGAAGTCGTGAACTTGATTAATTGATGCAAACACTTTCAATGAGACCATGGTTTCCCTTGTGCGAGTGAGTGCTTGCTATGGGCGTCTCCGTCGGGTTGGTTCGTTTGGCGTTTTTTTTTTCCTTTTTTCCGATCAGATTCGAATCGTTCCTCTTTTTTTTTGGGTCTTTTTTTTGGGTTTTGTATACGTGGTCTCCGATTCTTTTTTTTGGTGGGTTGGTGGTCAAACAAAGTTTGGTTCGTTGATTTGTTGTCGCAACCGCAAGGATCTGCGCCACCACGTCCCGCAGCAGCCCCTTGATATTTGCCGCCGTGTGACACAGATGTAATCCGATAAGTTAGTTATACGAGACGTGTTACCTTCAATAAAAAAAAAAGCAAAAAAAAAAGAAGCAAGAGACGTGATTGTTTTTTGTGTGAACCAGCTTGTATTATCCCATCATAAAACTCGATCTCTTCCCATCCACCGATTCAAGCAGCTTGTAGACTCGGGTCGATCGGCCGCGGCCGCCAGAACAACGCAAGATGGCGTCCACGAACGCAACCGCCTTTGACCGCGGCAGAGAGATGGTCCAGCCTCCCCGACGATCTCCTCAACATAATCTACCTCATGATCGCCGCCCCAATCGACCGCGTCCGCTTTGCCGCCGTGTGCACGGCATGGCACGCGGTTGCGTCGATGCACCTGGTACGCGGCGTTCTTCCATGGCTAATGCTTGACCCAACCGGCGGCCACGAGACGAAGTATGTGTACTCTCCTGAAGAGGGCCTTGTCCTGCCCCGTCTCTCTCTCCCCAGCGAGGCAGCCTGCCGGTGCTTCGTGGGTAGTCACGATGGCGGCTGGGTCGCCTCGTCTGACATGATCATTAACCTCTTCTCCGGCGCTGAGGTGACCCTCTCTCGGCCTCGGGAGGACATGGTCCACATGCGCCAGCGCCCCCATGATCAGTTAGTCTTGCGAAAGATCATCTTCTCTAAGCAGCCCACCATGAGTGGTTGTATCCTCGCCGCCATTACCAATAAGGATGTGCTCGCATTCTGCAAGGTTGGCTGCCCGGTGGCCGGCTGGAAGACACCGGGATTAATGTTTGGTCCCAATGACAGTCTCATGGATATCGCCTTTTACAACGGCGAGCTATATGGCATCACACAGTCCAGGAAGCTCAACAAATACGAGTTTGGCGTGAACGAACATGGCGTGCCGGTGCTCAAGAACATCCACAAGTTATTCATCCAATACGACGTCTGTGCCTGCCAAGTCAGGTACATTATTGAGCTACTTGGCAAGCTTGTGATGGTGGTTACTAGCTATTTGTCAGGCAACATCTACTCGCCTTACATCACGGTTCTCGAGCTAGTCGACGTTGACATAGGGATGGACGCTTACAGTCCCAACTGTAAATACAAATGGAAGAAGATGAATAGTTTAGGGGACTACGCGCTATTTCTGGGGCCGACATGCTCCAAGGCAGTGCGTGTTCCGGCGGCTGAGCGCAGCAGCGTGCAGAAAAATCACATCTACATCTCCTACCATTGTTGCTTAAGGCGGAACGAAGAGATACCCAATGGTGCCAAGGTAATTTTTAAGAGCTTAAATGTTGATGGTTACCGTGTGTATTACAAGCAAGATGGAAGTGTCATCAATAGTGTGAATGGCATCATGTTAGCAGGGTACTACACAATGGGTGGTGTTTGTCCCCCTATGTGGCTTTTCCCCCAAGATATCTAGAGCGTCTGGATTAGACCAACGTATACCATTATTATACATTACTCCGTTTGTTCAGATATTAAAGCTTGTTCTCCATGTATTAGTTCGACAATTCACTGGTTATGTGACATGTTGGTAACTGGACCCATACTCAAGAGCACTTTCTAGTCATCATGTCCATAACTAAGTTTATATTTCTATGTTGAAATTGCAATGGTTCTTGTATGCGATAATTCAGAGGAAAACCTACATGCATGTGTAGAAAGATACACACCAAACATATCCCTAAGGGCCTATGGACTAGCTCACTTATTGTTGATGGTTCTATTTTCATAACCATGAAAATTGTTAATGTAACGAGGATGCCGGCAATAATGAGAACACAATGTTGTTGGAAAGACCCAACTTATGAAATACTGTGAGATCACATCGTGAATAGGTTGTCTGTACTTTTATATAAAGAGTTAGCATTTACTTGCTTTCTTAGACAATGAAAATATACTGGATGATTACTTTCGGGTTGCCAAATATTATCCCGTAGCTGGGTAATTATAAAGATAACTTCGGGTACACCGAAAGTATGCCGTGGTGATATGTCAAGACTGGGATTTGCCCCTCCGGCGGTAGTAAACGTTACCTATTGGTAATGGAGAATGAGAAGAGAGGATTCCAAAAGTATTTTGGTTGATCCCGAAAGTGTTCCTAGAGGTCGCGGGAGAATTCCGGTGATACCCACGAGCGTCCTAGAAGGTCCCGGAATAATATAGAGGGTGGGTTGAAAACTCCAGCTTCTCCTGGCTTTTCTCAGATTTGATCGTACACCGGGGCGTAATCATCCGAGATAGCAAGGCTCTGAATCCGGTCTAACATCTTGTTCAAAAGCGCTTCATCGGTTTCGCCCATATCTTGACTGAAAATTGGGTTTAGCCGAAGTTTGCCCGAGGTCCGATTTGACACGGCCTCGGGATTTTCGTCGGTCAAGCCAGGTGCCTAATCCATCGTGGTAGTACTCGGCTCCAATCCCAAAGCCATATCTGAGGTAGAATTGGCGCCAATGTCCAGATCTGAGCTCGAATCCGAGATTAGGACGGAGGCGTCGATGAGGTCTTAGCCCTGGTCTGACACGCAGCCTGAAAACGCAAGGGCACCGCGGGAGTCTGTGGCGTACTTCAGAGTGCCAAACTTGATTGTTTTGATTCGAAGGGAGGTTTTCAACCTGGTTGAGGTGGCCAGTAGAATCGGCGTAGAGTGTGCTGCTACCAAGGACAAAGAGCTGTCCGAGGAAGAAGGTCTTCCCACAGCCAATGTTGTCGTCGATCCGAAGGTGAGCCATCGAGCCGTCTTGACCACATAACGGGCCTGTGTGGGCCACCAATTTCGGAGATGAATCCGGCGGATCTCGGGTAGGGGGTCCCAAGCTGGTGATTTAGCTTGATGGTAACCGGACAAAGAGGGACAAGGTGTTTTTTACCCAGGTTCGGGCCTTCTCAAGGAGGTAAAACCCTACGTCCTGCTTCTGTTGTATTGATTGCGGATGGGGTACAAAGTACAAAATGATCTACCTCGAGATCGTATGTGAATGTCTCTAACCCTATGGTCTAAACCCCATGGCTTATATAGGCAGCAAGGGTACCTAGGGTTACATCTATGTCGGTTACATCAAGGGATAAACATGCCGATGATTCAAACGTGTCTTGAAGTATGCGCCAAGTCTTTGGAGGATTCCATCTTGAGTACGCCGTGAGGCATGGCTAGCGTGGCCCAATTGTCGGTTATCTAGGTGTCCTCGGCCTAGCCCATGGTTGGGGGGCCGACGTGGCTAGCACCCCCTAATCTAGAACACCGTCACCCGGATGGTTCATGTCGTGCGTCGAGGCAGCGGCCTCATGGACCATGGCAGGTGGTACCTCTATGAGGTAGGATTGTCACTTTCCATGACTTGGGTGGCATTTCTGAGCCGCTAGTGCGGCAGGGGTGTCGACTCACTTGACACGCCCCAAAGGGGGCGGTCTGACTTTATGTCGGGGCGGCGGCCCCGGTTGAGTTGGTGCGGCGGCTGTGGCCTACGGATGATTGTTCTGTGCAGCATGGGTTGAGGGCAGTTGGGTCGTGCAACGCTGCAGCTCGAGGGCGAGCAGTGGTAAGTCGGGGTGGCGGCCTCGGAAGGTGGTGTTGGTGATCTGCGTAGGGCGTGGCGGAGCGATGGAAAGTCGGGGCGGCGGCCCCAAACTTTGGCAGCTTCGAGGGCGTTATCTTCGTGTCGTGTGGGCGACGAGGTGGCCATCTATGTTGGTCGTCGGCATGGCGGGTAAAGCTTTAGACGTAAGGACTTGTGGGATGCCTACTTGATGTAGGGTGGAACCCTAGTTCGTTGATCTTTTCACACTTGGAGGGGAAAAAGGCAAATTGAGAGAAGAACACAAGAACAAAACACTCAATTGACACAATCCAAATCACACATGCACTAAATCCACATACACATAGTAGAGATACAAGATCCAAAGTCAACACAAGAGGATACACGGTAACTAGTTCATCCCAATCTGTGGAGGAGTTGAGGTCTTGAATCCGGAGTGGATCTTCTCACATGGGTCTCATGGAGGTCTTGATCTCCACGGGAGAGGTAGTGGATGAGCAAAGCTCTATCTCTAAGAGAAAAACCTTTGCTAACCCTAGATGGAGGAGGGGAGGCCTTTATATAGTGCTAGTACAAGTTGGGACGGATTGGAGGGGTACATGGGCCCTTGGCCCGGACTCTGCGCACAGGCAGGTGCCGGATGTCCGGGCTGGGGGCCAGATGTCCGGCGGCTCACAAAGAGCCAGATATCCGGCGGGTCGGCCGGATGTCCGAGCTGAGTCGGCCGTTTGGCTACTGCTTTCTGTAGGGAGGGGCCGGATTTCTGGACACGGGCCGGATGTCCGGGGTCGATGGGCCGGATGTCCGGGTCCTGGGGACTTAGCGGCGGCTGATCTGGTGATGTTGTTGTAGTCTCCAGTGGCCGGATGTCCGGGCCGTAGGCCGGATGTCTGGCTGCTGATGCTCAGCAATGCTTCCTCTTCTCGGGTCCCTTCATCCATGTGCTTGGCAACTTGTCCATTGTTCCGGGCTTCTCCGAGAGGGTCTTCTTGGTACCTAAGCACACATAGCATTCTGGAATGAGGTAGCAACCATGTCTCGCACGAGTCATATGGAAGTTCTTTAAGGAGTGATGTCACCTCGGTCTCGAGAGCTCTTGCACGTGCTCGTGTCATTGGTCCGCTTGGCACTTGGGGAGACGGAGGTGGGTCCATGGGGATGACCGTAGGATGCTCCGCATCATCTCCCCCCCCCCTCCCTTGGGAAAGATCCGTCCTCGGATCGGAATCCACATCACCAAGGAAGGGAGATAAGTCTTTGATGTTGAAGGTGTCGCTCACGTTGTACTTGTCACGAGGGATGTCGATCTTGTAGGCGTTGTTGTTGTATCGTGCTAGCACCTTGAACGGCCCATCGGCTCGAGGAAGTAGTTTGGACTTGCGTTCGTTGGGGAAGCGTTCCTTGCGAAGGTGTAGCCACACAAGATCTCCAGGGTTGAACATCATGGGGTGCTTGTTGATGTTGACCTTGTTCGCGAGTCGTTGTACTTGGTGCTCGATCGTGTGCCTTGTATCTTCATGCATCTTCTTGAGGTAGCTCGCGTCCATGTCGATGCGCTCTTGTAGTGGTAGCGGGAGGATGTCCAATGGTGACAATGGGTTGAAGCCGTAGACGACCTCGAAGGGGGACTTGCCGGTAGTAGAGTGTCTTGCTCTGTTGTAGGCGTACTCGGCGATGGGCAAGCATTCTTCCCACTCCCTTATGTTCTTCTTGATCAACACGCGAAGGAGTGTGGATAGCGTCCGGTTGGTGACTTCCGTTTGGCCGTCGGTTTGAGGATGATAAGCCAAAGATAATAGTAGCTTGATTCCGAGCTTGGCGCATAGTGTCTTCCAAAAGTAGCTTAGGAACTTGACGTCACGGTCCGATACAATTGTATTGGGCACTCCATGTAAACGCAAGATTTCCCTACAAAAGAGATTTGCAACATGTGAAGCATCGTCTATCTTGTTGCAAGGAATGAAATGTGCCATCTTAGAGAACCGGTCCACAACAACAAATACTGAATCTTTTCCATTTTGAGTACGAGGTAAACCAAGCACAAAATCCATACTAATATCTTCCCATGGTTGATATGGAATAGGGAGTGGCATATATAGACCATGAGATTGAGCTTTTGACTTAGCTTTGCGGCATGTAGAGCACCGGATGGTGTAGCGTGAAACGTCTCGAAACATCTTTGGCCAAAAGTAGTTCTTGGAGAGCGTAGCGAAGGTCTTGTCGCGTCCAAAATATCCCATGAGTCCCCCACCATGAGCCTCTTGCCAAAGTAGCAAACGAAGAGAAGACTCGGGAATACAAAGTTTGTTAGCTTTCATAAGATAACCATCCTTCAAGTAATATTCCTCCCAAGTTTTATGTTGTAAACATTTGGCATAAGGAATTGCAAATGATGAATCATGCTCGTACAAGTCTTTAATGTGCTCAAATCCTATAACATTCAACTCAAGTTGAGTAACGAGCATGCACTTGCGTGAGAGAGCGTCCGCCACAACATTTTCCTTTCCTTTGATATACATGATAACATAAGGAAATGGCTCAATGAACTCACTCCATTTAGCATAATGCTTATTCAATTTAGTTTGACCCCTAAGGTATTTAAGCGTTTCATGATCTGTATGGATGACAAACTCACGTGGTCGGAGATAATTTTCCCACACATGCAAGACCCTCACTAAAGCATATAACTCTTTGTCATAGATGGGGCAGTTAAGTTGCGCGCCGGATAACTTCTCACTAAAATATGCAATGGTCCGCTTCTCTTGCATTAACACACCACCAATGCCATTACCAGTAGCGTCACAATGCACTTCAAAGGTTTTCTCAAAGTTAGGTAATGCAAGTAATGGAGCATGTGTAAGAAAGTTCTTAAGCTCATGAAATGCGGCGTCTTGAGATGGACCCCAAACAAAAGGTGCATTCTTCTTACTCAATGCGTGCAATGGGGATGCAATAGTGCTAAAATCCTTCACAAAACGACGATAAAATCCGGCTAAGCCAAGGAAGCTATGCACTTGAAGCAAATTGATTGGTTGTGGCCAATTTTTAATAGCATCAATTTTAGTTTCATCAACATGAACACCCTTAGATGAGACAACAAAGCCCAAGAAAACAAGCTTATCAACACCAAAAGTGCATTTTTCCATGTTAGCACAAAGTTGCTCGTCTCTAAGAATTTGCAATACTTCTCTAAGGTGTTTGACATGATCTTCGAGAGTTTCACTAAACACAAGGATGTCATCAAAATAAACCACAACACTAATGACAATTAGTTTGCGAAGAACATAGTGCATCACACGCATGAAAGTACTAGGTGCTTGAGATAAGCCCATAGGCATGACCAACCTTTCATACAAGCCAAATTTGGTTTTGAAAGTCGTTTTCCATTCATCACCTTCTTGCATGTGAATTTGATAATAACCACTTTTAAAATCAATTTTGGAGAAAATTGTGGCTCCACTAAGTTCATCAAGCATGTCATCTAGGCGTGGAATGGGATGGCGATATCTAACGGTGATAGCATTTATGGGGCGGCAATCGGAACACATGCAATAGGAACCATCTTTCTGAGGCACAAGAATTACCAGAACGGCACATGGGCTTAAGCTCTCACGTACATACCCATTCTCCATGAGATGTTGGACTTGCCGTTGGATCTCTTTGGTCTCATCCAGGTTGACGCGGTAAGGTGCCTTGTTCGGTAGAGGTGCACAGGGGATGAGATCAATGCGGTGTTTGATTCCGCATAGAGGAGGTAGTCCGGGAGGTAGCTCATCGGGAAACACGTCCTTGTATTCCTGCAAGAGATGAGACAACACTAGAGGAAGATGTTGTGAAGTATTAGTCCGCTCAACTTCACATTTGCATAAAAGCACAAAGTGAAGAACACTTGATGGGCTCTCACTCACATCCCTCAAATCTCTTTTGGTGGCTAAAAGAACTAGATCTCTTTTGTCGCTCATCGTGGAGTCGCTCATTTTTGGCTTGTGGCGCTCACTTTCTTTTTGGTGGTTCACTCTCTCACTTGTCTCTCCACGATGGGTAGATGCTTGCTTGTTCGCGATGACTTGACTTGGCGTCATTGGTCGAAGTATGAATTCCTTGCCCTTCATCTTGAAACTATATTGATTGGTCCGTCCATTGTGGGTGACGCCGCGATCAAATTGCCAAGGTCGTCCAAGTAGGAGATGGCATACGGACATAGAAACCACATCACACTCCAATGTATCTTCATATGCTCCAATCTTGAAGGAGACTTGAACGGTGTGCTCTACTTGAATGGTGCCGGAGTCATTTAGCCATTGGACCATGTAGGGGCGAGGGTGCTTCATCTTGACCAATTGTAGCTTGGAACATAACTCTTCACTTGCCAAGTTGTGGCAACTTCCGCCGTCGATGATGACCTTGACGAAACGTCCTTGAATACCCGCCTTGGTATGAAAGATGTGGCAGCGTTGGTCTTCATCTTGTTGTTGTTGCAGTGTCAAGACCTTGGAGACAACAAGAGCTGGGCTTGCATCATTATCGCAAAAGATTTGAGCATCTTCATCTTCATTCACTTGGCGGTTCATGGCCACTTGCTCGATTGCTTCCATTTCATCTTCACTCATGGAATCGTAGGTGCCGTCGGCGTTCATTATCATAGTGCGTCGTGTTGGGCACTCGAACGGATTGTGGCCTCGGCCTTTGCAAGTAAAGCACTTGATGTCACTTGTTTTGTCGGTGGCATCCGAAGGAGTTGTTGATGACGAAGCTCTATGCTTGGAGTTGCCTGTAGTAGTAGGAAGACGACTCGAAGATGTCGTTGGTTGCTTGGGGCTTGACTTGTCTCCGGTACTTGGTGTAGCGCGAGTCATGGAATGAGTTGTAGAGGTCGTTGAAGCTTGAGTGTATGAACCATAGGTCTTGGAAGAGTAATTGGAGTACTTGTAGTCTTCTTGTACTTGTCGCTCCGCTTTGGTTGCTTGGTGCACTAGCTCGAGGAGGTTGGAGTACGGTTGGAATTCCGCAATTTTCTTGATTGGATAGTTGAGGCCATTCAAGAAACGCGCCATAGTTTGTTCATCATCTTCCTTGACATTGGCTCGTATCATTGCAATTTCTATCTCTTGGTAGTACGCTTCAACCGACTTGGTGCCTTGCTTGAGAAGTTGTAGTTTCTTGAAGAGGTCACGGCTATAGTGTGTAGTCACAAAACAAGCTCTCATGACATCCTTCATTTGATTCCAAGTGGTGATGGGTGGTTCGCCTCTCTCTTGGCATCGTTCGATCACTTGCTCACACCAAATGAGAACATAGTCTTGGAACTCAAGAGATGCCATGGCAATCTTCTTTTCCTCTTCGTAGTTGTGAACACGGAATATCTTGTCGACCTTCAATGCCCATGAAAGGTATTCTTCGGGATAATTTCCACCGAAGAATTTAGGCATGTTGAACTTGAGCTTGCCATAGCGCTCCTCATTACGTTGACGTCGATTGTGACGACGCTCTGGCCGTGGAGGATGATCTTCTAGCTCTTGCTCCTCGTGCTCATCTTGATTGCCTTGACGTTGTGGTCATGGGATACGCGCACGGTTTCTCGTTTCAAGTCGTGCGCCCTCTTCTTGTTCGCGCACACGGTGGTTGCGTTCGGCGACATTTGATACGTCTCCGTTGTATCTAAAAATTTTGATTGTTTGATGCCAATATTCTACAACTTTCACATATTTTTGGCAATATTTTATATTATTTTGGGACTAACATATTGATCCAGTGCCCAGTGCATGTTCCTGTTTTCTGCATGTTTTTTGTTTCGCAGAATATCCATATCAAACGAAGTCCAAATGCAATAAAATTTTACGAAGAATTATTTTGGAATATATGTGATTTTTGGGAGGTAGAATCAACGCAAACAGAGGCCCACAGCCTCCACAAGCCAATTTGGCGCGCCACCCCCTGGCCGCGCGGTGGTGCCTCGTGGGCACACCGTAAGTCGGTTGGGGCTCTTCTACGGCCGCAAGGAAGCTTATATCGAGAAAAAATCGTGTTAAAATTTCAGCGCAATCGGAGTTACGGATCTCCGGGAATTTAAGAAACGGTGAAAGGCCAAAAAATGGAAACGCGAAACAGAACAGAACAGAGAGAGAGATCCAATCTCGGAGGGGCTCCCGCCCCTCCGGGTGCCATGGAGGCCAAGGACCAGAGGGGAAAACGTCCTCCCATTTAGGGGGAGGCCAAGCAAGAAGAAGGAGGGGGTCTCTCTCCCCCTCTCTCCCGGTGGAGCCGGAACGCCGCCGGGGCAATCATCGTGACGGCGATCTACACCAACAACTTCGCCGCCGTCACCACCAACTCTCTCCCCCTCTATGCAGCGGTGTAACACCTCTTCTCCCCACTGTAATCTCTACTTAAACATGGTGCTTAATGCTACATATTATTATCCAATGATGTGTTGCCATCCTATGATGTTTGAGTAGATCCGTTTTGTCCTATGGGTTGATTGATGATCGTGATTGGTTTGAGATGTATATTTTATTTTGGTGCTGTCCTATGGTGCCCTCCGTGTCGCGCAAGCGTGAGGGATTCCTGCTGTAGGGTTTGCAATACGTTCATAATTCTTTGATAGTGTGCGGCTAGAGTGACAGAAGCTTACACCCGAGTAAGGGGGTTGTTGCGTATGGGACTAAAGGGGACTTGATACTTAATGCTATGGTTGGGTTTTACCTTAATGATCTGTGGTAGTTGCGGATGCTTGCTAGAGTTCCAATCATAAGTGCATATGATCCAAGTACGGAAAGTATGTTAGCTCATGCCTCTCCCTCATATAAAATTGCAATAATGATTACCGATCTAGTTATCGATTGCCTATGGACAAATCTTTCTCTTGTGTTACAAAAACTTTCTACTAAACAACTAACTTTTATTATCTTACAATTTACTCGTAGTTTTATTATCTCGCAAATTACTCCTAGTTTTATTCTCGTTAAGTACTTCAAGTCTTATCCTTACACCCGCAAAATAGTTTCATACTTGTTCTAGGTAAAGCAAACGCTAAGTGTGCGTAGAGTTGTATCGGTAGTCGATAGAACTTAAAGGGAATATTAATTCTACCTTTAGCTCCTCATTGGGTTCGACACTCTTATTTATCAAAAAAGCTACAATTGATCCCCTATACTTGTGGGTTATCAAGTCCTTTTTCTGGCGCCGTTGCCGGGGAGTAATAGCGTGGGGTTGATATTCTCGTGTGTGCTTGTTTGCTTTATCACTAAGTAGTTTTTATTTTGTGCTATTGTTTTCTATCTTTAGTTATGGGTAGGAAACGTAAAAGACCAAAAAAATAGTTGTACTTGCTAAACCAATGGTTGAAGAACCACCCAAAATCTATCATACTGCTGAAGCTTTCTACTTGGATCACCTTCGATCCCTTTATGCTCGTGCTGAAAACCCAACTAGCTTAGTTGAGGGGAAATCATTAGATGAGCATGCTCATTTTGTGCGACACTGCTTATCTCAATAAGGGAAACTTTTATGGCATCATATTAATACTATGCATTGCTATGCTTAGAATTTATGCGAAATACATGATTTTACTTGTTGTTCTAAAGACCCTAAGAAACACCTGCCCTACTAATGTGAGTTTAGTGATAATGGAATCGTATCTTCTTATGCTAAAGGTGTTTATAGTTACTATGATATTGAACAAATTGAAGAATTTGTCGCTTTTAAGGGTGCTTATGAAATTGCTTCTTTGATTGAAAAGTATGATGCTACTCTTTACAAATCTGAAAACTTTGCTATACTTAAATATTGTTATGAAAACTATGCTTCTAATGCTTATGTTAAAGGATATATTGAGGACTCCTCCGCTGTCCAAGAGGGGACTAATATTTTGCAGGAAACTATGGAAGAAGAAATTGCTGAAATTGTGAGCTCATCAGATGAAAAAGATGAGGAGGAGAGTGAAGAACAAAAGGAGGAAGAGCGGATTAGCTACCCGTGCCCACCTTCTAATGAGAGTAACTCTTCAACTCATACATTATTTAATTTCCCTTCGTGCTTACCGAAGGATGAATGCTATGATCCCTTTGATTCGTTTGAAATATCCCTTTTTGATGAAATTGATGCTTGCTATGATTGTGGCCATGATGCCAATATGAATTATGCTTATGGAGATGAACTTGCTATAGTTCCTTATGTTAATAATGAAATTGTTGCTATTTTACCCACACATGATAGTCCTATTATCTTTTTGAATTCTCCCAACTACACTATATCGGAGAAGTTTGTGCTTATAAAGGATTATATTGATGGGTTGCGTTTTACTGTTGCACATGATGATTTGGATGAATATAATATGCATGTGCTTGCTGCTACTACTTGCAATTATTATGAGAGAGTAACTACATCTCCGCCTCTCTATATTTCCAATACGATAAAATTGCAAGAAACTGTTTATGCTATGCATTGGCCTTTACTTGATGTGCATGAATTGTTCTTTTATGACATGCCGATGAATAGGAAAAGAGTTAGACTTCATCATTGCATGATATATGTTGCTTTGTGCTCACTACTAAAGTACAAATCATTGTTAATTAAAATTGGCTTTGATATACCTTGGGATCTGGGTGGATCAATTACTTGAGCACTTTATGCCTAGCTTAATGGCTTTAAAGAAAGCGCTGCCAGGGAGACAACCCGGAAGTTTTAGAGAGTCATTTATTTCTGTTGTGTGCTTTAAAAAAGTTTAAAAACAAAAAAATATAGAGGGGAACCTAAAACTTTACAAAAAAGAAAAGTGAAAGTAAGAAAGACGAGCACCGTGGAACCGGGAGCATGCCTTGAACTTTGTTCATGCCCATGGAAACTTTGCGAATCTTGAATTACAGAAACTTTCAACAAAAATAATTATCCCCTTGTAAAAATCCATTGTATTATAAAAATAATGTGCCAAGATTTAACGTTAGGATGTTTAAATTGCTTGTTTGGTATGTGCAGTGCAAACACAGAAACTTTTACTGTAGTGCGTGAATTTACATTTTTTACTGGAGCGTGCAAAAATTCTGAAATTTTTACACCGTACTTCTATGCAAATTGTTTATTTTTTTTCCAATTTTTCAGAATTTTTTGAGTTACATAAGTATATGTACCATCTGCATCTTACAGACTGTCATGTCTTCACAGATTGCTGTTATAGTTTCATTATTTGCTTATGTTTGAAATCTTGTTGAGCCCCATTGACTTGGGAGCCATAGAATTGTGATAGCATACAGTGGGTAATGTTTGATTATAATTATACAATAATGTTAGAGCAGGACATGATGGGATTTGATGTTATATGTACTAACCCTTCTAATAAAAAGTTCGGTTAAGTTTTGTGTGGATGAAGTGTTCGAAGATCGAGGAGGTATTGATATGAGAAGAATGAGGAGAGGCAAGAGCTCAAGCTTGGGGATGCCAAAGGAACCCCAAGTAAATATTCAAGGAGACTCAAGCGTCTAAGCTTGGGGATGCCCCGGAAGGCATCCCATCTTTATTCGACAATTATTGGTATGTCTCGGTTTTGTTTTGTTCATAGGATATGCGTAAATTCTTGGAGCGTCTTTTGTGTTTATTTTTCCCTTTTCTTTTATGCACCATGCTGGTATGAGATAGTCCTTGGTTGATTTATAGAATGCTCTTTGCATTTCACTTATATCTTTTGAGTATGACTTTATAGAATGCTTCATGTGCTTCACTTATATCATTTGAAGTTTGGATGCATGTTTCTCTACACATAGGAAAACCATTATTTGTAGAAAGATCTTTTGCTTCATTTATATTTATTAGAGCATGGTATTTTGTAGAAAGAATTAAACTCTCTTGCTTCACTTATATCTATTTAGAGAATCAACAGGAATTGGTCATTCACATGGTTAGTCATAAAATCCTACATAAAACTTGTAGATCACTGAATATGATATGTTTGATTCCTTGCAATAGTTTTGCGATATAGAGATGGTAATATGTGGGAGGTACTAGTGAATGATTGTGGTTTAGTAGGAATATTGGTGTTAAGGTTTGTGATTCCCGAAGCATGCACGTATAGTCTCTCGTTATGCTAAGAAGTTGGAGCATGATTTATTATTGATTGTCTTCCTTTGCGTGGAGGTCGGGGGCTGATACGTCTCCAACGTATCTATAATTTATGAAGTATTCATGCCATGTTTATTATAGTTTTGTATGATTTTGGTGCACTTTTATATGATTTTTATGGACTAACATATTGACCTAGTGCCCAGTGCCAGTTGTTGTCTTCTGCTTGTTTTTGGCTTTCCAGAAAATCCATATCAAATGAAGTCCAAATGTAGCGAAACTTTTTGCCGATTTTTTCTAGAAGGAAACAGACCCAGGAAGCTTCGGAGGAGCAGCAGAAGAGCCACAGGGGCCCCACTAGCCACCTGGGCGAGCGTGCCCCCCCAGGCACGCCCTGGTGCCTCATGGGCCCCCTATGGCACCTCTTCGCGTGATTCCAACGCTGAAAAATCATATATTCAGAAAACCCTGAAAGTTAACCTAGATGAGTTTTTACACCGCCGCAAGCCTCTGTACCTCCACGATCTCATCTACAACCCTTTTCTGGTACCCTGCCGGAGGGGGGAATCATCACCGGAGGCCATCTTCATCATCCCGGTGGTCTCCATGATGAGGAGGGAGTAGTTCACCCTCGGGGCTGAGGGTTTGTACCAGTAGCTATGTGTTTGATCTCTCTCTCTCTCTCTCTCTCTCTCGTGTTCTTGATTTGGCATGATATTGATGTATCACGAGCTTTGATAATATAGTTGGATCATATGGTGTTTCTTCCCTCTCTATCCTTGTTGTGATGAATCAAATCTTTTCCCTTTGAAGTTTCGTTATTGTTGGATTGAATATTTTAGATTTGAGAACACTAGATGTATGTCTTGCATATGAATACCCGTGGTGACAATGGGGTATTATATTGATTCACTTGATATATGTTTTGGCACTCAACTCGCGGATTCCCGTGGTGACATTGGGGTAATCTATGCATAGGGGTTGATGCACGTTTTTATTATCTTTTCTCTGATAGAAACTTTGGGGTGCTCCTTGGAGTTCTTTGTGTGGATTGAATATTATGATTATGAAGTTGTTTGATGCATATCGTATAATCAACTCATGGATACTTGTGGTGACATTCGAGTATCTAGGTGACATTAGAGTTGGTTGACGTGTATCATATGGTGTTATTTTAGTACGAACTCTAGGGTTGTTTGTGACACTTATAGGAATAGCTCAATTGATCGATCGGAAAGGATAACTTTGAGGTGGTTTTGTACCCTACAAACAAGTTCTATCTTATGTTCTCCGCTAATAGGAACTTGGGAGTGATTCTTTATCGCACGTTGAGGGATGATTATATGATCCAATTATATTAGCATTGTTGAGAGATTGCACTAGCGAAAGTATGAACCCTAGGCCTTGTTTCTAAGCATTGCAATACCGTTTATGCTCACTTTTATTACTTGCTACCTTGCTGTTTTTTATTGTTCGCACTACAAAAACCTATATCTACTATCCATACTACACTTGTATCACCATCTCTTCGCCGAACTAGTGCACCTATACAATTTACCATTGTATTGGGTGTGTTGGGGACACAAGAGACTCTTTGTTATTTGGTTGCAGGGTTGTTTGACAGAGACCATCTTCATCCTATGCCTCCCACGGATTGATAAACCTTAGGTCATCCACTTGAGGGAAAATTGCTACTGTCCTACAAACCTCTGTGCATGGAGGCCCAACACGAGTCTACAAGAACAAGTTGTGTAGTAGACATCAAGCTCTTTTCTGGTGCCGTTGCCGGGGAGGTGAGTGCTTGAAGGTATATCTTTAGATCTTGCAATGGAATCTTCTAGTTTCTTGTTTATCACTAGTTTGGTTTTATAAAAAGAAAACTACAAAAAAATGGAATTGAGGTTGCCACATATTATTCATCTTTATAATGTCTTTCTTGAAAATGATGGAACGGAAAATTGTGCTCAATTTATAGAAGAAGAATTCAATAAAATGTTTGGCATAAAATCTTTTAATGATGAGCATGATTGCAATGTTGTTAGTATGAATTCTATGAATATCCAAAATACTAAAGATGATTGCACTAGTCATGACAAAAATGTTTCTTATAAGCATGTCAATTTTTGTTTGTGGAGTGCATAAAGTTTATGAAGACATGCCTTATAGGGATGATAGATTTTGTAAGAAGCATAAACATGATAGAACCAATTTTTTGCTCAAAGTGATAGATTAATTTGCTACAAAATTATGCTCTCTTCATCCCATTACTTGTGAACTTTGCAATAAAGTTGGTCACCTTAATTTTCAATGCATACTTTTTCATGATCGAATCATGGCTAAATATTGTAATGACTTGACCGCCCTTGAACTATATAATGAGCTTTATCTATTTTTGGGGTGTGAGGAATTGTCACATAAAAATAGTTGGTTTGAAGTATTCATTCTCACGGATGACATTGAAACTAATCTAAAGGAAATCTATATGTTTTGTATGGTAAATTGCAATGAGAATGCTTATATTGCCAACTATAGAAAGACGGGAAAACCAATAGAATATAAAAGGAACACTAATGAAAGGGTAAATAATTCCACTTTCCATCCTATTGTCTCTCATGATGAAATAGGTGATGAGGAGGAGCTTCCTATTCAACCAATCTCATCAATAAAGAAGCTCGGAAAAATTGATTAAACCCACACATGATGTGGTGAAGAAGAAGAAAAGAAGAAAGAGTAGAGGTAAAAAGGTATCCCTCCCAAATAATGTTGCTCCTATTATTGTTGTGCCTCATGAGAGTGAATCAAAAATAATTGTGGAAGATGATATACTTGATGATGATATTGCTTCTTTGTCTTATGGTACAATGTCCGAAGAAACTATTGAGGACGATTTTATTTTGCCTATTACTCATTATGATGATTATGATTGGGAAAATAATGATACTTCTTATAATCTTGAAAATATTTTTGGCACCAACTTAGAAAATTGTAATGATAATAATTGTTATACTATTGGTGCTATTCATACTATTGATGATAATAGTGATTATGCTAATGATATGCCAAGCCACAAGCTTGGGGATGCTATGTTTGATGAGAATGACATGTTTGAGAATTTATTTGCTGCAATTAATGTTTGTCCCAAGCTTGGGGATGCTATGCTTAATGAAGATGATCTTTTTAGTCCCCCTACTTTGAATGATCAAATTTGTTATGATGATTGCATGCCTCCTATTTATGATGATTGCAATATTTATGAAAGTGGGTTTGGAAGAGTGTCAACTCTAGATAATAATTATCCCACTATTTTGGAGGGTGTTCAGTCTTATTTTAATAATGATAAAAGTGGATATGGAGAGGTCATGACTTTATTTAATGTTGAATCCACTACTTTGGAAGAGGTTTCAATTGATTATGATGAGAACAAAATTGCTACTTATGATGATTATTGTGATGATACTTATGTTATGAAAAAGAGTGATGATTATTATTATAATACTTGTCATAATTATGAATACCCTTTTACTGAACATTACTCTTTTAATGTGGAAACAATTTTTAGTATTCAAGTATCATATGATACTCCCACTATTATGAATGAGAACAAATTTGCTTATGTGGAGAGTAATAAAAATTCTATGCTTGTGGATCATGAAAGAATGCTTTATGTGATAGATATATTGTTGAATTCATTCATGATGCCACTGAAAATTATTATGAGAGAGGATCATATGCTTGTAGGTGTTGCAATAATGTCAAGTTTCATCTCTATGTGTTGAAAGTTTTGAAGTCATGCTTGTTTTGCCTTCCCATGCTAGTTGAGTCTTGCTCCCAAAAATTGTTTGCTCACAAAATCCCTACGCATAGGAAGTGGTTTAGGCTTAAATGTTCTAGTTATATGCTTCATGATGCTCTCTTTGTGTTTCAATTCTTTACTTTTATGCGAGCATCATTGAAATCATCATGCCTAGCTAAAAGGCATTAAAGAAAAGTGCTTGTTGGGAGACAACCCAATATTTATACCTAATGTTTTTGTGTGTTCACATGATTAATATACTGTAGTAATCATGTTTTATATGTTTTCTTTCAATTATGTGCCAAGTAAAGCCTTTGGGATAGTGTGGATGCTTGTTGATTTGATTCTGTGCAAAAACAGAAACTTTTCCGTCCAGTGCTGGAATTTATATTCTGTACTGGAGAGTGAGAAAATTCTGAAATTTTTACACGGTATTGTGTTACAAATTGTTTACTTTTTCCTAATTTTTCAGAAGTTTTGGACGTACATAAGTATGGTTTTTAAATCGCTTACTACATGCTGTTCTGTTTTTGACAGATTCTGTTTTCGGTGCATAGTTTGCTTGTTTTAGTGTTTCCATAGCTTTTATTGAGTAATATAAATTGTGGAAATGATAGAATACATTAGGAATTATTTGAGAACAATTATGAAACTTGTCTTTATAGTACCTAAGTGGATGATTTATTTTTATCATACTAACTTATCTCACAAGTTCCGTTAAGTTTTGTGTGATTGAAGTTTTCAAGTTTTGGGTGAGATATCGATATGAGGAGAATAAGGAGTGGCAAGACCCTAAGCTTGGGGATTCCCAAGGCACCCCAATGTAATATTCAAGGAAAACTCAAGCGTCTAAGCTTGGGGATGCCCCGGAAGGCAACCCATCTTTCGTCTTCAACACTATCGGTAACCTCACTCGGAGCTATATTTTTATTCATCACATAATATGAGTTTTCCTTGGAGCGTCATTTTATTTTGTGAATATTTGCTTGTTGCTATCAATAATAATGTTTTGTATCTTTTAGTTCAATAAGATGCCAAGTATAGCCTTTACTATGCTCAGTTTGCATGTTTATGTGTTGCTGTTTGAAAACAGAAAGTTTTCTGTTATGTCCAGAATATTCCTGAATAGTCAGAACATGATAAAAATCTGAAATTTTTACAAAATAATAATGCATGAGCTCTCTGTCACGTGGTAATTTTTCAGAATTTTTCGGGTTAGGGAAGTATGAATTTTAAATCTCCCTTTACAGACTGTTCTGTTTTGGCAGATTGCTGTTATGTTTGCATTGTTTGCATATGTTTGCTTGTTTAATGATTCTATTTGAGGATAGGATTATTAAATATGAAGAGGAATTTAGTATGCAATGTTAAATTATAATTTTTGTGATTTGCTACAGTAGAGAATGTTAAGGTTTTGAGTTGATTTATACTAACTTATCTCACGAGTTCTTGATGAGTTTTGTGTGGATGAAGTTTTTAAGATTAGGAGAAGCCATGATATGAGAGGAATTAAGGAGACGCAAGAGCTCAAGCTTGGGGATGCCCAAGGCATCCCAAGTTATTATTCCAAGAAGTCTCAAGCGTCTAAGCTTGGGGATGCCCTGGTAGGCATCCCACCTTTCTTCTTCAACAACTATCGGTCAGTTTTGGTTGAGCCTAAGTTTTTGCTTCTTCACATGATATGTGCTATCTTTGGAATGTCATTTTATTTTGTTTTCTTTTCTGTTTGAATAAAATTATCAAGATCTGAAATTTTAAATGAGTGAGAGTCCTCACATAGCTACTTAATTACTTAACTACTCATTTGATCTTCACTTATATCTTTTTGGAGTAGTTTGTCATTTACTCTTGTTCTTCACTTATATCCTATGAGTAAATATTTGAATGAATTGAATATCATAAATCTGAAATTTATATGCTTCATATGCTTATCCCATGGGGAGTAGTGACTTCACATACAAGAAGTATAAGTGGTAAAATTTATTGAAAGTTAACAAACATAGTATTGGTCACTTGAACAATTCATGAAAGAATTTTGAAGGAAGAGAGATTTCACATATAAATATACTATCTTGGACATCTTCTATGATTGTGAGCCCCCATTAATTATTTTCAAGCTTCATCAAGTAGTTGACGTTGGACAAGGAAGACAACGTAATGAGTTATGTTTGTTTATATTCACATAGAAGTTATATTGTCATGGATCCTCTAACATGTGGTGCTTGCTTAGGATCTTTTGCTAGCCAAAACTTCGTACTAAGTAGAAATACTACTTGTGCATCCAAAAACCCTTAAACCCAGTTTCTTGCCATGAGAGTCCACCATATCTACCTATGTATTGAATAAGATCCTTCAAGTAAATTGTCATCGGTGCAAAAAGCAATAAAAATTGCTCCTAAATATGTATGATCTTTTATTACAAGGGAAAATAAGCATTGTACGAACTTGTGATGGTAAAGAAATAAAAGCGACGGACTGCATAATAAAGGTTGCTATCACAAGGGGCAATATAACGTGACGTTCCTTTGCATTAAGGGCTTGTGCATCCAAAAATAAAAAGCACATGACAACCTCTGCTTCCCTCTGCGAAGGGCCTATCTTTTAATTTTTCGTATTTACTTTTCTGTATTTACTTTTATGCAAGAGTCATTAATGTTCATCCCTATTCCGCTCTATTTATTCTCTAGTGGGCAAGCATCATGTGGTAGGGAATGATCCAGGCACATATATCCAGTTGACTATAGGTGATCATGAGTTATTATTGTTGACA
Organism: Elymus sibiricus; assembly: GCA_039707655.1. Classification (NCBI taxonomy): domain Eukaryota; kingdom Viridiplantae; phylum Streptophyta; class Magnoliopsida; order Poales; family Poaceae; genus Elymus; species Elymus sibiricus. The sequence goes on along the minus strand of CM077668.1, from coordinate 459,001,463 downwards.
TTATCCCTGAGATAAATAAGTTGGGAGGCAAAACATTAAGCCCCTATCATCCTATGTGTTTAACTGAAACGGTTTGTTCTAAAAATATGCTTTGAGTGTCAGCAATCATGGAAGACTAAATGATAGTTGAGTATGTGGAATTTGCTAGATCAAAGCTCTTACATAGACCCTTCCTGAAAATAAGATGAATTGCAATTTTTTGATGACTGAGAACATAGTTTGTTAGTTTTCAAGAAAGTTTATGGCCTATACTTTAAACATGTGAATAGCTTACTACTTGATCATGAGAAGTTTTATGAGATGAGCTACTGATTATGATATGTATTGATGCTAGAAAAGGTGATTGAAATTATCATTGATCAAACTTATGCACTATGCTAGCATTCACACTTCATAAATTATTTCTTTTATCATTTACCTACTCGAGGACGAGCAGGAATTAAGCTTGGGGATGCTGATACGTCTCCAACGTATCTATAATTTATGAAGTATTCATGCCATGTTTATTATAGTTTTGTATGATTTTGGTGCACTTTTATATGACTTTTATATGATTTTTATGGACTAACATATTGACCTAGTGCCCAGTGCCAGTTGCTGTTTTCTGCTTGTTTTTGGTTTTCCAGAAAATCCATATCAAATGAAGTCCAAATGCAGCAAAACTTTTTGACGATTTTTTCTGGAAGGAAACAGACCCAGGAAGCTTCGGAGGAGCAGCAGAAGAGCCACAGGGGACCCACGAGCCACCTGGGCGCGCCTGCCCCCCCCCCCCCCCCCCCGGCGTGCCCTGGTGCCTCGTGGGCCCCCTGTAGCACCTCTTCGCGTGATTCCAACGCTGAAAAAACATATATATTTAAAAACCCCCGAAAGTTAACCTAGATGAGTTTTTACGCCGCCGCAAGCCTCTGTACCTCCATGGTCTCATCTACAGCCCTTTTCCGGCACCCTGCCAGAGCGGGGAATCATCACCGGAGGCCATATTCATCATCCCGGTGGTCTCCATGACGAGGAGGGAGTAGCTCACCCTCGGGGCTGAGGGTTTGTACCAGTAGCTATGTGTTTGATCTCTCTCTCTCTCTCTCTCGTGTTCTTGATTTTGCATGATCTTGATGTATCACGAGCTTTGTTAATATAGTTGGATCATATGGTGTTTCTTCCCTCTTTATGCTTGTTGTGATGAATCGAATCTTTTCCCTTTGAGGTTTCGTTATTGTTGGATTGAATATTTCAGATTTGAGAACACTTGATGTATGTCTTGCATATGAATACCCGTGGTGACAATGGGGTATTATATTGATTCACTTGATATATGTTTTGGCACTCAACTCGCGGATTGCCGTGGTGACATTGGGGTAATCTATGCATAGGGGTTGATGCACATTTTCATTATCTTTTCTCCGATAGAAACTTTGGGGTGCTCCTTGGAGTTCTTTGTGTGGATTGAATATTATGATTATGAAGTTGTTTGATACATATCGTATAATCAACTCATGGATACTTGTGGTGACATTGGAGTATCTAGGTGACATTAGAGTTGGTTGATGTGTATCATATGGTGTTATTTTATTATGAACTCTAGGGCTGTTTGTGACACTTATAGGAATAGCTCAATAGATCGATCGGAAAGGATAACTTTGAGGTGGTTTCGTACCCTACAAACAATTTCTATCTTATGTTCTTCGCTAATAGGAACTTGGGAGTGATTCTTTATCGCACGTTGAGGGATGATTATATGATCCAATTATATTAGCATTGTTGAGAGATTGCACTAGCGAAAGTATGAGCCCTAGGCCTTGTTTCTAAGTATTGCAATACCGTTTATGCTCACTTTTGTTACTTGCTACCTTGCTGTTTTTTATTGTTCACACTACAAAAACCTATATCTACTATCCATACTACACTTGTATCACCATCTCTTCGCCGAACTAGTGCACCTATACAATTTACCATTGTATTGGGTGTGTTGGGGACACAAGAGACTCTTTGTTATTTGGTTGCAGGGTTGTTTGAGAGAGACCATCTTCATACTACGCCTCCCACGGATTGATAAACCTTAGGTCATCCACTTGAGGGAAAATTGCTACTGTCCTACAAACCTCTGCGCTTGGAGGCCCAACACGAGTCTACAAGAACAAGTTGTGTAGTAGACATCAGGGGCGCGCGATGGTTAACTCCTACCAACCTCCCCCCTAGGGCATGCGTAGTATTACTTTGCTTCGAGGGCTAATAAACTTTCACAATAAGTATGTGAGTTCTTTATGACTAATGTGAGTCCATGGATTATACGCACTCTTACCTTTCCGCAATTTGCTAGCCTCTTCGGTACCGTGCATTGCCCTTTCTCACCTTGAGAGTCGGTGCAAACTTCGCTAGTGCATCCAAACCCCGTGATATGATACGCTCTATCACACATAAGCCTCATTATATCTTCCTCAAAATAGCCACCATACCTACCTATTATGGCATTTCCATAGCCATTCCGAGATATATTGCCATGCAACTTCCATCATCATCATATACATGACTTGAGCATTCATTGTTATATTGCTTTGCATGATCGTAAAGATAGCTAGCATGATATTTTCATGGCTTGTCCGTTTTTTGATATCTTTGCCACACTAGATCATTGCACATCCTAGTACACCGCCAGAGGCATTCATATAGAGTCATATTTTGTTCTAGTATCGAGTTGTAATTTTGAGTTGTAAGTAAATAGAAGTGTGATGATCATCATATCCATTATTAGAGCATTGTCCCAGTGAGGAAAAGATGATGGAGACTATGATTCCCCCACAAGTCGGGATGAGACTCCGGACGAAAAAAAGAGAGAAAAGAGAGAAAAAAAGAGAGGCCAAAAAGAGCCTAACAAAAAAAAGAGAAAAAATGAAGAAAAAATGAAAAAAAATGAGAGAAAAAGATAGAAGGGGCAATGTTACTATCCTTTTTCCACACTTGTGCTTCAGAGTAGCAACATGTTCTTCATATAGAGTCTCCTATGTTGTCACTTTCATATACTAGTGGGAATTTTTCATTATAGAACTTGGCTTGTATATCCTGATGATGGGCTTCCTCAAATGCCCGTGGTCTTCATGAGCAAGCAATTTGGATGCACACCCACTTAGTTTTCAGTTTGAGCTTTCATACACTTATAGCTCTTAGTGCATCCGTTGCATGGCAATCCCTACTCCTCGCATTGATATCGATTGATGGGCATCTCCATAGCCCGTTGATCCTCCTAGTTGATGCGAGACTTTATCCCTTTTTGACTTCTCCTTATTAATCTCTACCATTATACTCTATTCCACCTATAGTGCTATATCCATGGCTTGCGCTCATGTATTGCGTGGGGGTTGAAAAAGCTGAAGCGCATTAAAAAGTATGAACCAATTGCTCGGCTGACATCGGGGTTGTACATGATTTATATTTTGTGTTAAGAAGATGGAGCATGAAAAGGCTATATGATTTTGTAGGGATAACTTTCTTTAGCATTTTTATTTTGAAAGGCATGATTGTTTGTTGGTATGCCTGAGTATTGATGTCTTTATACCAAATTATACACTATTGCTTTGAATCACTCGTGTCTTAATATTCATGCCATGATTAGATTATATGATCAAGATTATGTTAGGTAGCATTCCACATCAAAAATTATCTCTTTTATCATTTACCTACTCGAGGACGAGCATGAATTAAGCTTGGGGATGCTGATACATCTCCGTCGTATCTATAAATTTTGATTGTTTCATGCCAATATTCTACAACTTTCACATATTTTTGGCAACATTTTATATTATTTTTGGGACTAACATATTGATCCAGTGCTTAGTGCCAGTTCCTGTTTTCTAGATGTTTTTTGTTTCGCAGAATATCCATATCAAACGAAGTCCAAATGCAATAAAATTTTACGGAGAATTATTTTGGAATATATGTGATTTTTGGGAGGTAGAATCAACACAAACGGATGCCCACAGCCTCCACAAACCACATTGGCGCGCCGCCCCCTGGCCACGCGGTGGTGCCTCGTGGGCACACCGTAAGTCGGTTGGGGCTCTTCTTCGGCCGCAAGGAAGCTTATATCGAGAAAAAAATTGTGTTAAAATTTCAGCGCAATCGGAGTTACGGATCTCCGGGAATTTAAGAAACGGTGAAAGGCCAGAAAACGGAAACGCGAAACAGAAGAGAACGGAGAGAGAGATCCAATCTCGGAGGGGCTCCCGCCCTTCCGGGTGCCATGGAGGCCAAGGACCAGAGGGGAAAACCTCCTCCCATCTAGGGGGGAGGCCAAGCAATAAGAAGAAGGAGGGGAGCTCTCTCCCCCTCTCTCCCGCTGACGCCGGAACGCCGCCGGGGCAATCATCGTGACGGCGATCTACACCAATAACTTCGCCGCCGTCACCACTAACTCTCTCCCCCTCTATGCAGCGGTGTAACACCTCTTCTCCCCGCTGTAATCTGTACTTAAACATGGTGCTTAATGCTGCATATTATTATCCAATGATGTGTGGCCATCCTATGATGTTTGAGTAGATCCGTTTTGTCCTATGGGTTGATTGATGATCGTGATTGGTTTCAGTTGTATGTTTTATTTTGGTGTTGTCCTATGGTGCCCTCCGTGTTGCGCAAGCGTGAGGGATTCCCGCTGTAGGGTTTGCAATACGTTCATAATTCTCTTATAGTGGGCGGCTAGAGTGACAGAAGCTTACACCCGAGTAAGGGGGTTGTTGCGTATGGGAGTAAAGGGGACTTGATACTTAATGCTATGGTTGGGTTTTACCTTAATGATCTTTGGTAGTTGCGGATGCTTGCTAGAGTTCCAATGATAAGTGCATATGATCCAAGTACGGAAAGTATGTTAGCTCATGCCTCTCCCTCGTATAAAATTGCAATAATGATTACCGGTCTAGTTATCGATTGCCTATGGACAAATCTTTCTCTTGTGTTACAAAAACTTTCTACTAAAAACCTAACATTTATTATCTTGCAATTTACTCGTAGTTTTATTATCTCACAAACTACTCCTAGTTTTATTCTCGTTAAGTACTTCTAGTCTTATCCTTACACCCGCAAAATAGTTTCATACTTGTTCTAGGTAAAGCAAATGCTAAGTGTGCGTAGAGTTGTATCGGTGGTCGATAGAACTTGAAGGGAATATTAATTCTACCTTTGGCTCCTCGTTGGGTTCGACACTCTTATTTATCGAAAAAGCTACAATTGATCCCCTATACTTGTGGGTTATCAACGTTGCGAGTTACCTCGCGTAGGGCACGTTGAGCTTCAAGTGCTTGCTCCTCACGACGTTGTCGTTCTTGTTGTAGGGCATCATCTTCTTGGTGTACTTGACGTTGGCGTTGTGGAACTTGGTCTTGGTCCACGTTGTCTCGTGCTTGCCGGTTTTTTCGTTCACGCTCTCGAAGACGGTCTTGCAAACCATTTTCATGGAATGGGTTTCTTGAAGTTTGCCGGTCGTCATGTTCTTGGGGACGATGAGAGGGTGCTCGTGGAAGACTTGCATCCGAAGAAGTGTCCGAAGAGTGTCGTCTCGAATGGCGCCGTCTTGATCTTGATGAAGACGAAGTGGAAGAATCGCGGTTGACCATCATGGTTCGGAACTCTTCCATTTGAGATGATAGCTTGTCATCAAGGGTTTGTCGAAAGTCGGAGGCAAGTTGTTCAATGCGTTTGCCCAATGCTTCGCTATCTTGATGTAATGCTCGTTGGACGCCAAAGAGGTGAGCCTTGGTGACGTATTCGGTTGTTGCATCGCCATGCTCGTCGAAGAGAGGATTGGTAGAAGTGCTCGGCCTATCCATGATTCTCAAACAAGTGTTAGTGGAAGAAAGAAACGAACTAGACCAATGTTCCTTATCCAATGTTGAAGGTGGATCAATGATCACCCAATATGGTATTATGGAAATAGTGCAATTGGTACCGGATCGTGTCAATCTCACACCTACACAAGTAAAGCTTTTGGAGGAGTTTGGTTAGGATGGTGGCACAAAATAGTTGCAATTTGTAAGCAAGATATCAATAATGTTGAAAAAGATTCACAAGTTTGCAAGTGTAACAAGTAGACCAATAGCAATAAGTAGCACACGGAAACACACGCACGGATAGATAAATGAGGTCGTGCAACCAAGAAATGAGCTCAAAATGTGGAATCCACGAAAAATGCTCTTGTCGCACAACACTAGAGAGACACTAGCACGATTGCTCAATAGGCGGATACGAACTTGTGCACAACCTATAAGAGACAAAACGTATGGACTTTCTACCTCAAGTATGCGACGTATATATGATTCCCGGTGAACTCGGTCACAATGATCCAAGATGATCAAGTATGATATGTAATGTGGCAATGCTATGGCTATTGCTTACAAGCTTGTTGTTGCTCTTTCTCTTTTGCTTAAAAGCTTCTCGTTCTTGTTATTTTCCTTTGGCCACTTATGCGAAATACTCTTATCAAGATAGCAATGATGTATATGCGGGAACAAAATTTTGGCACAAGAGATGATATGAGTATATATGCACGCTATGATAGCTATGCGGAACGGTATCACTAAAGTGCACAAGTAGCGTTTGCCGGCAATACTCAAATGGCTAGTCTCGTAGGAAAGCTACGCAAAAGATGGTCTTGGGGTTTCACAATGCAATGGCTAGGATATGAACAAGTTGTCGTCGAGGTTACCGTCCTTGCTTACGGTTATGGTGTCACAATGATGAAGTGGTCGTGGTCGATGACGAGTCCGTGGCGAAGTAGAGCGGCGGTGATGTTAATGACGAACCGTCCCTAAGTAGCCAAAACACGTTAGGAAACGGAACCGCAACTCAAATTCTCAAGTGGCAAATGTGACAATATTTGTAGTGGTTGCGGAAGTTGTGGTGAAGTCACACGAGTATGCGATGGTATTGCGGAAGAAACGGTGGGAAATGACGAAAAATTGTGGAAAAAGAAGAAGAGATGAAGTGTTGGCTGACAGGGGGCGGATGTTCGGGCCTGCGGGCCGGATGTCCGGGGTGCCAGATGTCCGGGCTCTCGAGCTGGATGTCCGGGGACTCCAATCCGCGGAAGAACTTGAAGAACTAGTTTGAAAAAGAAAATTTCAAGGCGAAATTGGGGAGATTTTGTGGATGGAAATGATGGAGGGGCTGGGGGAAAGCTAGATCCACTCGAAACCAAGCAAATCCTTGGATCAAAATCAACAAAACATCATTAAACCAACAAATAACAAAAAAAATTGGTATGGTTATTTTTGTGGGGAATTTCAAAATTGGGCAAAATCAACAAAATTGGGGCTAGAAAATGAGGGGAAAAGACTCCAAGTTGTGAATCAACGTGGCTCTGATCCAAGATGATGTAGGGTGGAACCCTAGTTCGTCGATCTTTTCACACTTGGAGGGCAAAAAGGCAAATTGAGGGAAGAACACAAGAACAAAACACTCAATTGACACAATCCAAATCACACATGCACTAGATCCACATACACATAGTAGAGATACAAGATCCAAAGTCAACACAAGATGATACACGGTAACTAGTTCATCCCTATCCGTAGAGGAGTTGAGGTCTTGAATCCGGAGTGGATCTTCTCACATGGGTCTCATGGAGGTCTCGACCTCCACGGGAGAGGTAGTGGATGAGCAAAGCTCTATCTCTAAGAGCCAAACCTTTGCTAACCCTAGATGGAGGAGGGGGAGGTCTTTATATAGTGCTAGTACAAGTTGGGACGGATTGGAGGGGTACATGGGCCCTTGGCCCGTACTCTGCGCACAGGCGGGTGCCGGATGTCCGAGCTGGGGGCCGGATGTCCGGCGGCTCACGAAGAGCCGGATGTCCGTCGGGTCGGTCGGGTCGGCCGGATGTCCGGGCTGAGTCGACCGTTTGGCTGCTGCTTTCTATAGGGAGGGGCCGGATTTCCGGGCACGGGCCGGATGTCCGGGGTCGACGGGCCGGATGTCCGGGGCGAGGCCGGATGTCCTGGTCCTGGGGACTTGGCGGCGGCTGATCTGGTGATGTTGTTGTAGTCTCCAGGGGCCGGATGTCCGGCTGCTGATGCTCCGCAGCGCTTCCTCTTCTCGGGAACTTTCATCCGTGTGCTTGGCGACTTGTCCATTGTTCCGGGCTTTTTCGAGAGGGTCTTCTTGGTACCTAAGCACACATAGCATTCCGGAATGAGGTAGCAACCATGTCTCGCACGAGTCATATGGAAGTTCTTTAAGGAGTGATGTCACCTCGGTCTCGAGAGCTCTTGCACGTGCTCGTGTCATTGGTCCGCTTGGCACTTGGGGAGACGGAGGTGGGTCCATGGGGATGACCGTAGGATGCTCCGCATCACTACTTCTCCTGCGTCGGAGAGTCCCTGGTCTACTCCTCCCATGGCAGTCTAGGCCTCTTCTCTTCGGCGGTCATGGGAGGTTGGCTAGCTTTGGCGGATCGGTTCACATTAATTTGTCTGAGCCTGTGATGTCGTCGGTGAGTGTGGGCTCTCACTCTGACTGGCGGAGACGCCAAAAAAGTTCGATACCGAGCTAACAGACTACTCATGATACATACACAAACTATCTTTCTCAACATTCTTCTAATAAATCATAGATTGTTTCAATCACACCTATGTTGTCCCTTCATCCGTTCATATTAACTAACAAAGCCAAGCGGATGCATATGCTTACATGCAGACTTTTTTCATCAAGTTTCGTTAACAAATTGGACATTTTGGTGAAGACAAACAGATTGCATCACCCAATAACCTTTTGCGTCTCTACTCCCTAGCGCCTAGCCCACTAAGTTTGATTAATTAGGTATAGGTTTCCTTGGCATATACCATACAAAAACCGAATTCAAAATGGTATAAAATCTCATACCACACCGTAAACAATAATCATACTCTATCTCGAGCTCGGTGAGTCAGGGGGCTAGAGAACGAGGATCAGCCATAGCTTACCTTTGGCACGGGCCGGCTTGGCAAGCACAACGAGCCCTATTGCCCAGCGACGCCAGTCATCATTTCAGTGTGCATAAACATCCAATTTACTTCTGCATAAATAAATAACACCATACATAACTATGTTGAAAATTGCATCAGTCGTGTTAATTTTCATTTATTTGTGCAAGTTTGGATGAAAAAATATAAGCAAAAGTGGTCTGAAAAGTATATATGTTTGAAATGCATCAAATGGTCACGGTAGCGCCAGCTAGACGAGGATGGAGGATCCCGTGGTGGTGGTGGCGGGTCTCTTAGAGCAACTCCAACGGGCCGACCTAAAGGACACCGATTTTGTCCATTTTTTATTCGTTTGAATCGTCCGTCCGCCTGTCCGTGTCCGCTTTTTCATTTGGGTCGGTCGGTGCGCCCAACGGAGCCAGACGCATTTTGGACATGTTCGCGTCAGCATTCAGTCGAACACCTGCTCACCCCGCCTCCACGCTCGCTCACGCGCTCGCCGCGCCGCCTCGCCCCGCAGCTCGCCCCGCCTCCACGCCCGCTCACGCGCTTGCCGCCCTGCTCGGCGCCCCGCAGTTCGCCCCGCCTCCACGCCCGCTCACGCGCTTGCCGCCCTGCTCGGCGCCCCGCAGCTCGCCCCTCGTGCCTCCTCCATGCCCCTTGGCCCTGGTTGCGCACGCATCTGCAGGTGCTGGTGCAGCCCGCCATGGCGGCCGGTAAGGTCCTCGAGGCCGAGGGAGGTCGCGAGCGGGGAGGCAAGATCAGGCCGGGCACGCGAGCGGCGAGGCGGCCGGGCGCGCGAGCTCCCGAGCCATGGCGAGCTCCTCCTGCTGCGGGGCGGGGCGAGGCCGGGCCGGGCGCGCGAGCTCCTGCTGCTGCGTGGCAGGGCGAGGCCGGGACGGGCGCGTGAGCAGCAAAGGCGGCCGCTCTGCGTGGCGGGGCGAGGCCATGGCGAGCTCCTGCGGCTGCGTGGCAGGGCGAAGCCGAGTCGGACGCGAGCGGCGGCGTGGCCGAGGCATGCGCGCATGCTCCCGAGGCATGGCGGAAGTGCAGAAGCGCATGCTAGTGGCTCGAGCCGGCGCCCACCATGCAGCGAAGCTAGCTAGCTAGCTCCCGTGGGGCATGCACGGGCCGGCACCCATGCAGCGAAGCTAGCTAGCTAGCTCGCGTGGGACGCCATGCCATCCAGCGGAGCAAGCTAGCTCGCGTGGATGCTCGTACTGCCCGCGGCAGGGCGAGCGCGGCAGCACGGCGGCGTGCGAGCAGGGCGAGCGCGGCGGCACCTGTACCATGGCTGGGCGCGAGAGAGGGGAGAGAGAAAAAACATTGTGTGAGTGGATGGTAGGTGGGCCACGCGGGACATGCAGCGGACAGAGGTGGGCGAGAGGGACGTAGAAAACGTCCGCTTTATGTCCGCCTCCGATCCAAATCAGTCCCAAATTTGGGACGGAAATGGACACAAAGCGGACGCAAAATGAAAATTGGTCTCTGCGTTGAACCGTCGGTTTTGTCCGCGCAGACTCAAAAGGACATGGGCTATTGTCGACACAAAGCACAAAGGCAGATGACTGGGTGGCTATGTGCGATGTAGTCTTGGCAGCATGGAGGTGAAGGGCGGGGTTGGCAAGCATCGCCTTGCATAGTAGCACAACAACGCTCAAGGAGGTTGGCAGGGAGGTAGCGGCGCCAAAACAAAGAACAATGAGCTCATGCGTGACAACAAGGACAGGGGACACAAGGAAAGTTGAGTGTGACTCCCTGTTGGTGGACCGGAGCAAATTTGGGCGTCAGTCTGCTCCTGAGCCCAAATGTGACAAGTTAGACTCGGACCGGAAGGACAAATGAGACCAAAAGGCTAACTTAGCTTGGCCCACTCGCCTCCCATGATGGTAAAACACGGGAGCAACTAAATGGAGGTTACCCCTTGTTGGGGGACCTTCAGGGGTCACTTTTGGTGGCCGGGGAGCACGCCAAGTGGTCCATCCGGCTGCCGCCACATGTCGTAATCTGGGCGCTCTCTATGGATTTTATTTTATTTTATTTTTCTGTACACGTTTTCGGGATAGATGGGTTTTTTGGCTTATCTTTTCGGTTTTCGCCCAGTTATCCCAAGGTTTTGAAAGAAAATAAAATTGCACGAGACAAAATGTGCTTTCGTGGGAAGCACAAATTTGCTTCACGTGGAGGCATAGATTTGTTTCCGCGAGACGCATAACTGTGCTTCTCGGAAAGGAAAAAATATATGTGCTTCCACGAGAAGCACATATTTGATTTTACGAGAAGCACAACTATGCTTCTCAGAAAAACTGTGCTTCCACAAGAAGCACATAATTGCTTCCGCGAGAAGCACGACTGTGCTTCTCAAAGGGGAAAAAAGTGAACAAGCGCAACCGTGCTTTCGGCTCCGGTTTTTTCTTCCATTTTTTGGTTGCCGGTTTTTTCAGTTTTTGTTTCTTATCGGTTTTTATTGGTTTTTCCTGCTTTTTTCAGTTTTCTTTTTCTTTAAAAGTTCTCCGAAACTTATTAATATGAGATCTAATTTCAAAGATCTCGACGTGGGAAATAAAACAATGAAAATGTTTGGAATTTGGACGAATGGTTCAACAGATAAAACATTTTGAATAAATGAATCTATGAAAAAAGGAAAAACTCACAGGTTGTGACAAGTGATGCACATATAGTGCGCCGCTTATCAGCGCCTGAGAAGGTGGGAGTGACCTTTACAAGGGTTAACTCTTAAATAGTGTTTTAGGAAAATGCTTAAGGCACCAAATAATGGGTTGCTATTTTTAGGGCAATAATGGGTTGCTCGTACGCAACGCACACGGAAACTTAAAAATCATCCGGGTGATGCATGGGAAAAGTAAGCCGCCTCGCCCACCACTCGATTAGGCTGCTTTTGATCGTTGGATTAATACCTCGAATCGTTTTTCCTAGCAGACACATGTTTGTACTAGAAAATGTGTTCACACCTCACCTGGGCATCCATCCTGGTAGTGACGAGAAAACGTGTTCACACTTCATGTGGCGTTGCTAGTAGGTAGCCTGTTACGCTATACGTAACTCATCTCGTCAAACCCTCGCAAAAAAAATAAAAACTCATCTCGTCAAAGAAGCCGACCTGCTCGCACGCCATGCATCCCATGCCACCAACGGAGCAGCCCACCCTTGGCGTTGCATGCTGCAACACAACACCCTCCGCATCGCCAGTCATTGGCAGAACCGTCCTTGCATCAGCACTGGAGGAGGCCCTTGAAGCATTGATGTCCGACCTGTAAAGAGATGCAGCTGCGTGCAGCTTTGGAAGTGAAATGACAGCCGCCATTGTAGTGACATGAGTTGCTTCAAAGACCAGTGGCGGAGTGGCTGCTGCATACGAGGGGGGCGATGCACTGTAAGCCGAGACGATGATGTTGCAAGGGTCGATCGACTGCTATAGACGTCACTGTGGGGTCGCGAGGCAATGTTGCGACGGTGGATGGCGGTCTTTGCGACACTCGACTGCTTCAAACGGTTGCGGCGATGCTATGAGGTGTGCTATGACGGCCCCGGTGATGGCGTGACGACATGCTTCGAACGCCCGTGGTGTGCTGCGATGGCATCCCGGCTTCTTCAAGGATGTTGCGACGACTTGCTTCGACCGCCGCATCGATGCAACGAGGCGTCTAGTGATGGCCGCGGCGTTAGCACAACGACATGCTTCGAACACCCGTGGCAGGTTTCGACGGCTCCGGCGGCATCCTTCGATGGACGTGGTGATGCTACAAGGTGTGTTGCAATGACATGCTTCGAACACCCGTGGCGGGCTTCGACGGCTCCGACGGCATGCTTCGATGGCCGCGGTGATGCTACGAGGCGTGCTACGACGACATGCTTCGAACACCTGTGGCGGGCTTCGATGGCTCCGACGGCATGCTTCGATGGCCGCGGTGATGCTACGAGGCATGCTGCGATGACATGCTTTGAACACCCGTGGCGGGCTTCGACGGCTCCATGGCATGCTTCGATGGCCGCGGTGATGCTATGAGGCATGATGCGACAACATGCTTCGAACACCCGTGGCGGGCTTCGACGGCCCGATGGCATGCTTCGATGGCCGTGGTGATGCTACGAGGCGTGCTGCAACGACATGCTTTGATCGCCGCAGTGATGCTACGAGGCATGCTGCGACGACATGCTTCGAACACCCGTGGCGGGCTTCGACGGCTCCGATGGCATGCTTCGATGGCTGCGGTGATGCTACGAGGCCTGCTGCAACGACATGCTTTGCTCGCTGCAGTGATGCTACGAGGTGTGCTGCGACGACATGCTTCGAATGTCGTCGTGTGCTTTGACGGCCACGATGATACTACGACGGCATGCTTCGAGTGCAAGCGGTGTGCTTCGACGGCCACGACAATGCTGCAACGACGTGCTTCAAACAGTCATGGCGATGCTTCGACAACCGCGGCGATGCTACGACGGATTCCCAGCTGCTTTGATGATGATGCAATGATGTGTTTCACGGACGCGGCACTGTTGTAACGACGGACTTGGCAGCTTCGATGATGGTGCGGCGGCGTGCTTCAACGGTAGAAGCGATGCAGCGACGGGGCTGGCTGCTCCAGTGATGCTGCGATGGCATGCTTCGAAGGCAACGGCAGTGGCGTCCAGGACGCTACATCCAATGCAACCTTGACTCTATGAGCTTGCTAGTACCAAATCAAAACCAACACCCGATTCAGTGTGCACAACTATTTGTACCAACTGACGAAAGTCACGTACGCGAGAGCCGTAGTGTCTTGTTGAAGACATTAATTAGCTAGCACTAGTAGAAAACAGGACTTTGGTCTAGGCCGGGCCAACCCATTAGTCCCGGTTCAGTCACGAACCGGGACCAATGGGATCAACGGTCCCGGTTCGTGAGGCCAGGGGGCCGGCCGGGCCTCGTGGGGCATTGGTCCCGGTTCGTCTGGACCCTTTAGTCCCGGTTCCAGACACGAACCGGGGTCAATGTGCCTCGCTCCTGGCCCACAACCATTGGTCCCGGTTTGTGGCTGGAACCGGGACTAAAGGTGACCCCTTTTGTCCCGGTTCCAGCCACGAACCGGGACCAATGCGCCTCGCTCCTGGCCCACAACCATTGGTCCCGGTTTGTGGCTGGAACCGGGACCAATGGTTGGCCTATATATAGCCCCCGCCCGCGAGCAGAGCAATGCATTGCTCTGTTTTTTTGCCCGGCCGTGGGAGAGCTTTTGTGGTGCTCTAGCTCACCTCCTATGCACATGAGGTGTTCGATGAAATGCCCGAGCCACACTTAAGCTTTCTCCTCTCGAAGCTCCTTGTCCAAGCTCCATTTTCCTCAAGATTTGTCTAGGTTTGGCGGTCCGTCCTGTCCCGTCCCCGTCCTCACCGCCGTCGATCGCCCGCGCCCATCTCGGCGCCGGCAACACCGTGGTTAGCCTCTTCTTCTTATCTTCTTTCTAAAAGAAAAAAGTTCTTATTTGTGTGTTTTAATTAGATGCTCTAGAGAGTTATATGTTGTTCAATAATAAGAACTATATAACGCACGCAGATGAACCGGCAATGGATGTACGGTGACCGACGCACCTCCGAGTATATTAAGGGCCTGCATAATTTTCTCGAAGCGGCTGAGGCAAACAAGCAGAATGGTTTTATGCATTGTCCATGTACTGTCTGTGAGAATACGAAGGCTTTCTCCAACTCTAAAACCCTTCACTTCCACCTGCTTGAGAAGGGTTTTATGCCACACTATAATGTTTGGACCAAGCACGGAGAAAGAGGGGTTATGATGGAAGACAACGAAGAAGAAGAGGATGATGACAACTACCCACCCCCTGAATACGGTGATGCTGCAATGGGGGAAGCTGAAGATCAAGAGGAACCAGACGATGTGCCCGATGATGATCTTCGCCGGGTCATTGTTGATGCACAGAGAGAATGCGAAAGTGAAAGGGAGAAGTTGAAGTTCCATCGCATGTTAGAGGATCACAAAAAAGGGTTGTACCCAAATTGCGAAGATGACAACAGAAAGCTCGGTACCACACTGGAATTGCTGCAATGGAAGGCAGACAATGGTGTATCTGACAAGGGATTTAGTTCGCTGCTGAAAATAATGAAGAAGAAGCTTCCAAAGGATAACGAATTGCCCGGCAGTACGTACGAAGCAAAGAAGGTTCTATGCCTTCTAGGATTGGAGGTGCAGAAGATACATGCATGCCCTAATGACTGCATCCTCTACCGCGGTGAGTACGAGGATTTGAACGCATGCCCGGTATGCGGTGCATTGCGGTATAAGATCAGACGAGATGACCCTGGTGATGTTGAGGGCGAGCGCCCCAGGAAGAGGGTTCCTGCCAAGGTGATGTGGTATGCTCCTATAATACCACGGCTGAAACGTCTGTTCAGAAACAAAGAGCATGCCAAGTTGATGCGATGGCACAAAGAAGACCGTAAGAAAGACGGGAAGTTGAGAGCACCCGCTGACGGGTCGTAGTGGAGAAAAATCGAGAGAAGGTGGGGGGACTTTGCAGGTGACGCAAGGAACGTATGGTTTGGTTTAAGTGCAGATGGCATTAATCCTTTTGGGGAGCAGAGCAGCAATCATAGCACCTGGCCCGTGACTCTATGTATCTATAACCTTCCTCCTTGGTTGTGCATGAAGCGGAAGTTCATTATGATGCCAGTGCTCATCCAAGGCCCTAAGCAACCCGGCAATGACATTGATGTGTACCTAAGGCCATTAGTTGAAGAACTTTTACAGCTGTGGAATGGAGAAGGTGTACGTGTGTGGGATGAGCACAAACAGGAGGAATTTGACCTACATGCGTTGCTGTTTGTAACCATCAACGATTGGCCTGCTCTCAGTAACCTTTCAGGACAGACAAACAAGGGATACCACGCATGCACACACTGTTTAGATGACACCGACAGTATATATTTGGACAAATGCAGGAAGAATGTGTACCTGGGGCATCGTCGATTTCTTCCGACCAACCATCAATGTCGAAAGAAAGGAAAGCATTTCAAAGGTGAGGCAGATCACCGGAAGAAGCCCGCCCTCCGTACTGGTGATCACATACTTGATATGGTCAATGATTTACAAGTAATCTTTGGAAAGGGTCCTGGCGGACTATCTGTTCCGACTGACGATGCGGGACGCGCACCCATGTGGAAGAAGAAATCTATATTTTGGGACCTACCCTATTGGAAAGACCTAGAGGTCCGCTCTGCAATCGACGTGATGCACGTGACGAAGAATCTTTGCGTGAACCTGCTAGGCTTCTTGGGAGTGTATGGGAAGACAAAAGATACACCGGAGGCACGGGAGGAACAGCAACGTGTGCATGAAAAAGACGGCATGCATCCAAAGCAGTATGAAGGTCCTGCCAGCTACGCTCTTACCAAAGAAGAGAAGGAAATCTTCTTTGAATGCCTGCTCAGTATGAAGGTCCCGTCTGGCTTCTCGTCGAATATAAAGGGAATAATAAATATGGCAGAGAAAAAGTTCCAGAACCTAAAGTCTCATGACTGCCACGTGATTATGACGCAACTGCTTCCGGTTGCATTGAGGGGGCTTCTACCGGAAAACGTTCGATTAGCCATTGTGAAGCTATGTGCATTCCTCAATGCAATCTCTCAGAAGGTGATCGATCCAGAAATCCTGTCAAGGTTAAGGAGTGATTTGGTGCAATGTCTTGTTAGTTTCGAGCTGGTGTTCCCACCATCTTTCTTCAATATCATGACGCACGTCCTAGTTCATCTAGTCGACGAGATTGTCGTTCTGGGCCCTATATTTCTACACAATATGTTCCCCTTTGAGAGGTTCATGGGAGTCTTAAAAAATATGTTCGTAACCGCGCTAGGCCAGAAGCAAGCATCTCCATGGGCCATCAAACAGAGGATGTCATTGGGTTTTGTGTTGACTTCATTCCTGACCTTAAGAAGATTGGTCTCCCTCAATCGTGGTATGAGGGGAGACTGACTGGAAAAGGCACGCTAGGAGCGGACTCAATAATATGTAGGGACGGGCATTCTTGGTCTCAAGCACACTACACAGTTCTACAGAATTCTACCTTGGTGACCCCGTATGTCGATGAACACAAGAATATTCTGCGCTCCAAACACCCAGCGCAGTGTGACGACTGGATTACATATGAACACATCAGGACTTTCGGCAGTTGGTTGCAAACACGTCTCATGGGTGACAACACTGTTTCTGATGAGCTGTACTCGTTGGCCAGGGGACCATCTTCGACTGTATTGACTTACAAAGGGTACGAGATAAATGGGAATACATTTTACACGATCGCCCAAGATCAAAAGAGCACCAACCAAAACAGCGGTGTCCGCTTTGATGCAGCAACCAAGAGGGGAAGGACACATATTATGGTTACATAGTGGACATATGGGAACTTGACTATGGACATGATTTCAAGGTCCCTTTGTTTCAGTGCAAATGGGTCAATCTGTCAGGAGGCGGGGTACAGGTAGACCCACAGTACGGAATGACAACAGTGGATCTCAACAACCTTGGGTACACAGACGAACCATTCGTCCTAGCTAATGATGTGGCACAGGTTTTCTATGTGAAGGACATGCCTACCAAACCGAGAAAAAGAAAAGATAAGGAAACGAATACATCATACGATGAGCCAAAGCGCCACATAGTTCTTTCAGGAAAAAGAGACATCGTGGGATTGGAGGGCAAGACAGACATGTCTGAAGATTATGAAAAGTTTCATGAAATTCCTCCCTTCAAAGTCAAGGCTGACCCAAGCACCCTGTTAAACGATGAAGATTATCCATGGTTACGGCGCAATAAGCAAAGGACACAAGCGAAGAAAAAGTGAAAACTTTCTCTCCACAACTATATCATTGCAGTTACATGTGAAGAAATTAAATGCCTTTTGTAACAGATGAGTTTTCGTCCGAAACCCTGATACTTCTAAAGAGATTGTCCGTTTTGTACACGAAGTGCATCCAGTTTTTGCCGTAACCCTCTCAACTTTTTAGCACATGCTATGTGGGTGAAATGATGATACCATGCCAACTTTCAACCTGTTCAGAGTTCATTTGTAGTGCTTTTCAATTTCAGGGTCATTTAGCTTAAAAAAATCAGTAAATGCATGAAAAATAGGAAATGAAGTCAGAAAGGGTTGAAAATTGATGATGTGGCTTTGAATGATGCATTTTGAACACACAAAAAGTCTGGAGTTCAAATAAGTTCAAAAAAATGAAATCCCTTTGTAACAGATGAGTTTTCGTCCGAAACCCTGATACTTCGAAAGAGATTGTCCATTTTGTACATGAAGTGCAGCCAGTTTTTGCCGTAATCCTCTCAACTTTTTAGAATATGCTATGTGGGTGTAATGATGATACCATGCCAACTTTCAACCTTTTCAGAGTTCATCTGAAGTGGTTTTCAATTTCAGGGTCATTTAGCTCAAAGAATGAACTAATAGCAAAAAGAATGAACTAGAAAACCTTTATGAAACTCTAATAGCAAAAATAATGAACTAAAAATAGTTAATTAAAAAATTCTGTTATGATCAACTAAAATAAAACTATAATATTCCTCAATAGCAAAAAGAATCAACTAAAAAGCTTTTATAAAACTCTAATAGCAAAAGGAATCAACTAAAAATATTTTATAAACCTCTAGTATTTATGAAACTAAAATTATATAAAATTTATGCAACTAAAGTTATCAAAGTATTTTTTGTTCAAAACATTAATAGCAAAAAGAATTTTCATAAAGAATTTTTTTAGAAACTTTAATAGCAAACTAAAATAACAAAATCTGTTTTTGGTTAAAACAGACATTTAAAATTACCTAAAAATTACCAAATTGAATATAATGATAAAACACAGTAATATTAAATAGCAGGAAAAAGAATCACTCAAAAATCTATTTTTATAGTAAAGTTATTCACAAACTAGTGATTCACATCAATTTAAAAGAATTCAAATTTAAACTATTCAAATTTGGAAACTAATGGCACTAACAGAAAGTTTATAATTTTTGTGACCTAAAAGCAAAAAGAATGACTGAAAAACTGTAAGTAGAAACAAAAGAAAATAAATAAAGCAAAAAAGAAAACAAAAAAAGTAGAAAAAAATTAAAAAAATGCCACCTAGTGGGCCACCACGGCCTGAATACGACTAGAAACCCAACCATCTAGTTGGGCCAGGATTCAGGCCCGCAGAAGGCCCACAAGGTCCACAGGCAGAGGTGTGTGCGATTAGGCCCGTAAGCCTGCTGTTGAGAGGAGCTCGAGAGGGCTGGCGCAGCAGCGCTTATAAACCACTCTCGAGCCCTCTCAGCTAGCGAGGTGGGACTAAACTTTTGGCCCCGGGCAGCACCACTCTTCGCCGAACTAGTGCACCTATACAATTTACCATTGTATTGGGTGTGTTGGGGACACAAGAGACTCTTTGTTATTTGGTTGCAGGGTTGTTTGAGAGAGACCATCTTCATACTACGCCTCCCACGGATTGATAAACCTTAGGTCATCCACTTGAGGGAAAATTGCTACTGTCCTACAAACCTCTGCGCTTGGAGGCCCAACACGAGTCTACAAGAACAAGTTGTGTAGTAGACATCAGGGGCGCGCGATGGTTAACTCCTACCAACCTCCCCCCTAGGGCATGCGTAGTATTACTTTGCTTCGAGGGCTAATAAACTTTCACAATAAGTATGTGAGTTCTTTATGACTAATGTGAGTCCATGGATTATACGCACTCTTACCTTTCCGCAATTTGCTAGCCTCTTCGGTACCGTGCATTGCCCTTTCTCACCTTGAGAGTCGGTGCAAACTTCGCCAGTGCATCCAAACCCCGTGATATGATACGCTCTATCACACATAAGCCTCATTATATCTTCCTCAAAATAGCCACCATACCTACCTATTATGGCATTTCCATAGCCATTCCGAGATATATTGCCATGCAACTTCCATCATCATCATATACATGACTTGAGCATTCATTGTTATATTGCTTTGCATGATCGTAAAGATAGCTAGCATGATATTTTCATGGCTTGTCCGTTTTTTGATATCTTTGCCACACTAGATCATTGCACATCCTAGTACACCGCCAGAGGCATTCATATAGAGTCATATTTTGTTCTAGTATCGAGTTGTAATTTTGAGTTGTAAGTAAATAGAAGTGTGATGATCATCATATCCATTATTAGAGCATTGTCCCAGTGAGGAAAAGATGATGGAGACTATGATTCCCCCACAAGTCGGGATGAGACTCCGGACGAAAAAAAGAGAGAAAAGAGAGAAAAAAAGAGAGGCCAAAAAGAGCCTAACAAAAAAAAGAGAAAAAATGAAGAAAAAATGAAAAAAAATGAGAGAAAAAGATAGAAGGGGCAATGTTACTATCCTTTTTCCACACTTGTGCTTCAGAGTAGCAACATGTTCTTCATATAGAGTCTCCTATGTTGTCACTTTCATATACTAGTGGGAATTTTTCATTATAGAACTTGGCTTGTATATCCTGATGATGGGCTTCCTCAAATGCCCGTGGTCTTCATGAGCAAGCAATTTGGATGCACACCCACTTAGTTTTCAGTTTGAGCTTTCATACACTTATAGCTCTTAGTGCATCCGTTGCATGGCAATCCCTACTCCTCGCATTGATATCGATTGATGGGCATCTCCATAGCCCGTTGATCCTCCTAGTTGATGCGAGACTTTATCCCTTTTTGACTTCTCCTTATTAATCTCTACCATTATACTCTATTCCACCTATAGTGCTATATCCATGGCTTGCGCTCATGTATTGCGTGGGGGTTGAAAAAGCTGAAGCGCATTAAAAAGTATGAACCAATTGCTCGGCTGACATCGGGGTTGTACATGATTTATATTTTGTGTTAAGAAGATGGAGCATGAAAAGGCTATATGATTTTGTAGGGATAACTTTCTTTAGCATTTTTATTTTGAAAGGCATGATTGTTTGTTGGTATGCCTGAGTATTGATGTCTTTATACCAAATTATACACTATTGCTTTGAATCACTCGTGTCTTAATATTCATGCCATGATTAGATTATATGATCAAGATTATGTTAGGTAGCATTCCACATCAAAAATTATCTCTTTTATCATTTACCTACTCGAGGACGAGCATGAATTAAGCTTGGGGATGCTGATACATCTCCGTCGTATCTATAAATTTTGATTGTTTCATGCCAATATTCTACAACTTTCACATATTTTTGGCAACATTTTATATTATTTTTGGGACTAACATATTGATCCAGTGCTTAGTGCCAGTTCCTGTTTTCTAGATGTTTTTTGTTTCGCAGAATATCCATATCAAACGAAGTCCAAATGCAATAAAATTTTACGGAGAATTATTTTGGAATATATGTGATTTTTGGGAGGTAGAATCAACACAAACGGATGCCCACAGCCTCCACAAACCACATTGGCGCGCCGCCCCCTGGCCACGCGGTGGTGCCTCGTGGGCACACCGTAAGTCGGTTGGGGCTCTTCTTCGGCCGCAAGGAAGCTTATATCGAGAAAAAAATTGTGTTAAAATTTCAGCGCAATCGGAGTTACGGATCTCCGGGAATTTAAGAAACGGTGAAAGGCCAGAAAACGGAAACGCGAAACAGAAGAGAACGGAGAGAGAGATCCAATCTCGGAGGGGCTCCCGCCCTTCCGGGTGCCATGGAGGCCAAGGACCAGAGGGGAAAACCTCCTCCCATCTAGGGGGAGGCCAAGCAATAAGAAGAAGGAGGGGAGCTCTCTCCCCCTCTCTCCCGCTGACGCCGGAACGCCGCCGGGGCAATCATCGTGACGGCGATCTACACCAATAACTTCGCCGCCGTCACCACTAACTCTCTCCCCCTCTATGCAGCGGTGTAACACCTCTTCTCCCCGCTGTAATCTGTACTTAAACATGGTGCTTAATGCTGCATATTATTATCCAATGATGTGTGGCCATCCTATGATGTTTGAGTAGATCCGTTTTGTCCTATGGGTTGATTGATGATCGTGATTGGTTTCAGTTGTATGTTTTATTTTGGTGTTGTCCTATGGTGCCCTCCGTGTTGCGCAAGCGTGAGGGATTCCCGCTGTAGGGTTTGCAATACGTTCATAATTCTCTTATAGTGGGCGGCTAGAGTGACAGAAGCTTACACCCGAGTAAGGGGGTTGTTGCGTATGGGAGTAAAGGGGACTTGATACTTAATGCTATGGTTGGGTTTTACCTTAATGATCTTTGGTAGTTGCGGATGCTTGCTAGAGTTCCAATGATAAGTGCATATGATCCAAGTACGGAAAGTATGTTAGCTCATGCCTCTCCCTCGTATAAAATTGCAATAATGATTACCGGTCTAGTTATCGATTGCCTATGGACAAATCTTTCTCTTGTGTTACAAAAACTTTCTACTAAAAACCTAACATTTATTATCTTGCAATTTACTCGTAGTTTTATTATCTCACAAACTACTCCTAGTTTTATTCTCGTTAAGTACTTCTAGTCTTATCCTTACACCCGCAAAATAGTTTCATACTTGTTCTAGGTAAAGCAAATGCTAAGTGTGCGTAGAGTTGTATCGGTGGTCGATAGAACTTGAAGGGAATATTAATTCTACCTTTGGCTCCTCGTTGGGTTCGACACTCTTATTTATCGAAAAAGCTACAATTGATCCCCTATACTTGTGGGTTATCAACGTTGCGAGTTACCTCGCGTAGGGCACGTTGAGCTTCAAGTGCTTGCTCCTCACGACGTTGTCGTTCTTGTTGTAGGGCATCATCTTCTTGGTGTACTTGACGTTGGCGTTGTGGAACTTGGTCTTGGTCCACGTTGTCTCGTGCTTGCCGGTTTTTTCGTTCACGCTCTCGAAGACGGTCTTGCAAACCATTTTCATGGAATGGGTTTCTTGAAGTTTGCCGGTCGTCATGTTCTTGGGGACGATGAGAGGGTGCTCGTGGAAGACTTGCATCCGAAGAAGTGTCCGAAGAGTGTCGTCTCGAATGGCGCCGTCTTGATCTTGATGAAGACGAAGTGGAAGAATCGCGGTTGACCATCATGGTTCGGAACTCTTCCATTTGAGATGATAGCTTGTCATCAAGGGTTTGTCGAAAGTCGGAGGCAAGTTGTTCAATGCGTTTGCCCAATGCTTCGCTATCTTGATGTAATGCTCGTTGGACGCCAAAGAGGTGAGCCTTGGTGACGTATTCGGTTGTTGCATCGCCATGCTCGTCGAAGAGAGGATTGGTAGAAGTGCTCGGCCTATCCATGATTCTCAAACAAGTGTTAGTGGAAGAAAGAAACGAACTAGACCAATGTTCCTTATCCAATGTTGAAGGTGGATCAATGATCACCCAATATGGTATTATGGAAATAGTGCAATTGGTACCGGATCGTGTCAATCTCACACCTACACAAGTAAAGCTTTTGGAGGAGTTTGGTTCGGATGGTGGCACAAAATAGTTGCAATTTGTAAGCAAGATATCAATAATGTTGAAAAAGATTCACAAGTTTGCAAGTGTAACAAGTAGACCAATAGCAATAAGTAGCACACGGAAACACACGCACGGATAGATAAATGAGGTCGTGCAACCAAGAAATGAGCTCAAAATGTGGAATCCACGAAAAATGCTCTTGTCGCACAACACTAGAGAGACACTAGCACGATTGCTCAATAGGCGGATACGAACTTGTGCACAACCTATAAGAGACAAAACGTATGGACTTTCTACCTCAAGTATGCGACGTATATATGATTCCCGGTGAACTCGGTCACAATGATCCAAGATGATCAAGTATGATATGTAATGTGGCAATGCTATGGCTATTGCTTACAAGCTTGTTGTTGCTCTTTCTCTTTTGCTTAAAAGCTTCTCGTTCTTGTTATTTTCCTTTGGCCACTTATGCGAAATACTCTTATCAAGATAGCAATGATGTATATGCGGGAACAAAATTTTGGCACAAGAGATGATATGAGTATATATGCACGCTATGATAGCTATGCGGAACGGTATCACTAAAGTGCACAAGTAGCGTTTGCCGGCAATACTCAAATGGCTAGTCTCGTAGGAAAGCTACGCAAAAGATGGTCTTGGGGTTTCACAATGCAATGGCTAGGATATGAACAAGTTGTCGTCGAGGTTACCGTCCTTGCTTACGGTTATGGTGTCACAATGATGAAGTGGTCGTGGTCGATGACGAGTCCGTGGCGAAGTAGAGCGGCGGTGATGTTAATGACGAACCGTCCCTAAGTAGCCAAAACACGTTAGGAAACGGAACCGCAACTCAAATTCTCAAGTGGCAAATGTGACAATATTTGTAGTGGTTGCGGAAGTTGTGGTGAAGTCACACGAGTATGCGATGGTATTGCGGAAGAAACGGTGGGAAATGACGAAAAATTGTGGAAAAAGAAGAAGAGATGAAGTGTTGGCTGACAGGGGGCGGATGTTCGGGCCTGCGGGCCGGATGTCCGGGGTGCCAGATGTCCGGGCTCTCGAGCTGGATGTCCGGGGACTCCAATCCGCGGAAGAACTTGAAGAACTAGTTTGAAAAAGAAAATTTCAAGGCGAAATTGGGGAGATTTTGTGGATGGAAATGATGGAGGGGCTGGGGGAAAGCTAGATCCACTCGAAACCAAGCAAATCCTTGGATCAAAATCAACAAAACATCATTAAACCAACAAATAACAAAAAAAATTGGTATGGTTATTTTTGTGGGGAATTTCAAAATTGGGCAAAATCAACAAAATTGGGGCTAGAAAATGAGGGGAAAAGACTCCAAGTTGTGAATCAACGTGGCTCTGATCCAAGATGATGTAGGGTGGAACCCTAGTTCGTCGATCTTTTCACACTTGGAGGGCAAAAAGGCAAATTGAGGGAAGAACACAAGAACAAAACACTCAATTGACACAATCCAAATCACACATGCACTAGATCCACATACACATAGTAGAGATACAAGATCCAAAGTCAACACAAGATGATACACGGTAACTAGTTCATCCCTATCCGTAGAGGAGTTGAGGTCTTGAATCCGGAGTGGATCTTCTCACATGGGTCTCATGGAGGTCTCGACCTCCACGGGAGAGGTAGTGGATGAGCAAAGCTCTATCTCTAAGAGCCAAACCTTTGCTAACCCTAGATGGAGGAGGGGGAGGTCTTTATATAGTGCTAGTACAAGTTGGGACGGATTGGAGGGGTACATGGGCCCTTGGCCCGTACTCTGCGCACAGGCGGGTGCCGGATGTCCGAGCTGGGGGCCGGATGTCCGGCGGCTCACGAAGAGCCGGATGTCCGTCGGGTCGGTCGGGTCGGCCGGATGTCCGGGCTGAGTCGACCGTTTGGCTGCTGCTTTCTATAGGGAGGGGCCGGATTTCCGGGCACGGGCCGGATGTCCGGGGTCGACGGGCCGGATGTCCGGGGCGAGGCCGGATGTCCTGGTCCTGGGGACTTGGCGGCGGCTGATCTGGTGATGTTGTTGTAGTCTCCAGGGGCCGGATGTCCGGCTGCTGATGCTCCGCAGCGCTTCCTCTTCTCGGGAACTTTCATCCGTGTGCTTGGCGACTTGTCCATTGTTCCGGGCTTTTTCGAGAGGGTCTTCTTGGTACCTAAGCACACATAGCATTCCAGAATGAGGTAGCAACCATGTCTCGCACGAGTCATATGGAAGTTCTTTAAGGAGTGATGTCACCTCGGTCTCGAGAGCTCTTGCACGTGCTCGTGTCATTGGTCCGCTTGGCACTTGGGGAGACGGAGGTGGGTCCATGGGGATGACCGTAGGATGCTCCGCATCACTACTTCTTCTCCTGCGTCGGAGAGTCCCTGGTCTACTCCTCCCATGGCAGTCTAGGCCTCTTCTCTTCGGCGGTCATGGGAGGTTGGCTAGCTTTGGCGGATCGGTTCACATTAATTTGTCTGAGCCTGTGATGTCGTCGGTGAGTGTGGGCTCTCACTCTGACTGGCGGAGACGCCAAAAAAGTTCGATACCGAGCTAACAGACTACTCATGATACATACACAAACTATCTTTCTCAACATTCTTCTAATAAATCATAGATTGTTTCAATCACACCTATGTTGTCCCTTCATCCGTTCATATTAACTAACAAAGCCAAGCGGATGCATATGCTTACATGCAGACTTTTTTCATCAAGTTTCGTTAACAAATTGGACATTTTGGTGAAGACAAACAGATTGCATCACCCAATAACCTTTTGCGTCTCTACTCCCTAGCGCCTAGCCCACTAAGTTTGATTAATTAGGTATAGGTTTCCTTGGCATATACCATACAAAAACCGAATTCAAAATGGTATAAAATCTCATACCACACCGTAAACAATAATCATACTCTATCTCGAGCTCGGTGAGTCAGGGGGCTAGAGAACGAGGATCAGCCATAGCTTACCTTTGGCACGGGCCGGCTTGGCAAGCACAACGAGCCCTATTGCCCAGCGACGCCAGTCATCATTTCAGTGTGCATAAACATCCAATTTACTTCTGCATAAATAAATAACACCATACATAACTATGTTGAAAATTGCATCAGTCGTGTTAATTTTCATTTATTTGTGCAAGTTTGGATGAAAAAATATAAGCAAAAGTGGTCTGAAAAGTATATATGTTTGAAATGCATCAAATGGTCACGGTAGCGCCAGCTAGACGAGGATGGAGGATCCCGTGGTGGTGGTGGCGGGTCTCTTAGAGCAACTCCAACGGGCCGACCTAAAGGACACCGATTTTGTCCATTTTTTATCCGTTTGAATCGTCCGTCCGCCTGTCCGTGTCCGCTTTTTCATTTGGGTCGGCCGGTGCGCCCAACGGAGCCAGACGCATTTTGGACATGTTCGCGTCAGCATTCAGTCGAACACCTGCTCACCCCGCCTCCACGCTCGCTCACGCGCTCGCCGCGCCGCCTCGCCCCGCAGCTCGCCCCGCCTCCACGCCCGCTCACGCGCTTGCCGCCCTGCTCGGCGCCCCGCAGCTCGCCCCGCCTCCACGCCCGCTCACGCGCTTGCCGCCCTGCTCGGCGCCCCGCAGCTCGCCCCTCGTGCCTCCTCCATGCCCCTTGGCCCTGGTTGCGCACGCATCTGCAGGTGCTGGTGCAGCCCGCCATGGCGGCCGGTAAGGTCCTCGAGGCCGAGGGAGGTCGCGAGCGGGGAGGCAAGATCAGGCCGGGCACGCGAGCGGCGAGGCGGCCGGGCGCGCGAGCTCCCGAGCCATGGCGAGCTCCTCCTGCTGCGGGGCGGGGCGAGGCCGGGCCGGGCGCGCGAGCTCCTGCTGCTGCGTGGCAGGGCGAGGCCGGGACGGGCGCGTGAGCAGCAAAGGCGGCCGCTCTGCGTGGCGGGGCGAGGCCATGGCGAGCTCCTGCGGCTGCGTGGCAGGGCGAAGCCGAGTCGGACGCGAGCGGCGGCGTGGCCGAGGCATGCGCGCATGCTCCCGAGGCATGGCGGAAGTGCAGAAGCGCATGCTAGTGGCTCGAGCCGGCGCCCACCATGCAGCGAAGCTAGCTAGCTAGCTCCCGTGGGGCATGCACGGGCCGGCACCCATGCAGCGAAGCTAGCTAGCTAGCTCGCGTGGGACGCCATGCCATCCAGCGGAGCAAGCTAGCTCGCGTGGATGCTCGTACTGCCCGCGGCAGGGCGAGCGCGGCAGCACGGCGGCGTGCGAGCAGGGCGAGCGCGGCGGCACCTGTACCATGGCTGGGCGCGAGAGAGGGGAGAGAGAAAAAACATTGTGTGAGTGGATGGTAGGTGGGCCACGCGGGACATGCAGCGGACAGAGGTGGGCAAGAGGGACGTAGAAAACGTCCGCTTTATGTCCGCCTCCGATCCAAATCAGTCCCAAATTTGGGACGGAAATGGACACAAAGCGGACGCAAAATGAAAATTGGTCTCTGCGTTGAACCGTCGGTTTTGTCCGCGCAGACTCAAAAGGACATGGGCTATTGTCGACACAAAGCACAAAGGCAGATGACTGGGTGGCTATGTGCGATGTAGTCTTGGCAGCATGGAGGTGAAGGGCGGGGTTGGCAAGCATCGCCTTGCATAGTAGCACAACAACGCTCAAGGAGGTTGGCAGGGAGGTAGCGGCGCCAAAACAAAGAACAATGAGCTCATGCGTGACAACAAGGACAAGGGACACAAGGAAAGTTGAGTGTGACTCCCTGTTGGTGGACCGGAGCAAATTTGGGCGTCAGTCTGCTCCTGAGCCCAAATGTGACAAGTTAGACTCGGACCGGAAGGACAAATGAGACCAAAAGGCTAACTTAGCTTGGCCCACTCGCCTCCCATGATGGTAAAACACGGGAGCAACTAAATGGAGGTTACCCCTTGTTGGGGGACCTTCAGGGGTCACTTTTGGTGGCCGGGGAGCACGCCAAGTGGTCCATCCGGCTGCCGCCACATGTCGTAATCTGGGCGCTCTCTATGGATTTTATTTTATTTTATTTTTCTGTACACGTTTTCGGGATAGATGGGTTTTTTGGCTTATCTTTTCGGTTTTCGCCCAGTTATCCCAAGGTTTTGAAAGAAAATAAAATTGCACGAGACAAAATGTGCTTTCGTGGGAAGCACAAATTTGCTTCACGTGGAGGCATAGATTTGTTTCCGCGAGACGCATAACTGTGCTTCTCGGAAAGGAAAAAATATATGTGCTTCCACGAGAAGCACATATTTGATTTTACGAGAAGCACAACTATGCTTCTCAGAAAAACTGTGCTTCCACAAGAAGCACATAATTGCTTCCGCGAGAAGCACGACTGTGCTTCTCAAAGGGGAAAAAAGTGAACAAGCGCAACCGTGCTTTCGGCTCCGGTTTTTTCTTCCATTTTTTGGTTGCCGGTTTTTTCAGTTTTTGTTTCTTATCGGTTTTTATTGGTTTTTCCTGCTTTTTTCAGTTTTCTTTTTCTTTAAAAGTTCTCCGAAACTTATTAATATGAGATCTAATTTCAAAGATCTCGACGTGGGAAATAAAACAATGAAAATGTTTGGAATTTGGACGAATGGTTCAACAGATAAAACATTTTGAATAAATGAATCTATGAAAAAAGGAAAAACTCACAGGTTGTGACAAGTGATGCACATATAGTGCGCCGCTTATCAGCGCCTGAGAAGGTGGGAGTGACCTTTACAAGGGTTAACTCTTAAATAGTGTTTTAGGAAAATGCTTAAGGCACCAAATAATGGGTTGCTATTTTTAGGGCAATAATGGGTTGCTCGTACGCAACGCACACGGAAACTTAAAAATCATCCGGGTGATGCATGGGAAAAGTAAGCCGCCTCGCCCACCACTCGATTAGGCTGCTTTTGATCGTTGGATTAATACCTCGAATCGTTTTTCCTAGCAGACACATGTTTGTACTAGAAAATGTGTTCACACCTCACCTGGGCATCCATCCTGGTAGTGACGAGAAAACGTGTTCACACTTCATGTGGCGTTGCTAGTAGGTAGCCTGTTACGCTATACGTAACTCATCTCGTCAAACCCTCGCAAAAAAAATAAAAACTCATCTCGTCAAAGAAGCCGACCTGCTCGCACGCCATGCATCCCATGCCACCAACGGAGCAGCCCACCCTTGGCGTTGCATGCTGCAACACAACACCCTCCGCATCGCCAGTCATTGGCAGAACCGTCCTTGCATCAGCACTGGAGGAGGCCCTTGAAGCATTGATGTCCGACCTGTAAAGAGATGCAGCTGCGTGCAGCTTTGGAAGTGAAATGACAGCCGCCATTGTAGTGACATGAGTTGCTTCAAAGACCAGTGGCGGAGTGGCTGCTGCATACGAGGGGGGCGATGCACTGTAAGCCGAGACGATGATGTTGCAAGGGTCGATCGACTGCTATAGACGTCACTGTGGGGTCGCGAGGCAATGTTGCGACGGTGGATGGCGGTCTTTGCGACACTCGACTGCTTCAAACGGTTGCGGCGATGCTATGAGGTGTGCTATGACGGCCCCGGTGATGGCGTGACGACATGCTTCGAACGCCCGTGGTGTGCTGCGATGGCATCCCGGCTTCTTCAAGGATGTTGCGACGACTTGCTTCGACCGCCGCATCGATGCAACGAGGCGTCTAGTGATGGCCGCGGCGTTAGCACAACGACATGCTTCGAACACCCGTGGCAGGTTTCGACGGCTCCGGCGGCATCCTTCGATGGACGTGGTGATGCTACAAGGTGTGTTGCAATGACATGCTTCGAACACCCGTGGCGGGCTTCGACGGCTCCGACGGCATGCTTCGATGGCCGCGGTGATGCTACGAGGCGTGCTACGACGACATGCTTCGAACACCTGTGGCGGGCTTCGATGGCTCCGACGGCATGCTTCGATGGCCGCGGTGATGCTACGAGGCATGCTGCGATGACATGCTTTGAACACCCGTGGCGGGCTTCGACGGCTCCATGGCATGCTTCGATGGCCGCGGTGATGCTATGAGGCATGATGCGACAACATGCTTCGAACACCCGTGGCGGGCTTCGACGGCCCGATGGCATGCTTCGATGGCCGTGGTGATGCTACGAGGCGTGCTGCAACGACATGCTTTGATCGCCGCAGTGATGCTACGAGGCATGCTGCGACGACATGCTTCGAACACCCGTGGCGGGCTTCGACGGCTCCGATGGCATGCTTCGATGGCTGCGGTGATGCTACGAGGCCTGCTGCAACGACATGCTTTGCTCGCTGCAGTGATGCTACGAGGTGTGCTGCGACGACATGCTTCGAATGTCGTCGTGTGCTTTGACGGCCACGATGATACTACGACGGCATGCTTCGAGTGCAAGCGGTGTGCTTCGACGGCCACGACAATGCTGCAACGACGTGCTTCAAACAGTCATGGCGATGCTTCGACAACCGCGGCGATGCTACGACGGATTCCCAGCTGCTTTGATGATGATGCAATGATGTGTTTCACGGACGCGGCACTGTTGTAACGACGGACTTGGCAGCTTCGATGATGGTGCGGCGGCGTGCTTCAACGGTAGAAGCGATGCAGCGACGGGGCTGGCTGCTCCAGTGATGCTGCGATGGCATGCTTCGAAGGCAACGGCAGTGGCGTCCAGGACGCTACATCCAATGCAACCTTGACTCTATGAGCTTGCTAGTACCAAATCAAAACCAACACCCGATTCAGTGTGCACAACTATTTGTACCAACTGACGAAAGTCACGTACGCGAGAGCCGTAGTGTCTTGTTGAAGACATTAATTAGCTAGCACTAGTAGAAAACAGGACTTTGGTCTAGGCCGGGCCAACCCATTAGTCCCGGTTCAGTCACGAACCGGGACCAATGGGATCAACGGTCCCGGTTCGTGAGGCCAGGGGGCCGGCCGGGCCTCGTGGGGCATTGGTCCCGGTTCGTCTGGACCCTTTAGTCCCGGTTCCAGACACGAACCGGGGTCAATGTGCCTCGCTCCTGGCCCACAACCATTGGTCCCGGTTTGTGGCTGGAACCGGGACTAAAGGTGACCCCTTTTGTCCCAGTTCCAGCCACGAACCGGGACCAATGCGCCTCGCTCCTGGCCCACAACCATTGGTCCCGGTTTGTGGCTGGAACCGGGACCAATGGTTGGCCTATATATAGCCCCCGCCCGCGAGCAGAGCAATGCATTGCTCTGTTTTTTTGCCCGGCCGTGGGAGAGCTTTTGTGGTGCTCTAGCTCACCTCCTATGCACATGAGGTGTTCGATGAAATGCCCGAGCCACACTTAAGCTTTCTCCTCTCGAAGCTCCTTGTCCAAGCTCCATTTTCCTCAAGATTTGTCTAGGTTTGGCGGTCCGTCCTGTCCCGTCCCCGTCCTCACCGCCGTCGATCGCCCGCGCCCATCTCGGCGCCGGCAACACCGTGGTTAGCCTCTTCTTCTTATCTTCTTTCTAAAAGAAAAAAGTTCTTATTTGTGTGTTTTAATTAGATGCTCTAGAGAGTTATATGTTGTTCAATAATAAGAACTATATAACGCACGCAGATGAACCGGCAATGGATGTACGGTGACCGACGCACCTCCGAGTATATTAAGGGCCTGCATAATTTTCTCGAAGCGGCTGAGGCAAACAAGCAGAATGGTTTTATGCATTGTCCATGTACTGTCTGTGAGAATACGAAGGCTTTCTCCAACTCTAAAACCCTTCACTTCCACCTGCTTGAGAAGGGTTTTATGCCACACTATAATGTTTGGACCAAGCACGGAGAAAGAGGGGTTATGATGGAAGACAACGAAGAAGAAGAGGATGATGACAACTACCCACCCCCTGAATACGGTGATGCTGCAATGGGGGAAGCTGAAGATCAAGAGGAACCAGACGATGTGCCCGATGATGATCTTCGCCGGGTCATTGTTGATGCACAGAGAGAATGCGAAAGTGAAAGGGAGAAGTTGAAGTTCCATCGCATGTTAGAGGATCACAAAAAAGGGTTGTACCCAAATTGCGAAGATGACAACAGAAAGCTCGGTACCACACTGGAATTGCTGCAATGGAAGGCAGACAATGGTGTATCTGACAAGGGATTTAGTTCGCTGCTGAAAATAATGAAGAAGAAGCTTCCAAAGGATAACGAATTGCCCGGCAGTACGTACGAAGCAAAGAAGGTTCTATGCCTTCTAGGATTGGAGGTGCAGAAGATACATGCATGCCCTAATGACTGCATCCTCTACCGCGGTGAGTACGAGGATTTGAACGCATGCCCGGTATGCGGTGCATTGCGGTATAAGATCAGACGAGATGACCCTGGTGATGTTGAGGGCGAGCGCCCCAGGAAGAGGGTTCCTGCCAAGGTGATGTGGTATGCTCCTATAATACCACGGCTGAAACGTCTGTTCAGAAACAAAGAGCATGCCAAGTTGATGCGATGGCACAAAGAAGACCGTAAGAAAGACGGGAAGTTGAGAGCACCCGCTGACGGGTCGTAGTGGAGAAAAATCGAGAGAAGGTGGGGGGACTTTGCAGGTGACGCAAGGAACGTATGGTTTGGTTTAAGTGCAGATGGCATTAATCCTTTTGGGGAGCAGAGCAGCAATCATAGCACCTGGCCCGTGACTCTATGTATCTATAACCTTCCTCCTTGGTTGTGCATGAAGCGGAAGTTCATTATGATGCCAGTGCTCATCCAAGGCCCTAAGCAACCCGGCAATGACATTGATGTGTACCTAAGGCCATTAGTTGAAGAACTTTTACAGCTGTGGAATGGAGAAGGTGTACGTGTGTGGGATGAGCACAAACAGGAGGAATTTGACCTACATGCGTTGCTGTTTGTAACCATCAACGATTGGCCTGCTCTCAGTAACCTTTCAGGACAGACAAACAAGGGATACCACGCATGCACACACTGTTTAGATGACACCGACAGTATATATTTGGACAAATGCAGGAAGAATGTGTACCTGGGGCATCGTCGATTTCTTCCGACCAACCATCAATGTCGAAAGAAAGGAAAGCATTTCAAAGGTGAGGCAGATCACCGGAAGAAGCCCGCCCTCCGTACTGGTGATCACATACTTGATATGGTCAATGATTTACAAGTAATCTTTGGAAAGGGTCCTGGCGGACTATCTGTTCCGACTGACGATGCGGGACGCGCACCCATGTGGAAGAAGAAATCTATATTTTGGGACCTACCCTATTGGAAAGACCTAGAGGTCCGCTCTGCAATCGACGTGATGCACGTGACGAAGAATCTTTGCGTGAACCTGCTAGGCTTCTTGGGAGTGTATGGGAAGACAAAAGATACACCGGAGGCACGGGAGGAACAGCAACGTGTGCATGAAAAAGACGGCATGCATCCAAAGCAGTATGAAGGTCCTGCCAGCTACGCTCTTACCAAAGAAGAGAAGGAAATCTTCTTTGAATGCCTGCTCAGTATGAAGGTCCCGTCTGGCTTCTCGTCGAATATAAAGGGAATAATAAATATGGCAGAGAAAAAGTTCCAGAACCTAAAGTCTCATGACTGCCACGTGATTATGACGCAACTGCTTCCGGTTGCATTGAGGGGGCTTCTACCGGAAAACGTTCGATTAGCCATTGTGAAGCTATGTGCATTCCTCAATGCAATCTCTCAGAAGGTGATCGATCCAGAAATCCTGTCAAGGTTAAGGAGTGATTTGGTGCAATGTCTTGTTAGTTTCGAGCTGGTGTTCCCACCATCTTTCTTCAATATCATGACGCACGTCCTAGTTCATCTAGTCGACGAGATTGTCGTTCTGGGCCCTATATTTCTACACAATATGTTCCCCTTTGAGAGGTTCATGGGAGTCTTAAAAAATATGTTCGTAACCGCGCTAGGCCAGAAGCAAGCATCTCCATGGGCCATCAAACAGAGGATGTCATTGGGTTTTGTGTTGACTTCATTCCTGACCTTAAGAAGATTGGTCTCCCTCAATCGTGGTATGAGGGGAGACTGACTGGAAAAGGCACGCTAGGAGCGGACTCAATAATATGTAGGGACGGGCATTCTTGGTCTCAAGCACACTACACAGTTCTACAGAATTCTACCTTGGTGACCCCGTATGTCGATGAACACAAGAATATTCTGCGCTCCAAACACCCAGCGCAGTGTGACGACTGGATTACATATGAACACATCAGGACTTTCGGCAGTTGGTTGCAAACACGTCTCATGGGTGACAACACTGTTTCTGATGAGCTGTACTCGTTGGCCAGGGGACCATCTTCGACTGTATTGACTTACAAAGGGTACGAGATAAATGGGAATACATTTTACACGATCGCCCAAGATCAAAAGAGCACCAACCAAAACAGCGGTGTCCGCTTTGATGCAGCAACCAAGAGGGGAAAGGACACATATTATGGTTACATAGTGGACATATGGGAACTTGACTATGGACATGATTTCAAGGTCCCTTTGTTTCAGTGCAAATGGGTCAATCTGTCAGGAGGCGGGGTACAGGTAGACCCACAGTACGGAATGACAACAGTGGATCTCAACAACCTTGGGTACACAGACGAACCATTCGTCCTAGCTAATGATGTGGCACAGGTTTTCTATGTGAAGGACATGCCTACCAAACCGAGAAAAAGAAAAGATAAGGAAACGAATACATCATACGATGAGCCAAAGCGCCACATAGTTCTTTCAGGAAAAAGAGACATCGTGGGATTGGAGGGCAAGACAGACATGTCTGAAGATTATGAAAAGTTTCATGAAATTCCTCCCTTCAAAGTCAAGGCTGACCCAAGCACCCTGTTAAACGATGAAGATTATCCATGGTTACGGCGCAATAAGCAAAGGACACAAGCGAAGAAAAAGTGAAAACTTTCTCTCCACAACTATATCATTGCAGTTACATGTGAAGAAATTAAATGCCTTTTGTAACAGATGAGTTTTCGTCCGAAACCCTGATACTTCTAAAGAGATTGTCCGTTTTGTACACGAAGTGCATCCAGTTTTTGCCGTAACCCTCTCAACTTTTTAGCACATGCTATGTGGGTGAAATGATGATACCATGCCAACTTTCAACCTGTTCAGAGTTCATTTGTAGTGCTTTTCAATTTCAGGGTCATTTAGCTTAAAAAAATCAGTAAATGCATGAAAAATAGGAAATGAAGTCAGAAAGGGTTGAAAATTGATGATGTGGCTTTGAATGATGCATTTTGAACACACAAAAAGTCTGGAGTTCAAATAAGTTCAAAAAAATGAAATCCCTTTGTAACAGATGAGTTTTCGTCCGAAACCCTGATACTTCGAAAGAGATTGTCCATTTTGTACATGAAGTGCAGCCAGTTTTTGCCGTAATCCTCTCAACTTTTTAGAATATGCTATGTGGGTGTAATGATGATACCATGCCAACTTTCAACCTTTTCAGAGTTCATCTGAAGTGGTTTTCAATTTCAGGGTCATTTAGCTCAAAGAATGAACTAATAGCAAAAAGAATGAACTAGAAAACCTTTATGAAACTCTAATAGCAAAAATAATGAACTAAAAATAGTTAATTAAAAAATTCTGTTATGATCAACTAAAATAAAACTATAATATTCCTCAATAGCAAAAAGAATCAACTAAAAAGCTTTTATAAAACTCTAATAGCAAAAGGAATCAACTAAAAATATTTTATAAACCTCTAGTATTTATGAAACTAAAATTATATAAAATTTATGCAACTAAAGTTATCAAAGTATTTTTTGTTCAAAACATTAATAGCAAAAAGAATTTTCATAAAGAATTTTTTTAGAAACTTTAATAGCAAACTAAAATAACAAAATCTGTTTTTGGTTAAAACAGACATTTAAAATTACCTAAAAATTACCAAATTGAATATAATGATAAAACACAGTAATATTAAATAGCAGGAAAAAGAATCACTCAAAAATCTATTTTTATAGTAAAGTTATTCACAAACTAGTGATTCACATCAATTTAAAAGAATTCAAATTTAAACTATTCAAATTTGGAAACTAATGGCACTAACAGAAAGTTTATAATTTTTGTGACCTAAAAGCAAAAAGAATGACTGAAAAACTGTAAGTAGAAACAAAAGAAAATAAATAAAGCAAAAAAGAAAACAAAAAAAGTAGAAAAAAATTAAAAAAATGCCACCTAGTGGGCCACCACGGCCTGAATACGACTAGAAACCCAACCATCTAGTTGGGCCAGGATTCAGGCCCGCAGAAGGCCCACAAGGTCCACAGGCAGAGGTGTGTGCGATTAGGCCCGTAAGCCTGCTGTTGAGAGGAGCTCGAGAGGGCTGGCGCAGCAGCGCTTATAAACCACTCTCGAGCCCTCTCAGCTAGCGAGGTGGGACTAAACTTTTGGCCCCGGGCAGCACCACTCTTCGCCGAACTAGTGCACCTATACAATTTACCATTGTATTGGGTGTGTTGGGGACACAAGAGACTCTTTGTTATTTGGTTGCAGGGTTGTTTGAGAGAGACCATCTTCATACTACGCCTCCCACGGATTGATAAACCTTAGGTCATCCACTTGAGGGAAAATTGCTACTGTCCTACAAACCTCTGCGCTTGGAGGCCCAACACGAGTCTACAAGAACAAGTTGTGTAGTAGACATCAGGGGCGCGCGATGGTTAACTCCTACCAACCTCCCCCCTAGGGCATGCGTAGTATTACTTTGCTTCGAGGGCTAATAAACTTTCACAATAAGTATGTGAGTTCTTTATGACTAATGTGAGTCCATGGATTATACGCACTCTTACCTTTCCGCAATTTGCTAGCCTCTTCGGTACCGTGCATTGCCCTTTCTCACCTTGAGAGTCGGTGCAAACTTCGCCAGTGCATCCAAACCCCGTGATATGATACGCTCTATCACACATAAGCCTCATTATATCTTCCTCAAAATAGCCACCATACCTACCTATTATGGCATTTCCATAGCCATTCCGAGATATATTGCCATGCAACTTCCATCATCATCATATACATGACTTGAGCATTCATTGTTATATTGCTTTGCATGATCGTAAAGATAGCTAGCATGATATTTTCATGGCTTGTCCGTTTTTTGATATCTTTGCCACACTAGATCATTGCACATCCTAGTACACCGCCAGAGGCATTCATATAGAGTCATATTTTGTTCTAGTATCGAGTTGTAATTTTGAGTTGTAAGTAAATAGAAGTGTGATGATCATCATATCCATTATTAGAGCATTGTCCCAGTGAGGAAAAGATGATGGAGACTATGATTCCCCCACAAGTCGGGATGAGACTCCGGACGAAAAAAAGAGAGAAAAGAGAGAAAAAAAGAGAGGCCAAAAAGAGCCTAACAAAAAAAAGAGAAAAAATGAAGAAAAAATGAAAAAAAATGAGAGAAAAAGATAGAAGGGGCAATGTTACTATCCTTTTTCCACACTTGTGCTTCAGAGTAGCAACATGTTCTTCATATAGAGTCTCCTATGTTGTCACTTTCATATACTAGTGGGAATTTTTCATTATAGAACTTGGCTTGTATATCCTGATGATGGGCTTCCTCAAATGCCCGTGGTCTTCATGAGCAAGCAATTTGGATGCACACCCACTTAGTTTTCAGTTTGAGCTTTCATACACTTATAGCTCTTAGTGCATCCGTTGCATGGCAATCCCTACTCCTCGCATTGATATCGATTGATGGGCATCTCCATAGCCCGTTGATCCTCCTAGTTGATGCGAGACTTTATCCCTTTTTGACTTCTCCTTATTAATCTCTACCATTATACTCTATTCCACCTATAGTGCTATATCCATGGCTTGCGCTCATGTATTGCGTGGGGGTTGAAAAAGCTGAAGCGCATTAAAAAGTATGAACCAATTGCTCGGCTGACATCGGGGTTGTACATGATTTATATTTTGTGTTAAGAAGATGGAGCATGAAAAGGCTATATGATTTTGTAGGGATAACTTTCTTTAGCATTTTTATTTTGAAAGGCATGATTGTTTGTTGGTATGCCTGAGTATTGATGTCTTTATACCAAATTATACACTATTGCTTTGAATCACTCGTGTCTTAATATTCATGCCATGATTAGATTATATGATCAAGATTATGTTAGGTAGCATTCCACATCAAAAATTATCTCTTTTATCATTTACCTACTCGAGGACGAGCATGAATTAAGCTTGGGGATGCTGATACATCTCCGTCGTATCTATAAATTTTGATTGTTTCATGCCAATATTCTACAACTTTCACATATTTTTGGCAACATTTT
Source organism: Elymus sibiricus (assembly GCA_039707655.1). Lineage (NCBI taxonomy): Eukaryota > Viridiplantae > Streptophyta > Magnoliopsida > Poales > Poaceae > Elymus > Elymus sibiricus. The sequence goes on along the minus strand of CM077668.1, from coordinate 458,962,887 downwards.
ATATTATTTTTGGGACTAACATATTGATCCAGTGCTTAGTGCCAGTTCCTGTTTTCTAGATGTTTTTTGTTTCGCAGAATATCCATATCAAACGAAGTCCAAATGCAATAAAATTTTACGGAGAATTATTTTGGAATATATGTGATTTTTGGGAGGTAGAATCAACACAAACGGATGCCCACAGCCTCCACAAACCACATTGGCGCGCCGCCCCCTGGCCACGCGGTGGTGCCTCGTGGGCACACCGTAAGTCGGTTGGGGCTCTTCTTCGGCCGCAAGGAAGCTTATATCGAGAAAAAAATTGTGTTAAAATTTCAGCGCAATCGGAGTTACGGATCTCCGGGAATTTAAGAAACGGTGAAAGGCCAGAAAACGGAAACGCGAAACAGAAGAGAACGGAGAGAGAGATCCAATCTCGGAGGGGCTCCCGCCCTTCCGGGTGCCATGGAGGCCAAGGACCAGAGGGGAAAACCTCCTCCCATCTAGGGGGGAGGCCAAGCAATAAGAAGAAGGAGGGGAGCTCTCTCCCCCTCTCTCCCGCTGACGCCGGAACGCCGCCGGGGCAATCATCGTGACGGCGATCTACACCAATAACTTCGCCGCCGTCACCACTAACTCTCTCCCCCTCTATGCAGCGGTGTAACACCTCTTCTCCCCGCTGTAATCTGTACTTAAACATGGTGCTTAATGCTGCATATTATTATCCAATGATGTGTGGCCATCCTATGATGTTTGAGTAGATCCGTTTTGTCCTATGGGTTGATTGATGATCGTGATTGGTTTCAGTTGTATGTTATATTTTGGTGTTGTCCTATGGTGCCCTCCGTGTTGCGCAAGCGTGAGGGATTCCCGCTGTAGGGTTTGCAATACGTTCATAATTCTCTTATAGTGGGCGGCTAGAGTGACAGAAGCTTACACCCGAGTAAGGGGGTTGTTGCGTATGGGAGTAAAGGGGACTTGATACTTAATGCTATGGTTGGGTTTTACCTTAATGATCTTTGGTAGTTGCGGATGCTTGCTAGAGTTCCAATGATAAGTGCATATGATCCAAGTACGGAAAGTATGTTAGCTCATGCCTCTCCCTCGTATAAAATTGCAATAATGATTACCGGTCTAGTTATCGATTGCCTATGGACAAATCTTTCTCTTGTGTTACAAAAACTTTCTACTAAAAACCTAACATTTATTATCTTGCAATTTACTCGTAGTTTTATTATCTCACAAACTACTCCTAGTTTTATTCTCGTTAAGTACTTCTAGTCTTATCCTTACACCCGCAAAATAGTTTCATACTTGTTCTAGGTAAAGCAAATGCTAAGTGTGCGTAGAGTTGTATCGGTGGTCGATAGAACTTGAAGGGAATATTAATTCTACCTTTGGCTCCTCGTTGGGTTCGACACTCTTATTTATCGAAAAAGCTACAATTGATCCCCTATACTTGTGGGTTATCAACGTTGCGAGTTACCTCGCGTAGGGCACGTTGAGCTTCAAGTGCTTGCTCCTCACGACGTTGTCGTTCTTGTTGTAGGGCATCATCTTCTTGGTGTACTTGACGTTGGCGTTGTGGAACTTGGTCTTGGTCCACGTTGTCTCGTGCTTGCCGGTTTTTTCGTTCACGCTCTCGAAGACGGTCTTGCAAACCATTTTCATGGAATGGGTTTCTTGAAGTTTGCCGGTCGTCATGTTCTTGGGGACGATGAGAGGGTGCTCGTGGAAGACTTGCATCCGAAGAAGTGTCCGAAGAGTGTCGTCTCGAATGGCGCCGTCTTGATCTTGATGAAGACGAAGTGGAAGAATCGCGGTTGACCATCATGGTTCGGAACTCTTCCATTTGAGATGATAGCTTGTCATCAAGGGTTTGTCGAAAGTCGGAGGCAAGTTGTTCAATGCGTTTGCCCAATGCTTCGCTATCTTGATGTAATGCTCGTTGGACGCCAAAGAGGTGAGCCTTGGTGACGTATTCGGTTGTTGCATCGCCATGCTCGTCGAAGAGAGGATTGGTAGAAGTGCTCGGCCTATCCATGATTCTCAAACAAGTGTTAGTGGAAGAAAGAAACGAACTAGACCAATGTTCCTTATCCAATGTTGAAGGTGGATCAATGATCACCCAATATGGTATTATGGAAATAGTGCAATTGGTACCGGATCGTGTCAATCTCACACCTACACAAGTAAAGCTTTTGGAGGAGTTTGGTTAGGATGGTGGCACAAAATAGTTGCAATTTGTAAGCAAGATATCAATAATGTTGAAAAAGATTCACAAGTTTGCAAGTGTAACAAGTAGACCAATAGCAATAAGTAGCACACGGAAACACACGCACGGATAGATAAATGAGGTCGTGCAACCAAGAAATGAGCTCAAAATGTGGAATCCACGAAAAATGCTCTTGTCGCACAACACTAGAGAGACACTAGCACGATTGCTCAATAGGCGGATACGAACTTGTGCACAACCTATAAGAGACAAAACGTATGGACTTTCTACCTCAAGTATGCGACGTATATATGATTCCCGGTGAACTCGGTCACAATGATCCAAGATGATCAAGTATGATATGTAATGTGGCAATGCTATGGCTATTGCTTACAAGCTTGTTGTTGCTCTTTCTCTTTTGCTTAAAAGCTTCTCGTTCTTGTTATTTTCCTTTGGCCACTTATGCGAAATACTCTTATCAAGATAGCAATGATGTATATGCGGGAACAAAATTTTGGCACAAGAGATGATATGAGTATATATGCACGCTATGATAGCTATGCGGAACGGTATCACTAAAGTGCACAAGTAGCGTTTGCCGGCAATACTCAAATGGCTAGTCTCGTAGGAAAGCTACGCAAAAGATGGTCTTGGGGTTTCACAATGCAATGGCTAGGATATGAACAAGTTGTCGTCGAGGTTACCGTCCTTGCTTACGGTTATGGTGTCACAATGATGAAGTGGTCGTGGTCGATGACGAGTCCGTGGCGAAGTAGAGCGGCGGTGATGTTAATGACGAACCGTCCCTAAGTAGCCAAAACACGTTAGGAAACGGAACCGCAACTCAAATTCTCAAGTGGCAAATGTGACAATATTTGTAGTGGTTGCGGAAGTTGTGGTGAAGTCACACGAGTATGCGATGGTATTGCGGAAGAAACGGTGGGAAATGACGAAAAATTGTGGAAAAAGAAGAAGAGATGAAGTGTTGGCTGACAGGGGGCGGATGTTCGGGCCTGCGGGCCGGATGTCCGGGGTGCCAGATGTCCGGGCTCTCGAGCTGGATGTCCGGGGACTCCAATCCGCGGAAGAACTTGAAGAACTAGTTTGAAAAAGAAAATTTCAAGGCGAAATTGGGGAGATTTTGTGGATGGAAATGATGGAGGGGCTGGGGGAAAGCTAGATCCACTCGAAACCAAGCAAATCCTTGGATCAAAATCAACAAAACATCATTAAACCAACAAATAACAAAAAAAATTGGTATGGTTATTTTTGTGGGGAATTTCAAAATTGGGCAAAATCAACAAAATTGGGGCTAGAAAATGAGGGGAAAAGACTCCAAGTTGTGAATCAACGTGGCTCTGATCCAAGATGATGTAGGGTGGAACCCTAGTTCGTCGATCTTTTCACACTTGGAGGGCAAAAAGGCAAATTGAGGGAAGAACACAAGAACAAAACACTCAATTGACACAATCCAAATCACACATGCACTAGATCCACATACACATAGTAGAGATACAAGATCCAAAGTCAACACAAGATGATACACGGTAACTAGTTCATCCCTATCCGTAGAGGAGTTGAGGTCTTGAATCCGGAGTGGATCTTCTCACATGGGTCTCATGGAGGTCTCGACCTCCACGGGAGAGGTAGTGGATGAGCAAAGCTCTATCTCTAAGAGCCAAACCTTTGCTAACCCTAGATGGAGGAGGGGGAGGTCTTTATATAGTGCTAGTACAAGTTGGGACGGATTGGAGGGGTACATGGGCCCTTGGCCCGTACTCTGCGCACAGGCGGGTGCCGGATGTCCGAGCTGGGGGCCGGATGTCCGGCGGCTCACGAAGAGCCGGATGTCCGTCGGGTCGGTCGGGTCGGCCGGATGTCCGGGCTGAGTCGACCGTTTGGCTGCTGCTTTCTATAGGGAGGGGCCGGATTTCCGGGCACGGGCCGGATGTCCGGGGTCGACGGGCCGGATGTCCGGGGCGAGGCCGGATGTCCTGGTCCTGGGGACTTGGCGGCGGCTGATCTGGTGATGTTGTTGTAGTCTCCAGGGGCCGGATGTCCGGCTGCTGATGCTCCGCAGCGCTTCCTCTTCTCGGGAACTTTCATCCGTGTGCTTGGCGACTTGTCCATTGTTCCGGGCTTTTTCGAGAGGGTCTTCTTGGTACCTAAGCACACATAGCATTCCGGAATGAGGTAGCAACCATGTCTCGCACGAGTCATATGGAAGTTCTTTAAGGAGTGATGTCACCTCGGTCTCGAGAGCTCTTGCACGTGCTCGTGTCATTGGTCCGCTTGGCACTTGGGGAGACGGAGGTGGGTCCATGGGGATGACCGTAGGATGCTCCGCATCACTACTTCTTCTCCTGCGTCGGAGAGTCCCTGGTCTACTCCTCCCATGGCAGTCTAGGCCTCTTCTCTTCGGCGGTCATGGGAGGTTGGCTAGCTTTGGCGGATCGGTTCACATTAATTTGTCTGAGCCTGTGATGTCGTCGGTGAGTGTGGGCTCTCACTCTGACTGGCGGAGACGCCAAAAAAGTTCGATACCGAGCTAACAGACTACTCATGATACATACACAAACTATCTTTCTCAACATTCTTCTAATAAATCATAGATTGTTTCAATCACACCTATGTTGTCCCTTCATCCGTTCATATTAACTAACAAAGCCAAGCGGATGCATATGCTTACATGCAGACTTTTTTCATCAAGTTTCGTTAACAAATTGGACATTTTGGTGAAGACAAACAGATTGCATCACCCAATAACCTTTTGCGTCTCTACTCCCTAGCGCCTAGCCCACTAAGTTTGATTAATTAGGTATAGGTTTCCTTGGCATATACCATACAAAAACCGAATTCAAAATGGTATAAAATCTCATACCACACCGTAAACAATAATCATACTCTATCTCGAGCTCGGTGAGTCAGGGGGCTAGAGAACGAGGATCAGCCATAGCTTACCTTTGGCACGGGCCGGCTTGGCAAGCACAACGAGCCCTATTGCCCAGCGACGCCAGTCATCATTTCAGTGTGCATAAACATCCAATTTACTTCTGCATAAATAAATAACACCATACATAACTATGTTGAAAATTGCATCAGTCGTGTTAATTTTCATTTATTTGTGCAAGTTTGGATGAAAAAATATAAGCAAAAGTGGTCTGAAAAGTATATATGTTTGAAATGCATCAAATGGTCACGGTAGCGCCAGCTAGACGAGGATGGAGGATCCCGTGGTGGTGGTGGCGGGTCTCTTAGAGCAACTCCAACGGGCCGACCTAAAGGACACCGATTTTGTCCATTTTTTATCCGTTTGAATCGTCCGTCCGCCTGTCCGTGTCCGCTTTTTCATTTGGGTCGGCCGGTGCGCCCAACGGAGCCAGACGCATTTTGGACATGTTCGCGTCAGCATTGAGTCGAACACCTGCTCACCCCGCCTCCACGCTCGCTCACGCGCTCGCCGCGCCGCCTCGCCCCGCAGCTCGCCCCGCCTCCACGCCCGCTCACGCGCTTGCCGCCCTGCTCGGCGCCCCGCAGCTCGCCCCGCCTCCACGCCCGCTCACGCGCTTGCCGCCCTGCTCGGCGCCCCGCAGCTCGCCCCTCGTGCCTCCTCCATGCCCCTTGGCCCTGGTTGCGCACGCATCTGCAGGTGCTGGTGCAGCCCGCCATGGCGGCCGGTAAGGTCCTCGAGGCCGAGGGAGGTCGCGAGCGGGGAGGCAAGATCAGGCCGGGCACGCGAGCGGCGAGGCGGCCGGGCGCGCGAGCTCCCGAGCCATGGCGAGCTCCTCCTGCTGCGGGGCGGGGCGAGGCCGGGCCGGGCGCGCGAGCTCCTGCTGCTGCGTGGCAGGGCGAGGCCGGGACGGGCGCGTGAGCAGCAAAGGCGGCCGCTCTGCGTGGCGGGGCGAGGCCATGGCGAGCTCCTGCGGCTGCGTGGCAGGGCGAAGCCGAGTCGGACGCGAGCGGCGGCGTGGCCGAGGCATGCGCGCATGCTCCCGAGGCATGGCGGAAGTGCAGAAGCGCATGCTAGTGGCTCGAGCCGGCGCCCACCATGCAGCGAAGCTAGCTAGCTAGCTCCCGTGGGGCATGCACGGGCCGGCACCCATGCAGCGAAGCTAGCTAGCTAGCTCGCGTGGGACGCCATGCCATCCAGCGGAGCAAGCTAGCTCGCGTGGATGCTCGTACTGCCCGCGGCAGGGCGAGCGCGGCAGCACGGCGGCGTGCGAGCAGGGCGAGCGCGGCGGCACCTGTACCATGGCTGGGCGCGAGAGAGGGGAGAGAGAAAAAACATTGTGTGAGTGGATGGTAGGTGGGCCACGCGGGACATGCAGCGGACAGAGGTGGGCGAGAGGGACGTAGAAAACGTCCGCTTTATGTCCGCCTCCGATCCAAATCAGTCCCAAATTTGGGACGGAAATGGACACAAAGCGGACGCAAAATGAAAATTGGTCTCTGCGTTGAACCGTCGGTTTTGTCCGCGCAGACTCAAAAGGACATGGGCTATTGTCGACACAAAGCACAAAGGCAGATGACTGGGTGGCTATGTGCGATGTAGTCTTGGCAGCATGGAGGTGAAGGGCGGGGTTGGCAAGCATCGCCTTGCATAGTAGCACAACAACGCTCAAGGAGGTTGGCAGGGAGGTAGCGGCGCCAAAACAAAGAACAATGAGCTCATGCGTGACAACAAGGACAGGGGACACAAGGAAAGTTGAGTGTGACTCCCTGTTGGTGGACCGGAGCAAATTTGGGCGTCAGTCTGCTCCTGAGCCCAAATGTGACAAGTTAGACTCGGACCGGAAGGACAAATGAGACCAAAAGGCTAACTTAGCTTGGCCCACTCGCCTCCCATGATGGTAAAACACGGGAGCAACTAAATGGAGGTTACCCCTTGTTGGGGGACCTTCAGGGGTCACTTTTGGTGGCCGGGGAGCACGCCAAGTGGTCCATCCGGCTGCCGCCACATGTCGTAATCTGGGCGCTCTCTATGGATTTTATTTTATTTTATTTTTCTGTACACGTTTTCGGGATAGATGGGTTTTTTGGCTTATCTTTTCGGTTTTCGCCCAGTTATCCCAAGGTTTTGAAAGAAAATAAAATTGCACGAGACAAAATGTGCTTTCGTGGGAAGCACAAATTTGCTTCACGTGGAGGCATAGATTTGTTTCCGCGAGACGCATAACTGTGCTTCTCGGAAAGGAAAAAATATATGTGCTTCCACGAGAAGCACATATTTGATTTTACGAGAAGCACAACTATGCTTCTCAGAAAAACTGTGCTTCCACAAGAAGCACATAATTGCTTCCGCGAGAAGCACGACTGTGCTTCTCAAAGGGGAAAAAAGTGAACAAGCGCAACCGTGCTTTCGGCTCCGGTTTTTTCTTCCATTTTTTGGTTGCCGGTTTTTTCAGTTTTTGTTTCTTATCGGTTTTTATTGGTTTTTCCTGCTTTTTTCAGTTTTCTTTTTCTTTAAAAGTTCTCCGAAACTTATTAATATGAGATCTAATTTCAAAGATCTCGACGTGGGAAATAAAACAATGAAAATGTTTGGAATTTGGACGAATGGTTCAACAGATAAAACATTTTGAATAAATGAATCTATGAAAAAAGGAAAAACTCACAGGTTGTGACAAGTGATGCACATATAGTGCGCCGCTTATCAGCGCCTGAGAAGGTGGGAGTGACCTTTACAAGGGTTAACTCTTAAATAGTGTTTTAGGAAAATGCTTAAGGCACCAAATAATGGGTTGCTATTTTTAGGGCAATAATGGGTTGCTCGTACGCAACGCACACGGAAACTTAAAAATCATCCGGGTGATGCATGGGAAAAGTAAGCCGCCTCGCCCACCACTCGATTAGGCTGCTTTTGATCGTTGGATTAATACCTCGAATCGTTTTTCCTAGCAGACACATGTTTGTACTAGAAAATGTGTTCACACCTCACCTGGGCATCCATCCTGGTAGTGACGAGAAAACGTGTTCACACTTCATGTGGCGTTGCTAGTAGGTAGCCTGTTACGCTATACGTAACTCATCTCGTCAAACCCTCGCAAAAAAAATAAAAACTCATCTCGTCAAAGAAGCCGACCTGCTCGCACGCCATGCATCCCATGCCACCAACGGAGCAGCCCACCCTTGGCGTTGCATGCTGCAACACAACACCCTCCGCATCGCCAGTCATTGGCAGAACCGTCCTTGCATCAGCACTGGAGGAGGCCCTTGAAGCATTGATGTCCGACCTGTAAAGAGATGCAGCTGCGTGCAGCTTTGGAAGTGAAATGACAGCCGCCATTGTAGTGACATGAGTTGCTTCAAAGACCAGTGGCGGAGTGGCTGCTGCATACGAGGGGGGCGATGCACTGTAAGCCGAGACGATGATGTTGCAAGGGTCGATCGACTGCTATAGACGTCACTGTGGGGTCGCGAGGCAATGTTGCGACGGTGGATGGCGGTCTTTGCGACACTCGACTGCTTCAAACGGTTGCGGCGATGCTATGAGGTGTGCTATGACGGCCCCGGTGATGGCGTGACGACATGCTTCGAACGCCCGTGGTGTGCTGCGATGGCATCCCGGCTTCTTCAAGGATGTTGCGACGACTTGCTTCGACCGCCGCATCGATGCAACGAGGCGTCTAGTGATGGCCGCGGCGTTAGCACAACGACATGCTTCGAACACCCGTGGCAGGTTTCGACGGCTCCGGCGGCATCCTTCGATGGACGTGGTGATGCTACAAGGTGTGTTGCAATGACATGCTTCGAACACCCGTGGCGGGCTTCGACGGCTCCGACGGCATGCTTCGATGGCCGCGGTGATGCTACGAGGCGTGCTACGACGACATGCTTCGAACACCTGTGGCGGGCTTCGATGGCTCCGACGGCATGCTTCGATGGCCGCGGTGATGCTACGAGGCATGCTGCGATGACATGCTTTGAACACCCGTGGCGGGCTTCGACGGCTCCATGGCATGCTTCGATGGCCGCGGTGATGCTATGAGGCATGATGCGACAACATGCTTCGAACACCCGTGGCGGGCTTCGACGGCCCGATGGCATGCTTCGATGGCCGTGGTGATGCTACGAGGCGTGCTGCAACGACATGCTTTGATCGCCGCAGTGATGCTACGAGGCATGCTGCGACGACATGCTTCGAACACCCGTGGCGGGCTTCGACGGCTCCGATGGCATGCTTCGATGGCTGCGGTGATGCTACGAGGCCTGCTGCAACGACATGCTTTGCTCGCTGCAGTGATGCTACGAGGTGTGCTGCGACGACATGCTTCGAATGTCGTCGTGTGCTTTGACGGCCACGATGATACTACGACGGCATGCTTCGAGTGCAAGCGGTGTGCTTCGACGGCCACGACAATGCTGCAACGACGTGCTTCAAACAGTCATGGCGATGCTTCGACAACCGCGGCGATGCTACGACGGATTCCCAGCTGCTTTGATGATGATGCAATGATGTGTTTCACGGACGCGGCACTGTTGTAACGACGGACTTGGCAGCTTCGATGATGGTGCGGCGGCGTGCTTCAACGGTAGAAGCGATGCAGCGACGGGGCTGGCTGCTCCAGTGATGCTGCGATGGCATGCTTCGAAGGCAACGGCAGTGGCGTCCAGGACGCTACATCCAATGCAACCTTGACTCTATGAGCTTGCTAGTACCAAATCAAAACCAACACCCGATTCAGTGTGCACAACTATTTGTACCAACTGACGAAAGTCACGTACGCGAGAGCCGTAGTGTCTTGTTGAAGACATTAATTAGCTAGCACTAGTAGAAAACAGGACTTTGGTCTAGGCCGGGCCAACCCATTAGTCCCGGTTCAGTCACGAACCGGGACCAATGGGATCAACGGTCCCGGTTCGTGAGGCCAGGGGGCCGGCCGGGCCTCGTGGGGCATTGGTCCCGGTTCGTCTGGACCCTTTAGTCCCGGTTCCAGACACGAACCGGGGTCAATGTGCCTCGCTCCTGGCCCACAACCATTGGTCCCGGTTTGTGGCTGGAACCGGGACTAAAGGTGACCCCTTTTGTCCCGGTTCCAGCCACGAACCGGGACCAATGCGCCTCGCTCCTGGCCCACAACCATTGGTCCCGGTTTGTGGCTGGAACCGGGACCAATGGTTGGCCTATATATAGCCCCCGCCCGCGAGCAGAGCAATGCATTGCTCTGTTTTTTTGCCCGGCCGTGGGAGAGCTTTTGTGGTGCTCTAGCTCACCTCCTATGCACATGAGGTGTTCGATGAAATGCCCGAGCCACACTTAAGCTTTCTCCTCTCGAAGCTCCTTGTCCAAGCTCCATTTTCCTCAAGATTTGTCTAGGTTTGGCGGTCCGTCCTGTCCCGTCCCCGTCCTCACCGCCGTCGATCGCCCGCGCCCATCTCGGCGCCGGCAACACCGTGGTTAGCCTCTTCTTCTTATCTTCTTTCTAAAAGAAAAAAGTTCTTATTTGTGTGTTTTAATTAGATGCTCTAGAGAGTTATATGTTGTTCAATAATAAGAACTATATAACGCACGCAGATGAACCGGCAATGGATGTACGGTGACCGACGCACCTCCGAGTATATTAAGGGCCTGCATAATTTTCTCGAAGCGGCTGAGGCAAACAAGCAGAATGGTTTTATGCATTGTCCATGTACTGTCTGTGAGAATACGAAGGCTTTCTCCAACTCTAAAACCCTTCACTTCCACCTGCTTGAGAAGGGTTTTATGCCACACTATAATGTTTGGACCAAGCACGGAGAAAGAGGGGTTATGATGGAAGACAACGAAGAAGAAGAGGATGATGACAACTACCCACCCCCTGAATACGGTGATGCTGCAATGGGGGAAGCTGAAGATCAAGAGGAACCAGACGATGTGCCCGATGATGATCTTCGCCGGGTCATTGTTGATGCACAGAGAGAATGCGAAAGTGAAAGGGAGAAGTTGAAGTTCCATCGCATGTTAGAGGATCACAAAAAAGGGTTGTACCCAAATTGCGAAGATGACAACAGAAAGCTCGGTACCACACTGGAATTGCTGCAATGGAAGGCAGACAATGGTGTATCTGACAAGGGATTTAGTTCGCTGCTGAAAATAATGAAGAAGAAGCTTCCAAAGGATAACGAATTGCCCGGCAGTACGTACGAAGCAAAGAAGGTTCTATGCCTTCTAGGATTGGAGGTGCAGAAGATACATGCATGCCCTAATGACTGCATCCTCTACCGCGGTGAGTACGAGGATTTGAACGCATGCCCGGTATGCGGTGCATTGCGGTATAAGATCAGACGAGATGACCCTGGTGATGTTGAGGGCGAGCGCCCCAGGAAGAGGGTTCCTGCCAAGGTGATGTGGTATGCTCCTATAATACCACGGCTGAAACGTCTGTTCAGAAACAAAGAGCATGCCAAGTTGATGCGATGGCACAAAGAAGACCGTAAGAAAGACGGGAAGTTGAGAGCACCCGCTGACGGGTCGTAGTGGAGAAAAATCGAGAGAAGGTGGGGGGACTTTGCAGGTGACGCAAGGAACGTATGGTTTGGTTTAAGTGCAGATGGCATTAATCCTTTTGGGGAGCAGAGCAGCAATCATAGCACCTGGCCCGTGACTCTATGTATCTATAACCTTCCTCCTTGGTTGTGCATGAAGCGGAAGTTCATTATGATGCCAGTGCTCATCCAAGGCCCTAAGCAACCCGGCAATGACATTGATGTGTACCTAAGGCCATTAGTTGAAGAACTTTTACAGCTGTGGAATGGAGAAGGTGTACGTGTGTGGGATGAGCACAAACAGGAGGAATTTGACCTACATGCGTTGCTGTTTGTAACCATCAACGATTGGCCTGCTCTCAGTAACCTTTCAGGACAGACAAACAAGGGATACCACGCATGCACACACTGTTTAGATGACACCGACAGTATATATTTGGACAAATGCAGGAAGAATGTGTACCTGGGGCATCGTCGATTTCTTCCGACCAACCATCAATGTCGAAAGAAAGGAAAGCATTTCAAAGGTGAGGCAGATCACCGGAAGAAGCCCGCCCTCCGTACTGGTGATCACATACTTGATATGGTCAATGATTTACAAGTAATCTTTGGAAAGGGTCCTGGCGGACTATCTGTTCCGACTGACGATGCGGGACGCGCACCCATGTGGAAGAAGAAATCTATATTTTGGGACCTACCCTATTGGAAAGACCTAGAGGTCCGCTCTGCAATCGACGTGATGCACGTGACGAAGAATCTTTGCGTGAACCTGCTAGGCTTCTTGGGAGTGTATGGGAAGACAAAAGATACACCGGAGGCACGGGAGGAACAGCAACGTGTGCATGAAAAAGACGGCATGCATCCAAAGCAGTATGAAGGTCCTGCCAGCTACGCTCTTACCAAAGAAGAGAAGGAAATCTTCTTTGAATGCCTGCTCAGTATGAAGGTCCCGTCTGGCTTCTCGTCGAATATAAAGGGAATAATAAATATGGCAGAGAAAAAGTTCCAGAACCTAAAGTCTCATGACTGCCACGTGATTATGACGCAACTGCTTCCGGTTGCATTGAGGGGGCTTCTACCGGAAAACGTTCGATTAGCCATTGTGAAGCTATGTGCATTCCTCAATGCAATCTCTCAGAAGGTGATCGATCCAGAAATCCTGTCAAGGTTAAGGAGTGATTTGGTGCAATGTCTTGTTAGTTTCGAGCTGGTGTTCCCACCATCTTTCTTCAATATCATGACGCACGTCCTAGTTCATCTAGTCGACGAGATTGTCGTTCTGGGCCCTATATTTCTACACAATATGTTCCCCTTTGAGAGGTTCATGGGAGTCTTAAAAAATATGTTTGTAACCGCGCTAGGCCAGAAGCAAGCATCTCCATGGGCCATCAAACAGAGGATGTCATTGGGTTTTGTGTTGACTTCATTCCTGACCTTAAGAAGATTGGTCTCCCTCAATCGTGGTATGAGGGGAGACTGACTGGAAAAGGCACGCTAGGAGCGGACTCAATAATATGTAGGGACGGGCATTCTTGGTCTCAAGCACACTACACAGTTCTACAGAATTCTACCTTGGTGACCCCGTATGTCGATGAACACAAGAATATTCTGCGCTCCAAACACCCAGCGCAGTGTGACGACTGGATTACATATGAACACATCAGGACTTTCGGCAGTTGGTTGCAAACACGTCTCATGGGTGACAACACTGTTTCTGATGAGCTGTACTCGTTGGCCAGGGGACCATCTTCGACTGTATTGACTTACAAAGGGTACGAGATAAATGGGAATACATTTTACACGATCGCCCAAGATCAAAAGAGCACCAACCAAAACAGCGGTGTCCGCTTTGATGCAGCAACCAAGAGGGGAAAGGACACATATTATGGTTACATAGTGGACATATGGGAACTTGACTATGGACATGATTTCAAGGTCCCTTTGTTTCAGTGCAAATGGGTCAATCTGTCAGGAGGCGGGGTACAGGTAGACCCACAGTACGGAATGACAACAGTGGATCTCAACAACCTTGGGTACACAGACGAACCATTCGTCCTAGCTAATGATGTGGCACAGGTTTTCTATGTGAAGGACATGCCTACCAAACCGAGAAAAAGAAAAGATAAGGAAACGAATACATCATACGATGAGCCAAAGCGCCACATAGTTCTTTCAGGAAAAAGAGACATCGTGGGATTGGAGGGCAAGACAGACATGTCTGAAGATTATGAAAAGTTTCATGAAATTCCTCCCTTCAAAGTCAAGGCTGACCCAAGCACCCTGTTAAACGATGAAGATTATCCATGGTTACGGCGCAATAAGCAAAGGACACAAGCGAAGAAAAAGTGAAAACTTTCTCTCCACAACTATATCATTGCAGTTACATGTGAAGAAATTAAATGCCTTTTGTAACAGATGAGTTTTCGTCCGAAACCCTGATACTTCTAAAGAGATTGTCCGTTTTGTACACGAAGTGCATCCAGTTTTTGCCGTAACCCTCTCAACTTTTTAGCACATGCTATGTGGGTGAAATGATGATACCATGCCAACTTTCAACCTGTTCAGAGTTCATTTGTAGTGCTTTTCAATTTCAGGGTCATTTAGCTTAAAAAAATCAGTAAATGCATGAAAAATAGGAAATGAAGTCAGAAAGGGTTGAAAATTGATGATGTGGCTTTGAATGATGCATTTTGAACACACAAAAAGTCTGGAGTTCAAATAAGTTCAAAAAAATGAAATCCCTTTGTAACAGATGAGTTTTCGTCCGAAACCCTGATACTTCGAAAGAGATTGTCCATTTTGTACATGAAGTGCAGCCAGTTTTTGCCGTAATCCTCTCAACTTTTTAGAATATGCTATGTGGGTGTAATGATGATACCATGCCAACTTTCAACCTTTTCAGAGTTCATTTGAAGTGGTTTTCAATTTCAGGGTCATTTAGCTCAAAGAATGAACTAATAGCAAAAAGAATGAACTAGAAAACCTTTATGAAACTCTAATAGCAAAAATAATGAACTAAAAATAGTTAATTAAAAAATTCTGTTATGATCAACTAAAATAAAACTATAATATTCCTCAATAGCAAAAAGAATCAACTAAAAAGCTTTTATAAAACTCTAATAGCAAAAGGAATCAACTAAAAATATTTTATAAACCTCTAGTATTTATGAAACTAAAATTATATAAAATTTATGCAACTAAAGTTATCAAAGTATTTTTTGTTCAAAACATTAATAGCAAAAAGAATTTTCATAAAGAATTTTTTTAGAAACTTTAATAGCAAACTAAAATAACAAAATCTGTTTTTGGTTAAAACAGACATTTAAAATTACCTAAAAATTACCAAATTGAATATAATGATAAAACACAGTAATATTAAATAGCAGGAAAAAGAATCACTCAAAAATCTATTTTTATAGTAAAGTTATTCACAAACTAGTGATTCACATCAATTTAAAAGAATTCAAATTTAAACTATTCAAATTTGGAAACTAATGGCACTAACAGAAAGTTTATAATTTTTGTGACCTAAAAGCAAAAAGAATGACTGAAAAACTGTAAGTAGAAACAAAAGAAAATAAATAAAGCAAAAAAGAAAACAAAAAAAGTAGAAAAAAATTAAAAAAATGCCACCTAGTGGGCCACCACGGCCTGAATACGACTAGAAACCCAACCATCTAGTTGGGCCAGGATTCAGGCCCGCAGAAGGCCCACAAGGTCCACAGGCAGAGGTGTGTGCGATTAGGCCCGTAAGCCTGCTGTTGAGAGGAGCTCGAGAGGGCTGGCGCAGCAGCGCTTATAAACCACTCTCGAGCCCTCTCAGCTAGCGAGGTGGGACTAAACTTTTGGCCCCGGGCAGCACCACCCTTTAGTCCAGGTTGGTGGCACCAACCGGGACCAATGCCCACCTTTGGTCCCGGATGGTGGCACCAACCGGGACCAATGCCACCCTTTAGTCCCGGTTGGTGCCACCAACCGGGACCAAAGGTCCCTGTTTCCCGCCCTTTGGGCTGCTGAAAAGATACCTTTGGTCCCGGTTGGTGGCACCAACTGGGACTAAAGGAGTGCATTAGTCCCGGTTGGAGACACCAACCGGGACCAATGCTCTGTGTATATAAGCAGGACTTGTGAAAATTTTCATTTTCATCTCGCAGTTCCCCCCGACGACGCCGACCTCCTCGACGCCGCCAGGCTGGCCCGACGCCGTCGCCCGTGCCCCTGCCCCGCCCCCGAGCCCACACCGACGCCGTCCGCCGCCCACGCCGTCGCCGTCCGCCGCCCCCGAGCGCGCCCGGCCGCGACCCTACGCCCCGACCCGCCCCCACCGTCGCCGTCGTCGCCGGCTCCCTCGTGCGTTGCCCCCGCCGTCGCCCTCGCCAGCCGACGCCCTCGCCGGCTGCCTCGCGCGCCGTCCCTGCCGTCGCCCTCGCCAGCCGACGCCGTCCGCCGCCCCCGAGCGCGCCCGGCCACGCCCCTGCCCCGGCCCGCCCCCACCGTCGCCGTCGCCGACGCCCTCGCCGCCCCCGCCGTCGCCCTCGCCGGCCACCCCCGCTGTGAGCCGCCGCCGCCCCGGCTCTGTTCATATCATTTTTTTGTTCATTTTTTATATGATGAATTTTTTGTTCCTATATATATAATGTATATATGTATGTGCCTATATGTATGTATGGATGTTCATATATGTATTAATTTTTTTGTTCAGAGCATTTTTTTGTTCATATATGTATTTTTTTTGTTCATCTTTGTATTAATTATTTTTATTCATAGCATTTTTTTGTTCATATATGTATTTTTTTTCATAGCATTTTTTTCCATGTATATATGTATGTGGCTATGTATGTATAGATGGATAGCATTTTTTTCCATGTATGTATGTCGTTGTCGATATACCCCCTCCCCGATAACTTCGACATGAGGGTGGGTCGATATACCCCCTCCCCGATAACATTTTTTTCCTAAGTTACTAAGGTAAAATGTTCAAGCCCCTCTCGATATACCGGGCGACCAACTCTCGAGGCCACCCAAACCCTAGAAAAAAAGCGTTGTCGATATACCCCCACCCCGATAACATTTTTTTTCTAAGTTACTAAGGTAAAATGTTCACCCCCCTCTCGATATACCGGGCGACCAACTCTCGAGGCCACCCAAACCCTAGAAAAAAGCGTTGTCGATCTCCTACCCCCTCCCGCCCCTACCCGACAATCTCTCGAGGCCACCCAAACCACTAGAAGAAAACTCCGGTAACTTCGACATGAGGGGGGACGTCGATCAATCCCCTCTCGCCCGAACAAGTCTATGTATCATTTTATATCGCGGTGGACATATATCAAAGTTTGATCATATGTCAAAGTTTGAATTTTGACATATGCAACATTTGATCATATATCAAAGTTTGATCATATGTCAAAGTTTGAATTTTACATAGATTTATCAAGAATGCCCCCCATTATGGATGTGCACAAGTTGATCCAATTTTTTTCTGATCTCATCTATATATATTCTTCTATATGTCACGTTGTCTGTGAAAGTATTGAAGAAATCCATGGCTTCATCATTAGACGGAAGTAACATGCGTATGATGCTACGAAGCTCTTCAAAGTTGTTTTGGAACGGAGTTCCGGATAGAATAATTCACTTTTTGGTACGAATTTCAGCAAAGGCCTTCCAAATAGCGATATTCCGAAGGCTCTTGCTGAACTTCGTACCAAAAAGCTAATTAATTTTCCTATCCGGGACTCCGTTCCAAAACAATTTTGGAGAGCTTCGTACCATTATGCGCCTGTTACTTCCGGCTAATGATGAAGCCATGGTTTTCTTGAATCCTTTGACACTAGACAACGTGACATATAGAAGGGTAGATGAGATCAGGAAAAATATGGACCATTTTCTGCACATTCAGAATGGCGCCATTTTGTTAATTAAATTCCTTAAAGGTTAAAATGAGTTAAAAGTTACTTACTCCCGGTCCGCTCGCCCGACCAACTCTCGAGGCCACATGTACCCCCTCCCCGATAACTTCGACATGAGGGGGGCGTCGGACATGAGGGGTGAGCGTCGTTGTCGTCTACCCCCTCCCCGATAACTTCGACATGAGGAGGGACGTCGGACATGACATGAGGGGTGAGCGTCGTTGTCGTCTACCCCCTCCGGTAACATAGATAACTCCGGTAACATAGATTTATCAAGAATACCCCCATTATGGATGTGCACAAGTTGATCCAATTTTTTTCTGATCTCATCTATATATATATTCTTCTATATTTGCAGAAACTATGGATCAAAGATACTTGGAACAAGAACAGTGGTTGGGGGAGATAATCCTCGCCGGAGGTGATGCTGTCTTGTCGTTTCTCAACGACACCGATGGAACAATGGAGGAGGAAGGACATGATCATGATGGCTCCGGTGACATGATCATGATGGCTCCGGAGGTGCTGACTAGCTAATTGATGCATTAATTGTTTTGGTATGTACATATATATATTAACTCTTCTTTCTTCTTTTATAGCCCTCCGGATCGAGCCAAACTTTGGTAACGAGACGAGGCCCGAAGAAGAGGTTGCGCAAGGATGAAAGGTTCACGATCACAGCACTCGCGGACGATGGCCTACCGATTGAACCCAAGCGGACCAAGGACGCATTTTCTGCTCAGTGCGGAGCTATTGTTAGGGACAACATCCAGATCAGCATCAAGCAATGGAATAAGCCTAAGGACGACGCCCCTGAAGGTGATTATGTCACCGATAGACAGAAAGATGATCTTTGGACCTTGCTGAAGGCAAATTTCACCCTACCGCCAGAGGAGGATCCGAATAAGCCCGTTATAGAGCCACTGGTCAAGGCGTGTGCTCTTAAGAAGATGGCAGATCTATTCAGGAGGTGGAAGAAGGAGTTGAAATCAAAGTTTGTCGACAAAGGTGAGACTCCAGAATTCATCGGCCGATTTGAGAAGATAAGAGATCACTGGCCCGCATTTGTGGCCTACAAGACATCAGACAAGAGTAAGAAAATGTCAGAGACAAACAAGAACAACGCTGCAAAGAAGCAGTATCACCATCACACGGGGTCAGGTGGCTACCTCAAAGCCCGGCCGTTGTGGGACAAAGCTGAGAATGACCTGATTGCTAAAGGGGTCGAACCAGAGACATTGAACTGGCCAGACCGTTCAAGGACTTGGTTCTTCGGGGTTGGAGGAACTTTGGACCCTGAAACAGGGAAGTGCCGTTGGACGGACGAGCAACTTGCAATACCTGTCACGAAGCTTCAGAAGTATATCACAGCAGCGCAGGAAGGGACGTTCATTCCCGACAGAGAGAAGGACGAGCTGACTGAGGCCCTAGGGAATGCTGAGCACCCTGGACGAACACGAGGCACACCAGGCTCCGTTCCGTGGAAGTTTGGGTTTCCCGACGCAGGCGGTTACAGAAGCCGGGAGAGAAAGAGGAAAGCGGAGCTGAGCGACATGCAAAAGATGAGTGCAAGACTACAAAAGCTAGAGGAAGCTGAGAGCCAGCGAGCTGCCGGCCAACTATCTCAGCGGCACGAAGCTACCCCAGAAGCTACCCCGCCATCTCAGCGGAGAAGCAGCGTGGCTTCCACGGAGCTCGTTCAGACTGACTTCACGGAGCCTATCTACCCCGTGGATACTATCACGGAGGCTCAAAATTGCGAGCTTATGACGAAATGCCATAACCTCACTTTCAAGGCGGCTCTCGGCTCTGTTGCACCTCCTCAACCCAACGGAACTTTTCACTGCCTTACGATTCCACATGGCTATGCTGTTGTGATGGTGGATGAAGTAATGGAGGGATTTGAGGACCTCGAGCTTTACCACTCTACAGGTGAAGGGGAGAATCAGCTGGTTCGTGCTCTGAGGAGTACATGTCTATGGCAGAAGGAGTACATCAAGCTTCCAAACTGGACGCCTCCGCCTCCTCCTCCTCCTCCGGCGAGTCAGGGCACTCCGCCTCCTCCTCCTCCTCCTCCTCCGGCGAGTGATCAGGGCACTCCGCCTCCTTCTCCGGCTCCTCCGACGCGTGAGGGCACTCCGTCTCCTCCTTCGCCTACTCCGGCGCGTCGGAGCACTCCGCCTCCTTCTCCGCCTCCTCAGCAACGACGGAAGAGAGACGCCGCCGCTCCGGCAGCTAGCAGTACAAGCAGAGGCGGGAGGCAATTCAGATACGGTCCATGTCTCAAGCCTGTGGAAAAGTTACCATATGAGAGGACCGAGCAGGAAAACGAGGACATATGTCGTGCCGAAGTGAGGGACCATTTTGCAAAGAAAACTCCACCTCCGAAGGAGAAGCTAGATCCGGTGAAAGTGAAGCGCACTATCGATGCCCTGAAGCGACCACCACCGCCTCCGCCGGATTCCAACTATGACCGCATAATTACTAAGACACATGCTAAAGCGCAGCAGTCGGGAAGTACTTCCAGTGCTGCAAGAGCGAAAAAACGAAGAAGTGGGAAAACAATTCCCCAGCTCGGCGAACAGGAGAAGCAATCGTGCCCCCCGCTCAAGGTGTCTAGCGATATCGCTAATCATCCGGTGCTACTGCCCGGTACCACTCTTGATGATTACCTGCCCGATGATGTACAGTTTGAAACGGCTGAGGTAGTAGACGTCTTTAGATACGAGCACGGGAAGCCTCTCGTCAAACCTGATTATCCTCATCTAACAACGATGATGCAAAAATTGCATGACTGGTACATGGAAACCTGCAGGAAGTCTGGGAAAGACAGTTTGTTAGTCGGAATTAAAAAAGAGCATGACTTCCCTGGAGTCGACCTGCTGCCTGTTGAATTTGTGGAGTTATTTCAATTATACAATCAAAAGGCCCTCGACAAACAACTCGTGACTTGCTACTGTCTGTAACTATTACTTCTATAATTAAGTCTCTAGCTCAGCTCGTTCATTGCATGTATATATAATTATCCTCACTATATTATGCAGATTGAAGATGGTCGAATGCCAAAAAATAGGAATCTTCGACGTTGGGTTCATTAGCCCAAATACCGTAAATGAATGGTCGGTACGAAAGGCGGCTGAAGATACCGAGAACAACTTACTACAAACGTTCCTTAAACATCAAAACAAAAGGGAAATACTCTTTCCTTACTACTTCAAGTGAGTGTTACTGTCTTCTGCATATTCGCTTCCGCTTACTCGTGCTTAAGTAATGTAATTGATGAGTTATGCGTGCGCAACTTCCACTATATTCTGCTATCCATTAACCTTGACGGGGCATTAGTAACTGTCTTAGACTCGCTCCGTAAAGATCCCAAGTATTATGCGGACATGACTGCAATGCTCCAGAAGTAAGTTCAATCAATACCGGGACCATATCGGCAACTTTCGTTCATTTCCTGATATCAAGTAATCATTTTCTTTGCCTGCCAGGGTTTGGAAAACGTTCACCGCTAAGGTTCCGGGTCTGAAGAAGGAGCTGCGATTTACACACCCCAAAGTAAGTAGTACTAGCTAGTTCCGCGCATCTCTTATTGATTCTAGTTTCATCAATACCATTATCATGCTTGCTTATCAGTTTGATTGAACTCTATTCTCGTAAAGTGCTTGTTGCAGGCACCCAACACTCATTTATGTGGATACTACGTATGCGAGTTCATTCGCTACTATACCTCTGAACGGGCCTCCTCTGAGAAACAATTTGAAGTACGTAAACAATATTCACAATTTTATTTTATATATTACCATCAATTGTGTTGAGTTTCATTCATATATATGTATTGACCCCTTCTTTAAATTAGATCTGGCACATGCGGGATGAACTCCTACCACATGATCGCATACGAGCAATTCAAGAGGAATTTGCGGGATTCTTTCTTGACCACGTCATACCTGAACAAGGAGAATACCATGTGAAATTGAAATTGTTGTAAGGGATGTTATATATTGTACATATGTAGTAGCGTCGGATAGATATACTAAAACTTGTTGTTCGACCAATCTCTCGGAGAAAGAGAGGTCGATCACTTCTCTCTGTATATGTTCATGATGATCTTATGTACTTAATGGTTCCTTCATTTGCTTACTAGCTAGCGTGTCGAGTTCTCTCTATAGTAGCTAGCGTCGACCAAGCACGGAGAAAAAGAGGACACTTCTCTCTATTAGCTAGCTAACACAATATGAAACCCCTAAATTAACCCTACAAAACCACCTAACCCCCCTCCCTTTCAAAAAAAACAAAACCCCAGCTCCTGACAGATGCCTTTTGGTCCCGGTTGGTGTTACCAACCGGGACTAAAGGTCCTGCCTTTTGGTCCCGGTTGGTGTTATCAACCGGGACTAAATGTCCTGCCTTTTGGTCCCGGTTGGTGTCACCAACCGGGACTAAAGGTCCTCCTGCCTGGGCTCCCCCCAGCGGCCACGTGGAGGGCCTTTGGTCCCGGTTCGTAAGCGAACCGGGACTAAAGGTTTTGGGCTTTAGTCCCGACCCTTTAGTCCCGGTTCCAGAACCGGGACAAATGGGCCTTATGAACCGGGACAAATGGGCCCTTTTGTACTAGTGTAGTACCTACAGTACGGGCTGGTGCATGGCAGCATTTGGGATTAACAAGTAGTATTACTACTGGTCAGTGGCATGCGGTGAGTGGGCACTCTCAAAAGCCAACACGCGCTCAGGAAAAGTGGAAGGACGCACCACTGGCCCCCACCTAGACACGTGGTTTGCACGGCAGGCGGCGGACGCGTGCGCGTTATCATCGGACTGAAAGCAAGGGTTTTCCAAACTTAAAGGGCCGACCCATACCATTGCAGGTGGGTTATTCCCGTTTTGGGAGCCTTCTAGAAGGTTCCCCAGTTTTTCGGTCGTTTTTCATCTGTTTTTCCCTTTAGTGTTTTTTAGGTTTTGTTGAGGTTTTTTTCTCCTTTGTTATTTTTTTATTTTTATAAAATCATGAATATATTTTAAATTTGGTGAACATTTTCAAAATGTTGTATTTTTCAAATTTGCAGACATTTTTAAAAATTTATTAACATTTTTTTCAAATTCTCAAACTTTTGAAAATTGATGAACATTTTTGTTTGAATGTACAAATATTTTTAATCCCGGATGAAACACGGAGGTCGGTTCTTTTCTTGAACTAGTAGACTATAGTAGATGTCGGCGAGGGCAACTGAGCGATCGAGCCAGGCCAAGTCCTATTCGGCGCCTTAAGCGCCCTTTCCTTCATTATTTACAAAGCGGCGCACACCCCTTCTCACGTCGGCCCGGCCCATTTTCACGTTTTTTTTTTCTGTTTCTAAAACATAAAAAATGCGAGCAAGCTGTGGAATCGAACCCGCGCCGCGTTAGTTCAGAGATGTACGTAATAGCCACCCCGCCAACCTCACTCGGCCTATCTACGCACATGTTTTTTCTTCTTTTCTTCTTTTCTTCATTTTTCTTTTTTTCTTTTTTCTTTGTTCTTTTTTTCTTCCTTTATTTAAATTCGTGAACTTTTTACTTCAAAATAGATGAACTTTTCACAAAATCCATGAACATTTTTTTCAAATTCGTGAATCTCTTTCCAAAATAGATGAAATTTTTCAAATTTGTTAACTTTTTTTTCATAATCGATGAAGTTTTTTCAAATTCGTGAACTTTTTTTCCAAAACCGATGAACTTTTTTCAAGTTTTTCTACTTTTTTGAAAATTGATGAATTTTTTGAACCTTTTTTCCAAAATCGATGAACTTTTTTCAAATTTGTGAACCTTTTTCCCAAAATCGATGAACTTTTTTCAATTTTTTGTGAACTTTTTTGAAAATCGATGAATTTTTTTCAATTTTTTGTGAACTTTTTTCAAAATTGATGAACTTTTTTTCAAAATCGATGAACTTTTTTAAAAATTTATGAACGTTTTTCAAAGTGGATGAACCTTTTTCAAATTCATGAACTTTTTTCAATGTTTGATGAACCTTTTTCAAAACTGGCTAACTTTTTAAAATCCGTGAGCATGTTGTTTTGAATTCTTTATTTTTCTGAAATTTTGAATTCTTTTTCTTGAGAAGTCATTGGTCCATGGTTGACCGGTCAACGCTGCACCGGTCAACCACGACCAGTCAAACACGATGCGATCGTCCTTTTCTGTTGTTGATTGAGAAACACGTAGCGATCGTCGAAGCCGGGCGTCGAACGAGATCTTCGGCTCGTTTTTGGGCCGGCCCACCGAACCTGGCGCGTGGGCGCTGGTTTTGTTTGCTGGCGCATAAGGCGCCAGCGAGGAGCTCTCTCGAGCCAGGGCGACCGGGCGAGGCAACCGAGGAGCGGTATTGGGCTGCGGCCCATCTACTGTCCGTGCTCAGGATGAGCCCAAGCCGAGGCCGAAACCAGTTTTCATGTTTTTTCAGAGAGATACGAATGCTAGTTGGAACCGGATCCGTACTTTATTTACATCGTACGTGCCCGAGTCGAATTAGGTGTAAAGATTTTGAAAATTCTACTGTACATAAAACCGGGAGCTGCAAGTTGTATGCGTTTACAATTGATGATTTATTCTCCCGTGCAAGTCTGATTTCCAACTCTCCCGTCGACGGCGGGATGGAAGCCGTCGAGTGCTGCCATACACGTCTTCTTCCCTCGTGGCCGGCGAAGCAGACGAGGACCAGCATTGCCAGCTGCCGCGTCTGCGCTGTGCATCGCTCTATGCAGAGGCCTGGGGTTCAACCCCCTTTCAAAAAAATCTGACTACAACCATAACTGATACGTGCGTCTCATGCATGGCAATTCCATTTCGTTACTACTTCCTCCGTCCCATAATATAAAGAACGTTTTTGACACTACAGTAGTGTCAAAGCCGTTCTTTATATTATGGGACGGAGGGAGTAGCTAGCACGGCGACGGTAATGAGGATCTCGATGATCTGACTCGTGTTTTACATGCAGGAGAGATTGGGCGGACCTTGGGGATGGCCCAGCGGGGCTGATTGCAAAGCGGGTCCTCGCCTACGACGTCATCGACTACGTGCGCTACCGCGCCGTGTGCCGCTCGTGGCGGTGGTGCTCACCGGACCCGTGCGCGCATGGCAGCCTCGACCCTCGGTTCCATCCCCGGCGATGATCCGGGAGACACTTGACCGTACCTACGGCCCCTGGCGGCAGGACGTGCTCTGGGAGGAGCTCGCCTTGCCCAAACGCCGCTCCTTCCTCAACACGTTCACCGGCGAGTGCGTCCAGGTCGACGTCCCAGAGCTCCATGACCACGAGTTGCTTTCAATCACCCCCGTGGGACTCCTCGTCCTGGTCCAAAAACCGCAGAACACCATGGTCCGGCTGCTCAACCTGCTCACCCACCACCTCACGGAGCTCCCGCCCCTCACCACGATGCTGACCTTTGAGGAATATGACATGCTTTCTGATTGTGATTTTGACACAGACTTCATAGCTTGGGGCTCCGGCATTGCCAATGATGATTCAACCGTGGTGCTCTGCTTCAACAGGATCAGCATCCTTGGAATAGCCAAGCCAGGCGACGACCATTGGATATTATTGGACTACCATGGTGATCGGAGTAGAACATCGCCCTTAATGTTTGGAGGCCAATTCTACCGTGTTAACCTGAATGCTGTCATGGTGCTGGCAACGGGTTGAGATCAGCCACCACGGCTGGAGGTTGTTGCCAAGTTGATTATGAATGTCTCACCAACTACGGATAGTGTGCACCTCGTGAACAATTTTGGGGAGTTGTTGCTCGTGCACCACCGGAGTGGACCGTTGACGCCTGGGAGTCAGGCTGCAGGTGGACACGGGCCGTCCACGGCGCCCACATAAAAACCCACTTTAATCTGTATTCGTGGACCCTCGCGTAACCTGCGATTTAGAAAGTGGGTTAAATGGGCTGACCCACGTTTCCCACATAACCCACTTATTTCTCGTTCCTCTCTTCGTACGATGTTAGGGTAGGGTACGCCGCCGCCGTCCACCTTCCCCATGGCCGGCCTAGCGCCGCTGTCCACCTTCCCCATGGACGCCGCAGCACCTCCTTCCACCTCCATCGTAGCCGCACCAGCGCCGCCGTCCACACCCCCCCCCCCCCCCCCCCACATCTGCACCAGCGCCGCCGTCCACCTCCCCCATGGCTGCATCAGCGCCGCCTTCCAACTCCTCCATGGCCGGACCAGCGCACCCGTTCATCTCCTCCATGCCGCCTCAGCGCCGCCGTCTACCTCCACTATGGCCGTCACCGGCGAGGATCGCGAGAAGCGACCTGGACATGAACTCCCAAGGTCTGGCTGCAAGAAGAAGAAGAAGATTGCTGCTGTCCAAGAAGAACCTGTCAAGGTAGTTATCCAGTTATCCCCTTGAGATCTGGACTTGCATACATATAATGGTTTCTCTGCTACTAGTCTGTCCCTTGAGAATCTAGTTCAGTGTTGCTGGAAATCTTGGGCAGTGGTTTCCGGAGAAAGGGATTGACCATAGCCACGAGTGATAGTTATCTTGATCTCTGAGTCAGACCGATGGGTTCAGTTTCAGACTTTGAGTTCAACACTTGAGCCTGTACTTTCAGTTGGATCGGCAAGAACAGTGCAGAAACGATGGGTAAAACTGAAGCTCCTGGTTTTGTTGCAGTTAAATTTAGGAGCTATGGTCAGTTCATGTATATTGTTTTCGATCAAAGTCCGTTCATGTATACATGTTCATAGCATTGTGAGGGGTCTTTAGTATATAGGCTGGGCATAATGGCTCTGTCAGATTGTGCACTTTAGTACATCTGAATCTTGACATATACTAGTATCCTCCACAATTTGGAAATCCTCGACATATGTACATCTGATGCTTATATTCTCAATCTGAATAATTACGCCTTCTAATCCTCTACATTTGTGCATCTGATGCTCTGTCAGATTGTAAGCTTTGATTTGCCTACAAGACTGGCTGAGAACAGCTGATTAGTAAGATTTTCTTTTATTCTTCACGAAAATTGATAACCACAGTTAATCTA